>OX463228.1:52416548-53049048 GCA_949820135.1 Sylvilagus floridanus
AGGCGTGTCTTACCAAGGCGGCATGGACGCTTGTTCCCGAGAGGCGCTGGTGGTGGTGGTCATGGGTGCACGGCACGCGTCACTCACCCCGCTGCGTTTGAAGAGACAGTGTTTGTGATCTGTTTGCATAGTCTCATCATCTATCCTGTTGGATCCTTGCCTACTGGAACTTTCTGGACATAAGCCCCATGTTCTGGAAGGTTCTCTGAGCGTCCTCCCTCCATGGATGCCCTAGCCCACCTTCGTCAGGGTTTGTGGAGGTGACGCTGACTTCAGGGACCCCGCGAGGTTTTGTCCTGGCGGTCCTCCTTCATTTATAGTGAGCTTTTGAGCCACGCCCCCTTTACGGAGCTCAGTGGTGCTGTGGGCAGACGCCTGGCCTTAGTGATCCCCCTGCTGGCAGAGACTGGAGGGCGGCCCCCACCGGGGCAAGGGGCACAAGGCAGGCCCAGAAGGTGGCCCCCCTCAGGCTGAGAGCTGCAGTCCAGGGCAGCCATTGTCGCCGGGCGCCACTTGCGTTTGCGCTGAGCTGTGTTCAGGGTGGAGAGCGCCAGGGCCATGCTGTTGGTATTCAGAAGGGGGGTGTCCCTTCTGTCTACGGATTCCTGGTTTTCATAGCGAGAAGATCTGCATTTCCAGTACCAGCAGTGCTTTCGGGAGCTCTCTGAGCACGCCGGCCCCTAGGGGAGGAAAGCCAGGGCAGCGCTGTGAGCCCCTCCCCGGGGGCTTGGCGGCACCGCCACCCCTCCCCCAGCCCGGCGTGCTTTGCTGTGTGTAGTGCCGGGCCTTCCGGGGCCAAGTCCTCCTTTGGTATTTAAAAGGTGGATTTTCCTTCTATGTTTATGTATTTGCGGTTAAACATAGAGGAAAATCCACATTTTCAGTATCAAATGCCGCTTGGGAGCCGCCCTGGACCGCAGCCAGCCTCAGGGCCGCCAGGGTGAGTGCGCCACGGTGGCCCACAGAGCGTGTGCCCGGTTCCCGCCACATGCCTGCGGGCCACCTGCCGCCAGGCGCCCACCCGGGCCACTCTGTCGCCGCGGCGCCTGCGAGGCAGCCCGCCAGTGCAGCCTGAAGGTCGGCGCCGTGGTGCCCAGGCTCGTGCTCGCTCGCTGCGCGGTCGCAGTCTTCTTTGGTATTTAAAAGGCAGATTTTCCTTCAATGATTACGTGTTGCCTGGTTAATCATAGAGGAAAATCTACATTTTCAGTATCAAATGCTGCTCTGGAAACGCTGCTGGACCGAAGCCGCCGCCAGGGGCGCGAGGCAGGGCTCAGCCCCCAGGGAGAGTGGAAAGGTGGCGGCCGGGGACATGTGCTCACTTGGCGCCATATGTCTGCCGACCGTCACCCTTCGGAGCCCCCTGTCACCGAGGAGCGCCCGCCTCTGGCCGGCTGTGTGCAGCGCCGCCCTTTCCGGTCTGTCTTTGGTATTTAAAAGGTGGATTTTCCTTCTATGTTTACGTGGTTGCTGGTTAATCATAGAGGAAAATCCATGTTTTCAGTATCAAATGCTGTTCTCGAAGTCTCCCTGGAGGCCGCCGTGGGGCCTGGGTAGGCGAGAAGGGGGTGGGTGGCACGTGTGCCTGGCTGCCCGGTGCCCCGCGGTGAAGGCGGGCTTGTGGCTCCCTCTGGCTGCCTCTCCCGTGGGACTGACTGCCTGGCCCCCCGCGCCGCTCCCCCCGCCGCCAGGTGAATTCTGTTTTGACAGCTGGAACACAGGTCGCCTTTTCCCGGATGGAACCATCTTTGGTATTTAAAAGGTAGATTCTCCTTCTATGAGTACATTATTTATGATTAATCATAGAGGAAAATCCACGTTTTCAGTATCAAATGCGACTGGGAAAGACTCCGCGGATGCGACGTCGCCACAGAAGAAAAGACGCCCCCCCCCCCCCCCGTGCCCCTCAGGGTCCGGGAACCGACCGGCATGTGCGCGCCCACCGACCTGGCCCTCTGCGCACTTACCGCGTTCATTCTATGTGCTCCGGAACCCCCTCTCTGTACCCAGTGCCGCTTTAGAGAATGCCCCCGTGGTGGGCGGTCAGGTCCCGGGTGGGCGCTGCTCTGGGGACACGGGATGGGTGTGGACTTCACCGCTGGGGTGCTCTGCGCACGACAGGTGACCAGGCAGCCGTGGGCCCCGCCTGTCCCTCTGGCATGGGTGCCACTCTTGTCCCGGGGAGGGGGAGGGTGATTCCTCACCAGTGCCCTTGCCTGCCCCTGGCTGGTGGGTGCCTTCCCCGGGCTCGTCGGGTTTGCAGTGCCCGGGCAGCTCGCGGCGCCCCCAGGCTGCCTCCTCCCTCTTGGTTTGTGAGCCCTGCCCTCTGACCTCCTGCTGGGCGCCTTCTGAAGGGCTGATGGCGACGGAGACTGGGCGACCGGGCCGTGGTTTTCTTCCCCGAGTTGCTGCCCTGTGTGGGAATCGCTGCCTTCCTGGTTGGGGCTGCCTCTCTGGGAGATTTCATGGTTGCTTCATCTCCCGGGCACGCGCAAGAATGGCAAATGGTAATGTCGGCCGTCTGGTCCACGTGCGCTCCGTCCCCAGCTCCTGCGTGGAGTGTCTTTTGGGCCTTGCCGTCACTACTTAGGGAGAAGGGGGGGTGTTGGGGCCAGCCGAGAGGGAGGATGGCCCCAGAGTGCCCAGTGCGCTCGGGGGTCCCTTTGCCACAGGCGTCCACCTGCGCTGGGGGATGTGCCTGCCTTTGGCAACCTGGGCGACAGCTCCCCGTCCGGGTGGCCCCTGTGGCTTTCCGAGCGCCACCACAGTTCTGCAGAAGGTGCGTCTGTCTTAGCGCCACTGCAGGACGCGTGAGTGGCGGTGGATCCCGGAATGTGCTGGTTTTCTTCTTGCTCTTCGGTGACGACGCACCCTCTGTGGTCTAACCCCCACCAGCCAAGGAGGGCTTCCTGGATGCCGTGGCTGTTTTCCAGGGAGGGTGGTCTGCAGGCGCTAGGAGATGGCAGATACTTCAGACCCACTCTCTGTGGCACGTGGCAGAGAGCAGCGCAGGCTGTCCGGGAGCCTGAAGCCGAGTCAGTGTCAGACCGGGCGGCGCCAGGCCAGGCACGGGCACCACACTGGGCATGGGCCACGGAGCCGTGGCTCCTGGAGCTGCTCTTTGGTACTTAAAGAGAGGATACGCTTTGTATGTTCACTTCATTAACAACAAATATACAGGGGAGACTCTTATTTGTGTATCAAACTCTGCCTGGGAGGGTGCTTGGGCGCAGCCCCATCCCCGGCCCCCTCAGGTAGGTGCCGGCCCCCGGTCCTGGGGCACAGGTGCCGGCTGTGCCGCCCACCCCCAGGTCCCCTGCACCCTGGGCTCTGGAGTCTTCCTCTGTAGGCTTCCTGGTCCAGGCTGTGGGGCGGGCGTGGGCCTCCTGGTACCTGTCCCCTTGCACTGTGGGTATTGGGGGCTGGGTCCCACCTACGGGGCCTCCCATTCACAGCCTGCACCTGGAACACTTCTGAGCAGGTGCAGGGTGGGGGGACCCCAGAACCAGTGCTGAGCCAATGCTGCGTCACTGGGCCACTCCATCCTGGGGTTCTCCATCCTGGAGGGGGCACCACCTTCAAGGAAGTGACACTGTTCTCAGGCAAGTGACCACACAGGGCCCCCAAGCCTGCTTGTGCCACTGACGCTGGCACCTGCCCCTGTTGGCCAGGCCCCGGGACTCTACCCAGTGGAGCCGCATCCAAGTGCTTTGGGCGGGTGGGCGTGGTCACCGTGCTGCAGGTGTCCCTGGAAGCTGAAGGTGGGGCTTTCTTCTGGTTGGTCCAGGAAGGTGCCTGTCACCTGTCGGCCCTTGGGCAGGCTTACTTGCTGTTTTGAGGACTTCCGGTGAGGGGCTGATGGTGGAGGCCTCTCCCCTTGTGGACCCACACTTCCTAGTTTGCTGAGCCGCACACCCGGGGCTCCTCGGGCGGAGGCAGTGGCTCCATTGCTGTGGATACTGGCGGCACCGGCAGCAGCTTTGCTGACTGCATCGTGGAAAGACCCCTCCGTCACCTTGTCGAGACGCCCATCGGGCCGCGGGGAGCCCAGCATAGCACCTGGAGGGCCAGGTCACAGTGCGGGCCCTGCAGCAGGGACGTTGCTGTGGCGAAGCCGTGGCTCCTGGAGCTGCTCTTTGGTACTTGAAGAGAGGATACCCTTTGTATGTTCACTTCATTAACAACAAATATACAGGGGGAGACTCTAATTTGTGTATCAAACTCTGCCTGGGAGGGCGCTTGGGCGCAGCCCCATCCCCGGCCCCCTCAGGTAGGTGCCGGCCCCCGGTCCTGGGGCACAGGTGCCGGCTGTGCTGCTCGCCCGCGGGTCCCCTGCACCCTGGGCTCTGGACCAGGCTGTGGGGTAGGGGCGGGCCCTCTGGTACCTGTCCCCTGCACTGGGGGTGCTGGGGACCGGTCCCACCTGGGGAGGCCTCCCAGTCACAGCCTCCACCTTTGAAGGGAGACTGATAAATGGCTAGCTCAAGGGCCGGCCTTGATTCATGCTGGGTTCCTTCCTGATCTCCCACCCTGGAGGAGAGCTTCCTGGAGGTGGTGGCAACCTCAGCAGAGCCCCTCTCTTGGACATCGTAGATTTCTCAGAGCCGTTTCTCTGTGATTCAGGTCCTGCCTGGACGGGAGGCCAGCTCTGGGGGAGACCCTGAGGGCCAGCAGCCCTGCGCCAGGTGTGTGGATGTCGGAAGGTCAGAGCGCACCGGATCTTTGTGCCCTGGCCCTCGGACCGCCTGCATTCCATTCACCTGCAGGACAGAGGCCTGAAGAAGGGGCTGTGGGACCTGGTGCTCATCACCCTGACTGCCCTGGCCAGCATGGGGAAGGGGCACATGCAGCAGCCCCCGGCCCGGGAAAGCGGATGTCCTGTGCAGGAGAGGTGAGCCCCTCGCCTGGGCACTCACTGGTCAGTGCAGGCCCTCCCGGAGGCCCCTCCCTGGGGGAGAGCCGGCTGGGGGGGGGCTGGCCAGGGCTCTGCCCTCTCCACCCCTTGGTGGCTCCTGAGGTCAGTTGTTCAACCAGCTGGGAGGGAGCCGGGGCACTGGCTGCCGGCCGGAAGCCCTCATGTGGTCACAGCCACCCCAGGGCTTTTGCTTTGTCTGAGGCGAGCTGGCTGTGTTCCCTCGCCCCTGATGCCCAGTGCGCCTTGGGGAGAACTTCCCAGGGGAGGTGGCCGCTCCGGGTGGGGGTGGGGGGCGGAGACTGCAGGAAGCCTGGAGCTGTGTGCTTGCGCCCGAAAGCTGCCATGCCGCGCTCCTGTTGAGGCCCAGACCCTGACCGAGTGAGCTCTGATATCAGTGACAGGGCCTGTGGGATGGAGAGCAGAGCCGCGGGCACACGCCCGGCAGGTGGGGTTCCAACCTGGGCTGCTGAGGTCGCGTCTCCCATCCCCCCCAGGATGACCCCTGGTGACTGGGACTGCTGAGCCTGCCCCGTGCTCTTGTTTGGTACTTAAAGCGAGGTTGCCCTGTGTATATTCTGTTTATTGACATGCAATATACAAGGGCAAGCTCTCTGTGAGTATCAAACCTTGTCTTGGACCCTGTCCGCACTCAGCGAGGGACGCGGTACGTGTGTGCATGACCGTGTGTGCACATTGCTCCCGGGGTGCCACTTGGTGGAGATGACCCCACAGGCGCACGGAGGCCTCAGGGCCCTCCCTGGCCTGGTTCTGCGTGTGCGGGTGGGTCCGGAAGCATGCACTCTGTGTGTGGCGTGGGTCGCTGTTCCCGCGCGGGCGCTCAAGGCTGGATCGGCCTCGTTGTTGTTTGGGATGAAGTGTGCATGCTGCGCTTGGCTCGCAGCCCCTGAGCCGCTAACCCTTGGCATCTAATTCGTCCCCAGGAGCCTGCCTTGAAGACGTGCCAGGTCTACCCAGCGTGACTGCTTTCCTTTGCGTGCTAACCTTTGGTACTTGGGGAGTGGTTATCCCTGTCCTGTTCGTTTTATTCATGTCGAATCGTACAGGGTCATCCACTTTTTCAGTATCAAGAGCGCAGATTCTGGAGCTCCGTTCCCGCTGTTCCCGAGCCCCTGCGGCCTCGGGCAAGGCGTCAGCCGGGCTGTGCCTGTTGTTGCACGCGGCCTAGGAGGGCTCGGGGCTCGGTGCTTTCAGACTGGGCCTCGGCTCAGCCCTGGACCTGGTCCTCAGCTCCTCACAGGTGGTGGCCTGGGCACTTGGATTGATGGTGGTGCTGTCCTCACTGTCCCTGCTTGGAGTCCACTCCGGTGTCGCGACATGGAAGCCGAGCCTCCCCAGGTACGTGTGAGTGGGTGGAGACAACGAGGGGTGCCCGGCGCCGTCCTCACGCTGGCTTCCAGCACACAGTGCCAAACGCGGGGCCCCACGGGGCTGGGCAGCCGCGCCAACGAGCCGGATCTCCCTGCTGCGGGAGGTGGCGCCTGCGTTCCCGGCCTTGACCGCTCTGCCACCTTCGGAGGACGCCGAGCTGAGGGAGGAGCGGGCTCTGCGGCCTGTCCCCTCCCCGGCGCGGTGCGCACGAGTGCCGCTGCCTGCGTCGGCGAAGTCGCAGGCGCCATCCACCCTCGCGCCCGGCGGTGCTGGTCTCTCTGCCCGTGCTGCTGTTTCATACTTGAGGAGAAATTATCCTTGGTGTGTTCGCTTTATTCGTGATGAATCATACAAGGACAATTTCTTTTTGAGTATCAAATCCTGCCTCGGCGGACTTCCTGGACGCGCTGACAAGTTCTGTGGAGGGCTGCATGCGCCAGCCCCTCTGGGGTTCAGACCCGGAGTGGGGGCCGAGCCCGCAGCTGGGTGCCATGGGGGCCTTTGTGTGCATCAGCTCTGGACCTTGGCGCCGCCCCGGACACGTGTCGGTCACGGGTGTGTGTGATGAGTGGCAGCGGCCGTAGCGAGTCGGATCCCGCCTCTCTTGGGTGCTTCTTGGTCATGAAGCTGGGGACAGGTCTTTGGGCTCAGGCCCCCTCCCCCTGGCTGCGAGTGGCACTGAGACCCGGCAGTTCCTGTGTGGTGCCGACCCACTCAGCCCCCTTGTGTGGGGCCCCTGAGAAGAACCTTCTGGAAGAGACGGCAGCTTTGGAAGAGGCAGCGGCGGCTCCTGTTGATGGCGCAGCTCCTTGGTGCTTAAAGAATGGCTGTCCGTAGTATGGTCTCTATATTTATGGTGATTAATATCGGACAACCATTGTTTTAGTATCCAAAATGGCTTCAGAAGGCTTCGCTCGTCGGGTCTGCCCTGCCCTGGGGCGCGGCTCTGGGAGATTTGTGCTGACTTCCTTCCAGGATCTCAGAGTGCCAGCCGGCCGGGGATCTCGACTCAGGCCGGCCTCCGGTGGTGTTGATCCAGGCCCCTCTTCCTCTCCTTATCACATCCTAGCTGCAGGGAGATGCCTTGGGGGCAAGGCGGGGCAGACAGGTGGTGGGCATCGCTCCGGACTGGAGGACATCCCATCAGGGAAGCGCAGTACGTCCTCTGCCGCGGCTGCCTCTCCTTGCTCCTGAGCACGGGACGTGGCTGTGGAGAGACGCCGTGGTCACCAGTGCTCCTGGGACGTGGGTACGCGCGCACCTGTGACTCCTCGGCTGGATTAACGTTGCTCAAACTCTAGAATGCGGCTCAGATTGTCATCACCAAGGGATCTTGGTAAAAGGCAGATTCCGATTCTGGGACCAAGATTCTGCATGTTTAGCAAGTTCTTGAATGCTGCCGCGGCGGCTGGTCTGTGCACGACAGCTGGAGCTGTCGGGGCCGGCGTCGGCATGCCGTGGCCATCTGCACCTCCCCGTGCCTCCCTCACGTCCACCGGGAGAGGACTCCCAGAGCCGGCACGCTGCCCGACTGCGCACAAGAGCCAGGAGGTCGCTCTTGCTTTAACACCCAAGTGCGTCCACTCGGGCACAGGGAGGGGCGCTGGCGTGCACCCCGCCCCATGGGGCTCCCCGAGGTGCTGGGTCGCAGTGACCTCAGCCCTTGTCACTGCCTGCACAGCCCTGCAGCTCCCATGAGTCCCGACTGGAGCGACAGGGACCCCCACTGTACCCAAGGAGGAGTTGTCCGTGATGACTTGGCTGACCTCTGACCTGCACTCACATGCCAGCTTCTTGTCCTCAAATCTCGCCTCTCCCTAGGGAGTGCCAAGGGGGCGGGTTTTGGGATCCCCTGGCCCAGAGCCGCCTTGGGTGGTTCCAGCTTGGGGTCTTGGATGTTGGCGGCAGGGCCGGACCAGACGGGGGACCGGGGCTTGATGGCAGTTTGTGTGTTTTCCTTGCAGGACGTGGGCCTCGGGGTTCGGCTCTCCCTGCGAAGTCTCCCGGCGTGGCAGCGGGGAGGAGGCCGCGGTGTCGGGTCAGGACTTTTGGAGGATATTTGAGGAGAGGTTAACCGTGTTATGTTCGCTTGTTCATCATGAATAATACATGGTTAACCTCTTTTTGAATGTCAAACTCTGCCTCGGAGGGCCGCCCGCACCAGAGACGTGAGAGCGTGTGCTGTGTGTGCGCCCGGGCCTGGGCCCCCCATGAGCCTCCCCGGGGCCCTCTCTGGTGACAGTGGTGGTGGCTGGGCGCCCCGGGCGGCTCTGCCGTGTTTGCAGTGGATTTGCTGTGTTTGTCACTTGCACGGAGTTGTCCCTCTTTCCACACTGACCTGCACCCAGCCCACGAGCGCACCCAGGGCTCGGAGCCCTTCCTGGTCCTGGTGCCCCAGCCCGGTCCTTTCCAGGGTGGCTTTCTGGTGGAAAGGGCATGGTTTTCCTCCCCTTGGGGACATTCGAGGCAAGGCCGCCTCCTCCATGCAGACCCCCGACACCTGAGTCTCTGTCCACGCGTCAGGGCCTGTCCTGGGGGCTTCCTGGAGGCAGGCGGGATGCCACCCCAGGTGCGTGATTCGGCCCCAGTGTCCACTTCCTCCCTAGATGGACCTCTGCAGGCCAGCACCCACTGTCCACGCAGGGTTCCTGGCCGCTGTCTCTGGGATTGGATTCCTCCGCTCCCCTGACGGACACCACCCGGCCCAGAGGCATCCTGGGAAGACACAGGAACGTGGCCTGGCCGACCCCAGTCTCTGTGGGCTTGGTGCCTGCTGGGAGGCAGCCTTCTGCAGCTGCTGGCGTCGACCCCAGCGACTGTTCTCCGCATCGACACGTGTGGGTGAGTCCGGACAGAGTCAGTTCAGGGTGATGCCCAAGGGGGCACCACCCCCGCTGAAGGCCCCCACTGGCCCTGGCCGCGGGTGTGTGCGGATAGGTGACTCGGCGTGCGCCATGGTGATGAACAGGGCTCCTCTTCCTTAGGGGGTGCCCGAGGAGGCCGCAAGCTTGGGCGACAGGAAGCCGTGTCCCTGACAGATGGCATGCGGGCGGCTGCATTGTGATAGGGTGGAGGGCGCGAGGAGGGCCCCGCCTTCAGAGCGCAGACCTGGATCAGCACCACGGCCAGGTCCCCGCAGGAGGGGCTCCGCTGGTGCCCCAGTGGGGCCGTGGGGCGCTTCTGGGCCAGACCCCGCCGTGCTCAGCGCCCTCCCTTTCCCCGGTGCTGTCGTGAGGGCCCCTCCCTGGGAAGAGCTCATGGAACCGTGAACACGGGACGTGTCGCAGGCTTTCTCCGTCCTCGGCCCTCGGCATCCAGGCTGCCCCCGGGAGAGGCAGGGGCTCCTTGGTGGCGGTGCTGTCCACGGTGGGCCCCCTCGGTGGCACTCTGTGTCACAGCGTGGCATCCTTCCTGCCTTTGACCCGCACTTTCCCGAATTCCTGCTGGGACGTGATGAGGGCGGAGCCAGGGAGTCCTCCAGGTGGTGGTGTCGGGGTGCTGTGGCCACTCCCGCACCATGACTGCCGGTTTCCAGGACACGCTCCTACTGGGGGCCGGGCCCTGTAGGCGGTAGTGGAGTGGACAGTTGACCATAACGTTTTATTAATGGTGTGTGTCAGCTGATCCACAGGCCCTCCCTGTCCTCATGACTCCTCAGGACACAGTCCTGGAGGCGGGCTTCCTGACGGGGGCTGTGGGCCGGCACCGGGACGGTGGTCTCACTCTTGGGCCTGCCGTATCATGCTGCGAAAGAGGCCTTGTGTGCCTGGGAGGTTTCCCAGGAGGCACTGTTGGCCCCAGCCGGCTCCGGGGGTGGACACAATGGACGGTGGGCACCACCCTGTTCTGCTGACCGCAGCCCCCAATCCATCCTCAGCAGACGTAGCCACAGCCCAGGCCGCCCGTGGGAAGACACAGCTCGACGGCACCGGGTTCGGTGCTGGGAGAGTGGCTATCCTGCTGTGTTCGCTGTGTTTGTGACGAATCATACAGGGACATCGAGTTTTTCAGTATCAAATACTGCTCGGGAGTGTTCTCCGGACAGTGTCCTGCCGGCAGGAAGGGGGGCTTGCTTCAGAACCCAGCCCCCGCCGCGGTACGCACGTGGATGGCCGATGGCAGGGCACCTGCCCCCCCCACGGTGGGTGTCGCCCACCGGTCCCTGGGGAAGGGCAGCCTACGAAGGCCGTGGCTGTGCTCGATGCATGGAGCCCTCGCTGGCCGCCCTTTCTGCTGCAGCCCCAGGGCCGACTCCTTGTGAGAGCCAGAGCCTCCCCGGGAAGGCTCTCTGCGAGCCACGGCTGTGCCACTGGCGTGCGTGGGGACGTGGGGATGTGGAGCCGAGCCCGGGTCCTGATGGGGCCCACTGTGGTGACTGCGCTGGGGGAGGCAAGCCTGCTCTGACCACCGGGCTTGTCTGATGGGGGTCTCTCCCATTCTGTATCAGATTTTCTCGATGCTAGTGTCTCCCCACGGCCCGCAAGGGACGATTCAGTGAGCCCACAGACCAGGATTGACTGTTCTGGCTGATGCTGGGCGTCAGCCTAGAGCTGTGGACAAGACACACACTCTGGGGGGAGAGGCGGACGGCGACACGCGTGTTAGGGGACACCACGTCACCTACGGTTCAGTGTTAGAGCAAGAAGGGACAAGATGGCAGAAACAGCGTGAGGACACAGCGACTGCTGGTGACGGGCTGTGGCCCCACGTGTGTCACGCAGGAGTGGGGTGTGGCAGACGGGGGCACCACCCTGTTCTGCTGACCGCAGCCCCCAATCCATCCTCAGCAGACGTAGCCGCAGCCCAGGCTGAGCTCTGAGCACCCGGATGGGCTTCAGACCTGGTCCCATGGCCCAAAGGTCTTCCGGGGCGGGTGGACAGTGGTTTTTGTTTGGCACCCTTCATGGAATTACTTTCTTTGGCAGTTCTTGGGGGTGAGATGGGTGGCGGAGCAGAGGGAGCCTCTTGCAGACCCCCCTGAGGGTGCCCCCTGAGCCGCCTGCCCGATCTCTCCAGGAGGCCCTGCGGGGGCCCTGGGAGGCTCCCACGGGAGCACCCCTCACCCCAGTTCATGGGCCCCACAGGCTGTGGCGTCGGTGGCTGACTGTTCTGTGGAGAGATCCCGGCCCTGGGGGCCACACCCCCGCGGAGGACTCTGCACCTGCGACAGGAACCTCTACGCTCGGCGGTGTGGACTCGGCCTCACTGCAGGGGAGGTGAGTGGGCAGCCCCTGTGCGCCGGCGGGTTCTCCCGACACCCGCCGGCCCCACACTAACGCTCCGTGTCCCTGCAGGTGGCGCCTGCAGGATGGCGGCTGGAGGTCAGGCCCTGGAGGAGTGGAAGGGAACCCCTTGTCTGTCTTGTCCCTGCTTTTCTGTGGTACTTGAAGAGAAGTTGTTCGTGGTGGATTCGCTTTACTTATGACGAATCATTCACGGACAACACTTTTCAGTACCAATGCTACCTCTGAGGGCCTCCGGACAGCCGGGGCAACTCCAGGAAAGCCGGGCCACCCTTGGCCGCGTGGAGCAGGCGCGGACGGCTGGCCGCGGACAGCACTTGCTCGGCCTCCCTGTAAGTCGCCCGATCCGGTCCGTCTACGGGAGGCCTTCCATGGCCGTGCCACCGGCGTCGCCTCCGAAGACTGGGAAGAGCAGCCCCTGGCTCCGGGCCAGCTGTGGAAGACGGTGGTGCCAGCACCAGCCAGGGTGTGTGACTGGTTGGCCAGAGGGTGTGCACTGTGTTCACCCTGGGGCCACCTAGTCACCAACCCTCAACCTTGCCGCCGCTGGGGAAGTGGCCGTGGACATAGTGGGACTGCGCGGTGGACCTGCACGAGCCGTGGTCGTGGGGGTGTGCAGTTACTTAGATGCAAGGAGCCCTCCTTGGGAGCTCGCTCAGCCTCCACCAGCTGGTGAGTTCCCAGGAGGGACAGAACGTGGGCCAGCCCCACTCCTGGGTGTGTGGCTGCAAAACATGAACGTCATGTTATCACACGTGTCTCCCGGTCCCCTAACCCCCAGCACCCCATCTCTCCATAGGAGGAGCCCCGGGGATGCTGGCCATGAGGGGCGGGTTGTTCTCCCTCAGTGCCACTCCGTCCTGGGAGCCACCATGATGACTCGCTCACCTTACAATGGCTGTGGGACAGCGCTTTCTCTTGGCCAGGAGGACTAAGGAGACCTGGCCACGGGCGCCCCCTTGAGGTAAGTGCGCCTCGGGTGAGCGTGCACCGAACCCCGGCGTAAGTCACTCTGCCCGGCCCACTACCCAAGGCTCTCCCACCCGTCCCGAACAGGGTTTCCGAGAGGGGCAGCGGCCTTTGCCAGAGGTGACGGCTATCCCGCCGGTGCTCATGCATGGTACTTGGAGAGAGGCTGGCCGTGACGAATTCGATTCATCCAAGCGAGTCATACACGGCTCTCCTCTCTTCTAGTGTTAGACTCTGCCTCAGAGGGCTTCCAGAGCCAGCGCTCGGCCCAAGGTGGGTTCTGGATGGCTGAGCCCGCGGCTGGTGCCTTCCTGGGATGGAGCCCTGGGCGGCTTCTGCAGGCACCGCCAGATTTCGGGCCAGCTAGGGAGACTGTTGGGCGGCCCCAGTGAATTCCAAAGGCTGAATTCAACCTGCTGGTGGGACAGCGCTGGAGGCATCCCTCGTTGGTAGGCCTCCGGACACAGAAAGCTTGGCTTGCTAACCCACAGCAGCCCCCGCACCCCTCAGGGGACTCCTGCTGGGCTCCCAGGGCGACGGCTACCCTGCTTTGGCAGATGTGTGTGGTGTCCTTGCCGGGTCAGGTGCTGCTGCGTGTTTTGCCAAGCACCGGCCACACTGAGCCAGAGCATGGCTGTGATTTGGGAATTGAGCCACCTGGTCCACTCACCCTCAGGGTCCTGTCCACCCTCAGAGACCACGCCCAAGCTGCCCAGGCTGTGTGGAAGATGCGGGATGCTGCCAGCTGCAGCGCCGCCTGCTGGTACTGAGGGAGGCTGTCCGTGGTGAGTTCACATTAGGTGTTGATGCCCAACACACCTCTTCGGTATCGCCTCTCACCAGGTGCTGGCCTGATGCTGATCTGGAGCAAGCCACACTCCTGTTGCATACACTGGGCCGGCGCAGAGACTCACAGACCAGCGCCACTGGAGCCACTAGTCCTCGTGCAGTCCCTTCGTGCAAGACATTGCAGCTCTCGGAGGGACCTGAAAACCCCCAGTGGCTGGGGAAACAGTGGTGTCTACGGCACTGCTGGTCAGTTGTGGTTTTAAAAAGAAAAATTGATAATTCCCTTGTTTTTCACGATTAAATCTTACCCTGGAGGAAGGGCTTCTTAGATGTGTGGACAAATTCAGGCATTGGCTAGGGGTCAGTGTTTTTCCCAGGCCACATCTGTTGAGCTGGAGGCCGTGCATGGAGGACAGAGGGCAGTCCTGTTCCCAATTTCTTGTTTTTATTTCCAACAAGAATTATGACCTTGCCAGACTACTGCCTCTGTAAATGCAATGCATGTGCATAACAAGATTCAAGCAACGTGGAAGACCTAAATAACGAGAGGGAGAATCACTCGACTCCCCGTGTACCCAGAATAACTGTCATGGACTTGAGGAATTTCAAAGATTGAGCAAATATGCAAATAGAGAGGAAAGTAGAGACCAGATACTTACAGATCTGAGATCACATCGTGCCTAATCATTTTATTAAAGATGTGAACGGTAGGTTTGCTTTTATTCTACATAGCAAACAAGCCAAAAGAGAGAAAAGTATTGTTGAATCTCTCTTATTTACCAAGAGGTATTAACCAAGTAAACCAATAGGTGTTAACTCTTGAAAGATTCCTGTAAGTTTTTTTTTTTAATTGTGTTATGTCTCTTCACTGTTTTAATTTCACTTCTAGTTTGGAAAGATAAGGAAATCAGGAAATCAGCACTCGCACATTTTGCCCCACTTCTGCTTTTTTGTTGCAGGGGATTCTGCATTTTAATGTTTGCACTATGAATATTAGCATTTTGTGCTGTAATTGTGATTCTTGCAAAGTGTTTAGCCTGCAGTTAGATGTTTAGGTGGAGTCATTCCTGACCACTGGTTGTTTTGTTTTTGTTTTCCTTGAAAGGAGGCATCTCTATTCATCATTTTTAAATTTGTACCCATTTCTCAGTGAAGTAGATTTTATCTTTTTTTTTGGAATGGCTCAGGAGCACTGGCCTTGGGTTCTTGCACATTGGCCGCTGTCTGCTCTTGTTTAATGCGCACAGGACAACATAGCTAGGTATGAAATTCTCAGCAACATTTTTTTCCCCTTAGAAAGTTACAGATCTGTTCCATTGTGTTCTGCATTAAATATTTCACTAGGTCTTTTTTTTTTTTTTTTTTTTTTGGACAGGCAGAGTTAGATAGTGAGAGAGAGAGACAGAGAGAAAGGTCTTCCTTCTGTTGGTTCGCCCCCCCAAATGGCCGCTGCAGCTGGCGTGCTGTGCTGATCCAAAAGGAGCCAGGTGCTTCTCCTGGTCTCCCATGCGGGTGCAGTGCCCAAGGAATTGGGCCATCCTCCACTGCACTCCTGGGCCACAGCAGAGAGCTGGACTGGAAGAGGGGCAACTGGGACAGAACCAGTGCCCCAACCAGGTCTAGAACCAGGGGTGCTGGCGCTGCAGATGGAGGATTAGCCTAGTGAGCTGCAGCGCTGGCCTCACTAGGTCTTCTGACGTGGCTTCTCCATGTGGTCCTTGTTCAGCTGGACTGTGTTCACTCGTGGATCTTCACTGTTGGGAGGACTTTGGGTCACTGTATTCTGTGAGGTCGTTCGTCTTGAACCACTGCTTTTTCTCACCTATTCCTTCCCCGTGAAGTTCTGTTTGGCCATTGTGATCCCAGGTTCATCTCCTGAGTCACTTTAAAGGTACTTACTCTGTAAGTCCTTAGCTCTAGGGGTTCAAGTCCTCTTCTCGGCTGAGTCTATGGACTCTGTCGGGTGGTGCGTTTCTTTATGGGTTCTTTCATTGTGAGACTTGTCAGTTGAGGAGTGAGGCGTTTTTGTGTGGTCCCCCAGGCATAAGAGCTACAGCACTGTCACCTGCATTTTGTTCTTTTTGGGAGCCCTGCGATCCCACCAGCTGGGGCTAGTTTTTCTACTCAGCTGATTGGCTCAAGGGTTCCCATGGACATGGCTGGTGAAAATCTTCACCCGTCTCTGTCCTGGATCCTTCCAGGCTCCAAGAGACTTCGCTGTGCCCCGTCTAGGCAGTAACAACCTCCTTTCAATGCCCTGGGGCCTCTTGGGTTTTCTGGCTCCCTTTCCCATGCTAGGGGAGACCTGGGTCCCCAGACCATGTACCCCGTTTCTGTGTGTGCTTGAACTCTAGGACCACACACCCTGGGGTCCTCCAGCTAATGCAGTGCCCCCCAAGTCCCTTCATGTCTAGTTGCAAGCTGTCACTCTGAATTAAATTGTCTTCACCGGCTTCATGTTTCTGTACCCGTTCCTTTGGCGGGGGTTGAAGTGTATTCAGTGTCTTTCCACATTTGTGGGGGAGATGGCTCCCCCTTCACTCTGTGGCTGGAACTGCACCTGGGGTTAACATGGGCTGTTATTCTTGGGTCACAATATTATGCCCTATTTGTTAGACTTAGTCGTGCCTTTGTTTCTAGAATGTTTTCTTCTGTTACTCCTGTGAGTTCATTTCTGTTCCGTGCATTGTTGGCCTTTTCTTGGGTTAAATGATCCATTTTGTGCACTGGAGGAGGACACTGTGTGGGCTGGCCCCACGCTGCCGTCCGAGTCGGCAGGCCTTGTCCTCGTGCTCTGCGCTCTGCTTCCATCTAAAGTGGCCACGCTCAGCCCGCCTCCGTCTCAGTGTCGTTCTCCACCTTGGCAGGACGCCGTCCTGGAATGCCGGTTTCTGGGGTGGAAACCGGGCGTCCACACCATGTGCCAGGTGAGTGGTTTACTGCTGGCAGCGGACAGTTGGATCCCTCGTGTCCATGTGCATGGTGTACCCTTTGCCCGGGGTGGGCCAGCTGTCCTTAGAAGGCTTCCTGGAGGCCGCGCCCCCCCGTTGAGGACCAGGCTGTGATTGTGTGAACAGTGCCGTGCCATGGCAAAATAAAATTCACTTTCAAAGTCGCCCCTGTTGTTATGGCCTCCCTGTAATGAACTGGAGCCTCGGAAGGTTTCCTGGACACAGGCCTAGTGAGGAGAGTTCACGGCTGTCAGCCGCGGTGCCGACCTGAGTGGACGAACGTTCCCTGCTGTGATTAGAGTAACGACGCGTGTGCACTCGGCCTGTCCTCCATCACACTCCCTGGAAGGGCTCCTTGGGTGTGCGGCTGACCTGGGCAAAGGCACGAGGTCTGGGCCACTGCCGGCCCAGGATGGAACGCTTGAACAGCCAGTCCACTAACCTAGATGTTTACTCTGCCCCTAGGGAGACTTCCGAAGGAGGCCAGCTTCGGCGAAGAGGCGCCGGCACCTGGTTGGTGCTTGTTTGCGGTACTTGAAGATAGGTTATCCGTGTTGCCTTCGCTTTACTGGTGACGAATCATACACGGTTGGCCTATTTTCCAGCACCAGATCCCAGCTGGGAGGGCTTCCCGGAGCGGAGTCTTCGTCGGGGTGGGACGTGGGTGTCACTCCTCTCCAGGGTAAGCGGGGGGCAGTTTGGGCACAGCGGACCCAGCAGGGAGTGTGCTCCCCTGAGCCGTCTGCCCTGGTCCTTCCCTGGTCACCTGCCCTCCGGAAGGCTCCTGGACCTGCTGCTGACTGTGGCGAGGAGGCGGAGCTTGTCGGGGCTACTGGGCGGTACTTGTAGAGAGGCCCGTGCTGCAGTTTGCCGTGTGTGTGTGTTTATGAATAATTTCCACTGACCTTTTTAAAGAAGAATGACAGACGGTAAAAAAAAAAAAAAAGTTTGTTTATTTTCATCTACTTGAAAGGCAGAGCAACAGAGACAGAAGAGAGAGAGAGAAATGTCTTCCATCCACTGGTTCACTTCCCAAATGCCTCAACAGTTGGGGCTGGGCCAGGCGGAAGGCAGGAGCAGGACTCTGTCCGGGTCTCCCCCGTGGGTGGCAGACCTGGTTCCTTGAGCTGCCGGCATCTGCCTCTCAGGGTGCCCCTTAGAGGAAGCTGGGTCAGAGGTGGAGTGGGCCGGATCCCAGGCACTCCAGTATGGGCTGTGGCACCCACGTGGCAGCTTCCCCTGCGGAGCCACACTGGCCCTTTCCAGTCTGGCCTTCCAGCCCCGAGGGTGCCAAGTTCAGGCATCAGAGTTGCTGTCTGCAGCTGACGGGCGGTGGCGCTGAGACGTGGGCCTGGTGTCCGTGCCTGCAGGCCCGCAGTGGGTGCGCGGTGCCAGCTCCCCGTGGAGGCACGGTCCACTGCCGGGCTCACTGTCTTTGAGAGGTCTTCCTGCTGCTCTGTCTTTGCGGCGTGCTCCTCTCGCGATGGCTTCCTGGGAGTGGTGCAAAGTGCAAGTGAGGGGCTGGACATGGCCGGGACCATGGAGCGTGGGTTGGGCTGTGGTGTGTGTCGCCATCGTCCTGATCCTGTGTGCCCTCTGTCCTTAGGGCTGCTGTTGGGGACGCACCAGGAGTGAGCACCCTAGTCAGGTACTTGAATGGAGGTTGTCCATGGTGTGTTCATTCTATTTATGATGAGTATTACATGGCCAATCTCCTTTCGGTACTAAGTTCTTCTTGGAAAGGCTCCACAAGTAGACGTCCAGCCGGCTGCCGTGTGGGGTAAGAAGCGGGTCCCCTCCCATGATGCATGCTGGCGTCTGGCTCGGGTCAGTGGCTGTGCCCTGGCCTCCGGTGGCAGGGGCGCCCCACAGTGCCGCCGACCTCTGAGTGGAGGCCGTGCCCTTCCGGTCCCTGTTGCTCTCCCTTCCCCGAGGACGTGTTCCTGAATCAGTGTATCTGTGGGCCTTGCGTCACCCCCCGATGGCCTTTCTTACCCAGCTGGCCGCTTTGTCACCCCCCGGCCCGCGAAGGGGACTCGGGATGCAGAGCCCACCTGGGGAGGAGGGGGCTCCCTCGCGGCGGACCTGGGGGCTT
Source organism: Sylvilagus floridanus (assembly GCA_949820135.1). Taxonomy (NCBI): domain Eukaryota; kingdom Metazoa; phylum Chordata; class Mammalia; order Lagomorpha; family Leporidae; genus Sylvilagus; species Sylvilagus floridanus. Next base: position 52,434,900 of record OX463228.1, read on the forward strand.
TAAAGAAGCTTGTGTGACTTGGTTGTCCCTGGCGTACGCTAAGGAGCCCTGACAGCACCTTGACGCCTGGTGTTGCCTAGCGGTGAGTCTTAGTTGCCCCGTTTCCTCGTCTGTGGAGTAGGGTGACTTCCTGCAGGTAAGGTGGTGTAGACTCGATCCAGACACGGCGTGGCCCCAGCACCTGGCACGTGGTAGAAGGGAATAAGCTCATTACTGTGTGGACGCCATTGTTGACGGAAGCGTCCCCAGCTGCACACGGCACGTGTGAGGCAGGATGAGGCACACTGGACACGGCAGCTGGAACGAGCGTGGTTGGACGCGTGTCCTTTATTGAACATCCCCACTGAGGCCTCCTGGGAACCTGTGCCCCGTGCCCTGGGCCTCCCCTGAGACTCTGCCTGCTGACCCTCAGGGGATGTGGCCCTCGGGTGGAATCCCCACCCTTCACAGGTGCACGGACTACCTGCCCCTCCCCTCCATGGACCCCAGCATGTCCCAGAGTTCAACGCCCACTCCCTTCCCTCTGTTGATTCCCACCTCAGGGACTTCCTGGAGGAGACAGCAGCTCTGGGACGGGTCTGGTGTTCACGCCCTGTTAGGGTGACAGCCGCCGACCCAGCACGGGCCTGATCCGCGCACTGTGTGTGCGCTCGCCCCGTGTCCCCTGCAGCCAGCTCAGGGAATGGGCAAGCTGGCCACCAGAAAGCCTGACGAGCTGTCCAACCGCGCGCGGGGGGGGGGAGGTCTCCCTGGAGGCCGCGTCCCTGCGGAGGAGTGGCGCTGGTGCTCTGGGCCCCGCTGACTTTTGATCCTTGAGCAGAGGTTGCCCTTGGTGAATTCGCTTTATTTATGTTGAATCACACAAAGGCAACTTTTGTTTGAGCATCAAATCCTGCTTGGGATGGCTGCCAGGACCCAGTGGCAAGCGTGGGTCTACACCTGCCCTGTGTGTCTGCACTTCTCCGGGACGAGCATGGATGTGGAGCAGTGGACAAAGCTTAGTCCTTCGCAGGGGCCCGGGGGCCCGAAGGGATGATGTCGGCGGTCAGCCCGGTTCCGTTCTCACCTCGATACCGCGCACGTGGCCACGGATCCCAGAGGCAGTCGGCTGCACCACATTTTGTCGGAAGATACTGTGACCTCGTGGGCAAAGCTCACACCTGACGGCGCCAGCGAGGGCTGCGGTCTCCTTCCCCGCCTCCCCCGCTCCCTCTTTGCTCGTGGACGTGCCACGGCCCACGTTCTGCCTGCGCTTCCCCTCTGCTCCTCGCCTCTGCTGCGCTCCCTGCATTGCCCACCCCCCAAACGGGATTCTCAGTTTTCCCCTGGGTTATGAAATGAATAGACTCTGAGGGTTCCAGCCCATCTGTATTAAATAACAGTGATAAAAATAATCAACATGGAATAAAACCTGAAGCAGCACCGAGGCAAATGTGTTCAACTGACAAATGGACAGAAGAACCCAATTTTCCTGACAACATCTCCACTGTGACATCTGACCTGGGGAGATGGGGCGGCGCTGGCTGGCGGCCACAGGAGGGGCTCCCGGCGCAGCTGCTGCAGCGGCCACATTCGCTGTAGACAAAAGCACGTCGAGGAATCACATCGCCATTCAGATTTCTAAATGGAAAAGAATTGATCCTAATGAAACTGATTTGGGGAAAATAACTAGGGGAATAAAAGAAATGAAAACGGCTCACCAGCGCAGTCAAGAAAGCTGAGCAGGGAATTGGATTAGTTTAATGGAATGCGCTCTGAAAAACATGTTTCTATGAAAATCAATGTGCTACAGTTCCTGGTAAAGTGGCCAAACTCGTGTGCGCTCGGAGCGGGGCCAGCAGCAGCCCGCGGGCCGGGGCACAGCTCAGCCGCTCTTCCATCCCAGAGCTTCCCAGGGAGCTTCCTCGGCCAGGTGTGTGGACTTGAGGGTGACGCACTGGCGGGGTGTGCTCTGTGGGGGGTGGTTGCCTATTGTCAGCGGCTCCACGTGGTCGCGTCCCTTCCAGGTCACCTGCATCCCCTTGGGGGTTCCCGGTGAGAGGCAGCTGCGGGGGGAAGCCCGCATCCCTGTGGCACGGGGAGGGAGGGGGTCCAGCCTCAGAGCAGCCGCCCCCGGTGCTGTCGCTACTGCCCCGGAAGTCTGGAGCGTTCAGCCCAGGGTTCCATCCCCCCTCCGACCTTAGCACTGTGCCTCCAGGTGCCCCTGCCAGGGACAGGCCCTTCCTTGGTGCCCAGGGCCACTTGGTCATGAGCCTCGTTTGGGACGTCGTGGGGCCGCAGCCACGGCCCGGAGAGAAGAGGCTGTCACTGGCCTGAGTGCTTTCTCTACAACCCACTTTGCAGACGGTCTCTTTCCAGATGCACCTGGAAGCATTTCCAGAGCTGAGCCACTCCAGGAGGTGGCCGGCGGCTGGAAGCCTCTCGGGGGGTGGGGGGTGGGGGTGCGGGTGCAGCCCCAGGGCGTGCCTGAATGTGGAGGGTGCGTGTCGGCTGGCCTGCTGCCCCCGCTGCCCCGTGGCTCTCAGGAGCACCTCCAGGAGGCCCGCCCCACGCAGGTGAGCATCCGGTGGGGAGAGGGCAGCCGCTCCCTTGCGATGTGCTCTCTCCCCGCCCACGGCTGGCATCTCACTCTCATCATAGCCAGGACTGGGGGGGGGGCGTTCTGAACTCGAGCCAACGTCAGGGAAAGGATTCTGCTGTCGGTCCCACTCCAAAGTTCACAAAATGGGTGGTGGGCACAGAATCCAGACTCTGCTTGTGGCACACGTCGTCTGGTCCCGGCCCTCCGCGGCCAGCCGGTGGTGCGAGGCGTGCTGTGTGTGTGGTGCAGCTGGGGGCGGCTGGGGCGGTGACACGGGGCCGTTCGCCTGTCAAGGAACAGAAGCCTTGGTGATTGGCTGGCTTTTCTTCCCGTGTGTGCCCCGGCCGCGCTGGTCTTGCTGTCTGTCCCCCTGGCTGCGCTGGCCAGGCTAGCTGTGAATAGCGGCATTGCCTTTGAAGGTGGTGGCCCTCCGCAGGGCGAGCCGTACCACGGAGGGCACAGCTCCGGGTGCTACTGCTGGACCCAGGGCCTGCCCTCCGAGAGGGCTCCTCGAGGCAAGACCAGGTGCCTGGAGGCTGCTCCTCCGCGGGGCCCGAGTTTCCTCTTCCTTAGCCACGGGTCCAGCTGCTTGTGCCCGGTGTGTGTCCATCCCTGGGAAGGGTCCCTCTCTTTCCCCCTGGAGGCCAAGGAGTGGTTGCCTTGGCAACTGGGAGGGGGCTGCGTAGGGGGTGACGGCTGCGGTCCCCCAGAGCCCTTGGGTGGGTCTTCCGGAAGCGCCCGGCGTAGCCAGCGTCTGCGCCGCTCCGTGGTACCTGGGGAGAGGTTACCCGAGCAACTTTGCATCTGGAGGACGAATGTTGCTCGGTGAACCCCTTTTCGGTATCAGATTCCAGCAGGGGGCCCCTCAGGAGAGCGCCGGCATCCGCACCGCCCTGGGGAACGGGAGGGACGCGCGACCAGCTGGGAGGTAACCGCTCCCAGTGAACCCCTGGTCCACGGGTGCGCAGCCTCTCCGGGTACCTGGAGGGAGATCGACCGTGTTCCATTCGCTCCGCTGACTTCGAATAATACATGGTTGATCTTTTCTCGGTATCAGTTCTGGCCTGGTCCCATCCCCGGTCTCCTGACCCCGGGTGTCCGCCCCCCACCCCCGCGCAGGGCGCCTCCAGGCCACGGGGACGCCTCGGGACGCCGCTGTGGAGGACTCGCGTCTGCGTCGCTGTGGGTGCTGAGGAGAGGTTGTCTGTGATGAGTTCGCTGCATTAAAGCCGAATATAACACAGATGGCCTGTTTTCAGCACCGCCTAGCGCTCGGCGCCGCGCGGCACGGTACGTGGCTGCATGCCCCCGCCCCCCCTCGGCGGCCACCAAGCCGGGCGCCTTCCCGGGGCTCCCGGGACGAGGCCGGGCTGGAGGTCTTCGCCTGAGGCCTGTGGGACCCAGGGGCGGGCCATACCCCGTGCCTGTGCCTGGCGCCACGGAGGCGGGGGACTCTGCGGGTCCGCGCCCAGGGCGCATCTGCCACCCGCCCGCCTGCCCTGCATGCCGCCCCCCGCCCCGGGGCACCTGCGGGGAGCCCGCGCCCCGTGTTCGCTTGCTCGCACGTAAGCATCCCAACGCCCAGTGCGCAGGATCCCGCCTCGCATGCCTGGCGCGCGCCGGCCGCGTTGGGGGAGGGACGTGGCGCATGCTGCCCCACACCCGCGCCCCAGAGGGGGGCCTATCCTGTGCTGTTACTCCCGCGGAGGCGGGAAGGCCGGGAGGCCGTCCTGGAGGAAGGACCCCCCTCGCTGGAGTCCTCGCCACTCGGTGGTGCCTGAAATAGGTTGTCTGTGAGGTGTTCACTCTCTATACGATGAATATTATACAGTCAACCTCTTTCCGGCGCCACATCCCGCCTGGGACCTCTTCGCTGGCCGGTGTCGGTGGCTGCGAGCCATGCTCGGGACCCTGGCCGCCTGGGTCTGCTCTGGGGCCCCTGCCTCTCCTGCGGCGCACCTGCAAGCCCCACACGATGTCCGCAGGCACCCAGCTCAGACTTAGGGACCCCACAAGATGGCTGCCCAAGCCCAGTGGCCCAGGGGCCTCGGGGTCCCGCCTCTGCGCTGCCTCGGCCTATGTGCCCAGTGCATGGGGAGGGGCTTCCCGGCACTGTCCCTCCCCGCCAGACCCTCGGCTGCCCTCCCTGGCCTTGACCATTGTGCGGGCCCCTCCTGGGGTCTCCCTCCACTGTCCCCCCTCCTGCCAGGGAGAACTTTCCAGAATGCAGTCACAGTGTCGCCTGGCCGGCCTCAGTGGACCCTCCCCAGTGGTCCCCAGCCCCCACCTCCTCCTCAAGGTGCAACTTTTGTGCTCTGTGCCTGTAGCAGGTCCCGGGCCCAAGATCCCAAGGCATTGCAGCGTCTGCCCCCACCCCTCGCCCCTTGCCCGCTCGCTGCCCCTCTCGGGAGCCCTCTGACAGCTCTGTAAGGCTCCCGGGGCAGGGGTCCTTCCTGTCTTGTTCTTCGCTGTGTCCCCAGGCCCGGGACGCCAGCCTGGGGAGTGTGGACTCCTGGGGCACTGGGGACGACAGGACCAGTCATGCAGGGACTGAGTGCCCACAGGTGGTGCCCGCTGTGACCAAGCCTTCATCTGTGGGGCGCTGCTCTGGCAGAGCGGGTAGAACGCTCGTTCTCTCTGCATGCTCCACTCCAGCCAGCTCTCTGCTGTGGCCCGGGAGTGCAGTGGAGGATGGTCCAAGTCTTGGGTCCTGCACCCCACGGGAGACCCGAAAGAGGCTCCTGGCTCCTGGCTTCGGATCGGTGCAGCTCCAGCCAATGCGGCCAACTGGGGAGTGAACCAGCGGATGGAAGACCTCTCTCTCTCTCTCTCTCTCTCTCTCTCTCTCTCTCTCTCTGCCTCTCCTCTCTCTAACTCTGCCTTTCAGATAAATAAATAAAATCCTTTAAAAAGAAATTCGTTTGTGAAAGAGGCAAGTGGACTCCCCAGCTTCTAGCACCCCTTCACGGCTGGCGGGGAGGGTGCGAGGGTCTTGGGGAAGGGGGTCCGAGGGGCCTGAGTTACCCACCGAGACTGCCCCTCCCCCGCGCCTCGGCCGCCACAGCAGCAGCCAGGTGCTCTGGGGAGCTGCGCGTGGCCGCCACCAGCGGGGCTCATATTTTATGCATGGAGCTCGCTAAATGGGAACATTTGGCGAGTGCCGTTAATGCATTTACCCATCCTTGGAATATATTAAGTGCCTACAAGAGGAGACCGGTGCTCGCCGGGCCTAATGGCTTCGATGTAACCATCCCCACGCCACAGCACGAACGGGTGCGGCTGCCCACATCGCCCGCGTCGGCTGGGGCGGCGTGCGTGTTCCACACTCATTGTACCCCAGACACAGGACCCTATGCAGGTGCCGCAAGATCTCATTAAAAGCAGAATTACTGATTTGTCTTCTGTTTGAAGAGAAGAGAGAATAAACAAAAGGCCTTGCTCATCTGAGGGCCAAATGAGAATGTCGGTCCCCAAGCGGCTGGGGTGGGAGCCGCAGGGTCAGGGGCTCAGCCAGTCAACCGGGAGGCGGGGCCGCGCTCACGTGCACGCCTTGCCCAGTGCCCGCTCACCCCACCGGGGCCCCGGCATGCCCTTCCCCTCCTGTCTTCCGGGAGAGCTCCTGGGGAGGACGGGCTGTGGTGTACCGGGAGGTGGAGAGACTCGGCCAAGCTCCGCAGGCTGGAGCGGCCAGTGCTGCCTCTGGGCCGCACAGTCCCATGCTCACGGCACTCACGGCGCTCACGGCGCTCATGGCACAGGCAGCCTCTGCCAACTCATGTCCCCATCAAGGCTTAGCCGCCTGGTGGGCGATCTGCCCTGGGGAGGGGGATGCTGACCAGAGACCCTGCTGACCTGGGCCTGCTCCAGTTCGGGGGATGTGTTTGCTGCCCTGATTGTGTGGTAGCAAGACCTGGCCGGGTGAGCGCTCACACTGTCCACCCCCTGCAGGGCAGGGCCAGCACACACACACACACACACACACACACACACACACACACCGTGACTGGCTCCATCCCCGAGACCCTATGGAGCCTACAGACAGTTCTCACTGGTCCTGCCCGCTCAGGTGTCATGACTGAGCAGGACCCACGAGTTCATACCCCCTCTGTTGCACCTCCCTGCGCACCCCTCGGGCAGGTAAGGGAGCTGACGTCCTGGCAGGAGGACGGGACGCTCTGCTTGTTCTGAGGATTGCCAGGATTGTCAGACCCTGGGGTCAAAGGCCATCTCTTGAATCGGCTTCCCTCTTTGTAAGAACCGGGGTGACCCAGGACCTCCCTGCCGGAGCGTGGGGGGCTGCTGTGCTGTGGCAGAGCTGCCGGCAGCCGGGGGTCAGCACAGAGCAGGTGCACGTCTGACACCTGTTCCCTCGGACCCAGGGCTACCACAGGCACGTGCGCGAGGCGGGTGTTCAGCACACGAGGGTGTCAAGTCCCATCTCCTCACACCCAGGAGGGCTTCAGGGTGTGAATGGGAGTCCGGAGGCGGGGACCCAGTGCAGGGGACACCTGCCGTCCACCAAATGAGTGGGGGGCTTGGGGGTTGGGGTGGAAAGGATGCCCAAGAAGGGCAGGCTGGGCTGAGTGAGAGGTGGCTGGGGGGTGCACCTCCTCCAGGAAGTCTCCCCTCATCGGCGTGTGTGTGGCTGAGTCCAGCAGGATGTCCTGGGCTGCAGGCTCTGCTTGGGCTGGGCCAGGGCCGGGGCAGGGGCTGGGGCAGGGGCAGGGGCTGGGGCTGGGGCAGGGGCTGGGGCTGGGGCAGGGGCTGCTTCTGGTTTGTTACCGCTGGTTTCCCTGGGCCAGCCTTGTCTGCCCCCTGCAGGCCACCCTGGGCGGGGCTCTCTCAGGTTCCCAGTGCATGCGTGTCCCATGGGCTGAACCTGCTGCAGAGCCCAGCTGTGAGCCAGTGACCGGCCCCACCTAGCACCACCGCAGGGCCACTTCGCCAGGGCGGCCGTGTCTGTGGGCCGGGGAGCCGCCGGACCCCAGAAGCATGTCGGGATCTCGGAAGTGTCTGTGAGAAGGACCTGGAGCAGGTGGGTGTTTTCAGGGCCCACGGAGTCAGGGAGACCCATACCGGACACCTTATCCAGGATGGCTCCTCCTGGCCCCTCAGTGCTTGTTGGATGAATGAATGAACATCACTCCACGGGGAGGAAGTGAACCCCACAGGGCACTGCTGCTCTGGCCAGGCTGGGCCCCTGGGGGATGCCGGCTGGGTCCTTCCCCGGGCGAGGAGGTGTGGGGAAGGAGCCCGGGATGTAGGAACCCATCCAGGGCTCCGCTTCCCGCCATCTGCGATGGCTCCGTTTCTGACGCTCCGAAATAGATGTTTCTGTGGTGTTCTGTGGTTGGCAGGGGAGTGGAGGGAGCTGCCAGGGCTGGGGGCGCCTGCCAGCCTGCTGCGCAGGGCTGTCTCCATCAACCCGAAATCCCCCCATCAGTGAACACGCCAATTTAGAGTGTAATTAACTCGGGCCGCAAAACATTCCGATTTGGACTGCTTTTCACAGTTGAGGCTGTTTTTGTTTTATTTATTTATCTCTTCCCGGGTGTGGTGGTGTCTGTGGTGGGTTTTAGCCAGGAAAAATAGAGGGAGGGGGCTCTGTGGGAGAGGAGGCCTTGGGAGAAAAGGGGGAAAGGAGAGGAGGAGGGGAGGCTCGCGGGACATCCCACAGCCCGTGTCTCCTCCCCAGCTGTGTGCAAACCCAGGCAGAGGGCTTCGGAGGGCATGGGGGGGGCACGCGGCTGGGCTGCAGGGGAGCGGGGCCCAGCGCCCGCCACTCAGCTGCTTCCTGTGACGCCTTCCTGGGCTGCTCCGCTCCGGTGGAATGCACCTGCTGCTCTGCGCTTCGCCTCCGTCTCCTCCCTGCTTCGGACGGCGCCCACACGGTGTCCACGGCCCTCCCAGGAGGCTTCGTCCATCCAGGACTTCGGGCGCGGCCCCCTGCCCCACCGGGGAAGGGGGAGGCCTCTGAGGGTGTTGAGAAGCCCCCTCCCCATGTTGAAAGTTCCTGGTTGAGTACCTGGGGGCCCAGGAGGCCACGTGGGTGGGGTGAACACTGGGGATCCAAGAATCCCTGCCCTGCATTTTCAAGCCCGTGGAGCATCCTCTAGGCCCTTTGAATAATAAAGAGACGTTGTGCGGTGTGAACACCTGTGTGTGTGTGTGTGTGTGTGTGTGTGTGCGCGCGCGCTCGCATGCGTGCCTTAGAGTGGGGAGGTTCACAGCCAAGGCCGGCTGCCACAGAAGAGATCTCACAGAAGGTCACGGCCTCCCAGCCACCAGCACTCACTGCTCAGCCCCTCCCCACGCCGCCCAGTAGCCCTCACTCGCTGCCGAGCCCCCCAAAACCACCTGGGAGCCCCTCACTCACTGCCGAGCCCCCCAAAACCACCTGGGAGCCCCTCACTCACTGCTGAGCCCCCCATACCACCTGTGAGCCCTGCATGTGAGGCAGGAGGCAGGGCCAGGAAGAGACTGATTTTCCCATCAATCTGGGGCCTCAGGTGTGCCCCAGCCCTGCCTGCCCTCCTGCGGAGCCTGGGGGTGGCTGCCCGGCCTCCTGGGGGATGGGGGGCGTCCAGAGGCCAGGGCCCAGGCAGAGCGGGTGCCCACGCCTCGGCGCTGCCAGCCTCCGCTTGGTCACGACACAGCCAGGCTGACTCACACGGCCCGCGGGACTCTCGTAAATTACATAATTATCTCAGAAACCTGCAGCCACGCTCAGCCCGAGGACGTGCTCCGGCCCGGCCGTGACTCACTGTCTTCCAGAGCCTGGCCGCCCGCGCACGGCTGGGCTGAGGGAGGGGCGTCCACCCGCTGCTCCCCAACCGTGGGGGCTGCTAATGCAGGGCCCAAGGCCCACAGCAGCCCCGCACCGAGGCTGTGGAGGGACACCTGCACCTGGTTGGAAGGGAACAGGCATAGGAGCCACCATGCTGACCCTACGCCAGCGAGTGGCTTTGGCTGGTGTCAGAGACCAGGGGACCCTCAGCGCTGACCCCTGCAGCTGCCCTCCGGCTGCTTCTCCACGGGGACAAATTCCACCCTCTCCTGGAAGGAGGCGAGCAAGGCTTCTGCAGCCTGAGCCGGGGGTCTGGGTGTCTGGAGGGGAGAGACTGCTCCAAACAACAACAGTAATAATATCAAGTAAAGGGAGGCTGGTGCCGTGGCATAGCAGGTAAAGCTGCCCCCCGCAGTGCCGGCATCCCATATGGGCGCTGGTTCGAGTCTCGGCTGCTCCACTCACTTCCCATCCAGCTCTCTGCTGTGGCCTGGGAAAGCAGTGGGAGATGGCGCAAGTCCTTGGGTTGGGCCCCTGCACCCACACAGGAGACCCAGCAGAGGCTCCTGGCTCCTGGCTTCGGATCAGCGCAGCTCCAGCCGTTGAGGCCAACTGGGGAGTGAACCAGCAGATGGAAGACCTCTCTCTCCCTCTCCCTCTCCCTCTCCTCTCTCTGTGTAACTCTGACTTTCAAATAAATAATAAATAAATCTTTAAAAAATAATAATAAGTAGGGAGACCAGGGAAAGCACCTGGTACCTGGCTCCTGCCATTGGATGAGCGCGGTGCGCCGGCCGCAGCCCGCCGGCCACGGCGGCCATTGGAGGGTGAACCAACGGCAAAGGAAGACCTTTCTCTCTCTCTCACTGGCCACTCTGCCTGTCAAAAAAAAATAATAATAAGTAAAAGGCTGCGTGGGCTGCACGGTCTGAGGACCGGTTCAAATCCAGCTGCACCGTGGCTTTCTGATCTCAGCCTCAGTGTCCTGGTCTACAAAGTGGGCACAGCTCCAACCCACCTCCCGAGCAGGGTGGTGAATGCCCGACCGCACTGGGTTCTTGTTAAAGTGGGGGCTCCCTCACCATGACCCACGGCTGGCTAGGAGCCCCACACATCCTGGAGCCACAACACCCCACAGGCTGGATCACCCTGGCCCTGGGACCACCCCTCACTGCTGGCCTCAGACTAGCCTGTTTGGGTCTGAGCAGCGCCCGTGGCCCAGGCAAAGCTGCTTAACAGGTTACAGAGGATGCTGAGGGTCCCCGCCCCCCCAAAACCCCAACCACCTCCACCACCACGGCTCCTAGTCAGGGCTGCAAAGCAGTGGGCACCCGTGACTGGCTCTGTGGGTGTGGGGTCTTCAGCAGGCTCAGTCACCTCCCAGGGGACAAGATCTGCCTGCCAGCCGCCCACTCTCACTTCTGCCATCCCTGTGCAAAGCCCAGACAGCTCCGTGGCTCCTGGGCAGAGTCCTGGGCAGGCTCCTGTTGCTACCGCGGCCCCAGTCCGCGGGGCCCGGTACCAACACTGCACAGGTGCTCTGATTGCCCACCTGTGCACCTGCAACATGGCAGCCAGGAGCTGGGTGCTGTGTTCAAGCCACAGGGCGAGTGTCCTGAGAAACGGGGTGAATCTGCTCAGAGCGTCCCTCGCCTGCCCTGGGACTCAGTCTTCCTACCTGTGAAATGAACGTGATCGGATCAGAGCACGTGTGTGGTGACTTTGAAAGGGTTGAGGCGTGCAAGTTTGTGTGGAATGATTGTTCAGCAGGCACACACGATGCTGGTCTGTGCACGTGCACACACGTGCAGTCCTGCCCTTGGCGGGGACAGTAATCCCGAACCTCCACTGAAGTCGGGGGCCGAGGGGCAGGCAGTGGGAGCTGGTGGGGGTAGCCAGAGCCGTGTGTGCTGGGTCAGGAGCTGGACTGGGAGGAGGGTCGGGGGCAGGGGGTGCCTGCCTGTGCAGAGCGGCCTGAGAGCCCTGCACAGCTGTCCCTGGCCACTTTGATGCCACTGAGCCCTGGGGCTGTCGTTCTGTCGCTAATGAGGCTGACCCCACGCTGGCCTCCTCTCCTGCGCATGGGCGGGTTCTTCCTCTCACGGCCAGGGCCCCTAACGGCCACACTCATCTGCTTCCTGCGGCCCAAGGGGCACCGCCCGTGTTCTGGGGACCATGGAGGCGGCCACACCCCTCCCTCTGATGGCTGGCCTGTCTGACCCAGCGAGTCAGGAGCCACTCTGGATTCCTCACACAGAAAGTTTGTGTTCCCCAGCTCCGGAGGGAGGCCGAGGGCCGGCCAGACCACTGCTGCCTGGGCCCTGACCCTGGGGCTCAGGAGGGGACCAAAGGCACCCACTCCAGGGCAGCCGGCAGCTGGCCCAGCCCTCCCACGTGCCTGCCCAGGGACCTGGGGAGGTCACCGGAGCCCCCGGGGCATTTTCTTATTTTACCTCCCGGGTTTCTGGCAGAGTGGAGGCCACGCCCCTCACAGCGCACCTGTTACCTCAGACCACTTGTGCCTGAGCCGAGGCTGCTGCTGGGCTCTCCCCGACGAGGGGTGGAAGCGAGGGCCGTCCTGGGGCTGCAGGGGCCCTCGGCGCCCGGGGAGCTGGGCAGCCCGTGGCTCCCTGGGCTGCGTCTTCTCTCCTGTGTGCTGTCGTCTTGGCTTTGCTATTTCCTTGTGGGGCTGACATTTCCCTGCTGAGTGCGGGAGGGAGTGGTGGCTAGTGCAGCGCGAGATGCAGGAAGGGGTGTGTCGGGTCTCACCGAGGCCGCCTCTTCCCCAGGCGGGGGGCGCAGACACGGTGCTGACCACTCCCTCACCGGGGCAGTCATTCGTCCGTCCCCAGAGCACCGGACAGCTGCACAGAGCAGACCCAGAGGTCACGGCCCCAGCCTGAAGGTGGGCAGGGTCCCGTCCCCCCAGCCTTCCTCCCCAGGGACCCCTCCAGTGCCTGGGGCCGTGGTAAAGGAGTCTCGGCGAGGCTCTCACCACGGGGACAGGACAGGACGAGCCCTGGGTGTGCACGTGGGGCCTGGCCCCGGCCACTCACGAGCAGTGCATCAGCCAGGGCAGGGGTGGGCACAGAGCTTGGGTCAGTTCCTGGCCCTGGCGCCCCGGCCCTAGTGCCTGTGGAGGTATCATGTCTTCCGGGAGGGGGGTGTTGGGGCCAGGAGGGGCCTCGCTTACCAGGTGTCTTTCCCACCCCGTAGCCCCCAGAAAGCCCGCCCCCCCCCCCCCCCCGGCAAGCAGCTGCTCAGGACCCCCTTCCTGTTCAGCCACATCTGCCCCTCACTGTGCTGGCGCACCAAGGCCTGGACTGCGGCCACGCGGGGACAGGTCTCCAGGGAGGCAGCAGGTGGGCAGTGCCCGGGGCCCCAGGGGTCCTGCCCTCCAGCCTGGGCCCTGAACGGGCTGTCCTCACTCTGCTCTGGGCGCCACAAAGGAGAGAAGTCGGTGCTGTGCTGGGGCGGCGTGGAGGCAGAGCAGAGCCCTCCCCCGGAGCCCCGTGGCTCAGCAGAATTACAGAGGAGGAGGGAGGGCGGTGCTTGCTAATGGGCTTGGGGAGAATGGGAGGCAATTTAGGCCCAGAGCTATTGAACAAATGAAGTGCACAAGGGCCTCGGGCACGCCAGCCCTGAGCGGGTGGGGCTGCAGAGATGCGGGAGTGTGCGGGGTGGGGGGAGCAGCAGGGGGCTGGGCACGCGGCAACCTGCACAAGAGGCCTTCTTCCTGTGGCTGCCCCGCAATGGGTGGCTGCTGGGGGGCCGCAGGCGTGGCCGCCTCTGGGAGGGCGGGCGAGAGCAGGTGTCTGCTCCCTTGGTCCCCCCTCCCGAAGCCAGGGGCGGGGTGGGCGTGGGCAGGGTAGGGGGTACCTGTGAACAGCACAATGGCAGAACACCACCCCGCAGGCTGCAGGGCCCTGCTCTGCTGTGGAGCGGTGAGACCCGGCCTGGGTGCCCAGGCTGCTGCACCGTGTCCAGGGAGTCAGCGCCAAGCCTTCGGTGGGGGAGGGCTGGGCTGGGTGTCCAGGGCCCTGCACCCTGCACCCTGTAGAAAGCCCCTGGGTGGAGGGCAGATGACCTGCTCCCTGCAAGGATTTGCGGGGGGCCCTGGGCTGGCCCCCAGGCCCCTCTCCAGGCCTCTGGGTCCAGGCAAGCCAGAAGAAGCGAGCAGTGGTCTTCCAGCCACTCGGGTGGACGCACCTTCCCCTCTGCAGGCCACCGCAACTGCTGGAGCCCCCAAGGCCAGCTGGGCCCCTTGTCCTAGCCCCAGCTCAGAGTGCTGGACCTGACACACCTCTGGAACGCACAGCCGAGCCAGCGAGGGGGCAGGTGCTCCCCAGAGCCCTCCCAGGTCGTGGGGCTCTCCCTGGGGGCCTCCCCTTCCTCTCCCTTTATTTCCCCCTCCCCCATGGCACCTCCAGGATGCCTGCAGGGGTGTGGAGCTGAGAGCCCACACCAACAGAGCAGAGAGAGGTTGGGAAATTCAGGCCTCCCGGCCCAGGGCTTCAGAAGCCAAAGCCACACATGCGAGATGCAGAACAGACAGGGTGATGCAGTGGGGCTGCCCCCAGGAGCCGGCGAGCCCCCTGCTGACCACAGGCCCGGAGTATCTCGGTGGTGGTGGTGGGGTCTCTCCTGGCTGCCCAGCACTGTCACAGACTCCAGGTCCCTGGGGAAGACACTGCTGGAGCTGTTCCCACAGATCTCACACTGGGCCAGGTGCCTGTGCCTTCGGTGGCCAGGACTCACCCCCAGCAGCTCCCGAGAGCAGGGAGAGCCCCTGGCAGGGCCGGCCCTGGACAGCTGAGGGGGCGGCCAGAGAGGGGGCATCGCCCACAGTCCTCTCATCCAACTCCAACGAGCCCGGAGCCAAGCAGCCGGCTCCCTGCCCTCCAGCCGAGGGCCACCATGGTCCCCCCTGGCTGGTGATACTCAGCAGAGAGGGAGCCCCACACCACAGGGAGCCGGAGAGGCAGGGAGTAGACCGGGGTGCAGCCGGGAGGTTAGGGGAGTCTACTGGAGGGATATCTCACTCTAGATCGGAGTTGTCAGAAAACGGGGAAATAGTATGCTTTATTATTAAAGAGTAGTTTATTAATTTTTTTGAGAGACAGAGAGGGCTCCCATCTGATGGTTCACTCCCCAAATGCCTGCAGCAGCCAGAGGCGGACTGAGACTGAAGCAGAGACAGGAATTCAATCCAGGTCTGCCCGTGGGTGGCAGGGATCCAGCCACTTAAGCCATCATCCCTGCCTCCTGGGGCTCCATTAACAGCAAACTGGGGTGAGGAGCTGGAGCGAGCTCAGCCCCAGCCGCTGAAGTGTGGGTGGGGCGTCCTAGCTGCTAGATCTACCTGAAGTTCAGACACACGGAGGAAGACACAGAGGAAGGCCAGAGACTCCCCGGATGCCCCCGCCTCAACCCCTACACGGCACCCCCATAATCACCCTCTCTCCAGAGAGGTGCGTCTGTTAAAACGATCCCACAAGGGATGATGATGCCTCTGCACCCAAAGCCCGGAACCGATGTGTGGGGGCCCTTTGCTGTGGGGGCCCTGGGAGTCCAACCTTGATGCACATCCCGTGGGAGCTAAGAGCTCACCCTTGGTGCCGAGTGTCCCGTGGGAGTTGACGTTGGCGCCCATCCTTGCTGCTGTGTCTCCCATGGGTTTTCACATGTGTGTAGTGATGTGTGCTCTCCTCCATGTGTTTATGTTTGACACAGATACTTTTTTTATTTTTAAGTTTTAAGCTTTTCAATCAGTGAGAGGAATGCATAGGAGGGTGAGGGCCCTGTCTGCGAGAGAGGGACATCTGGATCCACAGTGAGCACCAGGAGCCAGGCACGTGGACGAGCACACAGGCCAGGAAGCGGGCGGCCCGAGGGCCACGTGCCCCAAGGGTGCAGGGGCAGCAAGGACCTGCAACAGCGACAGAGGCCCAAAGCCAGGTCTTTAATCCACTTCCAAAGGGGAGTGGCTCAGTAGTCTGATTGGTGGGTGGGCACACAGGTGACAGATACTCTGACACACTCATGGGGTGCCATGTGATGCTCGCACACGTGTGTGCATTGTGCAGCGACCACGTCAGTGTGTTTAGGACAGCCGTCACCTCCACCATTTATCACTTCTGTGTGGTGAGAACAAAATCCCTCTTCTAGCTGTTTTGGAATACACGAGGGGGCTTCAACAAGTTCCTGGATAGTGCAGAGTAGGGAGAAATTAGGCTGGGGTCTTTCTTTTCTTTCTTTTTTTGCATCAAATAAATTTAGTGTTTAATTGCACCTTCCAGGAATGTTTTGAAATTTCTTGTCCATTAGCAGCGCCTAAAGTGACCCTGTGTGTGTGACACAGAGCTAGGACTTCCTCCCCATCTCCCGGCAACTTTGACCTGTGGACTATTTCTCTCCTCCCCTCCCCCTCTTCCTCTACCTCTGGCGACCACGAGATCAGCATGTCTGACTGAACTGGGATGAGACCATGCGTATTTGTCTCTCTGCATCTGGCTTATTCCACGGAACCTAACGTCCTCTGGGCTCAGCTGTGTTGTCACGAATTAGGAGTCTCCATCCTTGTTCTGGACTGACTAGTACTCCGCCCTGTGTTTGCCACATTTTCTTTATCCGCGCACCTGTTGTTAGACATGTGGTTGGTTCCGCGTCTTGGCTGTTGTGAACTGTGCCGCAGCCCGTGATCAATACTGGAGGCTTCGTGCACAGAGGGAGAAAGCCCAGGGCGCACACACTCTCTGTGTCCTGTTAGGTGATCCCCCGGGCCATACTGGGATGGAAGATCTTGTGGACCAGACGAGGAGCCAAAGTAGACTGCTTCTCCTTTCCACCCCGGTCTGTGACGTTGTTATTAGCAAAGCAGACTAAGGCAGCGTGAGAGGGAGACTGCACAGCAGACAGGAGGCCGGGGCACTCGGAGGGCAGGCGCGCGACGTTGTTAGAGCTCAGTCCCAGAACTCGCTCGCTCGCTCGCTCGCTCACTCTCTCTCAGGATCTCACTCGCTCGCTCGCTCACTTGCTCACCCTCTCACTCAAGCCCAGAGCATCCCTTCTGCGGGGCAAGCCCCTCCCCCCGACCTACCTCGCAGTGGACCTCCCCTCCTTTTAGTCAAAGATTTATTTTATTTACTTGAAAGGCAGAGACACAGAGAAAGGGTAAGACACCCCTGCATACACACACAGACACACACATCACAGACACACACATGCACACACGCACACACACAGACACACACACAGACACACACACATGAACACACAGACACACATACACAGACACACACACAGACACACACATGCACACACGCATACACACAGAGACACACACACCCTGCACACACACACAGCCTGCACACACACACAGACACACACGCATATACACACAGACACACACAGAGACACAGACACAGACACACATACACACACATACGAGTGTCAGAGGAAGAGGGTCCGACTCGCTCCCACTTCGTGTCTGCTGGCACGGCTGTGTCCCGCGCAGCCCGCACGGCGTGGGGCTCAGGCCTTCTGTCCACTGAGGGTTTCGGTCATGAGGGGTGATGCTGCCAAATGCTCTTTTCGCGTCTCTGGGAAGGCGGCGGTCGTGTCCTCCCGCCCGCATGGCGGCTGCGTTTATTGAGTTCCGCGTGTGCTCATCCTCGCACTGCCGAGTGGAGCCCCTGGCCGCAGAGAGGCCGTTCAACGTGCCTCGTGTTCGGCTGCTAAAGACTTCTGCAGCTGGCTCACCCTGGCGGTCGGCGGGTTATTTCTGAACTACAGTGTCCTTGTTTGGCTGTGTTACTAGAGCAATGCTGGCAAAATAAAATGAGTTTGGAAGCCTTGCTTTGTCTTTCTTGGAATTTTCTGGAATAGCTTGAGAATCGCTGTTAGTTCTTCTTGGGACGCTCGGTTGGGTTCATCAGTGGCACCAGTGGGTCCTGGCGTCTCTCTGAGGGCAGACCTGTAGTGAGATGCTCCTCCCCACCCACCTCTGTGCCTGAAACAGATTTGCGGCTTGTCCCCGTCCGTCTTGGCAGGCGGCTGCATTCCCTCTGTGTTACCAGCCCTCCGTGGCAGCGTCTTACGATCCTTCCATTTCTGAGACACCAGCAATGTTTCCTCTCATCTCCATTCGATGCATTTGCGTCTTCTCTTGTTTTAGTTGGTCTAGCTAAAGGTTTGTCAATTTTGTCTACCTTGTTTTAAAAAACAAACCTTAGGGTCATTCTTTCCTGCCGCGTGTCCAGTCTCTGTTTCGCTCGCTGCTGCTCTAATCCTTACAATTTTCTTCCGCTACTAACTTTGGGTTCACTCTGCTTTTGTCTGTCTTGCCCCTAAGTCGTGCGTTAGGTTGTTTCAATGGGATCTTTCTTATTTTTTATGTGGTTGTTCATTGCTATAAACTTCTCTCTCTTGCAATTGCTTTTCTTGTATCTTATAGGTTTTGGCATGATGAGTTTCCATTTTCTCTCATCTCAGAAAAGTGTTTAAAAAGATTTATTTATTTGAAAGGCAGAGTTACAGAGGAAGAGGGGGGTGGGTCTTCCATCTCCTCGTTCACTCCCCAAATGGCTGCGGCAGCCAGGGCAGAGCCAGGCCCAAACCAGAAGCCTGGAGCTCCATCTGGGTCTCCCACATGGGTGGCAGTGGCCCAAGCACGTGGGCTCCCTCAGGTGCGTTAGCGGGGAGCTGGATCAAAATGGAGCAGTCGGGACTCAAGCCAGCACTCCTATGGGATGCCGACGTCACAGGCAGTGACTTAACCCACGGTGCCACAACCCAGGCCCCTCAAGAAGTTCGTTCATTTCCCTTTTAGTTTCTGCATTGGCCCATTACTTATTCAGAAGGATCCTCAAAATCTTCATTTCATTTGTAAAGTTTCTGAAGTTCTTTCTGTTACAGATTTCTGATTTCTGCTGCTGTGGTCAGAAAAGATATTTTTCTAAGTCCTGATGTTGCTTAACACTTGACTTACGGCTTAACATGGGGTCTATCCCATGTGCTTGTTCGGTGGCTGTTGGAGGTTCCGTAAGTCTCTTAGGTCCACGTGGCCCGGCAGGAAGTCTCTGCCGCTTCTCCGGCTGGATGATCAGCCTGTTGCTCCAAGTGGGATGTTAGTGTCTCCCATCACTGCTGCATGGAGTCGACCTTGCTCGTAGATCTGATAATATTTGTTGTCTACATTGTGTGCTCTGGTGAAGGAGCAAATACATTTATAATTTATATGTCCTCTTGCTTCATTAATTCCTTTACCATCATATAATTACCTCTGGGTCTCTTATTTATCTGGCATAAGGATAGCGACTCTTCTTGCTTTTAGTCCCTAATTGCAAATAATCTTCTCCTCCCCTTCCACTTTCGGGCTCAGCGTGTCCTCACAGATGAAGTCAGCGCAGAGCTTGGTCTTTTTTTTCTTTAATAAATTCTGGCACTCTGCATCTTTTAATTGGACAATTTAATGCATTTACAGTCAAAGTTATTATTGATAGATAAGAATTACTCATGTTGTAAATTACTTTCTGCCTACTTTATAGATCCTGTTTCTTTCTTCCTCTCTTGCTTAGGTCAGTATTTTTAAAGATTCATTTATCTGAAAGGCAGTTGCAGAGAGAGAGAGAGAGAGAGAATCTTCCACCTTCTGGTTCCTTCTCCAAATGGCCATAATGGCCTGGGCAGGTCAGGCTGGAGTCAGGATCCAGGAGCTTCCTCTGGGTCTCCCACGTAGGTGCAGGAGCCCCAAACACTTGGGCCAGCCTCCTCTGCTCTCCCAGGCACATCAGCAGGGAGCTGGATCGGAAGTGGAGCAGCCGGGACTCGACCCGGCACCCATGTGGGATTGACTCAACCTGCTCTGCCACAGTGCTGGCTCCAGGATTTCTGACTTCTCTCCCGCAGGTTACACTCCTGTTGCTTTAATTCTCCTCTGTTTACACTGTGTCCTCGGCAGGTTCCTGATGCGAAGTTGTTTTCCATCATTTTGACCTTTAGCCTTCACGTGAGAGACTTGGGAGGTTTTTGTGCCATCACAGTACTTTAGTATCTGAATTTGATTATGTCTGTCTTCTCACTGAGTTTTATGTCTTCATATGTTTTCATGGAAGTAATTACGGTTCCTTGGAAGCCAGCTGACACACTCCCTTAAGCATTTCTCGTGAAGCCGGGCCAGTGTGCTGTGTCCCGGGTTCACGTCTGTTAGAAGGGTTCTGCCTCGTTGCTGAGGGTGGCTTTGTACCGCGTTCTCGATGGGGCGCAGCTCGGCTCTCACCCCGCTCTCTCCGGCCCACACGATGTCTGCTGAGCCCTGCTGTGGGACTTGCTGCTCTAGAGATGCCCCCGTTGTCTCTTATTTTTGGCCAGGTGCTTCGAATGTGCCTTGGAGACGATCTTCGAGGACTGCGCATGTCTGGGGACTTCCCGCTTCCTGGATTGGGGGCCTGGGGCGCTTCTGGCTACTGTTTTGTAAAACGAGCTCCTTGCGCCTCTCTCTCCGCCTCTTTCCCCTGGGAGCTTCCCTCACGGGTGTTTGTTCGCTTGATCGCGGTGTGCTTAGCCTCAGAGGCGTCCTCCGCTTTCAGTCTTCCATTCGGATTGGCTCCTTTCTTCTTTTTTAAAAGTTATTATTTATTTGAACGTGAGAGTCACACAGATGGTTGCAATGGCTGAGACTGGTCCAGGCTGAAGCCAGAAGCCAGGAGCTTCTTCTGGGTCTCCCACGTGGATGCAGAGGCCCAAGTACTTGGGCCATCCTCTGCTGCCTTCCCAGGCACATGAGCAGGGAGCTGGATCAGAAGTGGAGCAGCTGGGACTCGAACTGGCGCCCATATGGGATGCCGGCATCCGATGGCGGCTTAACTCACTGCACCACAGTGCCAGCCCCTGATGGGCTTATTTCTGAAGCCCTATCTTCAAGATCAGAAAATTTCCTGCACTTGACCCAGTCTGTCTCCAGCGTCTCAATTGTACTTTTTAAAAAAGATTTATTTATTTATTTATTTGAGAGTTAGAGTTACAGACAGTGAGAGAGAGAGAAAGGTCTTCCTTCCGTTGGTTCACCCCCAAAATGGCCCCAATGGCTGGAGCTGCGCCGATCCGAAGCCAGGAGCCAGGTGCTTCCTCCCAGTCTCCCATGGGGTGCAGGGCCCAAGCACCTGGGCCATCCTCCACTGCACTCCCGGGCCACAGCAGAGAGCTGGCCTGGAAGAGGAGCAACCGGGACTAGAACCGATTTCGCAGGCGGAGGATTAACCTACTGCGCCATGGTGCCAGCCCCTCAATTGTGCTTTTTATTCATTCATTGACTTATTTATCTTTAAGTTTTCAGTTTGTTTTTTTTTAATGATATCCGATCAATATTGAATTTCTCTGAGTCATGACTTGTTTTCCTGACTTCACTGAATCGTCTGTATCACATAAATGCTCGAGCTTCCTTCAGATCGTTATCTTGGACCCTTCTCATGCGTTCTGCAGACGTCCTTCCTCGGGCTCCATTCCTGGAGAGTTTCTGTGATCCTCCGTGACGTCTTGCTTCCTTGCCTCATGTCCCTGCATCCCTGTGTTGACGTCAGCACTTCACTTCCACAGGGGAAGACGGATTCCCCGGTTCTGGGCGGGCACAACGGCTCGGGGTCCGCTCAGCTGGAACCGGCGTGAGTGACACCCCAGAAGGCACCCCAGGAGCCTGGCTGCAGGCACTTGTGCGGTGGCCTGGCTGTGCCGGGGTCGGCCTCCCGGCTGCTTCCCAGGCCAGGCTGTGGCTGCCTGCAGCAGGTCTGTTGTCTCCACAGAGGGAGGGTCCCACTGGGAACAGGGGGCTGGGCTGGCTCCCAGCTCGGGGAGGGGGCTGGCAACCCAGCTCAGCGCAGGGGCTGGTTTCCCCACTGAGGGGAGGGGCTGGTTGCCCAGATGAGAGGGCTGGTTCCCCAGATGAGGAGGGGCTGGACTGGCTCCCCAGAGAGGGGGACTGTTTCCCCAGAAGAGGAGGCTGGTTCCCCAGCTGGGAGCATGCCTAGGGGAGCCTCCATCCTGGGGATGGCATCTCCAGGGGCCATGTGCTGATTGGTTCCCCAGCCAAGTGGGCGTGCACAGCCTGTGTGCCAGCGAGGGCCTGACCCCCTGTCTGTACAGGACAGCCTGTTTCTTGGGGGACAGAGGACTGGGGTGACGGCCATTCTCCTGGGCTAGGCTCTGAGGGGCTGGAGCTATGGCAGAGCAGCCCCTGTGTGAGAGCCACGATGCTGATGCAACTCAGGGAAGGAGAGATGCCGTGGCTCCTGACCCCAGAGAGGAGTCACAGAAGCGGCTGCTCCATGTCCCGCCACGGCAGGCCGGGCGGTCACGGTGTGGGCTCCTTCTCTTGAGCAGAGCACCTGCGGGGGCCAGCCAAGGTCTGACAGGACTGTAGGCGTCTCCGGGAGCTAACACCGCAGGTGTCTGTGTGATACCTGGGTGTGCTGGGGCCGCTCCCCGCCCCCCAGCTTCATCAGGAGAAGGGGTGGCAGAGGCAGGGCCTTCACCCCCCACTCTGTTGCCAGCTGAGTTGCCCACGGCACAGCGTGGCCCTGCTCCCTCGCCGCGCCCCAGGCCGCTCCTTAGACACCCTCGCTGAGGTGCAGAGGATCCACTGCTTGCATCCGCTGTGAGTGCGGGGTTCGAGTTAGGCGCGTCCGGTCGGTCGAGTGGTCTAAGGGCGGACTTGACAATGCTGGGCTGGGGCTGGTGACGCTGCAGCTGCCACTCAGGTCACCACGAGAGGGGAGGGGCTCCTGGTGTCTGGGGTGGGGTGTCTGTGCGTGGGCAGAGGGCCCAGGGGCCTTGCCTCGTCCGTTTCTATCACAGTCTCAGCATGGCCCTGTCTGAGGCTGGAGTTCTGCCGGGAGCTGTGTGTCCCTCTGGGATGCCCGGCCAGTGTCCTGCCGGGAGCTGTGTGTCCCTCTGGGATGCCCGGCCAGTGTCCTGCCGGGAGCTGTGTGTCCCTCTGGGATGCCCGGCCAGTGTCCTGCCGGGAGCTGTGTGTCCCTCTGGGATGCCCGGCCAGTGTCCTGCCGGGAGCTGTGTGTCCCTCTGGGATGCCCGGCCAGTGTCCAGAGGGCCAGGGCCACTTCTTTTCCCTTTGCTCGCTGGGAGACGTGGAGGCAGGCTCAGAGCAGCCGGTGACAATCGCCCAGCGTGTGGTGCTGCCCGCATTGTGCGAAGGTGGCCTGTGAGTCCCCGACACAGCCTGCTGGTGTGACTGCTGCCTCCTCTTTTCTGAGGAAAACAGAGGCCAGAGTATTGGGTGACCTGTCCAGGGCACACAGCTGCTAAGCTGGGATTTGAACTCAGGCCCTTGGGGATTACCCATAGCATCCTTGTGAGGAGGCGGGAGGAGGTGAGCGAGAGGAAGGGAGAGGAGGCAGCAGAAGCTGAGGTCAGACCATGGCACAGTGCTGGCTGGGACCTCCGGGCAGGGGCTGCAAGCTGAGGGACGCAGGACCCTGGAGACGCTGGGCAAGGCAGGAAACAAATTCCCCCTCACTCTGGTGATGCTGCTGTGCTGGGCCACGCCCCGGGGTTGTGGGGACAGGAAACGCCTGCGCCAGGCTCAGCTCCACCGGGCGCCTGTTCTTGCTGGCTCTGCCACCTGCCAAGGCCAGGAGAAGGCGGGAGGGGGGGGATGCTTTTCTGTCCTGCCACCCCTCACCAGGGCCCAGACCGCAGGCTTACAGGGCTGGGGGCTGTGAGGACTATCTTTCTCTGCTGATGGCAGAGGGAGAGAGAGATAGAGGGAGAGAGGGAGGGAGGGAGGGAGGGAGGGAGACAGATCTTCCATCTGCTGGTTCACTCCCCACATGGCTGCAACAGCCAAGGCTGGGCCAGGCCAAAGCCGGGAGGCAGGACTCTACCCAGGTCTCCCACGAGTGGCAGGAGCCCAAGCACTTGAGCGTCATCTGCCACTTCCCAGGGAGCACTAGGAGGGGCTGGATCAGGCATGGAGGTGAGACCCCGTTCCAGGCACCCGGATGTGGGATCTGGCTGTCCCGAGCGGTGGCTTGACCTTAACAACACCTGCGGAATCGAGTCGCTTTCCTGCTGTTGCTTTGCCTCAGTTCTTCGTGTATTGTGCATATTGACATCTCATTAGACGGCCAGTTTGCAGATCTTTTCTTCCAGTGGTTGGTGTGATTGCTCTCTTGCTGTGCGGGCGCCCTGGTGCTGGGTGTGACCCAACTTGTCCGCTTTGCTTTCCTTGCTTGTGTTGTGGGCATCCGGGGATTGAATCCAAGAGGGCAGTGCCCAGACGCAGGTCAAGGAGCGCTTGCCTGTGCGCGCTTCTCTCTGGAGAAGTTTTACAGTTTCAGATCATAGACTCAAGCCTTGAAGCCATTGTTTTTAAAAAAATATTTATTTATTTGAAAGACTGAGTTAGAGAGAGACAGGAATGAGAGAGAGATCTTCCATCCACTGGTTCACCCCCAAAATTGGCCGTGATGGTTGGGGCTGGGCCAGGCCAATGCCTTGAGCCTGGAACTCCATCTGGGTCCCCCACATGGGTGCAGGGGACCAAGCACTTGCACCATCCCCCACTGCTTTCCCGGGTGCATTAGCAGGGAGCTGGATTGGGAAGTGGAGCAGCCAGGACACAAATGGATACTCATATGGGATGCCAGCATCATAGATGGTGAGTTAACCCGCCATGCCTCAGCGCAGGCCCCACGTCTTGAATGCACTAAGCTCACTTGGTGTATGGTGTAGGAGGGGGCCTGGTATCATTTTTTCAGCTTTCCCGAGGCTGTGTATCGGTCTGTACTTTCCCACCGTGCTCCTGGCCCGTCTGTCAATCAGCTGACCCTGGTCTACATTTCTCTCTGGGCCCAGCACTCCCTTCCTGAGGCTCCCATCCGCAAAGGAGCTGCAGGACTCACACCTGCTGCCTGGGGCACTGGGACGCAGGGGCCCGGAGTCCCCCTGCAGGGCCCAGGCCGGCTGAGAGGGTGGGCAGACGTGTGTGAGCAGCCACCGGCCTGGCGGGCACAGGGCAGCTGCTGAGGGGGACTGCTGGGCTCTAGCACCCACCTGCTCAGCCAGGCGGCCCCGCAGAGCCGGGCCTGCTGGGCTTCCTTCTCCCGACTCTGCCAGGGCAGCCCTGGGGGCCGGGGGAGGCAGCTGGGACCCCTGAGGCCGTCCTGGATGCTGCTGAGGTGTGAGTGAGGACTGGTGAGGAGGGCATGGGGGGCCAGGCCCTGTCCGTGGAGGTGGGGTTGGCCTGGTCCAGGGCGTGGAGGGAAGCTGATGGCGGGAAGTTGAGACAGAGACTCAACCTGACATGGGCCCTGAGCGTCAGCTCAGGCAGCTCGCCGGCCCCGGGGGGCTCCTAGTGGGAGGAGGGGAGGAGGAGGGGATGGCTTGGCCCGGAGACTTGGGCAGCAGGGGTCAGGAGAGAGAGGGGCCTGGGGGCAGCAGGCTTCTCCCTCGGGCCTCCCTCTGCAGACCCAGCCCCACTCCTTGGGATGAGGCCCCTGGTGCAGAGCTGACGGCAGCGGCCACACAGCCGGACTCTGGTGGAGAGAGAGGGCGGGGCCTGGCCTGGCTGCGCTCAGCAGGGACCCTCTAGTGACACCCCGGGAGCAGTGTGGACACCGTGTTCTGTTCGAAGGCCCAGCCCGGGCGGTGGGAGGCGTGGCCCTGGACACCCCCTGCCTGTTTCCAGAATGACGGTCCTTGGACACTGGTTTGGCACCGTGGAAAACCACCAGCAAATTGCCAGTGGTAAAACATCGCATAAACACTGCTTCTTGCAAAATGCTGGCAGTCACCGCGGCGGTGTTGCCCAACAGTGGAGCAAGGCCCGTGTGCGGTGCGGGGAGCCAGGCTGGCCGCACAGCGTGTCCTCCGGCCTGGGAGCCACCGCCCCCAGGGCAGATGCCTCAACGCTCCACCCGGAGCCTCAAAGCAGGGAGGCAGGGAGCCCAGGGGGCGTCAGCCTCTCGCCCCTCCCGCCAGTAGGAAGTGTTTACGACCCACAGCCGGCCGGGCCTGGCCAAGCCACAGCTCCCCCGGCCAGCAGACCGGGGCCTCCGGGCTGGACGCCCTGCTCTGCACGGGCGCAGAGGCCCCGAGGTCTGGGCCTGGCTGGGCACCCGGCACTTCCTGGGGGGAGGGCCTGCATGGGGCCCTGCTGGGGTTCCAGGTGATGGGGGCTTCAGTCCAGGGTTCTTACCTCCCAGCACCCCCTCACTCAGCCCCATGCCTGGTAGAGGGCACGGCTGAGGGGTTCTGGGAAGCTGGACGGGACGGGACTGCTCTGCCCCCATGGGTCAGGAGCAGGGTCATTTGGAAACTGTGCATCCTTGCTACCCGCCCTGCCACCGGCCACAGCCTTGGCTAACATGGTGGAGCTCTCCAGCACGTAGCCTCCGGGTCAGCTTTTTTGATTGGCAGATTAGGTTTCCGTGCGTGTGTGCGTGTGTGTGCATGCTATGTGTGTGCGTATTGTGTGTGTGTGCGTGTGTGTGTATTTAAGAAGGAGTACACTGTGACATTCGGACATATGCTTGCCGGGCAGTGGCTGAAGGAAGTCTCTGGCGAGTCCAGCCCCTCCCACACTCGCACTGCCCGCGGCAGACCTGTGCGATCTATCAGTGATTTGGGAACAAATTACTGTGAACAGGGGTGGCCACGCTGACCGGCGGATCCCGTCTTGTTCTCTCAGCCGAAGCTCGGCTCTCCTGCACCAGCGTCTCCCCCGCTCTGAGCCCTCTGAGCCCTGCTCCTCCGAGCTCTGCAGTGTGGGCTCCTCGGGAGTGAGATCCTTCAGCATTGGTCTTTGTCCACGGCACACATTTCTTCAGATGTAATGCCTTCCAGGTTCATCCGCAGTAACCCAAACGACCGGATTTCCCTCTTTTCAGGGCTAAGTAACATTCTCTTGCATGCACACGTTACGCTTTGTTTTCTCGTTTATCTGAGGACGGGGGTCGGGGTGATTCCACATTCTGGTGACAGTAAGACCACACTGGAGCTCTTCCAGGTATGGGTTTTGTGTTGGTTCATTCAGCCATTTTAGTTTTTCTTCTTTTTCTACTTCTTTTTCCTGCCTTTTTAAAAAATGATTTCCTTATTTACTTGAAAAGCAGAGTTACAGAGAGACAGCGCGAGACAGAGAGAGAGATCGTCCATCTGCTGGTTCACCCCCAGATGACCCCAACAGCTGGGGCGGGGCCATGCCGAAGCCAGGAGCCTGGAATTCCTTCTGGGTCTCCCACATGGGTGTCAGGGGGCCAAGGACTTGGGCCATCCTCTGCTGCTTTCCCAGGTGCATCAGCAGGGAGCTGGATCAGAAGTGGAGCAGCTGGGACTCGAACTGGTGCTCGTGTGGGCTGCTGGCATCGCCGCGCAGGGTGCTGGCTTGCGCATAGCATCTCGTGTCGTTTGGATTCACACCCAGGTGTGGAATCGCTGGGTCACCTTGCGGCTCTATCTGTAGTTTGTTGACGAAGCTTCCCACAGCCGTCTGCAACGGCCACACTGCTTTAGGTCCTCGTCGGCAGGGGGCAGCTGTGTCCTCGCCGGCACTCGCTGTCCTGTCTGTGACCACAGACACAGGTGGTGTCCCAGCATGGTGTTCACGTGCACTCCCTTCAGGATTAGGCATTTTGAGCACTTTTTTTTTCATGTACCTGTTGACTGTGTGTGTGTGTGTGTGTGTGTGTGTGTGTGTTTTGACAGGCAGAGTTAGACAGTGAGAGAGAGAGACAGAGAGAAAGGTTTTCCTTCCGTTGGTTCACCCCCGAAATGGCCGCTACAGCCGGCACTGTGCCGATCCGAAGGCAGGAGCCAGGTGCTTCTCCTGGTCTCCCATGGGGTGCAGGGCCCAAGGACCTGGGCCATCCTCCACTGCACTCCCGGGCCACAGCAGAGAGCTGGCCTGGAAGAGGGGCAACCAGGACAGAATCCGGCGCCCCGACCAGGACTAGAACCTGGGGTGTCCACGCCGTAGGTAGAGGATTAGCCAAGTGAGCCACGGCATCAGCTTGTGTGTCGTCTTTTGAGAAAAACCTATTCAGGTCCTTTGCCGAATTTTAATGGCCCCGCCCATATATTTTGGTTATTCACCCTTACTGGGTGTGCGGTTTGGAGTGGCTTTTCCCACTCTGGCTTTTCCCCTCTGCTGATGGCGTCCCTAGCGGGGAAGAAGCTTTTCAGTTGGCCGGAACCCTGTTTGTCCACTTTTCCTCTGTTGCCGGCTCCCCAGGCTGGCTTCGGGAGCTTCCCCCGGGTGTTCTAGCAGCCTCGTGGTTTGGGGCCTGAGGTCGGGGACTTGACTCCGTTTGTGAGCTGATTTTTGAGTGCGGTGTGAGGCAAAGTCCGATTTCACCTTCTTCGCATGGTAGCCAGATTTCCCTGCACCACTCCAAAGAGACCGTCATGCCCCGTTGGAAGGTGTTGGCGGCCTTGTCAAAAATGGAGGCAGGAGCTGTGGACCTGGCACTGTCTTTGGGCCGTCGGTCCCATTCCACTGTCTCTGCGCCGTCGGTCCTGTCCCATGGTCTCTGGGCCATTTGTCCTGTCCCGTGGTCTCTGGACCGTCTGTCCCACCCCATAGTTTCTGGCCCATTAGTCCTGTCCCATGGTCTCTGAGCCATCGGTCCCATCCCATGGTCTCTGGGCTGTCTATCCTGTCCCGTGGTCTCTGGGCTGTCTGTCCTGTCCCGTGGGTCCATGTGTCACAGATTTGATGTCAGAGAGCAGGACGACTCCAGCTTTGTTCTTTTTTATCATTCAAGATTGCTTTGGCTATTTGGGGTCTTTTGTGGCTCAACACAATGTTCAGGATTTTTTCCTATTTTTCTGAAAGATAATATAATTTGGACGGGTATTACATTAGATTGACATTGATGTTGATGCTTCCGCTCCACGGATATGGGATATCTTTTCATTTCCTCACTTCTTTTTGAATTTCTTTAATCAGCACTTTACAGTTTCCAGCACACAAAGCTTTCTCTCGCTTGGTTAACTTCATGCCTCAGTATTTTATTAGCTGTTGCAAGTGGATTGTTTTCTAAATTTCTTTTCCGGATAGCTTGCTGTCAGTGATAGAGATGCGGCTGACTTTTCCATGTTGATTTACATCCTGCAACTTGAGCGAGTTTGTCATTCTGGCCTGTGTGTGTGTGAGTGTGTGAGTGTGTGAGTGTGTGTGTGTGTGTGGCAGGCCTCAGCACGTTCTGTAAGTGAGACCATGCTCACAGCAGAGGCTCTGTCGCCGCTGCCTTTCTTACTTGGGTGCCTCGTCTGTCTTTTTTCACTCCGCTGCTCTGGCTGGGACGCCCAGGACTATGCCGAATAGCGTCCTGCGGCTGCTTCTCATCCAGCATTGAAACGGGCTGCCAGGGCCTGGTGCTGCCCCGAAGGGACCCAGGCTGGCCTGCTGCTCAGACTTGGGCCTGCTGTCCCCCTCCGCAGCCGGGCACCTGGCCTGCCCCCCACGCAGGTGCTACTGGCCCCTTCCTCTGACCCGCTGGCCCTGCTTGAGCTGTGAAGGACACCTGTGGTCTCGGTGGGCTGACCTTAGCCCCCCCACACAACACAGAGCCTCCCACGGGACGGGAAGTGGCACCCGGCCTTGCCTTGCTCCTCAGGAGCTCCGCCCTCCGCCCCTGCCATCTCGCTGCCCGAGGCTCCCTTACCGAAGCACACCTGTGGTCACCTGCTAGCCCCGGCAGCCCCCCCTCCAGCTGCTGGTCACCCCAGCCCCCGGGACCTGCTCCTCCAACCCCCTCGGAATGTGATCTGATTTGGAAGCGGCATGGCCACAGAGCTAGTTGGGCTAAAATGAGGTCCCTGGGGTGGGCTCTGGTCCAACGGCTCGTGTCCTTGTATGAGAGGGGATCCAGACCCAGAGGCACACAGGAAAGTGACCGCGATGGCCAGCCAGCCACCGGAGCCGAGGGGGGCGGGCCTGGGACAGACTCAAAGTCTCCACACCTTAGCCCTGGTAGGTAGACGACGCACCTGTGCCGCTGAGGCCAGTGGATGGTCTTCGTCTAGGCCAATGTGGTAAACTGACCTAGAAAGATGGCCGAGCGTGCCCAGACGCACCTCCCTCCCGCAGCCCTGTCTACACAGTGCCCCCGCCCCCCGCCATGTGGAGCTCTCTCTTCATGAGTGAGGGGCGAAGAAGGAGCCTGGAGGACTTAGGGTCTGTGGTTCTCCTGGTGCCTCTCTGTCCCCGCCTCCCCAGAGCGCCCCACCCACCCCCCACCCACCCCTGCCTCAGCCCCGGGATCACCCCTGCAGGGAGATTGCTTCTGGGGCATTTGGGATCTGGGTCACACGCAGCCCTGGGTGTCCCATGCCGGACAGCCATCCACAGACTTGGGCTGTGGTCTGGGGGGCTGACGATGCAGCCCACGATGAGCTGCTCCTGCAGCTGGCGTAGCATCTAGTGGGACGCGTGGCTCGCAGTGCGTGGCGATGCTGGCGTGCACTGCTGGTTCTGTGAAAGCACAGAGTGGGGGGGGGCATCCAGTCACACTGGAAACCCGAGTTCAAGTCCAGGCCCTGGCTCCTGACCCCAGCTTCCTGCTCATGTCCACCCTGGGACGCAGCGGGGATGGCGCAAGGACCTGGGTCCCTGCCACCCACCAGGGAGACCTGGGTCAGGTTTCCGGCTCCTGGATATGCAGGCACGCATCTTGGGAGTGAGCGAGCAGAGGGAGCCTGCTCATTCCTCTCCTGCTGTCTCTACAATAAATAGGGAAAAGCTTAAAGGTCACACCGGATGGCACACGCCGTTGTGTCCAGAACGTGGTGGTGCTAAGGCCCTGGGGCCGTTACGTGTCTGCCCCACTCTTTTCATTGTGTCGGCACTGGGCACTGGCTTTAAGTCACACCTCCAGGGTGGGTGCAGTCTTTCACCCAGAGCCGGCAGGGGAGGGGGCTGAGCCCCTAAGGAGACGCTCAGTCTCCAGGAGTCCCCGCAACCTCCATGGGCCCCAAGCCAGCCAACACGCATATGTGAGAGCCCCGTCCAATGGGCGCCCCCACAGAACGACCGGAGAGCAGACAGTAACGCCGTGTAAGCCAGGCCCCCTCCTCAGAGCCAGCGTCCGCTCGGGCTCCTCTCGGACCAGACGCTCTCTCTGTCACTTGCCGATCAAGTCAAAGTTCCTTTTCTGTCAAATTAGTGTTTCTGCCTCTTTGCAAATTGTTTTCTGGCTTTTTACTTCTGTACTAAGCTGAGGAAAAGAACCCACGACTCCACTCTGGCAGCCGCCCCGCTCTCCGTCACCGGTAACAACCCGCGTCCCACACCGGGTGCCTGGGTTCAAGGCCTGGCTCCGCCTCCAGTTCCAGCTCACTGCTGATGTGCGGCCTAGGGGACAGCAAGTGGGGGCTGAAGTGCCCGGGCCACCGCCCCCAGGGAGGCCTGGATTGAGTCTGAGGCTCCTGGCTTCAGCCTGGCCCAGCCCCGGCTCTTGCGGGCATCTGCAGACTGAGCCAGCGGGTGGCGACGGCTCTGCGCCCCTTTCTGCCTCTGATTTCAAATGAGGAAGCGCTGCGGGAACACGTTCCCTGGGGAGCGGCCCACAGCCTCGTGCGTCTCCCGTGCACATCGTGCCAGGGGTGGGGGCACCAAGCCTGGCCCCGTGTCCTGGGCTGTACTCGAGCAGAGGCCCCACGGCACCCGCTCGGCACGCAGGCCTGGGCTCAGCGCAGCACGGCTACACCGTAAGGGAATCAGGAATGTGTGGGTTTGGTTCCCCTGGACATACAAATGGGATCACAGATGTGAGAGGGAGAGTTTGGATTTTTTTTTTTTAGGAAGTCTGGGCACCAGCTGGTGCTGGCTGCCGGAGCCTGCAGGCCAAGAGCCAGGCCTTGAGCTCGGACGTCGGCCCCCCGGTGCCCGGGGCTGCCTGTGCTCCTGCCTCGCTCTCCCAGCAGCCCCCGAATTAACCCGGCCCATTCTCCAGATGGCGAAATCAAGGCACAGACCGCACGAGGCCCCGGCCCGGGAAGACGCTGGCCAGGACCGGCCCTTGCTTTCTCCAACATTCATCTCTGAGCCCTTTCTACGTGACGAGGACTGTGGAGCCCCGGGGAGCCCTGGGAGGACAGCACAGCCCCCGAGAAGCAGCAGCGTTGGAGGAGGGTGGACGGCCGCTGCAGCTGGAGCACGCGAGACGCTGGGTCCCGGCTGGGTCCCGTGTCCTGGAGAGTTCCAGACCTCCAGCATGGCCAGGCTGCTACCAGGTGCACAGTCGTGGTCTGTGGTCTGTGGTCTGGGCACGCCAGGACGTGGGTGGTGGGGGCCCTGGGCCATGGCCAGGTGTTGTAAATGACCTCAAGGGGGACTGCTGGCTTCCAGCTCTGGAGTCCCCATCATGCCTTGGTGTCCTGGGCTTCTGGCCCAACGCCCCCAGATGGTTCTACCATGCTGTCCAGTGGCTCTCCCTGGAGTCCTGGCTGGGGGGGGGGGGAGGCTTGGCCACTTCCTCTTGGACAGGGGCTGGCGGAATGTGGCAGGGACGAGGTCCCCCGAGTGAGCTGAGCTGGGGTCTGCCCGGTGGGCCGGCGGGGCTGTGCTCATGATGTCGAGGTCAGGGCTGGAGGCCGGGCTGCTGCCCCGCTCTGTGCGTGTGTTCCGTGCTTCAGATGCTGTGTGCGCCTCGTTGGCCCCGCGCTCTGCCCCTGCTGTTCCGTTCCACCGCAGCCTGGCTCAGCTCTCCCCCTCATGGCAGACTGTCCAGTCCTGGGGGTCACTTCCTGTCCCCAGCCCTGTCCTGCTGCAGCTGTGCAGGCCACAGGAGCACAGTCTTCCCCCTCAGCGGTGGCGCCCCCGCCCTGTGGATGACCTCGGGGTCCCCCTGCCCACCGCATGCAGCTGGAGACCAGCCTGGCCCACAGAACCTGCAGCTGCTGGAGCTGGCCACGGGCGTGCCCGTGTGTCCCCAAGGGGCAGCAGAGCCGCCCGTCTGTGGCTTCGCTCCCCGCCCCCGGGGTGCACCACCCCCTCCCTGGAGCAGAAGGTGGAGTGGCTCCTCCATCCCACGAGGGTCCATGGGCCAGGACTTGGCGAAAGGGAGCCAAGGGCATCAGACACCACTTCTGAAAGTTTGTGGAAAATTGCGAATTCAAGACAAGTGGATTTTGGCTCAAAAAAATAAAAAACCTGGAATCCACGCCCCTTTCTCGTAATGCGCATTTTTCATGGCCTTTTGGAGAGACCTGGCGTGTGAGAGCTTCCGCTGAGGGGAGGGGCCGGCTGTGGCTTAGAAGGGGAAGCCACCGCCTGCAGCGCCGTCATCCCGAATGGGCAGGGGTGGAGTCCCAGCTGCTCCACCTCCAATCCAGCTCCCTGCTAATGCGCCTGGGAAAGCAGTGGGAGATGGCCCAAGTGCTTGGGCCCCTGCACCCACGTGGGAGACCTGGACATGGCCCCAGGCTCCTGGCTTTGGCCTGGCCCAACCACCTTTGTTGTGGCCATCTGGGGAGTGAACCAGCCGATGGAAGAGCTCTCTCTGTCTCTCCTTCTCTCTCTAACTCTGCATCTCAAATTAGTAAATAAACAAATCTTTAAAAATAAATAAACAAAAGCCCAGGGGGAAGGACTGCACCGGGTGGGGGTAAGACATCAGACTGGAGTGAGCGAGCTGCTCAGGACGCTGGAGACCCCGAGGTACCCCAGGCTCCACGTCTTAGAAGGCAGGAGATGTCCGAGGACAGAGCAGATGGAGGTCACTCACCGCTCAAAGCTCGGCCATGGACAGACACCTGGAGCCCCCGCCCCGGCCTCTCCCGGGGGCAGTCAGGCTCGGAGGGGCCCAGGCTGTTGGCTCTGCAGAGGCGGACAGCGAGAGCCTGAGGCACCTCCCTGTTTGTGGAAGACGCGGGGGCCAGGCCTGTCCCCAGCACCCCTGAGTGTGGCTGCCCCTTGCGTCACAAATGCCAGGGGCGCTCTGAGGGTATAGGGGAAGTGGCCCGCAGGGTGGCTGTTCAGCTTGGGGGTTTGTAGGTGGGATTCAGCCTGGTCTCCTGGGACGGCAGGAGGACTCCAGTCTGAGAGGCTTTGGTCAAGCCCTCCTGTCCTGCCAGCATCCTGTCTGGGACCAAGGGGTACAGACCCCCGTGGCCAGGCGTGATGGCAGCAGGAGACGCCACCGCCCCAGAAGCCACGGCCGCAGCCCCACATCTGTGATTTCACTTCCTGTGGTTCAGGTGCCGTGGTCAACCGTGGCCTGAAGGGATTACATGGAACTATCTAGAAATCTGTCATCCAGAAGTATTGCATGGAATGTTCTAGAAATTGTCATCCAGAAGTATTACATGGAACATTCTAGAAATCGTCATGCAGAAGTTTCAGACGGGTTACGCAGTGCTGCGTGTCGCGTTCCCGCCGCTCCATCTGGTCATGAATTGTTGCTGACCTCACACTGCGCTAAGGTTTCAATTAAACTGTATTGTAGGCACGTATGGATAGGGAAAACGGCGTGGATAGGACTCAATACAAGCCACGTTCTTAGAGCTATCCACAAAGAGGGAGAGGCCGGCGCTATGGCATAACTGGTAAAGTTCTGCCTGTGCAATGAACATAAGGAAAGACTACTGTATAGTTTTTTTTTGTTTGTTTTCTTTTAAATGAAGAAAGGCTTTGCTTAAGGGTTGCATACTTTTATTGGAGTAAATCTGAATGATCCTACTCCTTTGGAGTAAAACTAATGCTTACCAGTTTCCAATTGTATTTAGCTTCTGGTTGGAATTTGAAAAAAAAATGAAAACCTAAATAAAATAGGTGAAAGTTAAAAAAAAAAAAAAAAAAAAAAAAAAAAAAAAAAAAAGTTCTGCCTGTGAGGCTGGCATCCCATATAGGCACCATTTGAGTCCCAGCTGCTCCACTTCCCATCCAGCTCTCTGCTATGGCCTGGGAAAGCAGCAGAGGATGGCCCAAGTCCTTGGGCCCCTGCACCCGCATGGGAGATCCAGAAAAAGCTCCTGGCCCCTGGCTTCTGGCTGGCTCACCTCCAGCCACTGGATCCATTTGGGGAGCGAACCAGCGGATGAAAGATCTCTCTCTCTCTCTCTGTAACTCTGACTTTCAAATAAATAAATAAATCTTTTAAAAGATAAGAAGGAATGATCATGTGGACAGCTACCAACAAGTCCAAAATAACGCTGCAAGAGCCCAAGGGCCCATTTTAAAATCTGCAGTGACCCAGTGAGCAGGAAAGATGGGAGTTATCTCATGTAGGGGTCACTGATGGAACTGGGGGACAGCTGGGAGGAGCTACAGCCACCGTGGGAACCGCTGTGGCCCCTGCAGCCAGCAGTCACTTCTCCCAGGAAACCCAGAGGCAGGGGGTGGCTGCCTGCCTGTGCGCCCATCCTCAGCTTCCTGGCAGAGTCAGGATCACCTTGAACACCATTACCAAGGCAGCAGAGGGATCCCCGCCCCCCAGGACCCAGTGCCACTCCCCTGGGACTAAGCTGCAGTTCTTCCAGACATCTCCACGCAAGTCTCACCTCTGTGGCCACTCCCTGGGGGACACTGACCAGCCCCGGGTCCCAGCACCACTGCGAAGGTCTAGAAGCTGGACCCGGCGCCAAGAGGAATCCCTTCAGCCGCCACAGCCACGGTGGGAGTAAAAGAAGTACCTGCAAGCGTCTCACTGCGGAGGGCCCTCCGGTGCTCGCCGTCACGGCCGACACCCATGGCTGATGTCACAGCCCAGGGGTGGATGATGCATTCAGTGTGCTGAAGAAGAAAACCCAATTCCCCGTGGGTCCCCGCACTCCTCACCAGCGCCAGCATCAGCGCCAGGCGACAGCCGCACAGACTACACTGGCCAGAGCCGCTGCGTCGCACCCAGCACCCACAGAGGAAAACCAGACTGGAAAGTCTGGTAGAAGCGACTGCGCCACCAGATGTGCAGACATCAAGGGAGGCCGTGAGAACCGTGGAAGACCAGGGAGACCAGAGAGATGCGAACTCACCCAAGGACACAACGGCTTCCCGGGAGACGTGAACTCACCCAAGGACGTGACAGCTTCCTGGCCGCTGATCTCCAACTGCCTGGTGAAGAATTCTAAGAAACTGGCTAAGGAAGCTCAGAGCAATTCCGGGAAACACAGAGAAACAATTCAACTACATAAAGGCAGCAAAGCTAATGAGAAATTTAATGGTGAGATTGACACTAAAAAAATCTCTGGAGCTGAAGAATACAGACTGTGACAAAAACAATGTAACAAAAGCAACAGAGGAGTAGAGCAGGCAGATCAGAGATCTGGGAACTCAGAGAGTGTATTAGGAAATAGAGAGTCGTAAGGAAGAGAGTGGGGAGGACTGAAGGGAGCCTGCGCACGTAGGGACAGCATCGAGAGCTGACATTTCAGCTCAACGAGAACAAAGCAGGGGAGAAAGTCAACCCAGGACATCGCAGATGAAAAGTTCCACCTCGCAGAGCGGTGTGTTCAGCTGCAGGAAGGTCAAAGGTGTCCACTCAGATTCGTCCATCAAGACGTGTTACCGTCCACCTTTCAAAACCAGATGCAGGTGGACGCTGAGAGCAGAAAAACAAGAAGCAAACAGGCGAAGGGGTCTCCACGTGGCCGACGCTAAGGCTTCTCAGGGGAGACGTCACAGCCCAGGGTGGATGACGTCACAGCCCAGGGTGGATGACGTCACAGCCCAGGGGTGGATGACGTCACAGCCCAGGGGTGGGTGGTAACAGTCCAGGGGGGCTGGATGATGTCACAGCCCGGGGCTGGATGACGTCACAGTCCAGGGGGCTGAATGACACCACAGCCCAGGGTGGACACCCTCAGCCCAGGAGGTGGATGACGTCACAGCCCAGGGGGTGGGTGGTAACAGTCCAGGGGGGCTGGATGATGTCACAGCCTGGGGCTGGATGACGTCACAGTCCAGGGGGCTGGATGACACCACAGCCCAGGGTGGACACCCTCAGCCCAGGAGGTGGATGACACCACAGCCCAGGATGGATGACGTCACAGCCCAGGGGTGGATGATGTCACAGCCCAGGGGGTGGGTGGTAACAGTCCAGGGGGGCTGGATGATGTCACAGCCCGGGGCTGGATGACGTCACAGTCCAGGGGACTGGATGACACCACAGCCCAGGGTGGACACCCTCACAGCCCAGGAGGTGGATGACGTCACAGCCCAGGGTGGACACCCTCACAGCCCAGGGGGTGGATGATGTCACAGCCCAGGGGGCTGGATGACACCACAGCCCAGGGTGGACGCCCTCACAGCCCAGGGGGTGGATGATGTCACAGCCCGGGGCTGGATGACGTCACAGTCCAGGGGGCTGGATGACACCACAGCCCAGGGTGGATGCCCTCACAGCCCAGGGGCTGGATGATGTCACAGCCCGGGGCTGGATGACGTCACAGTCCAGGGGGCTGGATGACACCACAGCCCAGGGTGGACGCCCTCACAGCCCAGGGGGTGGATGATGTCACAGCCCAGGGTGGACGCCCTCACAGCCCAGGGGTGAATGACATCACAGCCCGGGGAGGGGGTGGATGACACATTCAATGTGCTGAAGAAGAAAACAGCCAATTCCCAGGCCGGCGCTGTGGCACAGTGGATAAAGCCCCTGCCTGCAGTGTCGGCACCCCATATGGGCTCCAGGTCATGTTCTGGCTGCTCCTCTTCCAGTGCAGCTCTCTGCTATGGCCTGGGAAAGCAGCAGAAGATGGCCCAAGTTGTTTGAGCCCCTGTACCCATGTGACAGACTTAAATGCAGCTCGTGGCTCTTGCCTTTGGCCTGGCCCAGCCCTGGCCACTGTGGCCATCTGGGGAGTGAACCAGCAGATGAAAGATCCTTCTGTCTCTCCCTCTCCCTGTCTGTGATTCAAGTAAATAAATAAATCTTTTTTTAAAAAAGATACACAATATAAAAATGCAAATTATGACATAAAAAACAAAATGTAATGAGAATGGAGTGAAGGGGCACAGTTTCTAATGGCCAAAGTAATGTTTCTAGCTTAGAATAGTCTGTTGGGGAGGCACTGTGGCGTAGCAGGTAAAGCCGCCGTCTGCAGTGCCGGCATCCCATATGGGCGCTGGTTCAAGTCCCAGCTCCTCCACTTCTGATCCAGCTCTCTGCTGTGGCCTGGGAAAGCAGTAGAAGATGCTTGGGCCCCTGCACCTGCACCTGCATGGGAGACCCCGGGGGAAGCTATTAGCTCCTGGCTTTGGATCAGCTTGGCTCTGATCATTGCAGCCATTTGGGGAGCAAACCAGCAGATGGAAGACCTCTCTCTCTCTCTCTCTCTCTCTCTCTCTCTGCCCCTGCTTCTCTGTAACTCCACTTTTCAAATAAATAAATAAATAAATATTTACCCAAAAAAGTCTGTTACAAAATGTTTTCTTGCAAGTTTCAAGACAACCGTGAAGCAAAACCCATAGTAGACTCAGAAAAGACAAAAAGGGACCAAGCATTTGGCTAGAGAGAGCCGCTGAACCACAGAGGATCTATTCTGTAAAATCACCAGACAGCAACGACCTGGATGGCCATGGCGAGCCCTTAGCTGTCCGTGGTCATCTCAAACGTGAACAGACCATCCAGTCAAAGGACAGCACGGCGGGAAGCATGGAAGAACAAGGCTGAACCGCACGCGGCTTGCAGGAAACGCTGCTGTATTTTAACAGCCAGGAAGGCAAGGAGAACAGAGGGAGAAAAACTCCCATAAAATAGACTTTAGGCCAAAAGCTATTCAAGGAGGCCAAGGAAGCGATCATCCAACGTAAAGGCATCCCTGATTCAAGAGCACGGGGTTGTAAACACAGCTGCAACTGCGCGGGCGCGCCCGAGAGACGGACTGCCGGTCAGTGACCGCGGGGACTTCACGAAGGCCACGTGGTCCGGACAGCAAGTCAGGAAGCAAACGCTGGGCCGCGCTGTGCCACGGCACCCACGGGGGTGACTCCCACGGCTGCGGCTTCTCCCCAAGCTCACCAGCGAAGGACAGCTCGTGCCAGGCCACGGAAGTCCTACAACTTCAGCGTGAACATCATAGCAAGTATTTGTTTCCCAAGAACAAGGGTTTGTAACTAGAAATCAGTAACAGGCTGGGACCGTGGTACAGAGGCTTCCCATGATCCCATGTGGGCGCTGGTTCGAGTCCCGGCTGCTCTGCTTCCCCTGCAGCTCCCTGCCATTGGGAGGGCAGCAGGGGACGACCCCAGTGCCTGGGCCCCGCCTCCACGTGGGGACCGGATGTAGTTCTGGGCTCCTGGCTTTGGTCCTGGACCAGCCCGGGCCGCTGCAGCCATTTGTGGAGTGGACCAGTGGATGAAAGGTCTCTCTGATTCTGTCTTTTAAATGAATGAATGACAGGAGGAATTTGGAGAAATTCACAACTACGTGGAAATTAAATTACATGCTTCTCATTGATAACCGTGTCAGAGAAGACACTGAAAGAAAATTTTGAAAATATCATAAGACAAATGAAAATGAAACATACCAAGACTGGGGTACCACAAAGCAGTTACAACGGAGAAATTCACAGCAATACGTGGACACCCGAGAAATAGAAGACTCAAATAAGTAACTTAGTACTGTACCTCAAAGAATTAAGAAAAAATGAACAAATCAAGCCTACAATTAGATAAGAAAATAATAAAAATCAGGGCAGAAAAATGAGAGACAAGAAAATCAATAGAAAAGATAAAAAAACCAACAAATATAAACAAAATTGAACAAAATGTGGCTAGACTAACCAAGAAAAAAAGAGAGAAAACTCAAATAAACGAGAACAAAAGAGGAGCTGTTCCAGAAATACAAAGAGGTGCATGGAAATCTACGTGACCCCAGGGACCGCTGTGAGCACGTGGGTGATGGAGAAGTGCGTGAACCCCTACACGACCACAGGGCCAGGGCTGAGTCACGTCTAACAGGAAATCGGCAGATTGCTAGTGTGCAAGGAGACGGAGGCAGTGACACAAAGTCTCCCTGCAAAGTGCGCAGGAGCTGATGGCTTCCGGCCGGATCCCACCCAACACTTCAGCAAAAGCAAGTCCTAATCCTCCCAGATTCTGCTGCAGGGGTGGAGAGGGGATACGGCTTTCTAACTCATTCTACAGGGCCGGTGTCATCGGGTACCAAAGCCAGTCAAGGGCCCTACAAGAGAAGGAAGTTGGAGCCCAGCGTGATTGATGGGCAGGGGTGCCAGCTGGCAGTACATGGCGAGGGGATTTATCCCTGGAAGGCAAGGATGGTTCGACATCTCCAAATCTGATGTGGCGCATTAGAGATCATTGGATATGGAAAAGACGCTTGGCAAACCTCAGCTTCCTTTCAGCACAGACAGGTGCAGCTCATCGTGGAGAATTCGCAGCTCACCGGGTGCCGAAGATCAGGGACAACGGAGCGGTTGCTCCTGCTATGAAGTCCTGAAGTCCTGGACAGAGCAGCTGAACCGGAACGTGGAAGGGGGCTCCCAAACTGGGAGGACAACGTGGAGCCGTCTTGGTTTGCAGACAAGAAGCCCCTCTGCGCAGGAACCCCTCGATGGACCCAGGCTGTCCGAGCAAAAAAAGAAGCGTGGTAGAGTGGCGGTAGAGCCGGCAGCGCTTCTACACACCAGCGAGGCACTGTCCAGGAAAGGAAGTCGGGGAAACAGTCCCACCTGCAAAAGCCACGGTATTCAAATATGAGGGGTAAACGGGCCAACGGAGGGGAGAGGCCTGGGCGCTGAGCGATGCTATGCATGACGCATTTATGGAAGAAGCTGAAGAGGACACAGATACACGGGAAGACGGCACCTGCTTATGGACTGCAAGAGTCAACATCTTCAAGTGTCCACGCCACCAAGAACAGCCACAGACGCAACGCATCCCCGGCAAAATCCCAATGCCATTTTTTTTTTTTTGCAGAAGTTCAAAAATCCTAACTCCTAAAATTTAAAAATCTTAAAATGTGCATTGAACCACAAAAGACCCCAAAAGGCCAAAACCAATATTCAGTAAAAAGACAGGCACAACTGCAAAGCTATCGTAACCCAAACAGCCTAGAAACAGTCCCGGCGTGGGCACAGAAACGCGGGTGAACGGAACAGAACAGACAGCCCAGAGACAGCCCACGCATCCACGGCCCACTGGCTTTTGGACAAAGGCTCCAGGACCAGAGAGTGGAGACAGGACGCTCTTTTCTGTATCGGAAAATCTCACCTGTGCAAGCAGGTGACAGGGGACGCTCAGCCCTCGCCACACACAAAACCCTGCTGAAAATGAGTGAGAATCTTACCCAGAAGACCTAGTGCTCTGGGATTACCTGGGGAGAACGCATGGGCATTGTCTCACGACGCTGGTCTCGGGAGTTTAGATCTGATGCAGAAGCACAGGCGACAAAGGCAGCAGTCAGAGCAAAAGTCTCTGCTCACCCGGGCATCAGCAGGGCCCGGAAGGACACCTCAAGCCACACCGCTCCAGGCAGCCAGCACCCCAGCACACAGCACACAAACCACCCAGTGGTGGCGAAAACAGCGGAGCGAGCCGTGGGCAAAGGACCTGGGTAGACATTCTTCAAAAGAAATGCACAGACGGTCAGCAGGTCTGTCTTAAAATACTCACCCCCCCTAGCTGTGGGGGGCGCTCCAGTGAGGACCGCCTCCCTGTGGACGCTGGGGGTGCTGGCAAGGACGCGGGGGAGGGGCAAGCTTTGTGCAAAGCCGGTGGCGCTGTGGACGAGGGCAGCCATAGGATGACCACCTGATCCCGCAGCCCCCTCCCGGCTGCGTACCCAAAAGGTGTGAAACCGAAGGCGGCAGAGAGGGCGGTGCTCCACCTTCACGGTGGCGCCTCCCACGACAGCAGCCAACGGATGAGGGAAACGTGAGGCAACGCTGCGCAGCGTCAGAAAGAGGGAAATCCCGACATTCGCAGCTGCACGAGGAAGCAGCGCGCTGAGGGAGACAACTCAGGCACAGGCAGACACACGTTGCACCCCCTGTCTAAGTGTGGAGTCCAGCAAGACCCCCGGAAGCAGCAGACCAAGCTCTCGCTGAGGCTGGTGGGCGGGGTGGGTTCTGGGCAGATGCGGTCAGAGTGCAGCATTTCCAGAAACCTACGGCACGTTACGGCGAATGCAGACACTGACATTGATGCCTGACAGTCACTGAGGGACAGTAGATTCTTTTTTAAGGTTTATTTTCTTTATTTTGAAAGGCAGAGTTACAGAGGCGGGGTGGTGGAGGAGCAGACACAGAGGGAGAGGTCTCCTGTCTGTTGGTTCGCTCCCCAAATGGCCACCACGGCTGAAGCCAGGAGCCAGGAGCTTCTTCCAGGTCTCCCCTGAGGGTGCAGGGGCCCAGGTACTTGGGCCATCTTCTGCTGCTTTCCCAGGCCACAGCAGAGAGCTGGATCAGAAGTGGAGCAGCCGGGACTCGATCCGGCACTGCAGGTGGCAGTTTACTCTCTATGCCACAGCGCCAGCCCTGAGAGAGTAGACGTTAAGTGTTCCCAGAGTAAAATAAAAGTAGTGTGTAAGGTAATGCATGTGTTAGTTGGCTTGATTTAGTCATTTTGCAACGTGTATATATTCAGCAAAACACACACAACTTCCATGTCAGTTAAAAGTAAATTTAAAAATGCTAGACTATAAAGCAAAGCCATTTAACAACAACAACAACAGAATCCTGTGCCCAGGAATGGAGGTTGCTCCGGGTCTCACGTCAGCTGCCCCGAGTGGCTCCCCTGACGCCCCTGACTGTCAAGGTGCTCGCGGTCACAGCTGGAAGGGGAGCCACAGCGGACGCCCGGGTACCGCAGACGCCCGGGTACAGCGGACCCTTGCCTCAAGTTCACCCTCTCCCCCAAGTGGGCAGAGCTGCCAGTGGGTCAGAACCTGTGCGGTTGGGTCAGGTTTGCTCCCCGAGGGTTCTGCGTCCTGCCCATTTGCCCATCTGTAAAATGGGCTGACAGCAGGATCTCAGTGACACTGTACACACGGACTGCAGGCATCAGCTCAGCTGGCTCCCAGAGGTCTCTCACCCCCTCCAGGCCAGGCGCGGCGAGGCAGGGCGGCCTGGCTCCCGAGCGAGGGGCTCCGTGAGCCAGCCCAGGCCCTGTGCTCCAGTTGCCCCGCGTCTGAATTCGTGGGTGGTGTCAGTACTTGCTGTGCGCTGAGCCCGTTTGTCCAGTGCCTGGATTCCTGCCGGTGGGGCTCACCTGTTCTGATTGTCCCGGCGCTGAGAAAGTGCACAAAGCCCCTTCACCGGCCACTGGCCAAGCCCCCCCAGCCCCTCGCTGGTCCCGCCCTTGGGTCCCAGGTGCTGTGGGCTCCTCTGGGGATGGGTGATTCTGCCTGGAAAGGGACCACGGGTGCCTGGTTCGGGGGCGGTGGCTCCAAGGGCCTTGCTCTTCCACATAGGAGAAGAATCCTGGGCAGCGGAGGTCGGCCTCGTTGCTGGGATGGCCTGTGTTTGTCTTGCGAAGTCCTGGCAAACCAGGAGGAGGAAGAGGAGG
The DNA here is from genome assembly GCA_949820135.1 of Sylvilagus floridanus. Classification (NCBI taxonomy): domain Eukaryota; kingdom Metazoa; phylum Chordata; class Mammalia; order Lagomorpha; family Leporidae; genus Sylvilagus; species Sylvilagus floridanus. The sequence continues at coordinate 52,477,749 of OX463228.1, forward strand.
ATCGTCACCAGATGGAGAAACTGAGGCAAGGAGGGGAGGTGAACTGCGCCTGCTCCGGGAAGGAACCGGGCGCTTTCCTGAAGTGAGCCCCGAGGCCAGGCAGGTTCCCTGCGGGGAGCCGGGGCTGAGACTCGCCCCCCACCATGATAAAGCCCCCACTCTGCTCACCTGTGCTGAAGGCTCCCGGGGTGGGGAGGCGACCCTCATGATCTGCACCAGTACTGGGATGAGGCTAGCAGGACTGGGAAGGGGCCTGGGGGCACGGAGTGCTGTGGGGCCGTGAGGGGTGCACCTGCTGCCCCAGGCGGTGTGGAGGGGGGGCGGGCAGGAGCAGAGCTGCTCCCAGGAGGAGAGGCTGGCGCTGGCTCTCCAGTGCTCCCCGACCAGGGGGAGACCCGGGGGACCTTGTGGGGGTCCTGATGGCAGTGGAATCAGCAGCCCCAGGGGTGACAGTGCCTGGTGTGCATGGAGGGGCTGAGGCACAGATACTCATCCTAGGGCTGCAGGAGGAGGACAAGGGGGCAGGGGTGGGCTCTGGGGACAGGGCTCGGGGGTCTCAGCACTGAGAGGGAGCTCCAGGCCTGGCACTCGTCTCTCAGAAGCAGACAGCGAGGCTCAAGCCCAGGGCCAGGGTGGGGGTGGGGGACGTCAGCCCTGAGCCCGTGGAGGTTTCCAGATCCTTCTCTAGGAGGTGGGTGACGATCCCTTCCCTCTGCTGCCACAGCTCAGGGCCTGAGAATCAGCATTCTGAGATGATCCTGGTAACACTGATGATGTTGGCGCTGGGACCAGCGTGGGGACTGCTGACAGAGACAGAGACGGAGAGGGAGAGGAACCAAGCGAGCCTCACATGGCAGTGCCAGATGGTGCATTCTGTGGCCAGGGCTGTGGGTGAGGAGAGTGTGGTGCAGGCAGGCTAGGGACGCCAGGGGGCAGCTGTGGCAAGGCCTGGGGCCGGCACGCAGGGGCACCCCTCCCTTCCCCTGCTAAAGGCCACATCCAAGGGCCTCTCGTCCTGGCCCAGGAGCGTGGGGTGCAGGTGTCCTGGGCTGCCCTGTGCCACCTGCAGTGCTGAGGCCAGCGGCTGGGTGGCCGGGACATGCTCTTGGCAGGCCCAGAGAGGGCCCTTTGTGGTGGCCTCTCACTGCCTTGGGGCCACCAGCGCGGCAGGCTGCCCGAGGGGCCGGCGCCTCCCCACAGCGCAGGGCGGCTGGTGGCCGCGTCCCCAGGCCAAGCGGGGCGAGGCCTGCCCCCGGGCCTCTTGGCCTCAGCCCAGAGCCACTTTCCCAGGCTGACCCTGTGGCCCAGGGCCCTGTGGGCAGCAGCAGTGACCCCAGCTCACCCCTGGGGGGGGCAGTCACGTCTCCTGTCTGGCTGTAGTTGGCAGGGCCACAGGGAGGGTTTTGTTGACCCCTCGGGGAGGGCAGTGGGGCTGCCCCTTCCATCTCCCAGGCCCCCAATCACCCCCTCTCTCTGGCCTAGACCAGGACGCTTTTAAATAGCAACGGTCAAGGGCCCGGGGGGGAGGGGCCGCGGCTGTGCGGCTGCTGAGGTTTCCCACAAAGCGCCGCATGTTTGCTCCTGGAGACCAAAGAATGAGGCTCCCTGGGCTTATGAGCAGATGTGTTTGGGGAGAGGGGCTTCTCTGCCCCCTGCCCCAGGCAGGTCTACCTGAGGGTGTCCCGTGGGGGGTGGGGCAGCCAGCGAGGTGGGCAGGCAAGGCTCTCACGTGCACCTGCTGGGAGGAGCCCCTCGAGCCCGCGTGCAAAACTGTCGTCGTCCAGAGCCTGGTCCCGGGAGAGGGAAGAGCGGGAAGAGGGAGGCAGGGGTCAGGGAAGGAAGGACGGGGTGTGGGGCTGACCCCTCCCCCGGCCGGGGGCACAGTGGGACCCCTGCTCTCTGAGATGAGGCAAGAGGTGACCCGGGCAGGGTTGGAGGGTCCTCTCTGGAGTTGGTGTGGGGTCTGCAGTCTGAGGGAGGCTACTCCCCACCATGCCGCCCGGGGGGGATGGCAGGCTGAGGCCAGGGAACCCAGAAGGGCAGGGGCACTGCCGGGGGCCTGAGGGCCAGGAGGGCGGCCCCAGTGGGCTGCCCAGACCACAGCATTGGCTTACAGATGGGGCGAAGGTTGCGGGCTGTAAGGGCTATGCATGCCTTGGCCCCCTGCAGGCCTGAGGCTGGAGCTGGGCAGGGTGGACCCCCCACCCAGGGGCTGGGTGGTGGGGGAGGGGGGCAGCCTCCAGGGACTTCGCTGCACAGATGTGAGGACGAGACGGGGACACAGCTAGGCTGGCCCCATGCCCCGGCACCATTGCAAGGCCTCACTGTGAGAGGAGCCGCAGGTTCCTGCCTGGAGGTGTGCGGGGGCGCAGGTGGGAGCTGGGGTCAGAGCCTGGCAGCCAGGAACCCAGGAGTGACTGGAGGCACTTGGGTCTTTCTGCAGCAGGGGAGAAGCCAAGGCAACACGCGTCTGCGTCTGCCCTGTGTTTGTGGGGGCTTCGTCCCTGGTTGGGGGCCCCCGGGGGCCACACCAGCCCAGCGCTCCCTGAGAGGATTGAGCTTGGCTGGGGTGGTGGGGGTGGGGTGGGATCAGACAGGCTGTAGCAGGCCACTGTCTCGCCACCGTGGGGTTCTGGTCACAGTCGGCGTCTCCTGCCAGTGTCCACTGTCCCTGCTGGAGCCCACGCTCCCCTTTCCCTCGCACTCACCCTGTGCTGGCTTCCCCAGGGGTCCCGGGAGCCCCACTCGCAGTCCAGGCCATGACCTCTGGGGGCCGACCTGAGCTGCACTTGACCTCGCAGTGAGCACGCCTGCCCCGTGACGCTCCCGGCTGCTCCCTCGCAGGTGAGGCTCCTCCTTCTGCCCCACGGATCTGCGGACGCCAAGGCCAAGCCACGTGTGCGAGCTGCGGCTCCCTGGCAGCAGGGCTGGGTGGAGAAGGGCCGGAGGGCTCCAGGAGTGGATCAAGTTCTGTCTGAACGTCAACGCTTGGGGAAACCTCTGCTCTCTGGGTCCCGGGTTCCAGGTCTGCACAATGAGCCTGGCGCTGGGAACCCTGAGGATTCATGGGAAGATGTTTTGCAAACTGGGGAGACACAGAAGTGCTGACCGCGGCCGGCCTAACGGACCACTGAGGCCCGTGGCATCTGGAGTCCACCTTGAGTGATTCCTTTTCCTTCCCTCTCAATTTGCTTCTGACTTTGGAGTACTGAAAACAATCAAGCAGATGGCTCTGGGTATTAAGATGGCCGAAGCCGTGAAAGGCTGTGGCTCCAAAGTTGCTGCCAGTGGCTGGGGCCGCAAATCTTCCTTCTGCTCCGTCCTCCATTCTTTCCCCTCTTTCCCTTCCTCCCTACTTCCATCCACCCATCCATCCCTCCATCCATCCACCCACCTGTCCATCTCTCCACCCACCCACCCATTCATCCACCCCTCCATGTCTCCATCCATCCACCCCTCCATGTCTCCATCTGTCCACCCCTCCATGTCTCCATCCGTCCACCCCTCCATGTCTCCGTCCGTCCACCCCTCCATGTCTCCATCTGTCCACCCCTCCATGTCTCCATCCGTCCACCCCTCCATGTCTCTGTCTGTCCACCCCTCCACATCTCCATCCGTCCACCCCTCATCTCTCCATCTGTCCACCCCTCATCTCTCCATCTGTCCACCCCCCATCTTTCCATCTGTCCACCCCCCATCTCTCCATCTGTCCACCCTCCATCTCTCCGTCCGTCCACCCCTCCATGTCTCCATCTGTCCACCCCTCCATGTCTCCGTCTGTCCACCCCTCCATGTCTCCATCTGTCCACCCCCCATCTCTCCATCTGTCCACCCCTCATCTCTCCATCTGTCCACCCCTCATCTTTCCATCTGTCCACCCCCCATCTCTCCATCTGTCCACCCTCCATCTCTCCGTCCGTCCACCCCACCATGTCTCCATCTGTCCACCCCTCCACGTCTCCATCCGTCCACCCCTCATCTCTCCATCTGTCCACCCCTCATCTCTCCATCTGTCCACCCCCCATCTTTCCATCTGTCCACCCCCCATCTCTCCATCTGTCCACCCTCCATCTCTCCGTCCGTCCACCCCTCCATGTCTCCATCTGTCCACCCCTCCATGTCTCTGTCTGTTCACCCCTCCACATCTCCATCCGTCCACACCTCATCTCTCCATCCGTCCACCCCTCATCTCTCCATCTGTCCATCCCCCATCTTTCCATCTGTCCACCCCCCCATCTCTCCATCTGTCCACCCTCCATCTCTCCGTCCATCCACCCCTCCACGTCTCCATCTGTCCACCCCTCCACGTCTCCATCTGTCCACCCCTCCACATCTCCATCTGTCCACCCCCCATCTCTCCGTCCGTCCATCCTTCCATCCTCCTTTTCTTGCATCCTTATTCCACACCCACAGATGCTTCCTCTGTGCTCAGCCCAGGGAACCCAGACCGAGTCCGGGCGCCTTTAGGGAGCACCTGGCCCAGCACGAGAGCCCTCGGCCTCAGAATGAGGGGCGCCCTGGTGGGGACGGAGCTTCAGAGCCAGCGAGGGGCTGCCGTCCCAAGGAGCTGACACGGCATTTCTTGAGAACCTCGGCGTGTCCTGCCCGCCGGCCGAGAGCCGCCCTCGTGCTGCGGTGTAATCCCAGCTCGAGCGGCGCTGCAGCCTTCCCAGACTCGAAGGCGAAGATACAAACTTCATCACAACCACAGCGAGACAAAATAATAACGGTCCCAGTGCTGACATAAATGAGACGCTGTCGCGCGCGTCTCGATAAAGTGTCAAATTTATCTCTTCGTGCCCGTCTCCCCTTCTCTATTTCATTTGCAGTGGACTTTTTAATAAAAAAAAGTTGATAAAAATCAAAGCAACCTAATCAAAACGGAAAAGTTTGACATTTATAGATGCTGTTTATTACTTTAGTGTTTTCCGTATTAAGAAGGCACACCAGAATTAGTTTCTTATCAAGTGCCACATTTCCATCAAGTTCCCACCTACAAACTTGGTGCACTTCGCTCTTTGAAACAGCGCTGGGCATCGCGGCCATGCAGACTTGCAGCCGCCGAGGAAGGACTCCCGCGTGGTGACGTCTTCCTGAGCGGTTTTGGGAAGGGTGGGGTCAGCTGTCTCGTTCTTTCCCCCTCCACAGTCCGCTGTCGCTGCTCCCACGGAGCCTGCAGGGCATGCCCCAGTGCCAGGTCCTCTGGCTGAGCAGCGCAGGCCCCACACTCTCAGCTGGGAGACTAGATGCCTGGAAGAGAACCGAGGTGGGGCCAGGCTAGGCCAGAGGAAGAAGGCCCTGGAAGATGGGCTTCAGCAGGGGCACAGGGAACCAGCAGCGTCCTGGAGCCAGGAACGGGCCCTGGAGCATGGGAGGAGCAGGGTGTGGCCAGGCCACGGTGGCCACGGTGGGTTTCCCCTTCCTAGAACCACAGAGCTGATGTCTCAGAGGGGCAGGCCTCCGGGCCAGAGGCCAGGATTGCAGCCCCTCCATGGGCCTACCCCAGGGCCCCGCGAATGTGCCGATGCAGGTTGGGAGTCAGAGGAGGAGGAGCTCACCCATCCTGCAGCGCCCACGGTGTCCCAGGCCAGGCCACGGCCCCCCCCCCCCGCCTCAGTTTCCCAGCGACTCGACTTCCCGCAGCCTCGGGAACAGAATGACCGCTGAGCCCCAGACAGCTCAAGCACCAAACGCCCATTCTCCCCGCTGCCCAGGGCTCCCGTGGCCCGGGGATGCTGAACATCTGTGTCCGTGTGAGGGCGTGAACCTGGAGACAGGTGTGTGGTGTGTGTGTGTGCGCGCGCGGTGTCTTCCTCCCCAGCCCCACCCCCACTCCCAGCCTTGCCCCACTGCCGGTGCTCGGCGAGGCCAGGACACAGCCTCTCTCCTCCACCCCAAGCCCCTAGCAAGGAGCTTTCTAAACACCGGAGGGGGTGGCCGGCTGGCGTGGGGAGGACAGGGAGGCCGCGGCGCCACGAGCCGCAGCAGGTCCAGGTGACTGAGGAAGAGAGTGGGTGACACCGTGCTAACAGTCGTCAGGAAAACGTCTTCCTAGCAAAGGCACAGGACGAGGGAGAGCGAGACCATGAGCAGAGCCAGGAGAGGAGAGGCTGGCCCTGACCCTCTTAGGAACGGCCAGCACGGGCGGCCAGTGCCAGCCCGACGTGGCGATGGCCCAGACCCGCGGGGACCCCTGTGAGCACGCTCTGCTGCTCTGAGGAACAGGACACAGATGCCTGGGTGCAGGCAGGTGCGCATCGGCTGGCGGCATCAGCCATGCACTGTGGAGACGCGAAGGAAGGAGGGCCGAGCCGCTGACGTTGGGCACAGATGGCGCTGTGTGTCCAGGGACAGCTGCAGAGCTAGCACACCTCGCCCTGCTGGGGAAATCAGAACCCCGTCTAAGAAACAAAACCTCCCCGCTGCAGGGGCTTGCTCCTGGCCAGCAGGTGGCGCTCCTGCCCTGGCCACCCAAGGACCCAGGCTCCCTCCACCTTGTGGCTCTGCCATCCCCCACCTGGTGTGCTGCAGACCTGGTCCCAGGCTGCCTTTGCTGCTGGGAGAAGCGGATGCCCGCCTTGACCCTGAGCTTGCTGGTGGCCCTCGAGCTGCTGGACTTTTCTTGCATGGAGTCCATGACTGACTGGGTGTCAGTACCCGGAAGAGTGGCCGCCCTGGTGCGTGGCTGGCCGGGGTCCTCCAAGGGCAGAGCAGGCCACTCGGGAGGAGGAGGGGGCTGGTTAGGGGCAGACATCCCCCCCATCTCCCCTCTGTTAGACGAGGGTGTGAAGACTCTGGGCTCTGTCAGCTGGGCTGGGAGGGCAGCGAACCCAAAGGTCCTCCCTGTGTGGGGTGGGGTGGCAGCAGCAGTGTGGGGGACCCCCCTCTGCCTCCGACGGGGACCCTCCTGGATGGAGCCACATCCGGCTCCCGAGCACCAGGGCCGGTCTCAGGGAGCTCCCTTAGCAACATCTTCAGTCCGTTTTGCGCCATCCCAAAGTGGCCACGGGCTGGCGAGGTGTCCGGCTCAGAGTCAAGGGCTGCTGGCGGAGAGAGTGGAAGAGGGGGCCCAGCTCGCTTTCAGGACAAGCCTGCTCCAAGGAGCAGTGCTGGCCTCTCCTAGGGCCGCCTCAACACTGCTGCTTGGGGGTAGTTCCCCGGGGGCCACACTCAGCCATGGCAGTGGGGGATACCCCCCACTGCTCGGAGGCTCGAACCCATGCATGGGAGCTGTCCTAATCCTTGCCATCTAGAACATTCTTCCAGGCCAGGAGCTGAGCAGTCTCGCATGCTAGGGGCTGGGGCTCCTCTGGCGAGGACGGGCCGGCAGCCTTGGGAGGCCACAGCGGGGAGAAGGTGGCCCCGGGCTCTGCTGGGAACGGCGCTCTCCCTTCAGGCCTCTGCCAGGCCGGGCTGCCCAGGGCCTGGCGGGGTTCCCGGGGGGGATGGTGACTGGGCCCGAGGACTTCAGGAGGGTCACCCGGGTGTCTCTCTTTGAAGACTGCTTCTGTTTTTAAACCTCTCCTGCCTGAGTGCCGGCCCAGGCCATTCTGGACTTGTCTGGCCCCTCTGGAGTCTCTTGTTAAACTGAGCGTCCCAGAAACAAAGCCCTCGGCCCTGGGAACCCTGGTGCCCCGGGAGCGCGGCCTCCTCGAGGTCCTGGCCTGAGAGGCAGGGAGGGGACTTGGCTGGCCTCCGAGGTCTTGGTAGCGGCTCTGCCCTCAGAAGGCAGATCTGCCCCCGGCTGTGCCGTCTGTGGACGCACCCCCCTGCCCGCCTGCCTCAGAGCCACGCATCGGCCCAGGGTCCAGGGAGCGAGGGGGGGCAGCCCTCCTCCTCGGAACTCCAGGGCTGGCGAGCACAATCATTGTGCAGCTGCCCCACAGGGACACCGTGGTCAGCCCAGGGTGGGGGCCACTCCAGGCTTCAGCAGGGGAGGCCAGCCCGGCCGGGGTCGCACCTGCCCCACAGGGACACCTGTCGTCAGCCCAGGGTGGGGGCCCACTCCAGGCTTCAGCAGGGGAGGCCAGCCCGGCCGGGTCGCAGCTGCCCCACAGGGACGCCCCCTCATCAGCCCAGGGTGGGGGCCCACTCCAGGGCTTCAGCAGGGGAGGCCAGCCCGGCCGGGGTCGCAGCTGCCCCACAGGGACGCCCCCTCATCAGCCCAGGGTGGGGGCCCACTCCAGGCTTCAGCAGGGGAGGCCAGCCCGGCCGGGTCGCAGCTGCCCCACAGGGACACCGTGGTCAGCCCAGGGTGGGGGCCCACTCCAGGCTTCAGCAGGGGAGGCCAGCTCGGCCGGGGTCGCAGCTGCCCCACAGGGACACCGTGGTCAGCGCCCTGGCCTCTCCCGGCAGCTCTCAGTTCTGGATCTTTAGGGCGAGGCCTCTCAGCCCCAGAGCCCCCTCGTGGGCGTGGCGCCAGCCCAATGGACTCGGTGCATCCTCAGCCTGGACACCGTGAGTCTCAGCCCAGGATGGAGTGCAGAGGGCAGTGGGGACTCTGGGAGAGCTGTGGCCCAGAGGGGCACCATAGCAGCAGGGACCAACGGGCCTGGCCACGTCCTTCGCGGAGCAGTGCACACACAGGAAGCAATGGGCTCCCGACAGCCAACAGCACACGGGCCCCGCCGAGCCCCTCCAGCCGTGTGGACACCTCACTGCGGAGGACCGCGAGCTAGCAACTGGGCTCCCGAGAGTCGGTCAGCTCCCGTGGGCTCTGCTTGGTCATCACACACGTGGCCCCTTACAAGGCGGCTCCGCCCCTCTTGCTCTCATGTTCTCATGCCCATCTGCCTCCTGCCTGTGGCATGGGAAGAAGATGCTGGCCAGCGCCGTCCCTCAGCCTGGCCCTCCCAGCCTCTAGCCTGACAGCCACACAGCTTTGCTCTGTGTAATTCACCCAGCCCCAGGGCCCTGTGCCCATGCAGAGGGCAGCACACGGACCCCAGTGCGTTGCTGGGGAGGGAACCCGGTCTTCTCGGAGACTGGGAAGGTTCTTTCTCTTCCCCCCAAATACTGATTTATTTACTTGAGAGGCAGAGTTAGGGGGTTGGTGGGGAGGAGAGAGAGAGAGAGAGAGAGAGAGAGAGAGAGAGAGAATCTTCGATCCCCAATGGCCAGGGCTGGGCCAGGAGGAAGTCCGGAGCCAGGAACTTCTTCTAGGTCTCCCACGTGGGTGCAGCCAAGACTGGAACCAGCACCCCTATGGGATGCTGGTGACACAGGAGGAGTCTTGACCTGAAGTGCCTTGTGGTTGGGTGGAGCTGTCCGGAGTCTCTGTGGGTGTAACTGGCGCCAGACCCTAACATTTCACTGCCTGTGTCACGCCCCACTTACAGCGTCTAATCCTAGGCCCCCTCCCCACCACAGCAAAGTAGCTCCAGGCTCTGGACACTGCGCCTCCTCTGAAAGTCAGCTCCCCGCTGTGTCCTTGTCCCCAGGCTGTGCACCTGTGGTTTCACTCAGCAACAAGGAGTAAGTCAGGCTGAGACTCCTGGGGGCGGGGTCTGGGGGTGGCACCCAGAGCTGGGGTTGCAGTGTGTGTGGGGTGGTGTGTTGATGTCATTATGGGCTCTCTCGCTCGCCCCCGCCACGGCTCCGCTCTGCCCGCCCTTATCTGTGGCTCACCTGGGGCATGCAGTAGGGGTCTTATTTGGCTGACTCCCCTCCTCTGCTCAGAGGAGCCCCGCCCCTGTGTCTGTGCGGGGGCAGGGTCTTGGCTGTTAATACTCCCCACCCCCACACCCCCATCTCAGGTGTCTGACTTTCTCCTCCAGTCTCAGCTATGTCTTTGTACATTTCGTTCCTGCTGGAGGGATGGGATTCTCCCCAGGATTTGCCCAAAGCCCCCTCTTGTTCTCCAGCCCCAGGGAGGGGCCCTGTCCCCCGGCTGGCCCCGCCTCTGTGCTGCTGACATTCACCACCAGCGGGACTTCTCTCCTGGAGCCCAAGTCCAGCGTGCCCATGCGGGGGGCTGCTGCTGTCAGTGTGGGCAGTGCGGGGCGGGGGCTGGGGTCCTCGTGCCCGCCCCAAGGCCAGGGCCGCTGCCCTGCATCGCTCCCTGACCCACGCTAATGCAGCCCCCCGCACTGGGATCCCCAGGCCCACAAGGCGAGGGCAGGTGGGCACATGACCAGGGCCCCTCTAGCAGCTCAGTGTCTCGGGAAGCTGTTTGGTTCCCCACCTGTGGCCTGTGACTAGGGAACGAGACCCCCAAACCACACGCTCTGAGCCCAGCCTGTTTGCTGCCCCTCCCTCCCTGTGCCCCGAGTCACACCTGTCCCCGCTGCCTTGGCCCCAGGGACCTGGGGACCCACAGGCTCACAAGGCTGTGGGATGGGCAGGGCTTCTGTGCCCCTGGAGCTTGGAGGGGGGCAGACGCTCAGCCACACAGTCACTCACCCCTGCAGCCCAGGCTCCTGCTCTGAGCCTCGGCCAAAGCCCTCCCCTCCCCTCCCCTGCAGGGTCAGCCCTCCCAGAGCCTGCAGCGCCTGCACGGCTCCCAGGGCTGCCCGACCCTGTGTCCCTGCCTCAGCTTCCGCCTGGGTGCAGACGGCGGGAAGGCTGCGGTGAGGTCCAGGGCCCGGTCGTCAGTCTTGTGTGAGATTGTGGGAGGGGCCCTCCAGGCCCCGCCCAGGAAGGCAGTGCAGGCCGCTCAGGTCGAACCTGGCCCTTCACTGGGGTTTGAGCTGCAGAGTTCGCCTTGCAAGCCATGGGGCTCACAGCAGCCTTAGGCCGGGGGCTGGGGAAAGAGCAGCGCCCTCCCCCAGATGTACACACCTCCAGGCACACAGGTGCATGCATGTCCACACACGGCCACGCACACATCCGTGTACACACTCACACACAGATGCACACCTACAGACACACACACGTGCATGCATGTTCACATATGGACACGCACACATCCGTGTACACACACAGATGCACACTTATACTCACACATGGGCACGCACACATCCATGTACATACTCACACACAGATGCACACCTACACTCACATGTGTACATGTGTGTCCACACACAGGCATGCACACATCCATGTACACACAGAGAGATGCACACCTACACTCACACACATACATGTGTGTCCACACCTGGGCATGCACACATCCATGTACACATACAGACACACACCTGCAGGCATAACCACACACACTCATGCAGGCACACACATCGTCACAAACACATGACATGTGCACATTCTCAAAGACACACACGTCCTCACGTGGATACACACACTTACCCACACACTGGCTCCTTCATGTTCACGCCCCCCCCACATATGTGTTCCCCTGGGCACAGGTACATGCTGCACACGCACTCTGATGGGCGCACACAGGGCAGCGCCCTAAGCTCTCAGCTCTGGGATCGCTTCCTCACAGTCACACAGCTCCCCGGCACCTGTGGGGTCGCTCTGTGGGGGGGCTTGCCCGGAGGTGGGGGGCCGCCCAGGGGCTGGGCCTGGGGCACAGGCCGACCAGGCCTGCCCAGCCCTCACAGGGCTGGGGAATGCTCTCTGGCTGACCCGTCTGCTGACCGGGCTGGCGATGCATTCCTGGGCCGCGGGCTGTGGAAGCCACTGTCCAGGTGTCAGGTGCGGGCCAGGCACCTGCGTTCTGAGCCGCAGCTGTGGGAGGCAGAGACTGGGTGTGCCCTGCTCTGCAGCTCTGCCCCTACCCTGACCGCACCCCTCCACCTGGCAGGCACCAGGCAGGGGCCAGGGGCGGGGGTCTGCTAGGAGGAGGAGAGGGGCTGCGGAGCCCCTGACACCTGGCTTGCAGCCCACACCCTGGGAGCCTCGAGCCCCGCCCCCATCAGTTCAGGGAGTTCCGCCGGGAGCGGGGCGGTGGTGGTGGCCCCAGCACGAAATGTCTTTGTCCTGACTCCGTTGACCTGTGGCTCGGCCTCGTCTGCAGGTGTGGGTGGGAGTCTCGAGACCAGGTCATCCTGGCCTAGGCCGGGTCTGAAATCCAGTGACAGTGACAGGGAAGGAGACGCACAGAGTGGGAGGCAGGGATGGATTGACGCTGTCACCAGCCAAGGGGTACCAGGAGCCCCCAGCAGCTGGGAGGGGCCTTTGGAAGGAGCCCCCTGGCTTGGGACCCCGGCCTCCCAGAACACGGCCGAGCCCCCTGCTGTGGCTGCAGAGAGCGAATGTGGGGTGACCTCGGCCCGCCTAGGACGATGACGCCTGTGTGGCCGAGGGGGCCTCCCTGCCCCTCTCCCAGTCTCTGCTTCCTCCACGGAGTCCTGGGTTTGAAGGCGCCTCCTCCGTCTGTCTTCCTGGACTGTGAGGAGGAAGTGAGACCCCCGTCCGTGCCTTGGAACCTGGCTGGGACGTGGGGACCCAGGGCCACCGCGTGGAAGCCGGGGCACTGGGCCGGAAGGCTTGGCCGTGGAGGGTGAGCTCCGGCCGGGAGGGAGCCTCCCTGGGCCCCGAAGCCAGAGCTCTCCCCTTGCACTTGGCTGGGGGCCGAGCAGGGAGCTGGTTCCAGCCAGCTGAGGTCATGTTTATTGTATGCACGCCATAGATACCGCCCTGCAGCCCCCTGGCTCCAGCCTGGCCCCGAGCCCCGAGGGGTTTGTTCTGGAGAGCGGAGGCCACCTTGCGCTCTGCCCCGCCAGGCGCCTGCTGTCCCTGCACGTCCTGCACGCAGCGCCCGCCTCCCTGCAGGGTGGGGGTCACACGCTGCCAGCTCCAGGGAGAGTTCCAGGGGGCCTGGGGACCCTCCTGCCCCCTCACCGAGATCTCTCAGACCAGGCAACCAAGGAAGGGGTTCGTAGGACTGTGTGCAGCAGGGACTCCCCGTCTGCTGGCCCCACAACCTCCTCAGCCCCTGGCTGGCCCCAAACCTTAGCACGCAAGACCCTTGTCCGGGCTCTGGGATGGGGGCTCCCCGCCTCGCAAGGCTGCCCTGGGAACAGCTCCAGGGCGCAGAGGGGCTGCGTCACCCGTGCCAGGATCCCCTCGCTGCAGCCTCCATCCCTGCTCAGCTCTGCAGAGATGTGCGTCTCGCTGAGTGAGACCCCGGAGTTGTGGGTCTCAGCCCGCGGAGCCCAGCTCAGCCTTCGCACCCGCGGGGTCTCGGCTGTGGCTGCTGGGTGTGGAACCTCAGCAGCCCCCGTGGTGGGCGCGGGCCGGGTTCTCGCCAGCTGAGGTCATCCTGCAGTGAGTGCGGGAAGCACTGGGGAGCACTTCATCGAGTTAGGGCGGTTCTGGCCCCTTATTGGATTATATACGTCCTGCCAGATGTCCCCAGAAGCACTCGCCGGCAGAGCTGATGTAAGCGGTCGTGTCAGTGACCACGGCCAGGCTCACACCCTCCCTAACCAGTCCCACATGGCCAATGCACACAGGCTGATAACGAGAGCTGACGTGTGGGGAGCCCTCCCCACACTGGGCAGGGTCCGCGGCCGCCATGAGCCATAACTCGTTCGTCCCCAAACATCACGGGGAAGCCTCTGCCGGGGCGCGTGCTCCGTGAAGGCACACACTGCGGCATGGGGGCAGTCGTCATGCACACGTGTGACGTCCACATACACAGCACATGACACATACAGGACACACGCAGCACACGGCACACAGCACACACACAAGACACACATAGTGCATATACAGGACACGCACACACATGACACACATAGTACATGGCATTCACACATCACCTGACACACAGAACACACAGAGAACACACACAGTGTACACGTGACACACACATGACACACACATGTGATGACATCCACCCACAGTACATGACACACAACACACACGACACACAGGACACAAGGATGTCATACACAGCACACACAGGACACACATACATGACACAAAGCACACAACACTCACACGGCACACACATGACACACAAGACACACATATCATGACATCTACACACACAGCACATGACACACAGCACATGCATATGACATACACACAGGACACACACAGAACATGACACACAGTGCACACATGACACACATACCCAGGACACATACACATGACACATAACACATACACAGTGCACACATGACACACATACACACAGGACACACACATAGCACACACACAAGACATGACACACACAGCATATGACAGTCATCCAGGACACACACGGCACATACTACACACATACACAGGACACACACATTACATACACACAGGACACACACAATGCATATACAACACTCCCACACCGGACACACACATGGCACACATATGACATTCATGCACACAACACTTACACATAGAACATAACACACATGCCACTCACACATGACCCTTGCACACACAACACACAGGGCAAGACACAAAGCTTACATACATGAAACACACATAACACAACACACGACGCACATGGCACACACATGACATGATGTGCTAGCCAGCTGTGATGTAAGAATTGCCACCCACAGATGCATCTGTGCATGAATTTGCTGATTCACCATTTTATTTCCAAAAAGGGTTCTGGAAGGGTGCACAGGGTTACCCGAAGCACACAGGCAGTGGCCGGGCCTGCAGGGTCCCCACCAGTGATGCCTCTGTCCCCCAGACCTCCCGCTGTCCCCAGGACACCGGGGCCCCTGCCGTCCCCACCCGGCCCCTCTCCTCAGTGCCCTCAGCTGAGAGGTCACTGCCTCAGGGGCTCGCCCTCACCTACTCTTCCCACCACGGAAAGGCATCCTTCACAGTGGGGGGACAGAGAGACAGAGAGAGACAGAGGGGGAGACACACAGAGAGGGGGAGACAGAGAGACAGAGAGACAGAGAGAGACAGAGGGGGAGACACACAGAGAGGGGGAGACAGAGAGACAGAGAGAGACAGAGAGACAGAGAGAGACAGAGGGGGAGACACACAGAGAGGGGGAGACAGAGAGAGACAGAGAGACAGAGAGAGACAGAGGGGGAGACACACAGAGAGGGGGAGACAGAGAGACAGAGAGAGACAGAGAGAGACAGAGGGGGAGACACACAGAGAGGGGGAGACAGAGAGACGGAGAGAGACAGAGGGGGAGACAAAGAGAGAGAGGGAGGGAGACAGAGAGATGGGGAGGGGGAGGGACACAGAGAGAGATCTGAGAGACAGACAGAGACAGAGAGTGATCTGAGAGAGAGACAGCAGGGGGAGACAGAGAGATGGGGAGGCAGACAGAGAGGGAGATAGAGAGACAGAGAGAGAGGGAGACAGAGAGTGGGGAGACAGAGAGACGGGGGGAGACAGAGAGAGAGAGAGAGAGCTCCGTCTCCAAGTGGCCACAACGGCCAGTGCTGAGCCAGGCGCTCTGGCTGGGTCTCCCACGTTTGCAGGCAGCCGAGCAGCCGGAGCACAGAACGCCAGTGTCGCAGGAGGCGGCCCTTCCAGTTTCCGCCGTGCGTTCTTGTCTGATGCGCGGGCTGGCCCGGGGCCCTACTTGACCTGGCCTCGGGTCCGACTTCCGATCTTACTACACCATGACGCCCTGGCACGAGGTGCTTGCTGGCTGCTGGGTTCCCAGTGCCGTGCCTGTGCCGTGGAGTGAGGCGGTGCTCAGAAGACGAGAAAATGAGGCCGGGGAAGGTGTGGGCTGGGGCATCGAGGGGAGCTGGACCTGGGGCTGTCCTTGCCAGGCCCCTGTCTTAATGTCTGATTTGCTGAGCTTCTTAGCAGCCAAGGTGACAAGTGCACACTGTCTACATGAATGAAACAGCGGTGAGATCTGGCGTGCGCTGAGAACAGACGGCCGCTTCTTCCAGGGTCCCCACACAGCACGGCCACGGTGGTCTCACAGCCCAGTGCTCCCCAGGGTCCCCCGGTGAGCTCAGACTTCCCTGCGGCGAGGCTGGTTTCCAACACAGCCCAAGGGTTTACCCCACACAGGGTTTGAGACAAGGCGGCTGCTCTCACACGTGGCCCCGCCGCGGGGGAGCAGAGGGAAGAGGCGGCCGGGGGTGGCGCTGGGCCACAGCCTCTCTGCGTGGTGTCCTGTCAGCCCGAGCACGCAGTCTCCCGCCCCCGAGACCCAGGAGCCCTGGCTGGTTGTACAGGCGTCAGACCCCCGGCAGCCGGCTCGGCCCCTCGGTCGTCCAGGAGGAGGCGCAGGCGCTGGCTGCACTGCAGGCTGTGTGCAGTGTGTGTGATCGGTCCCCGCGGCGGTGCTGACAAAGTCCCACGGGCTCTGCCTTGTCTTGCCCTGGGCTCGCATCTGTGGGGTCAGCAAGGGGTCCCAGGCACCGGGACACCCGCCGGCCGGCCGCCTGGGGCTCCTGCTGCTCCCTGCCTTCCATGGCCTCTTGCTTAAACCGAGTCTGGTCACTGCGCCGACCCCATCAGAGCAGGCACTGAAGCTGGCAGAGGCCAGCAGCAGAGCTGGGGGTAGGAGCCGTCTGCCCCGGGAAGGAGACAGCCTGGGGGGACAGGAGCGACAGGACGCCGCTCCCGGCGCATCCTGAGGGCTCTTCCGGGGGCTCCCAGGCAGCGGGGCTCAGAGGTCGGCTGCCTTCGGAGCAGAACAAACTGAGATCTCCACGTGTCTCTTCACGATGCATTTTCCCAAGCTCTGGAAAGATCGCTCGCATGCATGGGTTTTGCAAAAATTCAGCTTTTAGCTGCACTTCCCACGCACTTCCTGGAGTCCTCTGGTGTAGGTGTAGTACAGCCCCAACCCTGACCCCGCACCGGGTCAGTCTGTGTCTCTACCTCGTGAAGCCGCAGCCCAGGCCAGCGACTCAAAGGCAGAGTGGACCAGGAGTGGGCGCGGGCGTCGGGAAGCTGGCGGCTCCGAGACAATGGGATCTTGCGCCCACCTCCTCGGAGCAGGTCAGATGGGTCGAAACCTAGGAATCCAGGGGGTCCCAAAGTGCTTCGATGAAACCGCGGGATCCCGTGTTTGTCGGTGAGAGCGGGAGCCCAGTCCCTGCGGGAAGGGCGGCTTGGCAGTTACCCAGGGAATCACCCCGGGCGGTGGCAGGAGGGTCGGGGTCTTCTCGCCTGGGGAGAGGTGGCAACAGGCGCCCGGCCGAGAGGCTGGGCCACTCAACCCAGGGCTGTGCCACTGCCGCGGGCGGTGGGAGGGTCACAAACACAGGAACAGCGGGGGGGGTGAGGGGGGGCATCTCCTGACTCCTGCTGAGGCTCACGAGGGTGTCCACCCCCACGTCTCTGAGCAGCAACTGAGGCCCGCAAGGGAGCCGCTGTCACTTCCAGCTTCCAGTCTTCTGGAAGAGAGAGAGAGGGAGAGAGAGAGAGATGGAGAGAGACAGAGGCAGAGAAAGGAGAGAAACAGGAGGGCGCCTCCAGGTGCCCCCGGCCTTGCGGGCAGGACAGAGGAGCCGGGGTGCACTGGAGTCCAGCTTGCGGGTCAGCAAGAGCGGCGCCACACTCGAGCCCCTGTCCGGGAGCAGGAGGACCGAGGTCCCCGTCCGCACGTCTCTAACCTAAGGACGAGCCCCTAAGTAGCCATACGTACCCGCAGCTCCCCAGGGCCCAGGAGCAGCACCGCTATGCCCCATGGACCCTGCAGATGGCTGTCCTCCGAAGGTGTTTGTTGAATGAACAAGGGACAGCCCCTGGCCTGCGCCGGGAGCCCCTTCTCTGAGCTCCCATGGCAGCCCGTACCCTGGGCATCCCTCATCCCCCGGGGGTTGGCCCCTGTCTCACTGGACCCCTCAAAGCTGGCACGACCCTCCCAACCCCACAGCTGGGCTCCCAAAACAGCTGACGCCTGTTGGGTAGAGCAGGCTGGGAGCGGGTTCGGGGTCCCAGGGAGATTTCAGGGCCAGGGGGCTCATGCAGGCTGTGTTGTGTGCATCCCAGGGGCTTAGAGGACCGAGGGTGGGGAAAGCCGAGCTGACCAGGCCGGGCCCCGGCCCCCAAGGCACCTGGCACAGCTGGTGGGGTGCTGGCATCCAGGGCGGAAGCCTGCCCTCCCTCTCCACCCCCTTCTCCTCACTTGAAAATTTGAACTTCTAACCCCCCCCAACCGAGAGCTCAGCCAATTTCCATGGGCTCTGCTAATAGCGGTCAGCATGGATGGTCAGCCCCAGCCTGGCCACTGCTGCAGGGGACTGGCCACGGGAGCTTCCTGGGCGGGAAGGAGTTGGGCATTGGGGGCGGGCCTCCCACGTCCAGCTCTGCCCCGGGAGTGGTCCGGGCAGTGCCCAGCTCTGCCCCAGGAGTGGTCCTGGCCGTGCCCAGCTCTGCCCCGGGAGTGGTCCTTTTTGAGGTCTAGCTGCTCCACTTCCCATCCAGCTCTCTGCTATGGTCTGGGGAAGCAGTGGAAGACGGCCCAAGTGCCTGGGCCCCTGCACCCATGTGGGAGACCCAGAAGAAGTTCCTGGCTCCTAGCTTTGACCTGGCCCAGCCCTGGCCATTGTGGTCATTATGGGAGTGCCGAAGACCTCTCTCTCCCTCTCTCTCTGCTTCTCTGTAACTCGGCCTTTCAAATAAATAAACCTTTTTGAAACATCATGAATGGGAAGGGGATTTTTGTTGGGAGCGTGTTTAGCATCTTCGGAGGTCTATGGATTCTCCTTTCTCCCACCGATCGGGCTGATCTCGTTTGTTCTCAGCTGTTCGACCAGACTTGCTTCCCTGGGATAAGTCCCGCTGGGTCTTGTTTAGTTGCCGACACTCCGAATGTGCCGAACGCCATTTGCTGGTGTTCAGTGAGAAGGTTTGCATCCACCATCAGAAGGGACATTGTTCTGCTCCCAGGATGCTTCTGTCTGGGTTTGGTAAGGATGCTGCTGGCTCCTTAGACTGGGTCGGGAAGCGCTCTCTTGTCTTCTCTTCCCCTCTTTCTTATTCTAAAATTTCCTTTTGTTGTTTTTGGTTTGGATTTGGTTTGGACTGGTGTTATTCTTTGTAAAATTCTTTTGTTTATGGAGAGAGAGAGACAGAAAGAGAGAGAATCCACTGGTCCACTCTGCAATGCCCATGGAGCCGGGAGCAGGGAATGCAACCCAAGCCTCCTGTGTGGGAGCAAAACTCGGCCACTAGGGCCGTCACCGCCGCCGCCCAGAGTGCGCGCAGGTAGGGAAAAGCTGGAGGCCAGACCCTGTGACCTTCGCCACGAGGCTAACCGCCCCTCCCGTTCTTTCTTCAGTATAGGAATTCGGCCGTCCCTACACCTGCGGTTTTCCTGTGTTGTGTTTCTGGTCTCATTCATCTCAATGCACTGTCTCATGTCCCCCACGATTTATTCTCTCACCTACTCCTTTGTAGGAGGATATTTGACTTCATGTATGTGTGACTTCCCCAAAGTGCCTTCTGCCGTTGATTCTTAGAATAAACAGCCAGTGCTGTAATTCTCGTATTTCTCGCTGAAAACCAGACACTCTGTATCCGCCGTCCTTGGCTGCCGGGCCCCGGCTGCTGGGTTTTCTCGTTCGCTTGCTTAGCTTTTCTTCTTGCTGCCCATGTGTTCCGTGCCTTTCCTGGACTGTTTGCTGTAGGTGCAACCACTAAACTCTTTGCTCTTTTTTGTTGGTCGACATTTTTAAGCCTTGCTTCCTAGGCCTCAGTCCCATGTCAGAATAGTGGAGCGATCAGGAAGCGATCGACTGGGAGATTTCAGTCATTGCCTGGAGCCCAAGCTTCTGCCCCTCACCAAGGTCACCTGGGCAAGCAAGTTCATCTGCAACTTCAGGCAGTTAAAAAAAATCCCCCTGGGTCTTGTCCCCGCGCAGGCAGGACCAGCAGGTCCCTTCGCCAGGCGCCTCGGGGCACCCCGTTAGCCCTGAGCACGCCCCCAGGCTGCTCCGCCTCAGGGATGCACCCTTCCCTCTGGCTTTCTGCCGCTGGGAGTTGCCTTTTGCACCGGACCCCAACCGGAGTCCTACTGTCGGTAACCCCTGGGGCGTGCCTTCATCCCGCAGAGCCCAGCTCACGGTCAAACCAGATAGCAGCAGACTTCCAGGGAATGGCCCGGGAGTCTGAGTCAGGTGCCAGGGCTCCGGAGGGCGGGCTTCCTGCCGGACTCTCCCAGAGGGCGACTCCTTGTTGGCTGCGAGGCTGTTGACTCTGCGCAGCCCCCAGGGAGCCGGGGGAGGAGGGCACGGGGACAGTTCCAGGTCACAAAAGCTGCAGACTGTCGGGGTGGCTGAGGCTCAGCCGTGTTGCCTAAATGGCTGCCTTTTCAGTGGGTTCCCTGCCTGTCACTCGTCTCCACGGGCCCACAGTGGTTGACTTTTATTGTTTTGCAAATATTTTGTGTTGCTTTTGGAGGCGAGCAGGTTCCCGAGGTGCCCCAGGTGCCAGCTCTGCCCTCTCTAGCACCTGGTTTCCGCTCGGTCCTGTCCTCCCGGTGTTCCTGGCTGCTCCTCTGTGGCGGCATGGACTGCTCCTGGGGATGTGCTCCGTCTGTCTACGCACGCGTCGGCTGGAGGCTATTTCCGACGTTCCCAGCTTTCGGTGAGTATGATGACTCAAGACATCGCAAACTTTCCCAGACAGGGTCTCGTGCGAACACAAATTTTCATTTTCCCTGGATGAATTCCTGGAAGGGGGCTGCTGGGCCGGGTGCTAAGTATGTGTTCAGAGTTAAAAGGAAGCGCCAGCCTGTTTTCAAAGCAGCTGTCACATTCTGTCACGTTCCAAGGAGCAAAAAGAAAAAGTTCCGTTGGGGACATCCTTGCCCTTAGCACAGTATGAGTTGGCATTTCTCCCCTTTGTAAAAATGCAATTATTCTAATAAATGTACAGAACCATCAGCCTGGGGTTTCCGTTTGCGTTTGCATTTGCCTAATGCTCTGTTTAATTGTTACGGGCCTATGTCTTAACCTTTATTCCAGATTCTTTTTTTTTTTTCTTAAGGTCAATTTATTTATTTGAAAGGCAAAGTTACAGACAGGAGAGAGAGAGAGAGAGAGAGATCCTCCAACCTCTGGTTCACTTTCCAAATGGCTGCAACAGCTGGAGCTGGGCTGATCCAAGGCCAGGAGCCAGAAGCCTCCTCCAGGTCTCCATGGGTGCTGGGGTCCACACAGTAGGGCCATCTTGCACTGCATTTCCAGACCATAGCAGAGCGCGGGACCGGAAGTGGAGCAGCCGGGCCTTGAACCCGTGCCCACATGGGATGCTTTACCCACAATGCCACAGCGCCGGCCCCTATTCCAGATTCTTGCCACAGGTAAGACTTCAAAGCAGAGGCATGGATACAGGGCACAGGTGAGAGAGGATTTATTGAAAAGAGAGGGACTACACATCCGTGGGCCCCCAACACCCAGCGACTCCCTAGAGAGCACCCTGTGAGGAGAGAGAGGTGGAGGAGGCGAGGGAGGGCCCCAAGCAGCAGGCCCGCCTCCCACGTGACCAGCCAGAGCGAGGCAGCGGTCGGCGCCCTGACCGAATGGCCAAGCCAGAGCAGCTGAGCCTGCGTGAAGCCTTCCGGGGTTTCTCCCCACGTGGCGCTCGCACGTGGCCATCGTGGTGTCCTCCTTCCTGGTCTGGACGAGGTGCAGGTGCATCTTGGGCAAGTGGGCCCGCTGCATTGACAGGAAGAGGGTGGAGTCACAGCGGGGGCAGGCAGAAGCCCCATCACGCCTTCCTGTCTGAGCTCCCTGCCTGCGTGCCCCCATCCAAGGTTTCCGCGTCTCGGTCGCACGGCCTTTCCATCCGCACAGCCCCTCCGGAGCAGTGTTCTCTGTTCAGATCTTTTGCATGTTTTTTTATGAAAATCTTGGAGTTTTGAGTCCATTTCAAAAAAATGTTATATGTATGCGATTTACTTTCTTAAAATGAAGTGTTTCTAAAATGTCAAAGAGTAGAATCATTAATTTTGATGCCGTTTAACCTATGAGTGTGTTTTTGTATGAGTTGTGCTTTTGATGTCATATACAAGGGGACTTTTAGAAGGCTGTAGAACACAACATTGAAACATGTTTTTCTGGTGCAAAACTTGTTGAAGTTGTTTAGATGGGGGTCTTCAATAAGTTCGTGGAAATGCATATATGGAGAATCTTTCATGGATTTCAAAATTTTTTGCACCAAAATAAAGTTATGTTTTAATCCTATCTCTCATGAAGTTTGTGAAGTCCTTCCATGTAAGAAGTCTTTAGCTAACCGAGTCACAAGGACTTTCTCCTATACTTTGTTCTAGAGGTTTCTGGGTTTAGGTTTTACGTTTAAGAGCGCCGTCAGTTCTGAGTTAGCTTTTGTGTAAGACACGAGATGCGGTTACAGGACGAAGGTCTCCGTTAGCGTCGTGGTGCGCAGCGTGGTCCCAGCCGGCCGCGGTGTGGGCTCCGTGCAGAGCCATGTGCTTCCCGCCCCGCGTCTGGCCTCTCACCGACTGCCGCCTCCCAGCGTCCGGGCTTTCAAGATCGCCTGGCTTCTCCGGGGTCTTTGCTTTTCCGGATGGATTGTACCCCCCTCCCCACCTCCAACTCTGCAGTGCCGCTGTTTCGCCCCTGCTTCTGTGAGCCCCGCGGGTTCTCTTCCGCCTGCAGGTGAGCCCCTGTGGCACTGTCCCCTGGCTTATTTCGCTTGGCATGATGTCATCCGTCTATCCGCGTAACTGCAAATGACAGGCTCTCAGGTGTTTTCTTTTTTAATGGGTACGTTCTATTCCATTCTGTACACAGACCACACTCTTATCCATTCGCCCATCGGCGGACACTCTGCGGAGACTCGTGGGGCTGCTGTGAGTGCAGCCGCAGTGGACGTGGGGGTGCGGTATCTCGGCCAGAGGCTGAGTCCACCTCTGTCTGACGCGCGCCCGGAAACAGGAGAGCTGGGTCACACGGCAGATCCACGTTCAGTTTGTCAAGAAACCCCCGTACTGTTCTCCGTAAGGGCTGTACTAATTTATATTATTCTGCTCTCTCCACGCTCTTGCCAACGTTTGCTATTTTTTGTCTTTTTGATTACCGCCGTTGTCTGGAGAGGCTACCTCACTCTGGTTTTGAGCTGCATTTCCCTGCCCGTACCTTTTTTAGAATAAGCCTGTTAATTTCCATAAAATACACTTTGAGGATCTGCAGATCAATTTGGGAGACTTAAAGTCTTAACAGTATTTAATCTTTTAACCAATGGACATTATTCATTGACTTAGATCTTTTCAATTTCCTGTAGTCAACGTCTCAGTTTTTGTACACAATTCTGCATGCATCCTGTGAGATCCCAGGTAAGTACCGATGGTGCTGTTCCGCACAGTCACCAGCGTCCGTGTGTAAAATAAGGAATACAACTGACGTGTGCACGGACTGACCTTGGCTGTGCAGTCCCAGTAACCTCACTTAGATCCAGGAGCTTTGTTGTAGATTCCTAGAGATTTTCATCGCAGATACGTTGTCTGCTCCTGAATATCTTTGTCCCCTCAAGTACAGGTGTGACTCCTTCATCTCCTTGGCTTTTTGCGACGGCCAGGACCTCCGGGGCCCGCTGGATGGGAGTGGTGACCGCGGCTGCACTTGCTTTGCCAGAGGGACGCAGCCGGCTGAGACGGCGCCTCTGCGAGATGCCCCCACGCACACCCTGCAGCTGATTTACCTATCGGAAAGGCAGAGTGATAGCGAGAGGGAGAGAGAGAGAGAGAGAGAGAGAAAGACAGACTTCTATCCAACGGTTCATTCCCCAAATGCCTGCACCAGCTGAGAAGGCCGGGGTGAAGCCAGGTGCCAGGAACCCCCATGGCTCTCCCGTGTGGATGGGAAGGACATAAGGGCTCGAGCCACCATTTTGTTTCCCAGGGTGCACAGGGGCAGGCTGGACCGGAAGCCTCGGTTGCTGGCACTGCAGTGTGGAATGTGGGCGCCCGGCCGGCTGCACGGCGGTGTCTGCCCAGGCCTTTCGGGGCCGCGTTTGTATTTTTCCACTTTGCAATCCCATTCTACCCTCTTGGGGATAGGTCTCCTCTCTGTCCAGAGCCCACGTGCGTGCCCCTCTTTAAATCAAGGTCATGTCCACCTCAGCCACTTCAGACTTCTGTTTACTCGTTCCGGCTATATTTGGGGCTCTATTTTTACCAATTGTTTTTCTTCCTTTTTTGTGCTATTTCTGAGTCATGTTTTGCCTCTTTTGTGTTTTTTAAGGACTCTGGACATGATGCTACTATTTTGCTAAGTGTGTGCTCTTGTAGTCGCCTTAATTTAGAATGCGGAGTTTCGTTCCAGTAGGCAGCTAATTGTTGTGGACAAGCTTGTGCTGTTGGCGACTTGTTTGGAGCACGGGAGCCTTCGCGCTGGGGCTGGCTTAGTCTGATAGAAACCAGAATAAACTGTTCCGTGTGCCCTGCCCTCGGGAAACTGCAGCCTGGAGCCCCCCCCCGCCCCGTGCCCCTGGCCCAGCTCCTCCACAGCCCCACAGAGCTCCACCTTGTCCCTGCCCAGCTGAACACTGGAAAACCCAGAGGAGTCTCCTCGCTCTTGCCTCTGACCTTGCAAACCGCAGCTGCCCCAGTGCCCTGCACACCAAACCGTTCCCATCTCGGTGAAACCCCAAGTCCCTCCCGGCGTCCTCTCCCGGCACCACAGACCAGAACATGGGTCTTTCCAAAACTCATGCCAGATGTTTAGACGCCGCTGTCTTAATGTTGGGGCTGACGGGCTACGGATGGAGACTGGAGCTTCTGTGGCAGCCAGGAGGCGGGGCTGGGGGAAGTCGACAGGTCATGGAGGGCAGGTGGGCCCTCCGAGGGTGGTCCTTGTGAGGAGACCGATTACGTGAGTTCACGTTCTTCCTGCTCTCGGCTTCCTGCCTCACCATCTGATCGTCCCTCCACACCTGCCCCAACCATCATACCCTCCACACCTACCACCTACCTGCACACCCTCCACGTTCTACACCCGCCACCTCCCATCCACACCTGCCACCCCTCCACACCTGCCCCACCCTCCACATTCTACACCTGCCACCTCCCCCCCACACCTGCCACCCCTCCACACCTGCCCCACCCTCCACATTCTACACCTGCCACCTCCCCTCCACACCTGCCCCACCCTCCACACCTGCCCCACCCTCCACACCTGTCCCACCTTCCACACCTGCCCCACCCTCCACACCTGCCCCACCCTCCATGTTCTACACCTGCCACCTCCCCTCCACACCTGCCCCACCCTCCACATTCTACACCTGCCACCTCCCCTCCACACCTAATACCTACCTGCCCCACCCTCCACACCTAACACCTACCTGCCCCACCCTCCACACCTAACACCTACCTGCCCACCCCCCACACCTGCCCCACCCCCCACACCTGCACACCTGCAGGAGCAGCCTGCGCAGACACTGCACTGTGAGGCCGCCCAGTCCCGAGCTGTGACCTCCACTGAAAGCTGAACTAAACCTTTTCTTGCCCCAAAGCTCCTCCCGGGTCTTTTAGCCGAAGTAATGAGAAGTGGACTCACGCAGAAAATCGGTCCTGGGAAGTGGGGCCATTACGACTGGCGAGACCGGGGGTTGTGGAGAATGCAATTGGTTTATGGGCGAAGCCTGGAGGGGGCAGCAGGAAGACTCGCAAGGCGCCAGCCGGTCACTACGGGCCATCTGGATGCGGGCTGAGAAGCCCGGGCCGCCGGGGGAAGTGGCCGGGTTTCAGCCGGAAATGAGGACCCTGTGGGGACGGGGACTGACGGCCACCCTTGCCACGCTGTGGCATTGTGTCCCTGTCCCGAGGCTCTGTGGGAGGCTGGGCTTGAAGGTGGGAGCGTGTCCACTGCGGCGGGGGCGCTGGACGGCTGCTCTTAGGCCGTTCACAGGGGGTTCGGCTGCAGAAGGGAACAGAGCAGGAAGGTTTGGGAAGTTCAGGACAGATAGAAGCCGGGGGGCTGTTTGCTAAGGTAGAAGGCACGCTGTGTGACCGAGCAAGGCAGCAGGAGAGAGCGGGAAGGGACATCTGGGCTCCCGAGGCTGCCCTCTCCCCCCATCGCTGTTGGGTCAGAGACGCAGACGTGCGGATGTGTCTCAAAACCCGTCCAGGGCCGATCCTTTCACCCAGGAGTGCCCCGGGCAGCCCGCTAGCCCCAATCAGTGCGGGAGTCCGGCTTGTGCGTCCACACAGGCTCCCTGCCGGTGGCGGGCAGACCGACCTGGGTGTGGCCTGTGTGGCCAGGGCTGGGCAGGCAGGCGGGAGGCGCGTTACGGGGTCGTGGCAGCTTCCGATGAGTTCAAAGGAAAGGTCAAGCGGCCGGGCCGAGTGGCGCCGCGGGGCTGGTGCCCGTGTGTGCAGCAGTGCGCTGTGAGCGTGGGGCAGCTCCAGCCCTGGCAGAGGCCCTCCGAGAAAAGCTACAGAGCCGTGGCCGGCCATCGTCAGGAGCAGCAGGCATCCACGTGCCGCTCAGAGAGCAGCCGGCGCGCAAAAGACAGAGCTGGGTTCCGGGGACCCCGGCCAGGGCAACACCCGGTGTGGCTCCCACCTGGGGGAACCAAGGCGTGGCAGGCAGCCAGCAAAGCCATGGGGCCGGAGGCTGCCGTGGAGTGAGGACGCTGGCCGGGGGAGCTGAGGACTTCATGGTTGCCCAGCCGGTTTCGGTCTTGCTTCGGCCCAGCGCACCCTTCCGCTTCCCCGGCTCCCTTCCCTCCAGGGTAAGTGCCCTTGGCTGGCCTCACCATTGTGCCTTGGAGTCTGGAAGTGGGTTGCACGTGTGGACGGATAATAGCGCCGGGCTGATTCAGACCCTCGGGCTCTCCACGATGGGCCTGCCGATGCGAGGAGGGCATGAGTGACGGGGAGCGGGGTGGAGTGTGCAGTCCCCACAGCTCAGACCGGAGGTTTACGCTCCCACGTCCCAGTGCTAAGTGTTGGTGGATTAAGGGTGGGCACTGGCTCTCACCGTGACGGCCAGGAGGTGGCTCTCGTGGGAAGGCTGACTGTTTAAGTCAAGTTGTGCTTGACTGCCCACCACGAATGGTGCCTCTGCACCTGCTGGGTCCGGCTTCCACAGACACGGCCGATGGGCCACCCTGACCGTGAACTCTGACCTCGCTGCTGGGCGGAAGCCAGCCCTTGCTTTCCCAAGCTCCTTCCTCACGGGAAGCCGCCGCACCCTGCCCACTTGGGCCTGCTGACCGACGAGGCGAGGAAGCAGCCGTCTCAGTGTCCTGTGGCCATGGTGACGATTGTCCTCGGCCGAACACTACAGCAATGCAATCCCTTACCTGCCTCCACCGGGGTTGGCCTCAGCTGGGCTCATCCTGAGAGCATGGCCGTTCATTGGTGGAAAATGGAACCCACGCAGTGACCCCTGGAGGTGAGAATCACTTCCTCACTTCACAGACACCCGGGGCCCCGCACCGGGGAACTCCAGGCTTCCTCTGCTCTCCCAACGGCGGCCCTCGAGGCAAGACCTCAGGGCTTCCAGCTCGCTTGTTGGGCTATTTCTTTTTTTAAGGTTTACTTTATTTTCTTTGAAAGGCAGGGTTAGAAAGAGAGGAGACACAAGGGGAGACAGATCCTCCCTCCGCTGGTTCACTCCCCAGTGGCCAGGGCCGCGAGGGCTGGTAGGTGGAAGAGCTGCGGGCAGAAGGTACACAGGGTTCCTTGGGGAGAGCAGGCCGTGCCCAGGGGGCGTCGGGTGGAAGGGTTTGTCCGCACACAACCTGGCATTGCACGGTGCACGGGCCAGGCTGTCCCTTGAGGCTGGGGGGGGGGCTAGCAAAAAGAGGTGGGCATGAGAAAGGGCGTGATGTCACCCCCACCTGGTCACGCACAGCCAGGGCGTCCTGGCTCCTGCTGGTCACACTTGGCCTGGTCAGGCTGAGGCACTGGAGCCCTGCAGTCAGCCCCCTCGGAGTGGCCACGTCTTGGCACGGATCCCCACTTCCTGTGGCTCCAATCACCAGGGACCCTGGAGGTGGGGAAAAAGCCTCTGCCAGCTCTGGGGCGGGCACCCCCTCCCCCAGTCTGAGGGAGCTGGGGCTCAGGGCTGTGGCTGGGCCGCTGGGAGGGGTGTGGATATTGCTCCACTTGCTTTGGTTCTGACAACCAGGTAGGGAGGGGACTCCTCTGGCCTCGTGCTCCATGTCTGGTGCTCCTGTTTCCCAGCTCGGCTGGCACAGCTGTCTGCGAGAGGCCGGCGCCAGGGACCGTGCAACCCCTGGAGTCCCGCTGCCTGGATGCACGGAGCCTTGGCTGTCCCCAAGGGTGGCTTTTGGAAGCGAGTGAGCACCTGCACCACGCCGTGCACAGCGAGAGGCTGGACTGTGGGACGTGATTCCCAGAGAGGTCCTGGCAGCTGTGGCTGCACCCCGTGGTCACATCTGGTGCTCCAGGACTGATGCCCTCTCCCCTCCGGACAACCTCATCTGAAGCTCCCCCCGCCCCCCGCCGCCCACCTCGGGAGACCCTGGGTACGAATTCCAGAATGCTCTCCCCTGGGTGGAGCCGAATCTGCCGTGTGGCCCTTCCCACGCATGCTCGAGGGCTTTCCTCCCTCAGATGCCGGAAGGGACCCTGCACAGAGTCTGGCTGACCTTCCCCGTTCCAAAGACGGAGAACCCAAAGCCCAGCGAGGGGCTGTGATGCACCCGCTGTGGCACAGGTGCAAACCCAGCCTCAGGGCCTGAGCCTCTGTCCTCTCAGCTCTCCGCACCCCCAGCCCGGCGCAGACCGCCTTTACCCAAGATGCTTTGAATCAGCCCAGGCTGGTTCTCAAAAGGAAGAACTCCAGCCCCTCCCTCCCGCTCTTCCGCCCTGGCCCGAGCTCCCACACCCCCCCAGTCCAGCACCCACTGTGCCAGCCTCGCTCAGGCACTTCCAGAAAAGTCCTGGAGTGTGCCCATCATCAGCCCTCCCACACGTGGGTCTCCAGCCCTGCAGCTGCCTCTCTCGGGTCAGGGGGCAGCGGGCACCTGCAGAGGCACCTGGGAGGCCCTGCCCGAAGCCAGAGCTCATGGTCACCTTGCTTGACCCTGCACAGCCTGGTGCGTGCGTCCTGCTGCCTCGGGGGCCGGCCTTGTGGAAGTTTTCCCTTCACTCCCTGCCCTGGGCATCCAGGGACACTGTCTCGGGACACGCCCAGAGCTGGGCCTAAGGGGGCCCTTGCTTTGCTCTGGGTGGGCAGAGGCTTGGCTGGGGCAGAGGAAGGGCTCAGCGGTGGCTGATGCTCCATGGGATCTGCCCTGCACGTGGGCCAGCTCCACTTCCAGGGCCCGTGGGTCGGCCCTCGGGTCCCCACCGCACTGCTCCCAACGCCCGAGCAAGTGCGCGTTCTATTTTCCTTTACTCCTTTACTGTTTAGTGCGGACGATCTCGCTCCCCCTCTGCTCTCTCTGCAGTTTCGGGGTCGCTAGAATGGACAACCCCGCACAGTGAGGCCCCTCTCCAAGGAGCAGCTCGACAGGTTTGGAAAATGCACGCTCCCAGGCTCCTACCCCGTGGATCGAGTCCTGGGACATTCCGATTGGAAATGCGTATTTGAAACTTCTCTTTTTATCTAATTAGTTTGGTTAAGGATCTATCAATTTTGTCTTTTCAAAGAACCAGTTTTTCCTGTCACTGGGTCACCCCGGGGATGCATGGATGGCTCAACATATGCAGACATTCCACAGCAACAGAACAAAGGACACACATCGAATGGTGGTATCTAAGATGCAGAAAAGGCACTTGATAAAATTCAACATCCCTTCATGACTAAAACTGACCAGTTAGGTATAGAAGAGTATTCCTCAGAGGTCGATGCTGTGGTGTAGTGGGCTAAGCCTCCACCTGCGTTGCCAGCATACCATATGAGTGCTGGTTCAAATCCCAGCTGCTCCACTTCCAATCCAGCTCTCTGCTATGTCCTGGGGAAGCAGTGGAAGATGACCCAAGTCCTTGGGCCCCTGCACCCACGTGGGAGACCTGGAAGAAGCTCCTGGCTCAAGGCTTTATACTGGCACAGCTCCGGCTGTTGTGGCCATCTGGGGAGTGAACCAGAGGATGGAAGACCTCTCTCTCTGTCTCACTGTCTCTCTGTGTCTGTACCTCTCTCTCAGATAAATAACAATTTTTTTAAAAAAAGAATACACCTCACCTCAATGCCTCACTATCGTAAAGGTCACATACAACCAGCCAACAGCTGGCGTCGTGTGCAGTGGGGGAGTGCGGAGGTCTTCTTCTCTAAGATCAGGAACAAGGCAAGGTGCCCACTTTTTTTTAAAGACTTATTTATTTATTTGAAAGGCAGAGTTACAGAGAGAGAAGGAGAGGCAGAGAGGGGTCTTCCATCCTCTGGTTCATTCCCCAACAGCTTGAGCTGGGCAGACCCAAAGCCAGGAGCCAGGAGCCAGGAGCTTCTTCCAGGTCTCCCACGTGGGTGCAGGGGCCCAAGGGCTTGGGCCATCTTCCGTTGCTTTCCCAGGCCACAGCAGAGAGCTGGATCGGAAGTGGAGCAGCCAGGACTAGAACTGGCGCCCATAAGGGATGCCAGCACTGCAGGCGGTGGCTTTACCTGCTGGGCCACTGCACCGGCCGCAAATGTTAAGTTCTTGCAAGGATAAATATATTTACCCCGACCAGGTCTCACACGGGGCAGACATGTGGTGAAACATCACACAGTGCCCAGACATGTGTGCATTTCATCATGTCTATTAAGCCTTTCTAAATTTTTTTTGACAGGCAGAGTTTAGACAGTGAAAGAGAGAGATAGACAGAGAGAATTGGTTCACGCCCCAAATGGCTGCCACAACCAGTGCTGTGCCGATCCAAAGCCAGGAGCCAGGAGCTTCCTCCTGGTCTCCCACGCAGGTGCAGGGCCCAAGCACTTGGGTCATCCTCCACTGCCTTCCCAGGCCACAGCAGAGAGCTGGACTGGAAGAGGAGCAACTGGGACAGAATCCGGCGCCCCAACCGGGACTAGAACCTGGGGTGCTGGTGCCGTAGGTGGAGGATTAGCCTAGTGAGCGCATCACTGGCCAAGCCTTTCTAAATTAAAAAAGGAAATAAGCTAGTGTGTACACGCGTGTAGCTAATGCATGAGCTGAGAACATTGCCATTTGAAGACGCTCACGCCTGTACCGGCACGAGTCAGGGCGAGACTAAGCATGCCCTCCCCTCAGAGGGTCCCAGCCAGCTCCAGCCCCCAGCCCCACTGGAGGCACTGGCTGCCGGTTGCTTCCTTGCAGGTATGTTAGCAGGAAGCTGGTCAGAAGCAGAGCCGTGTCCCGAGTCAGCACTCTGAAACAGAAGCCAGTGCTGCCCCCACCAAGACCCCGGATACCTTCTGCGAAATGTCTGTTCCACACTTTCGCTCGTTTCTTTTCTTTGGATCACTGGGTTGTGAAAGTGGCTGCTGTGTTCCGTATGCACGTCCTTCTCCAGGTATGTGATCGAAACTGCTTCTTGCCAGCCTTGTCATTCCCTTAACACTGTCTTGTTTGGTAATTACGTGCTGGTGTGAGGGAGTAAGAACAGAACGAGGCCGGCACCACGCTCACTAGGCTAATCCTCCACCTGTGGCGCCGGCACACCAGGTTCTAGTCCCGGTTGGGGCACCGGATTCTGTCCCGGTTGCCCCTCTTCCAGGCCAGCTCTCTGATGTGGCCCAGGAGTGCAGTGGAGGATGGCCCAAGTGCTTGGACCCTGCACCCCATGGGAGACCAGGAGAAGCTCCTGCCATCGGATCAGCGCGGTGTGCTGGCCGCGGCGGCCATTGGAGGGTGAACAGCGAAGGAAGACCTTTCTCTCTGTCTCTCTCTCTCTCTCACTGTCCACTCTGCCTGTCCAAAAAAAAAAAAAAATAGAACGAGCCACTCACTCACACAGTGTTCGCATTTTCGTCACATTTTCTGGAACATTTTTGTCTTTCTCCTTCTTTCCCCTCCATATACCTGTGATGTAGATAGATGTGTATGTATACGCATACATACATGTAAATACGCATATATGAATATGTTCATATGGATACATACATGGGTTATTCAAAAAGTTCATGCAAAACACGTCTCACGTGAAAAGTGTGCGTGGGTTTCAGAATGCTTCGCACCGGAGTAACGTGTACTTATGCAATGTTCCTCAAACTTAGAGGTATCCTCATGTGGTTTGAACTTACATATGTACGTGCAGCATATGCACATGCGTGCACGCACACACGCGAACTTCCTTCCCTGAACCATCCCGAGCAGGCCGGGACAGGACCTCTGTGTGCAGAAGTGAGGGAGGGTCTCAGGTCAGCGTCAGCGGCCCTGACACTCGCTGCTGTTGCTGAGCCGTGGGGACCCGAGTCATGAGCTGTTCCGTCACTTCCGAGGCAGAAGTCCAGGATCCATCCCGGGAGGGTGCCCGGCATTTGGCTGCGTCGGCCTCAGCGCCTTCAGCCAGGCAGTTGCTCCGGCCTCCGTGTCTTTCGTGGTTATCCTGTGGACCGTCTGTGACCAGATCCAGGCGACAGAAGGATTCAGGCGGTGACGCCACACGGCGCTGGCTCGGTGCCCGGGTGGGAGTGGCTCCCGGGGCCATCCCCGCCGAGTGGTCCGTGCAGAGCTTCCGCTCGACTGTTGAACATGCAGGGGTTCACGGCCAGGCAGCAGCCGTCACCTGGTGCTGTGGTGACACAGAAGCGTGGGCCGGGCGGAGAAGACGACACTGAGTTCTCACTGTGCTTCCTGGGGGCTGCAGGCCACACCCAGGGGACAGCAGGTCTGGGTTCCCCAAGGGGCTCCCTCTGGGCTTGCAGCCCCTACTCACGGTCCCTGTGTGCTCCTATCTCTGGCGTCTCTTCCTCTTCTTGGGGTCACGTTAGGGCCCCCCCATCTGACTTTACTGAACGCTAGCCGCCCCTTAAAGGGCCTATTCCCACCGACAGTCACGAGGGCACGGGGGCTTCCATGCTGAATTCTGGGGCACACAGTTGGGCCGTCACAGAGGGGCTCAGAGTCCCGGCACCTTCTGCCCCACGTCAATGCGTCAATCTCTCACCCAGCAGCTTCCAGCCCACCCTCCTGGGTGCATTAGTTGATATTCTGCCGCGTGCCCCGTAGAGACCGCCTCACTGTTTCAGTGTGGACGCGGATTTGCACTGGGTTGGGATTATCGTGATTATTAGGCTTTATTTTCCTGTGCCAGTGCCGTTGGCCTGGCCAGCGGGAACTCCCGAAAGCCGTCCCTGTGTCTTCCCGGCCTGTCCCGATGACTGCTCGTACTGTTAGGTTCACAGAGAATTGAGCGGAAGGCGCCGTGGTCCCATGCCCGCCTGCACACCAGGTAACCGCCCCTCACCGCCCACGCCCATGGGTGTGAGCACTTGTGTGCAATGTTTGTGCTGTTTTTCTATTCCCTAGTCCCTTGAACATTTTGCGTTTTGTCCAGGTTGCAGAGGAGCGGTTTCCTGGAGGCGGTGTGTGTAGGCGGAGTCTTTCAGGCGCGTATTAATCCACTCTGCCTGAGAGCTGGAATCCCACACGGTTCTTTTGTTACCTGGGCTGATCATCTTTTCTGTTTGATTGGAGGCTTTAGTCTGCTTGTGCTTAACAAGATGATTGACAGCTTGAGTTCAAGCTGACTGTCTTGCTCCTCTTTTTTTTTTTTTCCTTCTTTTACTAGTTCCTTTTTTCTTCTTCCTTGCCTTCTTTCGGGTTAATTTGCTGTTTTCATTCCATTTATTTCTCTTACAGCTTCCCAGCCGCATTTCGTGTGTTACTGTTGCTTGTTTCGGTAGGGTCACAGTATGCACGTTTACCCCGCTGCATCCCACTCGGGGACACTCGGCATCGCGCAGCACAATGCTCTGACTCCACCTCCTTCCGCTCTCTCGTGTGTTGTCACACATGTTCACTTCGGCATGCTGCACGCGGTGGTTTGTCCGTTCGACAGCTAACTGTGGTTTCAGGAAATAGAACGGCACGGTTTCACATTAGGCACCTGCAGCCCTCGGCATGCCTCCTGCACACCCGAGTCTCCACCCATTTCCCTCAGCTTCCCGAGCATCCTCTTGTAGCGAATCTCCCCAACAACACCATTCTTTCTCCTTCATTTTCTTTATTACACCTCCGTTGCAGGCCGTTTAGGTTCAGAGCCCCCGCCTCAGGGCCCCCACCACGGTGGTGCACCTGCTATCTGAGGAGCCCACCTGGGCACATGCTGCCTTGTTCACCCAGCCTTGCATGCCCTGCACCCTTGGGCGAGGCGGCACCATGCTGTACACAGCATCGTGGCATCACGGGGGGCATTTCCCCGCCCCCGGCCCTCTGCACCCCAGCAATGCCCTCAGGCCTGTCCCCGGCAACCGCCCATCTTTCCACCTTTTCCAGAAAGTCGAACACTTGGAATCGCACACCAACAGCCTTTCTGGGATTGACTTCTGTCACTTTGGAATGTGCAATCCTGTGCCTCCGCGTCTGCGCAGCTTGAGGGCGCAGTTCTTTGTAGCACTGAACAGCGCTGCACTGCTGGACGGGTCAGGGTTCGTGTGTCCCTCACCTGCTGAAGGACACGCTGGCTGCCTTCAAGCCGCGGCAGCGCTGTCCATGGACAGGGCTCACACAGGTGCGTTTTCAACTCTTTGGGGTCAACACCAAGGAGCATGGCTGCCGGGTGCTTCGGCAAGAGAACGTTTGATTTGCCACACTGTCTTACCGAGTGGCCGGGCAGCCAGCCACCAACGCGCACGCCTGCGACGCCCCTCCTTGCCAGCGTCGCCGTCGCCAGGGTCCCGGCCATTGTCACGGGTGTGTGGTGGGGAGCACCTTCCCAGGTGCCCCTCCCGGGAGCTGCTCCCTGTGGCCCGAGGCTCACGTACTCCTTCCCGGGACCTTAACTCTGGGACAGGAAAGGTTTGCTTCAGCTTCCAGGGTGGACATTGCAGTTCAGGATCGGACAGCCGCTCAGGCCGGGGTCTGAGGAAGGCCGGTCACGGCAGGTGCACAGGACAGCTCACACAGAGAGAAGCGAGGCTGACCTGAACTAAGAGCAACCCATTCCTCCCGAGAAATGCTCTCTGGGGACCCTCAATGATCCAATGACCTCCCCGTGGCCCCACCGCCAGCCGCCACCCTTAGATCACGCCTCGCCCTTACTCATCCGCCTGAGTCTCACCATCTGCATGAGTCTGGGGGAGACAAGCCCTCCCGTACTCGTAACAGCCTATTTTTTTTTAATTTTAAAAGATTTATTTTATTTATTTGAAAGACAGAGTTACAGAGAGAGGTAGATAGAGAGAGAGAGGTCTTCCTTCCGTTGGTTCACTCCCCAGATGGCCACAATGGCCAGAGCTGTGCTGATCCGAAGCCAGGAGCCAGGAGCTTCTGGGTCTCCCATATGGGTGCAGCGGCCCAAGAGCTTGGGCCATCTTCCACTGCTTTCCCAGCCCACAGCAGAGAGCTGGATCAGAAGAGGAGCAGCTAGGACTCGAACTGGTGCCCGTATGGGATGCCGGCAGTTCAGGCCAGGGCTTTAACCTACTGTGGCACAGGGCCGGCCCATAACAGCCCATTTAATCAAGTTGGTTGTTTTCTTACTGCTGAGCTTTGACAGTTCTTTGTGTTTTTTTTTTCTTAAATTTATTTTTCACTTATTTTGAAAGGCAGAGAAACAGAGAGAGACGTCTTCCGTCCACTAGTTCACTCCCCACATGCCCTCGGCACCAGGGCTAGTAGTGTCAGTGTGTGGAAGCCGGGAGCCTGGAACTCAGTGCAGGTCCCCTCCCGGGTGGCAAAGGTCCAAGTACCGGAGCCTGCCTGGACCTAGCAGGGCGTGCAGCACCAGGGGGAGGAATCGGAACCGAGCCGGACTCGGACTCAGGACCAGACGATGCCGGCCTCCGTGGAGCCGCTTAACCACCTTGCCACTCACTCACCCGTCTTCGTGTCCATTGGGTGACAGCTCCGCCGGGTGTTCCCTCTGTGTCCTCTGGGTGACAGCTCTGTCGGGTGTTCCCTCTGTGTCCTCTGGGTGACAGCTCTCTTGGGTGTTTCCTCTGTGTCCTCTGGGTGACAGCTCCGTCGGGTGTTCCCTCTGTGTCCTCTGGGTGACGGCTCTGTCGGGTGTTCCCTCTATGTCCTCTGGGTGACGGCTCCGCCGGGTGTTCCCTCTGTGTCCTTTGGGTGACAGCTCTCTTGGGTGTTCCCTCTGTGTCCTTTGGGTGACAGCTCCGTCGGGTGTAGCTTTTGCAAATTTCCCCCCATTTGTTGATGTCTTTCATTCTCACGGTGGTTTTCACAGAGCGATTTTTTTAAAAGTCCAATAAATCTGGGTTTCTGAGTCTTTTCTTTCGTGCACTTTGTGCCATGGCTGAGAAAGCGCCATGGAAGCTGGGCCATCCACATTGTCTCTCACGGGCTCTCTAGAGGCTTGGCAGTGCTGCGTTTCCTGTTGGCGACCCTGGTCCATGCTGCGTCCACTCCGCAGCAGATCCACGACTCGCTGCAGGAGCCGCCCCCTGGTCCGGCGCCGTCCGTCCCTTGAACGGCTTTTCCCCTGTTCTGCCCTTGGTCTGTGTCATAGACTGGCCGACTCGTTTACCTGCGTCTACTTCTGGGCTTTCTATCTTTCCCAGTGATCATTTCTGTATTCTGTTGTCAACCCCACACTATCTTGGTTGCTCTAGCTCTACAGTAAGTCCCAAAGTCGGGCTGTGTCAGCTCTCCACATTTAAACTTCTCCTTTCAAATCATATCGGTTACCCGGCTCTGCTACCTCACTGTATAAATTCAGACCCAATTAGTTGATCTGAGATTTTGATGGAAACTGTGTATCAATGTGTGAAGAACTGACAACAACATAGAATCTTCCAATCCATGAACAAGAAATATCTCTCCATGTATTTAGTTACTTTTTGACGTCTTCCCTCAGTTTTGTAACTTTCCTCGTATAGGTCTTGTACCTATTATTGTCATATTTGCTCACTTTAAAGTCTTTATTACTATAAAGAAGACAGATTTCATGTATTTCATATCTTGCTATATTTATTCTTCAGCATTTCATCTTGAGGATGTTAATGATGTCACGTTTTTAATTTCAAATTCCGCCTGTCCTGCTGCTCTATAGGAGAGTGATGGTCTCCCCTGGTAATCTCGCTTCCGCAACGTTGCCGAGTTGTTTGTTAGTCACGGGCGGCGTCTGCTTGCTTTTTCCATTCTTTCGGATTTTAGGCAGAGTTTCATTTCTCCCGTCTCGATCTCAAGACCTTTTATTCTGTGTTTCTGTCTTCCCGTGTTAGTTGGGACTTCCAGTGTGACGTGGACATGCAGTCGGGGGGGCACCAGTGTCTGTTAGCTGTAGATTTCTGCTGTTATTCCTTATCATGTTAAGAAAGTTTTCCTCTAGTCCTAGTTCACAGAAAGCTCTGTATAACTAGCGGGTGCTGAATTCTGTGAAGTGATTTTTCTGCATCTATTGATATGGTAATGTGATTTTTTTTTCTTTTTTAGCTTGTTGAATGCAATGGATTACATTTATTGGTTGTTAAATGTTAAACCAGGATTGTATGCCTAGGATAAATTCTACTTCGTTGTAGGGTATAATTTTTGTTATACATCATTGGGTTTAATTTGCTAATATTTTGTTGGCAAATTTTGCATCTCTGTTCATGAGCATAATTGGTCTGTAGTATTTCCCCTTGTAGTGTCTTGGGTTTGGACAACATTCCATTCTCTAGAAACCAAACCAAGGTCTGGGTACAAGTTGTGCTCACTGTGACATTACTGCTTCTGGTCTCTGCCAGCCAATGGAACAAGGAGCTACTCGTCTTTCTAATAGTCTATTCAGATACGTGTGTTCACGGAATACCTAGAATATTAGCTTTATGAAGAGAAACGGATTATTGAACTCGGAGTTTTCGTACGTCCAAGTCTGGGCTCAGATGGCCCCACTGGTTTGGTCTCTGAGGAGAGTGGCGATGGTGGAGCTGGGTGTGGGCAGCGGAGGGAACGCATGGCGAGGCAGCGATGAGGTGGAGTGGCTGGACCCTCCCGAGGGCCCCCTTGCAATAACTGCACGCCCAGTGACCCAAGGACCTCCCAGTAGGCCCGCTCCTTAAACACCACCATTGGATTAGATTTCAGGAATTTTCAATGTCCCGGGAGCTAGGTCTTGCTCAACACACTCTCTGTTTCTCTGTTTCTCTATGTAAGCATCTGGGTGTACAGTCAGGGAAGCACACGTCCATGCTGACACACTCACCTCCACCATTTCCACACGGATCGGTCTGGACACCTTCCTGGCCTATCTGTGACTTCCCACTCCAACAGGGAGGAAGTTGGCTCCCACAGCCCGTGATGCGTTCGACTGGTTGTTCTCGCCCATTGGACACATGTAGTGGCTTCGTGACTGCCCACACGCATCTCCTCTGGGAAACCCCTCTGCCAACTAGTGCGCAGGGCTTGGGTACCGTTCTCTCTGCTCAGCCTCACCGGCCCGGCGATGCTCCAAGCTACTTAGGCTGGCTCCGTGTCCTGGGAGGCCAGTTCCTACAGTCACAACGCAGTTAACTGAGTTTCGCGTTGTCTACATTTCATCCTAGGGACTGTACATTTGCACGTGTGTGTGTGTAGTTTCATGTGTTACCTTTGCGCTTTGTTCTATGGTTTTGACCAATGTGCATGGCTACTTCCAAATGTGAGAGGGAATGGAACTAAAGGTCAGCTTACTTTTGCTGCAAGTAATTTTTGACAGCCATGCCTTGTTTCTGAACAATACACGTTTCCTGTGACCTCTGGAGGACGCCCCTGTGCATCATGTGTGCGCCATCACAACACAACACTTTCCACCCTCGGAAATCTGCCCCATGCCTTCTCTGTGTGACTGTGCCCTCGGCCCTCAGAGCACCACACGGATGGCACCCACAGCACACGCCCTTTCAAACCGCCTTCTTCCACTTAGCAATGAGCGTTGGACATCCACCCATGGCTTCTTCTCTAACTTGGAGATTGCTCCTTTTTCTTGCTGAATAATATTCCACTGTGTGGACGAACCACCGCGGATTCAGCCGGTTTCCTATGAAGGGCAATTTGGTTGCTTCCAGTTTTTAGCAATTAGGAACAAAGCTGCTATAAACATTCATATGCAGGTTTTTGTGTGGACATAAGTTTTTAACTCCGTTGGGTAAATACTGAGGAGTGTGATTGATGGATCATATGGTAAGATTATATTTAGCTTTGTAAGAAGCTGCCAAACTGTCTCCCAAAGTGGCTGTGTCATTTTGCATCCCGACCAGCAAGGAATGGGAGCTCCCGCCACTCCTCTTCCTCCCCAGCAAGTGCTGCTGAGTGGCAGCAGCCTCAGAGCTGTGCTCTGCTGTCTCCCTGTTGCTTTAACTTGCAACCCATGCGTGGCTAGTGAGGCTGAGTACGCTTCGCGTGCTTGCTAGGTGCAGATCCACGTTGATGAAGAATCTGTTCATATCTTTCCTCCATGTTCTTATAATTAGGTTGTTTGTTTTCCTATTATTGAATTTCAAGAATTCTTTGTTTATTTTGGACATGAGATCTTTGGCAGATATGCATTTTGCAAATACTTGCCTCCAGTACATGGACTGTATTTTTCTTCTCTGCACTGGGTCTGTTACAGAACAGAAGATTTCAATTTTAATAACATGCTCTTTGTCATCTTCTTCTTGAGTGGATCAAGATCTTGGCTCTGGGTCTCAAACCTCATCAGCAAACCCAAACACAAGTGGACTTTTTCCTGTCTTCCTCCAGGAGTTTCATGTTTTATACTTGGGTTTGTGATCTATTTTGAGTTGGTTTTTGTGAAAGCTGGGAAGTCTATGTCCGGAACCAGCTGCTCCCAGGTGGACGTCCAGTCCCTGCAGCGCAGTCTCTCCCTGCTGGACCGATGACAGAGGCATCAGCCCTGCCAGGGCGAGTCCACTGCTGCGCTCTCTTACCCCTGCCTACGCCACACTGTCCAGAACCCAGAGCCTGACGGGCGTAGAATCTGTCTTGAGATGAGGTAGAAGGCGTCCTCCACTTGGTCCCTCTGCAATGCTGGGTCAGCTCTTCGAGACCTTTTGCCTTTCCGTATGAACCCTGAGTAATTTTGTTAGTGCCCACCACATAGCTCTCTGCATGCTTGATTGGGATTGCCTTCTACTTATTGATTAACAATAGTGACTCTCCCCATCCATGAACATGGACTATCTCTCCGCTTTTAAGAGCTTGGTTGCAAAAACGATTCCATCAGAGTTTATCTTTCCTTGATTCCTGTCAGTCTTTCCTCCTCCTCCTCTTCTTCTTCTCAGAACTCTGAGACTGTCCCGCTTCCTGCTGGCATCACAGTTCCGACAAGAATCCAAAAGTGTCGTCTCCCTCTGGCTGCTCTCAGAGTTTTTCTTTGCTTTCCCTTCTCAGAAGCTCGATTGTGCTTCTCGGCACGGATTTCCCTGGATTGATCCAGGCGGAGGTTTTCTTGGCTTCTTGGCTAGGGTTAGATTTTTGACAGATTTGGGGAATTTTTAGCTGTCGTTTCTTCCAGTCATTTCGGAGCCTCACCTTTTTCCTCTCCTGTGAGACGCCAGCGGCGCGGGGTCAGAACCGTGGCCCCTGCCTCCCGCTTCCGGAGCCTGCTCATCCATTTTCTCCATGAGGCTCTGATTAGTCAGCCCTGAGGTTGCATTGATTTCTCTTGAAACGCACTGCTCCCCTCCTGTTATCTGCAATCTACTAGTGAGCCTGTCTAGTGAGGGTTCCTTTTATTTTTTAATTTCAGTTATTGTGTTGTGTGTGTTTTTTTTTTTAGTTCTAAAATTTCCATTTGGTGTTTTTATATCTCCTATTTTTTTTTCATTTGTTTCAAGCGTGTTCGTAATTGCTGTTGAAGCATTTTTATGATGCTGCTCTATAATCCTTGTCGGATGATTCCAGCATCTGATTCATCTCCATGTTGGCACCGGCTGACTGTTGTTTCTCATTCAAGTTGTGATTGCCCTGGCTCTTGGTGTGCTGAGTGATTTTTTATTGTATCTTGGATATTTTGAGGATTGTGTAATGAGCTCTGGATCTGTTTAATCTTCCTTTTCTAGCAGTCATCATGCCGTGGTGGTGCAGCGTGCAGGCCTGGGTGAGGGTGGGTTTTCAGCTCGTACACTTGACTCTTCTGACACTGCCCCCGCTAGGCTGACCCCTCACTCACTGCCCTGCATTGCCCGAGGGGGAGGCGGGCGAGCAGCTCCCCTTGGTCCTGCTGACTCCCCCCGTCTAAGGCACTACCTGCTCCCTGCGGGGCCCCTCCAGCCCCACCCATGCCATGGGGGACACTCCAACCGGCCCGGCCTCCACTGCCTCTCTGTGCCTGGCTTGGCTCTCAGTGGGGTTCCACCAGTGTGGGTGCAGGTGGCACCCAAGGCAGAGCGCTTGGGCTGTGGCTGTCTCAGGTGGGGCTGCACGCGCCACCCTATCCCTCTCCCGGGAGGTGGAGGCTGGACCCCTGCCCCGTCCCTCTCCCGGGAGGTGGAGGCTGGACCCCTGCCCCGTCCCTCTCCCGGGAGGTGGAGGCTGGACCCCTGCCCCGTCCCTCTCCCGGGAGGTGGAGGCTGGACCCCTGCCCCGTCCCTCTCCCGGGAGGTGGAGGCTGGACCCCTGCCCTGTCCCTCTCCTGGGAGGTGGAGGCTGGACCCCTGCCCCGTCCCTCTCCCGGGAGGTGGTCTTGCTCTGGGGTTTGGCATTCTCCGTGAAGCCCTCTGTCCTGTGAGGCTGGCTGTCCTGGCTGCCGGCTCGGGCTCTTGTCGGGACTTGTCTTTCCCGTGGGTGCTGGCCAGTGCTGGGGGTGGCTTCCCAGTGCCCACGCGGCGCACACGGCAGCAGAAAGGAAACCCCGCGTGTGTTCCTGGAGCCCGAGGCCCTCGCACGTCCATCGCCTGCTTGCCAGCACTGGAGTCTCCCCAAACGTGTGTTCTGGGTCACGTCCAGGGTTTCGTTTTCCCCCGCAAAGGGCCACCCCATCTTGGCTGCACTTCCCTCTCAACCCTTTTCATAAGGAAACAAAGCTCTGGACGATGAGACGAGAGACAGAGGAGTGGATTCCTGCAGGGGTGGACGGGAACCTGGCGAGGTGCTTTTAGACGGCTCCGCAGAGGAAAACACGGACACCCCCATTTCCAGATGCTCCAGCTGCTTGCCTGGGTCGAGAGCCCTGGGTTTGGGCTCCTGCATCGGAGTCCTGAGCCCAAGCTCTTCCCAATGAGGAGGAAACATTGACGCGGACCTGGGTTCAGCTTCTGGCTCTGCCACTCCCCTGCCGAGTGACTCTGGGTCAGTTTGCCCACAGCCCTGTGCCCGGGGCACAGCGTCCAGGCCTGTCTGCAGGCTATGAGGAGGAGACTGCAGGGCACCCTACGGGGCTCAGCCAGCGCTCGGGGAGCAGCCCCTCCAACACCCCCCAGAATGACTTCCCCTAGCCAGCGTCGCTATGCACCCCCTTTGCCTGGCCCTGGGGTCCCTGGAGACAGGGCTCTGCAGGCTCCCTTTATTGCTGCGTCTGTGAGCCTGTAAAACTCACAGGATCACGGCGGGGGGGGGGGGGAGGGGGTGCAGAAGAGCCGGCTCCCAAGCCTCGGCCCGGGGAGCACCAGTGTCCAGGTGCAGGACAGAGATGGTACAGCCAGGGGATGGGTGGGGCCACAGTGGCCAGGGAGGAAGGGGTGGCGGAGCCGGAGCACCTGGGTTTGCTGCTATGGGTGACGCTCTCGGTGGCATGTGGCGGGCTCGGGCGGTGTGTGGGTGCAGTGGGCACTGCGTACCTGAGTCACTTCTGGCTCTGTCAGTGACTTAGCGTTGGATTCCTGTGACACACGTCCCCTGCTCTCCTGAAACATCCACAGAAGCAAGAGTTTGTTCAACAACAACAGTTTGGTCGCCATCATCATCAGAGCTGCAGGGCAGCGCCCCGCATCCTACAGTGGCGCATCC
Organism: Sylvilagus floridanus; assembly: GCA_949820135.1. Taxonomy (NCBI): domain Eukaryota; kingdom Metazoa; phylum Chordata; class Mammalia; order Lagomorpha; family Leporidae; genus Sylvilagus; species Sylvilagus floridanus. Next base: position 52,520,481 of record OX463228.1, read on the forward strand.
GGGAGCGTCCCCAGCGCCCACCGCAGATGGGAGAGGAGAGACCGCTGGTGGAGAGGTCAGGCCCCGGTGCCGCTGGGCAGCTGTGCCTGTGGGTGAGAGCCTCAGTCTCCCCACATCCTCTCATGGGAAGGCGCCGGGAGAGAGCTGGCAACAGTAGACCCTCTGGGGTCTGCAGACATGAGACTGGTGGGGTGGGGGTGGGGGGTTTGGGGCGGGGCTCGGATTCCTGTCCTGAGAACAGGAAGCCAGCCAGACGCTGCCTTCCTCTTCAGAGCAAACCCCCGGGGGATGGTGTCTTCCCATCCCGAGGCCAGCCGCGGGGCCACACCGCACCTTCGCAGGTGGCAGGCGCTGCACCGAGTGCCTCCTGTGCCTAAGCGGTCCCGGGGGATGCGGGATCAGCTGGACGCGCCCTCCCATCCTTCCATGCGGCCTCAGCGCTCTGCAGACCTTTGCACTCTCCGGACCCAGAGGCTGACCTGCTGCGGGCCCCGCACACCTGCTCCCCTCAGCCTGTGCGTGCACCGGGTGGCTCCTCCGCAACACCAATCCGTTTTTCACAGCTTCCGAAGCCGGGACGTCCAAGATGGAGTCCACCACAGATCTGGTGTCTGTGCGGACCCCCTTCCCAATTGATGGACAGCTGACTTCTGCGGCCCCACATGAAGGGAGGGGTGAGGGGGGGTCACTCGAGTCTCTTAAAGTAAGGGCATCGATCCTGTTCGGAGTGTCCTGTCCGCACGGCCTGATCCCCTTCCAGCCACGACCACGCTGGGGGTCACATGAACTTGGAAGGGACATGGACAGTCATAGCAGTTGTCCCATCCTTCCTCCAGAAGTTATGTCCTTCTCACGTGGGAAACACATGCATTGTGTCCCAGCAGCCCAGCAGCCTCGCTCATCCCAGGATCCCCTCTCCAGTCTAGAATCTAAATCTCCCCTTGCTCAGACACAGCTGAGACTCCGGTTTGGTCCCGAGGCGAGTGGCTCTACAGCTGGGAGCCGGCGACACCAGACAAGCTGTGCGCTTGCAGGAGACGGTGGTGGGGCAGGCACAGGACGGACATTTGCCTTGCAAAGGGGGAAACGGGAAAGAGAGGGCAACAGATCCCAAGTCAGTGCAAACTCTAAGCAAACCATGAGCGCTCCAGGCTCAAGAAAACCGTCTCGGCCCTCCAGTCTGCCATGTCCAGGGTCTGCCTTGCAGACACGGGGTTGCGCTTCTGCCGCTTGGACCCACGGGGGTGGAGCCCTGCCCTCCCAGCTGCAGCAGGCGGGGGCGGGTCCCCACGGCTCCGGACAGCTCTGGGTGGGGGGGTTCCCACGGCTCTGGACAGCTCTGGGTGGGGGGTTCCCACGGCTCTGGACAGCTCTGGGTGGGGGGTTCCCACGGCTCTGGACAGCTCTGGGTGGGGGGTTCCCACGGCTCTGGACAGCTCTGGGTGGGGGGTTCCCACGGCTCTGGACAGCTCTGGCCCCACAGCTTTGGCTGGAGACCACGTGGAGGCTGAGTGTGAGGCAGGGCCCCTCTCCCGTTCCAGGAGCAGCCCAGACCTTTGCCTCACTTCCGGGTCTTCCTGCCCGTCTAGAACGGCGCGGGACTGCCGAGCAGCCCACTGGGCCCGCGGCTTGCTCCCGCCAGTCTTATCAACAGTCATTTGGCCCAATTCTCAGTGTTTTCTTCCAAATATATGTTCTCATTTTTTGCAATGTGAATAGCCTGAGAACTTTCCAGATCTTTATGTTCTCATTCCTTTTGCTTGACAACCCCATCTTTAAGCCATTTCTCTTCTCTGTTATCAGCAGTCCGGAGAAACTAAGCGTCACTTTCAACACTTTGCTTACAAATTGCTTCGGCTAAATGTGCAACCTCATCGCTCGCGGGTTCCTGCTCCCACGGGATGCTGGAACGCAATGCGGTTCAGCCGCTTCTCCACCCCACCCCCGCGAGGGTGGCCTCCTCGCCACTGTCTGGTGACTTACACGTCCCTCGTGGGACGGCCTTGACCACCGCGTCTGTTCCCGAGGCTGAGACGACACAAGTCCCCCCGCCCCGTCCTTCTCGGCGTCACCTGGCTCCCTCTACCTGGCCTTTGTCGCACGTCGGCTGGTGAATCAGCGTGCACCTCAGAGCTCTTCCTCCCTGAACCCTGCCAGGTCCCCGTTTCTAATGCTGGCTGCAGCGGCACCCCCACTTCACCAGATCATTTCTCTTCGGTTCCAGGCTGTTGAACCAGGACGCCACAGACTGGGTGGCATACGAGTGACAGAAACATGCACCTCCCGGCTCCAGGGGCTCTCCAGGCCAAGGCCAAGGCCAAGGCAGACTCGGCGTCTGGTGGGTCCTGCTTCCTGGGGCACAGACAGCGGCTTCCTGCTGCGTCCAGGGCCAGAGGGGTGACGCGCTCTCTGCGGTCTCCTTTTCTCTTGTTGGAAGAAAGAGGGGGAAGTGGGTTCTGTTTGCACAAAGCAGCGCAAGCTGAGAGAGAAGAAAGGCGTACGCAGAGACTGGCTCCCGCCACGTCCCTGCTGCCGGGCCCTGGCCACCACGGTCCCTCCCTCAGCGCCCACCAGGATCTCAGAGTGGGACTCCTCCTGGCGGTGTTGTCTCCACCACACCCCTGCCAGCTCCCACCTCACAGCAGGGACGACTCGGGCCACCCAGTGAGGGTGAGTGGCTCCCCACAAGGCACAGAAGGTGCAGGGGGCAGGCCTGGGAGGGGCAGGTGCAGGGGGCAGGCCTGGGAGGGGCGGGTGCAGGGGGCAGGTGGGGAGGGGCAGGTGCAGGGGGCAGGCCTGGGAGGGGCGGGTGCAGGGGGCAGGTGGGCAGGGGTGGGTGCAGGGGGCAGGCCATAAGGGAAGGCTCCACTGCAAGGCGGGGTGGAAGGCGTTAGGGCTCTGCTTGGTCAGCGACTCACATCTATCACACTGGCTCAGACAGGGTCCCCGGGCAGAGACTTGGGCAGAAATCACTCTGGAGAGAAGGAGGGCTCCAAGAGGGCTCACAGACCCCCCAACCTGCAGAGCCCACTCTCTCCCCAGGACCAGCACCCCCCATGGGCACGGCTGCAGGGACCTCGGGTACCTGCAGGCAGCAACACGCATTCCGTGGGTGACACGAGCTCAGCCGGCATCTGGGGCCAATTGTTGGTCAAGTGAACAAAGGGAGCTGTGGCAGAGAAACCCTGGGATGGCCAGGAGGCCAGCTCCCTCAGTGCACACAGCAGGCGCACACTCAGTGCTCACAGAGGGGTGCACACAGCAGGCGCACACTCAGTGCTCACAGCAGGGAGTGCACGCAGCAGGTGCACACTCAGTGTTCACAGAGGGGTGTGCACACAGCAGGTGCATACTCAGTGCACACAGCAGGCGCATACTCAGTGCTCATAGAGGAGTGCACACAGCAGGCACATACTCAGTGCACACAGTAGGAGCACGTGAAAACACCCGGGTTGTGCCAGTAGCCGGTGCCTGCCCAGTGCTCACTGCCATGCTGCTGCCCCCCGGCGCGTGTGAGCAGCCCAGCCATGCAGGGCGTGGTCTTTCCTGGAAAACAGTCGGCGCAAGGGCCTGAGCACAGACGGGCAACGACTGTCCCGGCCAACCTTCCATTGCTGGACAAACACAGCGGGATTCGGGGAACCCTCCGGAGCCGGCTCCTCCAGCTGGTCGGGACTGAGCGTGGATCCTCGGCCTCCAGCCAGCCCACGGCTGCATCCCGTCGCCACGTGGGAGTCAGCTGCCTGCCCGGCCCGGGGCTCAGGGACCTCACAGAGCCCCTCCCGCGTTCCTGGGAGCGAGCAGCGGGCCCTCATTGGGCCAGGGCGCCATCAGGGTCGCACGGGACAGGGGCGCCCTCTGCAGCACGCAGTGTGTCCCCAGCCCTCGGCGCCCCTCCTGGAGGAGGGCTGTCCACCCCCTTCTCTTAGGGCTCCCTGGGTCAGAAGATCAGGAGAAGGTGTGGCGGGGGAGGGGAAGGAGGCTTCGAACCCAGGCTGAGCCCGGAAGCTTCCGCGGTGCTGCCTGTGAGACGACCACCGTCCCATCTTGCTGAGGGCACTGGCTGGGCACCCCTGCCAGCCGGGCTGGGGTCAGAGCCTGCGCTGACTTCACGCTCGGCCCCTCCCTGCGCACAGGCGGCCCGCGGGTGCCGGGTGGGTTGGAGACGCGCTTGCCTGGCTTAATGCAAAGCAGGTGTTGTGGGCAAGCAGTGGCCGTGAGGGGCCACCCCAGCCCCAGCCACAGGAAGGCCGGGTCCTGTCACTCGATACCTGCACCTGATCCAACCAGCAGGGCCAGAGTAGGCCGAGCCCTGGGGAGTGGAGTTCGAGGCTGACCCCGTACGCCCTTCACAGCCTTGCCACGATCAGAGTGACGCCCCCCAGAAGAAACTGTGTCCAAATCCTGAAGCCCACTGGCCTCACAGATGCAGGCTGCAGAGGTGGCTGGGGCTGCCGTCCAGCCTGAGATGCAGGGAGGCGTGATGAGCTGTGGGGCTCTGGCTCTTGCCTGCCCGCCACGCCCAAGAAAAGAGCAGTGTGGCCTCTCCAAGGCCAGCAGCTCCGGTCTCCCCGGGAGAGCCCGCCTGGCTTTGCCACCAGGGTGCCAGATTTAGCAAATGAAAGAGAGAGTGCCCCCTGAGTTGGAACACCAGAGAAACAGCGGGCGCCTTCTAAATGCAGGTGTGCCCCAAACGTCACATGGGTACTCGAGGACCTTGGCCGTTGGTTCCGACCTTCCTGCCTGGCGGGTCCCTGTTGTCACTTCTCCGGAATGCAGGGCGTGCAGCCCCCTGGGAAGAGCAGAGCAGCCAGGCACCCTTCAGCCCCCGCCTTGAGGCTCAGAGGTGGGCGTGTCTACTGGGGCTCTAGACCCAGTGCTCTGAGCCGTCACGGGCCAGCTGCCACCAGGGCGCCCGCTCACGGCTCTGCAGCCTCAGCAAGAAGGGAGGGACTCACACTGTGCCGCCCACCTGCCATTCACCTGGCTGAGGGCCACGCCCCCGGTCGCGCCTGGGGCTCTCTGTCACACGCCGACATCTGGGCAAGGTCACGGTCAAGAACCCTGATTCTCATGGTGTGGAACACCCTGGGGGAGAAGCTCTTCGGATGCTCGTTGCTGTTTATCCCTCCTCGGGGGACCGCCTGCCCTGCGCCCGTCTGTTCTACTGAGAGCTGTCTTAGTCGCTTGGGGGCAGCCTCCTGTTTGTTAAGGCTACTGCCCTTTCGTCTATCAGAAACGCCGCAAATATCTCCTCCCGTCTGCCATTTACCCTCGAATTTCAGTTTCTGTGCGTGTGCACATGTGTGCTGGCGTGAGTGTGCGTGTACGTGCGTGCATGCATGAGTGTGCACGCAGGAGCCTTGCGGTTTGGCGTCAGTTGTTGTCTTCCTTTCCAGCTTCTAGGTGCCGGTCTTGCCGGGATGGCTTTCCCACCCGACGCTGACCCTTGTCCATTGCTCCAGTTAGTGGCACTTTGTGGCATCTTTGCCCCGTGTAGGACATTTGCTGGCTACAAAGGAACGAGTTAACGTTTGCAGATTTGCCAAGCAGAAGATGGCACGCAGGGGCCTCCTGGTCATGGGCACCTCACTGGGGAATGGCAGTTCCCCGGACACCATGAGCCAGGGCCCCACTGCGGGTGAGCAGCGCCGGAGCCAAGCTCTCAGCAGCTTCCGGCGGTTCTGGCGCGTTCCCTTTCCACCGGGCCAGCCAGACCCCCGGGCGGCGGTGCTGGGGACACCTGGGGCTGCCCGGGGAGCTCCTGCTCTTGTACAAGACTTGAAGACACCGGGCCTGCGCAGTCCCTGTCTCTCCCTCTCCCTCCCAGGTGAGATGCAGGCAGAGCGGCGAGATCCTAACCCCACACCCAGGCCAGCTCTGGGCCTCAGCATCTCCCATCCAGCACCAGACCCTTGGAGTGGGCGCCAGGATCCCCACTTCACAGAGACAAAACAGAGGCTGAGATGTTAAGTGCCCTGCACTGGGGTGCACAGCACGGAGGCAAGCAACTGGCCTGAAGAGACCTGAGCCGGAGGCCATCCGCGGGGCAGCCCGAGGGTCTGCGCAGAGCAGGCACTGGGCGCTCAGCCTTCTCCCCTCCCTCCCTCTCTTCTCTCTTGGCTTCTGCCTTCGGACGTGACCGCCGCAAACCCAGGACCGCAATGGCAGGCGAGCTCGTGCCTGGAGACGGTGGCACCAAGGTGGCGGAAGCCGCGGGGGTCAGCCTGCGGGTGGCCAGCACTGCTCGCTGTGCACTGGCCCCGGGAAGTGGCCCTGACGCATCCTCACACGGGACCCCCGCCCTCCCCGAGCAGCTCCCCGTGCAACTCAGCACTCACACCCAGCCTGCAGGGTGTGAGGGAGCTCTCGGGAGAGGGGCGTCTGGAGGAGCGGACCCTGACCGGATGGTCACAGGGCGGCGATGGCGCAGGCCTGTCTGGGAGGTCTGTGCTGTTTCCAGCCTTGGGGTACGCAGAGCTGGAGGACGCAGACGACACGGTTAAAGCTGGACTGCACGCAAAGAGCACCCAGCGCGCCCTGTGACCTCCTGCAAAGCAGGCTTTTAAAGTCCTGCTGGGAAACGGGGCAGGGGTCACCCTTGGGGCCCGGGGCCGCCAGCCTGGGGGGGGTGTGCCGGGGACTTCTGGGGCCCTGGAGTCTTCATCTCTTGCCGCCGAGGCTGGCTAGAGCGACGTGGCCGCTCACTTCCGTCCGTGCCCCGTGATCCGGCGCTTCTCTGCCCGAGGCTTGCCCCCAGGAGCAAGTGTGCTGGAGGTAGGCTCAGGGCCGGGAGAGTGTGAGTCCGGAGGCCTCCGAGCAGCAGCAGCGCAGGTGGCGACTGTGTGCGGTCGCGGGTGACAAAGCCGGCAGAGTGTGCGTGATGGATTCATGGGAGGAGAGGGCGGGCGGCAGACGGGCAGAGCCTGTGGCTGGCACAGGTGAGAGGCCACACACAACCCGCTATGACCCAATCCCACGGCTGCGCTCCGTGCCTGCTGCGAGGACAGGAAGTCGAAGGCCAGTAGCAAGCGCCTCACTCCCCTGGAGAGAGCCTTCGCCAGTGAATACAGCAAACTCTTGTTTTCCCGTTAGAAACACTACCTCGGCCCCCTCACCAGCTGCCAGGGCCTTAATGAGACCCCTTCCCCCGCCGGGAGGCTGAATCAGAGCTTTGTTGTCCAGCAGGCGCTCAGAAGATGGCTTGGGGCGGCGGGGGGTGGGGGGCATAAACGCCCGGGCTGGGGGCGTTTGCAACGACGGGCGCGAGGCTGGACGGGACACAAGCCTCGCCGAGTTCTCGGTGACCTCAGCTGAACCCCGGCCCAGCTTCCCGGGAGAGGATTGTGGGGAGGTCTGCTTGGGCTGGCCGGGGCTCGGCACGGGGTAGACCAAGTCCGGGCACGGACTGGGGGTCAGAGGTCAAGCATCACCAACTGGTCTGGGGCGGGTCTTTTGTTCTCCAAGTCTTTGTCTCTATGCATGCCAGATGACAGGGCTGGCCCCCCGGTAGGGCCAGCCTGGAGTCCAGCCCCTGGGCCCTCCCCTGCCCTGGTGTTGAGGACCGAGCGTGGCCACGGGCAGTGATATGCTGGCCAGCCTGACTCTCGTGGGCAGAACCCTCCGTGACGCACAGAAGTAGCCGGGGGACATTAATGCTGTGACACAGGAAGGGCCCTGGCATCCAGGCTCCTGCAGCCTGGCGGAGGAGAGAGACGTGCAACCCGAGCTCCTCTCCCTGGCGGGTCTTTGCGGCGGGAGGTGGCGTTGGCGCTGCCTGCCGCCCGGATTTGCCCAGGACTCTCCTGGTCTTAGCTGCCGACATCTCACATCCCTCGGAACCCCTCAGGCCCAGCACCAGGACGTTCCGCCCCCTATGCCCAGCCTTTGATGGACACTTGGCCAAGTGGACGGAGCGGGGAACGGTGTGGAATGCAGGGGTCAGACCTGCCCCTGGGCCAGCGGCGGCTGGGCTGCACCCCAGCTCTCCTGCCCCTGCCAATGCCGTCCTTGGAGCTCCTCTGGGAGTTCATCCCTGAGCAGCTGGGACTGTCCCGTGGGCTCTGGCTCCTGTTGTGACATTGGCTCCAGCCTCTGCACCAAACCCCCTGTCTGTCTCCAGAGATCCCAGAGTCAACACGCTGCCCTCTTGGAAGAGCTGGGGAGGAACCCCTGCACCTCGTGACCCCCCTGACTCGGGCAGCCAGAGGCGCCCACTCAAATGGGCAGGCTTCCCTCGGCCCCGGGCTCCCCCGCCAGGCCCGCTCCTGCTGGGTGGGTGCCACTCACAACTGGCAGGTGCAGCCACTGCCCCCTGGGCTCCCACTGCTTGTGCTGAGGCCACCAAGGTGGGTCCCAGCCCTCGAGATGGTTTTATGGATGTCTCATCCACGTTAAGCTGGTGTCTTGGAGGGGTGTCCAGGGCAGGCCTGGACACCTGGTGGGCAGACCCAGTGCCGCGACACATGACACACCGTGTGGCTCCGGTCCAACCCGGACGCCTCCTGTCTGCCTGGTGGGCGGAGGAGACGGCGCGTGGGAAGCAGCCGCAAGCAGCGACCTGTGAACTCAGGAGGCAAACATGCTGTCAGTGAGGAAGTATGTCTTCGCGCACCAGAGCAGCGCTCACGGACTCGCGTAAAGTAAACACGCTGGGCCCAGCAGCGCCACAGGCGCTAGGTTTACCGAGAGGCGGGGAGGGCAGACGACCGTGCTGGGAGCTGGCGCGGAGGGCGCTCACGGTGGGGCTCGCGTCCTGCGCTGCAGCTGGCAAGCTGGGAGCTGCGTGGCACCAGCGCCGAGGCCCAAACTTCCCGGTGAGACGTGTTATTTCTGCAGAATCTGGAGACAACATCTTCAGGGATAACAAATACCCAGAAAGCACGGCTCCTTGCAGATGGCTTTCATTAAAAAAGGGCCTTATGAAAATGATAAAAATGTTACAGTGTGCGAAATCACGTCTGAAGCAGCTCTGCTTAATAATCTGTTGCATTTTAATCATTTTTCTGAAAAACCTGACATATTGAAAAGAACCTCAGACTTGGGCACCACAAAGAGAAGGGGGAAAGGCGGTCTGGAGTCTCCCTGGGCTCCAGACTTGAACTTGTCCTCCGCGACAACAGCTGGTGCAGGCGAGCGGGCGTCTGGCTGTGGCACTCACCTCCAGGGCCTCTGTGACTGCGACAGACAGGGCCCGGTGACAAGGGGCTTCCTGTTCAGTCGTCCCCGGGAGGACGCCCTCTCTCTCCCTTTCCTGGGCCCCGCAATCGGCAGGCTCGGGATGTGCGCGTGTCGGGTGGGGAAGGAGGCAGACTGTGGTGTGAAAACATTGGAGGAAGCTCTCCACTGAGTCTTTCACCGCGGGCAGAGGAGGCGGCTTCCGGGCCCGGGCTACTTTGTGGAGGAGGGAGTTGACCTTGGAAGGCAGACGTGAGGATCCGGAACAGCCCTGGACTCAGACTACAGGAATCCAGAGCCGGGACGTGAGCGGGGGCCAAAGACTAGATGGATAGAAGGAAGGGTGGATGGACAGAGAGGCTGACGGACAGGTGGGTGGATGGAGGATTGATGGACGGGTGGGTGGATGGGGACTGATGGACAGGTGGGTGGATGGGTGGAGGATTGATGGACGGGTGGGTGGATGGGGACTGATGGACAGGTGGGTGGATGGGTGGAGGATTGATGGACGGGTGGGTGGATGGGGACTGATGGACAGGTGGGTGGATGGGTGGAGGATTGATGGACGGGTGGGTGGATGGGGACTGATGGACAGGTGGGTGGATGGGTGGAGGATTGATGGCCAGGTGGATGGATGGAGGGCTGATGGACGGGTGGGTGGATGGGGATTAATGGGTGGGTAGATGGATGGATGGAGGATTGATGGACGGGTGGGTGGATGGGGATTGATGGACAGGTGGAGGATTGATGGATGGGTGGATGGGTGGAGGATTGATGGACGGGTGGGTGGAGACATGGTAGGATAGATGGATGGGACAATAGATTCATGGAAAGACAGGTTGATGGGTGGTAGATTATCGATGTTGGATGGATGGGTGGATTGTGGGTAGGCAGAGAGTGAACAAAGAATGGGCAGAGACATGAGGGGTGGATGGGGCGATGGATGGATGATAGATGGAAACTTCTGGAACTCAGTAAGAATAAGGTAGACAAGCTTCTGTGAGGAGTGAGTTGGAGCAGGTCTGAGAGAAAATTCCAGAACATGAGAGTTGTGAGGGAGGGGGACAAGCGCAGCCTGGCTGCGGGGGGCTGGCCCTGGGCCCTGAGCCCGGGGGAAGGGGTTGGGTCTGGGGTGTGAGTCGGAAAGGAAGGGAGAGTCCATCTCCCGACATGCAACTGTCTCGAGTTTCTCCACGACCAGAGCAGCATGGGAAGACGTCCAGCCACAGTCTGGCCCGGAAGGCATCTGTCTACAGTGGGGGAGTCTGGGACGGAAGTGTGGGGGCTGCCGAAGCCCTCACCACGTGGCGCCTGCTGAGCCTGGCCGTGCAGAGCCACCCTCTCGCCCTGCACCTTGGCACCCCGGGCTCCAGCTTCCGGAAGTGGAGCTGACATTGTGTACGTCCTGAAGCCCCCCCAACCCAAGGATGCTGCAAGAGAGGGGGGAATAAAGACCCACTGCTCCGACATGGCCCGGGACCCTCCCCAGACTGCAGGGTCCCCTGTGGGTCCACCCCGTACTCCAGTCTCCAGGGCCTTAAGCACAGCCATGGCCCAGAGCCTTCCCCTCCCCCACACCCCGCAGACGGAGACGCTGGCTGCCTCTGCGGCCGGCAGACAAGCTTGGGCTTCAGCAAGCAGAGAACAAAGCCTGGGATGGTGGCAGCCAGAGAGCCCTTGGAAGCCCTAGGCCCCTGCTGTCGTGCAAAGTCCGGAAGGGACGTTATCATCCCTGGCCAGCCCCACACTGCCATGAGGTTGCCTCATCTGCTTTGTTCCCCCTTTAACGACCTTATTAAAGATTACTTAACTGCAAAGTAAAACCATCCCAGGCTACTAAGTAGGATATGACTCAGGCCGTGAGAGCGGGGTGGCCTGTGGGCGGGCGGCGCCTGCACGCTGTCACCAGTGGTGTTGGGTCACCACGCAGGGAGGGGCTTGGACCAAGGGGAGCAGACGCCTTCATCCACTGCCAACCGTCCCCTCACCTCGCTCAGTGTCCAGGCGCCACTCTCCCCTCGGCTGGTGAAGGTGAAGTTCCTGACCTCAGCCGCACAGGCAGAGCGGCACCGTGCCCATGGGGCTGGATCGCACCCGCGGCGGCGGCGGGCTGGTCCCTGTGCAGAGGGGAGTCCCACCCGGCCCTGAGCCTCGCCAGGCTAGGAAAGCTGACTCTGGCTCTCCTCCGCTGAGCCGGGGGGCACCTGACGGCCAGACCTCCGTCCAGGGCCCGTTCTGTGTCCTGGTCGCAATCTCGCATGCACGGATCCTCTGATTTGACGGAGAGACCTCCAACTTGGTCTTGTTCCCACTGCTGCCCAAGGGACCCTGGACCCTGCACCTGCCTGCCCGCCGGAGGCCTGGCTGGCCCTCCTGTCAAAGCGGAAAACAGGCTTGATTCTTGGACGACTTGCCCTGGGTCTCAGGAGCACCAGTCCCTGGCTCAGGTGCTCTCGGGCCACCTGTTACCATGGCTCCTCTTGGGAATCTCCTGGGGTCCACGGGACGCCTACCTGAAAGCTTCGGCATGGGTTCTTGTGGTCTTGAGACACCTGTTCAAAGACTCTTGCTCCTGGTAGGGTGCACAGACCAAGTGGAACAAGGCCCGATTCCTTTCCGGATGCTGGCTCACCCGGGAGGAGGTACCAGGAAGCTGTAGGAGTTTAGGGAAGGGAGCTGGGGAGGACAGGTGGGTTCGGGGACAATGTCTTGGAGGAGGCGGTCTTGGCCTGGGTGTTCAGGGGACAGGAGAGGCGACTGGAACTTTGCGCACTTGGCAAGCACGTTCCTTGGTGATGCCGTCCCCCAGGAGCCCAGCAGAGAAGCTGGGGTCCCTGCAGCTCTGGGGGCTGCGCCCACCCAGCCCCCCTGGCTCCCTCACCCTAGGCAGCACAAGAGGCGTCTGTAGAGATCAGAGACTCCAGAGTACACAAGGATGCGGCGTCACCAGGCCAGTCAGGCCTGGGGGTCTGGGACGCAACCTGCCCGGCGCGTCCTCTGGGGCCAGTCAGGCCTGGGGGTCTGGGACGCAACCTGCCCGGCGCGTCCTCTGGGGCCACCAACCAGCTCTCGGCTGCCGCAAACGCGCCGGTGTCCCGATTCGGTGAACGGGAAGCATGACGCCTCCCTCTCCCCATGCCGCCTCTTAGCCCGTCTGCCTGAACAGCCCTGTCTGGGGGCTTACACAGACAGGCGACGTCCAGGAGCGGGTGAGGAGCCCGTGCTCGTCCCCAGCATCAGAGAACAACTGCCGGGGACAGCGTCAGACGGCAGCCCCATCCCCGGGGGCAGAGCGAGGGGGCTCTCGGGGCCACTGCTCCTAGCAGAGTGCGGATGCTGACCACCCCCGCCGGCTTCAGACACTGTGAGCACTGGGCAGGCTCTCGCGGCGGGGAGGCCTCTCTGTGCCTGGGGCAGGCGCCCTCCCCGGCAGCTGCAGGCAGGAGAGCTCAGGCCTCAGCTCTCTGTCTTCCCCCTGTTCGCGCCCACGCTGGAGCCTCCCTCACCGTCTCGTGCGGGGGAGCAGACGGGTGCCTGCAGGGAGCCTGGCCACGAGGCCCCGGCTCGGGAGGGGGAGGGCAGCTGGCCACCCGGGGGTTACCGTGTATGAGCAGGAGTCCAGCTGGGCTGAGTGCGAGGGCTGATGGGATTTCCAGTCCACCCGCACTGCCAGGCCGGGTCTGGGGAAGATGAGCCCCGCCCCGGACATATGCGCTCGGTGCCAGGGGAGCGGGGTGTGCAGAGGGAAGCTCCTGTCCTAGGGGCCGCGGGCTCGCGTGACTTTGCAGGACCTGTGTGCCTCGTTTCCCACTTCCTTCTCCTGCCCACCAAGTCCTCTGCAGAGAAGGACAAGCCCCGAGAGGCCTGGTCAGCCCATGGCAGGCGAGGGAGTGGCCGCTGCCCAGGCCTGTGTCTGCCCAGGTCTGGAAGCTTCCAGGCAGCACCCCCGCCCCCACCAAGCCTGCAGCGTGGGGAGGGTGCGTTAAGGACCGTCTGACTCCATCTCAGAAAGTCTCTCTCATCTAAGCTCGCTCTTTGGGTGCCTGGCAGTACGGGCCTGCTTCGGCCCCTCCTCGACCAGAGCACCGGAGCCCTCGGCCCCGCAGGCTGGGCAGGAGGGTGAGGATGAGCACCTGGCCGTGCCCCGTGAACAGGCGCCCTCCTGGGCTTCCTGCTGCCGGTATCGCTGAGCCCGGGGTGCCCACAGCCAATGCGGGAGGCAGAGCGCCGGAGCCACAGGCTGGACCCCACTTCTCACACCCAACACGCCCTCTGGAGGGGGTTCACTGTGCCAAGAAGCCGTCTCCACCCTCACAAGCCCCAGGGGGGCAGTGGGAGTCTGTGATGGCTGGGAGCCCTGGAGCTCTGGAGGTCTGACCCAGAGCCAGCCCTGTTAGAAGATGGCAGAGCCGTGAGGCTGGGCCAGGGCTGCCCGGCTGCCCCGTCTCCCCGCCTCACCTCTGGCCTGGACGCTGCACAGATCTGAGCTTCGGGGGTCCCATCTCAGCCTCCTCCTTCGGCCTTGCCAGAGAGGCCCAGCTGCTCTGAGTGTGAGGAACTCCTGGGGGGGGAGGGTGCAGACCGGCCCTGAGCCTCCCCTCCCCATGAGCTCCTCCCTCGGGGGACCCTTTTGTGGAAAGCTGGGCCCAGGTCCGTGGACCAAGTGGGCCTCGTGCACATCTGGGTATGCACGAGGAGGCAGAAGAGTGAGGAGCCGGAAGGGGCCGGCCCCCTGCACCCCGCTGTTCTGGAGCCACAGGAGCACGGGGGAACGGGGGTACCCCCTCTTTGCTTCCCAGAGAAGGGGGCCCTGGGGCAGGTTCGGGGAGACGGCGGGGAGGAAGGAGGAGTGAGGGAACCCAAGGGCTCGTGTCTGCTTAGGAGAGGGGCAAGGTGATCCTCGTGGGCACTACGGTGCTGAGCACAAAGCAAGGGACTTCCGGTTCCAGAAACTTCTCTGGCTCCAGACCCCAGGGGCTTTGCAGACCAGGGAGAGCAGTTCCCATGCCCACGCCCCCCAGCCTTCCTGTCTCCAAGCTAAATACCCCAGTCCTCGAACCCTTGCCCGTGAGGTGGCTGGCACCCGGCTCTGGACAGGTCCCAGGAGCCCAGGTGTGGCCCATGGTGCTCCGTGCAGGCCGCCCCTCCCCACCCGCGCTCCTCTGGGAGCCACTGGCTGGTTTCGGAGCCGGGAACATCTGACATGTTTCCCCAACATTTGCTTCTCATCGCAGAGTGTAAACCTGGCAAGAGGCGCCTGGATCCCAGCAGAGAAGGTTCCGTGTCTCCTCCTCCTCCCAGCCGCCTTCCCGCAGGGGCGGGGTGTCTCCAACCTTGATCTCTGGAGGCTTCTCCAGTGACGGGGCCCAGGAGTGCAGAGCAGCGCACGGGGCCGCCCGGGGTGTCCAGGGGTGTCCCGTCGGCTTTTTCCTAAGAGACTCCCTGCAAAGGGTGCTTCTTGGGCCCGGCGGGTCCCAGGTGCCACTGCCAGCCACCCAGGAGCAGCACACCAGGCGAGGCCGGCCCGCCAGGCCGTCTGCCCCTCCGAGGAGCCTGCCGGGCCAAACCGCTCAGCTCCAGGTTGGGGCAAACCGCAGGTCAGCTGCCCCCCCCCGCCCACCCTGGCACAGCTCCGCCTGGCGCCTTCACCAGCTCCTGGAGGCCAAGCCTCTCCCCGGCCTGCAGTGTAGACAGAGCTCTGTGTCGCAGAGCAGACTCTGCTTCTCACCCCAGAAGGCAGAGGGGGGCAGAGCGAGAGGGGGCTGCACCCAGCTCCACAACCTGGATGCCTTCTGTGCAATGGGAACCATAGGCACCACTTCATGAGTCATGGCAAGGAGCGAGGACATGGCCGGGGCTCCCCTACGGGTGGGTGCTGGGTCACGTTGCTGCTCCCTTGGGCTGTCCCCGGCTGTCACACGGCACTGCCCATGCTCCGCTCTCTCCTGAGTCAGGTGCCAGAGCCTCACTGAGGCAGGGCCATTGGCTCCTGAGGGACAGGCAGCTCGGAGACAAGCTCATCTTCAGCGAGCCCCATGTTCCCCATGGGGGAGTCTCTGTGGACGGACAGGTCCCCTCTGCCGCCCGCCTACCCGCAGCACCGGAGGTGCCTGGCACACAGCCTGAGCCCTCGCCCCAGCTCCAGGGATGTGAGTGGAAACCGCTCTCCCCTCCCCGGTCCACAGAGCCCAACTTCACTCACCGCTGAGGCTGGGAGGCCACCCGGGCTTCCACCCCCCCACCAGCAGTGGCAGAAGGGCTACAGACAGCCGCCTGTGGCCCCCTCTCTGGCTGCTGGGGCCCGCAGCAGCCTCCCCCACTGGCTAGGGTCAGACCAAACTGCCCCAGAAGCCAGGTTGGCACCGCTCTGCAGCCTTCCTGGGCTGGTGAGGGCCTGAGGCCCTGGGACACCTCCTTCCTGAGGCACAGCCGGCAGTCCCCACCCAGGGAGCCGCCAGGGGCCTGGCCCAGACCGCAGCTGCCGGGCAGGGCGGCGCCGGGCTGCGTACAGGACCCAGACTCGCCCGTTTCTCTCCACCTACACTGGTCTGCTCAGCAGCTGCCTAGGTGGGATGCCTAGGGCGCGTGCCCCCCAGCCCCGACTCCTGCCACCAGGAGCTCCCGGCCTGATGGGGTGGGTGGGCACCGGGCAGTGGGAGACACAGACAGCTGCACCGAGGAAGCTTGTGGGCCAGCAGGTCCTTGAGCAGTGGGGGTGTTGAGGAAGGCTTCCTGGAGGAGGGGGCATGGTGGGGCTGGGTCCCCATGTTCAAGGGCTAGTGATTGGCAGGTGGGAAACTTAGCTAGATCCAGGGCACCAGCTTGTTTCTGGGCCCAGCCTACTGGCTGCCCCCAGCCCGGGAGCCCCTTCCCCTCCCTTAGGGCAGGAAGAGTTGGGCTGTGACCTGCTGGACATGAATGCGTCCCTTTGGCCTCCCTGGGGCCTGAGCTTGCAAGAGCGCTCCCTGTGCTCGGTCCCCCATCCTCTCTCCTGTGCGGCCCCCAGCCCCAGCTTTCTCCCACCCACAGGGAAAGAACAGCATGGGGAGGCGGCGCCCAGGGTGACTGACGGTGTCACCCGCGGGTGGGTGGCGCCTCCATCTCGCACGTCCAGAGCCCAGGCTGCAGCAGCACAGCGCCAGGGCCCTTCCTGCCTCCCTGCCCCCGCTGCGCCAGGGGCCTCGGCCTTCGCCGTGCGGCTGCTTGGGGGGGGGGCTAGGGTGAGCTCCCTGGGGGCAGCACCCTGACCCTTGACTGGGAGCTCATGGCCTCTCCTCAGCAGGAGGCTCACACCCGCTCACTGTCTTCCTACGAGAAACAGAGGACCCTGGAGCTCAGAGAGGGTGGGTACCCGCCCCAGGTTACACAGCAGGTCGCCCGGTACAGGGCGTGATCCGGGGCCCAGAGCCCCCGCCTCACCCGAGTGCATGGCCCCAGACCTGCAGAAGGCCTCCCAGGGCCCAGCGCACCCCGGCAACCTGCGATGGGTTTTCCTGTGCTCATTAACTCCTGGATCTCGCCTTCTCATTACCAGGCAGCAGGGCGGTGGGCGGCATGGGCTCGGGCCGCGTGCCTGCCTGGCTCGGGGAGCAGTTACGAGAAGGCCTGGCACTCCTAATTACCTCGCCGGCCTCCGACGGGCTCATTGGAGGTAATGAAATCTGGGAGCCCTGGGCAGAGGGGCGCGCCAGTCCCTGGGGGAGATGCGCAGGCAGCAGTTCTGCCGAGGAAAAAACACTCCAGGAAGCAGGGGCTGCGGACGGCGCCGCGCACGCTGGGGCAGCCGGGGGAAGGGGCCGGGGCCAGGCCTCCAGGACCTGGTGGGTCCCTCTCCCACCGTTCCCCAGCAGCTACGCGGGAGCCCCTGCCGTACATGCAGCCCTGCGGGGCCAGGCCTCAGCTCTCCGGCCTCTCCACGCAGCTCGGCCACTAGCCAAGGGACTTCCTCCCGCCCCTTCTGCCCACAGCCGTGCACAGCCACGCCCCGCCCCTGCACCTGGCTTCTCTCCTGGGTCTGTGGACATGGACATATTTGAGGCCACGACCTGCTGAGTGCGACCTGGCCTTGCTGGGGTGTGGATTTGGGGATCCTGGTGGCCTTAAGGATGGGGGTGGGATGGGGGGGGGCTGGTGACTAACCCGGCCTCTGAGACCTCTCCCTGAGAGGGGGCCAGAGCAGAGGGGGCCTGGCCCGCAAGAGGCTCTCCGCAGTGCTGGGCGGGGCCTCTCCAGGCCTGGGGGGGGTAGGGTCCCCAAGGGCAGGGAGAGGAGTCCAGGGCACAGAGAAAGGTTCCCTGGTGAGCGCAGCCGCCCGCAGCCGCCTGCAGCCCGCGCCCTGGCCCGACATGACACAGCCCGGCCACTGGTGACGCCGGCTCCGCAGTTCTTCCCACCACGTCTCATGGAAATCAGATCTGCGGCTTCAGGACCCCAGCACCTTCGCCCGAATTGGATGTCTCCTGACACTGCCTGGGGCGCCTCCCTCAGCTGACACCTGCCCCCTTTCTCTGCGACTGTGGGACTGACACTGGGCAAGCATGTCTGCCCCCTCCCCCAAGATTTATCTATTTATTTACCTGAAAGGCAGGGCAGCAGAGAGAAGGGAGAGGCAGAGAGAGAAAGGGAGAGAGAGAGAGAGAGAGGGAGAGAGAGAACCTCTCATCTGCTGGCTCATTCCCCAGATGGCTACAACAGCCGGGGCTGGACCAGGCTGCAGCCAGGAGCCCAGAACTTAATCTGGGTCTCCAGGTTGGGGGAAGGGGCCCTAGTGCTTGGGCCACGTCCTGCTGCCCTCCCAGGGGCATCCCCCGGAAGCAAGGTGAGGAGCAGAAGCGGCGCCCGCATGCGCGCTGTCCGTGCCACAAGTGGAGGCTGCAGCACAGCTCTGGCCCCTGGGGAAGTCTCTCATCCTCGAGCGTCACCTTCCTCACCTGCACGGCGGGAAGCTTGCACCTGTCCGCAGGCTGCTGTGCGGCCCGCACTGGATGCGTACTGCAGGGGCTGGCACGCGGCAGGCGTGTGGCAAGGCACAGCTGTACCCCCTGGGCGGAGCACTGGGCGGGGCCTCCACAGCCAAGCCTCTGCACAAGGGACACCCTGGGCGTCGGCCACTGTTCCTGCCCCACCCACTGCCGCCCTCCCTCTGGAGGGCTGCACTCCCGCCCCACGCCTTCCGGAACTCCTTGTTCAGTTCACACGGCTTCCTTTCAAACACCGTTCAGTGGTGTTCGGTGTTCACGAGGTTGAGCAACCATCACCGGCATGAATTCCTGAGAATTTTCCTCCTTCCGCAAAGACACTGTGTGCCCCGATGCGGCCGCGGCCCGTGCCTCCTGCCGTGCCCCCTCCCACACGCACCTGCTACTGCTTTGTCTGCCACGGCACGGTGACGCTGCAGTCGCTGGCTCACGGCGTGCATGCCGTTTGTGCCTGGCTTCCTTCACCTTCACACGGTGACGTGCTCAGGGCTGGGGTTCCACAACGGGGGTACAAGACGATCTGTTTCCTCCCATCTTCTTCTGCTTTGGGGCCATTCTGAGTGACGCTGCTGTGAGCATGTACAAGCTTTCACGTGCTCTCCAGTGCGGGTGGAAACGGCCAGGCTACACGGCAACACCGCGTGTGAATCTGAGGAGCTGCCAGACTGTCGTCCAGAGGGGCTGCACCATTTTGTACTCCCGCTAGCAACTCGCGAGTGTTGATCTCTGCACACATCCGCAGGGTGGTGTGTTATGACTCTGATCACACTCCCCTGGTGGGTGGGTGTGGGGTGCCTGGCTGTGGCTCTGGTCTGCATTTCCCGAGAACTCCTGAAGTTGAGCACACTGCCATACACCTGCTGCCTGTGTTGATGTCTTCTTTGGAGAAATGCCTATTAAGGTTATTCGCTCATTTCGAAGTCTGGTTATCTGTTGTTTTGCTGTTGAGTTGCAGTTTTTCATGCATTGTGGTGCTGACCCTTTGTCAGGTATGTGGCTTGAAAGTATCTGTATGTTGCCTTTTTGCTTTGCTGATGCAATTCTTTGTGGCGCACAAGCTTTTGACTTTCCTGCTGTGTTTGTATCAGTATCATACTGTTTTGATTACTGTAGCTTTGTAACATATTTTGCAATTAGGAAGTGTGATGCAGCTAGCTTTGTTCTTCTTGCTCAAAATTGTTTTGGATATTTGGGGTGTTTTATGATCCTGTGCAAATTTTAGAATTGCTTTTCCTATTTCTGAAAAGTAGATGCCATTGGGATATTGATAAGGATTACATTGGATCTGTAGATCACTTTGGGTAGTATGGACATTTTAACAATATTTATTCTTCCAACCCATGAATGTGGGGTTTTTCCATTTATTTATGCCTGCTTTCATCAATTTTATTGTATTCAACATACAATTCTTTCACCTGCTCAGTTAAGTTTATTTCTAAGTATTTTACTCTTTTTGAAGCTTTTATAAATGGAGTTGTTTCCTTAGCCTCCTCTTTGGAGAGCGACTGGTGGGATGCGGAAGCACAGCTGATGTCCGCACGCCGGCGCCATGTCCTCCAACTTGACTGAACCGGTGGCTCAGTGCTGGCAGTTGTCTGCGGCGTCTCCAGGGTCCTCCCTGGATCTTGCCATCTTGGAACAAACCATGACTATACTGATTCTTCTCTTATGTGGACCCCTTCCTCTTCTAGGCTAACTGCTCCAGCGAGGACTTGGAGCTGCACCGTGAATAGGAGTGCTTGCCTGGTAGATTTCCTCGGTGAGCCTGCCCGGTCCCGGGTCTTCTTCCGCGGGAGGGTCTTGATTCCCGCGTCCGTCTCGCACTGGCTGCAGGTCTGTGCAGACTCTCTGTTTCCTCGTGAGTCAGTCTTGGCAGGATGCGTACTTCTAGGAATTCGTCCAGTCCTTCCTCGCTTGCTGGCATTAATTGCTCACAATAATCCTCGAGTTCTTTCCACTCCCGGGATATCCGTTGTAACGCCTTCCCTGTCTTTTCCCTTTGTTCTTTGTCTAGCTAAAGGTCTGTAGGTGTTGTTTATCCTTCAAAAAGCCCAGCTCATGGTGCCCTCGATTCTTTAAAATAACTTCTCTAACCCATGGATTTCTGCTCTAGACGTTGTCCTCCTCTTCTGCTAACTTTGGACCTGGTCTCTCCTCTCCCTCCTCGTTTCTTAGGGTGGAATTTAAGATTTTATGCCTTTTGGATGACGGCATCTATGCAGATAAAGTTCCCTCTGGGTACTGCTTTGCTGCATCTCGTGAGCTTTGCGAGGCTGTGTTTTTATTTTCCTTTGCTACAGGATATTTCCCAACTTCCCTTTTAGTCTTCTTCTTTGACCCAAGGAGGGTTCCAGAGTGTATGTTTACTTCTGTGTATCTGTGAGTTGTTCCATTTTCCTTTTATTACTGATTTCCACTCTCTTTCCAGGGTGGTTGGAACAGCAGCTTGGAACTGTTTCATTGTTCAGCTTGCAAAGACGCTTCCCGTGACCTGGCGTTGGTCCGTCCTGGAGACTGGCCCGCGTGTGCTGGGGAAGAGAGTCCTCCCGCCGTGGGGCGGGCGTTCTGCGTGCGCCTTGCAGGTACGGTCAGGCTCAGGCCCGCCATTTCCTTAGGGGTCCCGTCTGCTCTGGATATGGGATGTGCAATCTCCCACTACTGCTCTGCGCTGTCCAGTTCCCCTTGCAGATGGCCAGCGAATGCTCTAGAGGCAGACGGTTCAAAAAGTTCTCGGAAAGACGGACTGAACAGATAGACTGAATCTGAATCTGGTACAAAAACTTTTTCAAATCCATGCACAGTTTTTTTTTTTTTTTTAACAGGCAGAGTTAGAGAGAAAGAGACAGAGAGAAAGGTCTTCTTTTTTCCGTTGGTTCACCCCTCAAGTGGCCGCTACGGCCAGCGCGTTGTGGCTGGTGCGCTGCGCTGATCCAAAGCCAGGAGCCAGGTGCTTCTCCTGGTCTCCCATGGGGTGCAGGGCCCAAGCACTTGGGCCATCCTCCACTGCACTCCCAGGCCACAGCAGAGAGCTGGACTGGAAGAGGGGCAACCAGGTCAGGACCGGTGCCCCAACCAGGACTAGAACCCCAGGGTGCCAGCGCTGCAGGTAGAGGATTAGCCTATTGAGCCACGGCACTGGCCAAAACACAGTTTTTTTCAAAGTGGGCATTTCCATGAACTTTTTGAAGACGTCACCCAGGCGTGGATTTCAATTGTTTTGTGCCACATTTATCTTAACTTCTCTTTTAGTCCAGTTTTCCATGAACTCTTGGACACACCAAACACATTAGCCTTAGATCTATGCCCACACGTACCTGTACCCATTCCCACACCCCCTTGGCCTCTGGCTATGGCCTCCTTCGTCCCTTGTGACAGTTTCTCCCCGGAAATTGATTGCACCTGACTTGAGGACCATGCCTGCTCGCTTTGGGGTGTCATTGCTTGAAGCACACTTCCTGTCCCTTCCCGGGAAGCGCAGGTGTGGCCTGAAGTCCACGGGCAGCCCTGTAGACTGCAGCCGCTGAGCAGCAGCATCGTCCTGTCTGGGCTTTGTTGCTTTAGTTTGCTTCTGTTTTGCCTGCATCTCGTTTGGTGAGCTGAATCCAAAGTCGTCGCTGGCGGCGAGGATCTGCTCCTGTAGTCCTGGCACTGCTCCGGCCTGATCGCAGCCCTCGCCTCCTCTCTGTGTGACGTGGCCGTGCACCGACCCTTGCTGGTCCCCGATTTCTGCGTGCGCCGTGGGCTGCTCTCTCTGGTGACCCTGACGGCGTTCGGGGCGAAGCCGGCTGCTTGCAGCGTCCAGGACGACGGAGGGCATCGCCCACGGGGAAGCGGGCCCCTGTCCTCCCCACACTGGCACTCCCTTGAGGTCCCAGTTCACGTCCTTTGCTGTCTCGTGTGTGGTGACACATCCCCTTGGTCGTAGTCTTTCTCATTCTGTCTTTTCCGTTTATCCGGGGCTCAGAGTGATTTCCGCACCACCCGGGGCTCAGGCACTGTCGGGGTCTCAAGTCCGAGGCTGGCCCCTGGCCAGCAGGGGCAGTACAGGCACTCCCCAACAAGGCCAACGGGAAGGTAAGGTCGACGGGTGATGGACACACCGCAAGCACCCGTGGGTTCTGTCGAAGCAGGAACCGCTTTGTTGAGGACGTGTGCAGGCTTGTAAAGCTGACGAAGGACACGCGCAGTAGGGGGGCCAATCAGCGAAGAGGTCACGCAGGCATGGGTGGACCACGCACAGGGGGAGTGCCCCCTGCTGGCCTCACTGCACGGGGTCCCAGAGCCGGGAGGAGCGCCCCCTGCTGGCCTCACTGCACGGGGTCCCAGAGCCGGGAGGAGCGCCCCCTGCTGGCCTCACTGCATGGGGTCCCAGAGAAGCGGGGAGCCCCCTGCTGGTCTCACTGCACGGGGTCCCAGAGCTGTGAGGAGCGCCCCCTGCTGGTCTCACTGCTGGGGGTCCCAGAGCTGGGAGGAGGGCCCCCTGGCCTTGGAGCCTCTTGGAGGCGTGCAGGTGGGCCCCTGGCCTCTCTGAGACCTAGCAAAGCAACCTTCCCTCTTCCGATCTCTGTCCACACTTGCTGGAATTCTGTCCAGCCCCGGGGTGCGTCCCACGAGGCCCCCTCGAGATGAAGCTGTGTCCTCCGCCCTCCCTCTGTCGGCAGGACTGTGGAAGCTCCAGACAGGGACCCACCCGGGGTCGTGGGACGGCAGCGACAGGCAGAACCGCCTGGTGGCCGGGCTCCGTCCTCCGGGGGACCGTCCTGGCATCAGGCCCCTCTCTTGTAGGGACAGTGGACCTGTGCAGGATGCTTTTCCTGTTACCTTGTCCCCACGGGGTCCCGCGAACTCCACAGCCCCTCACATCACTGCTCACACAGCCCTCTCCCATGCCACCTGCAGTCCCCACATGGCTCCCCTGGAGACTGCACCCCAGGGCTCCAGTCGTGGCTGTTCCCATCTCTGTCTCTGAGGTCAACGTTCTAGCTCCCGCATCCATGCTTGCTGTCCTATCTTGGGGATTTGTTTTTAAAAGATTTACTTATTTATTTGAAAGGCAGAATTACAAAGAGGCAGAGGCGGTGGGGAGGGGGGGGTCTTCCATCCTCTGCTTCACTCCCTAGTTGGCTGCAACGGCCAGAGCTGTGCTGATCTGAACCCAGGAGCCAGGAGCTTCTTCCAGGTCTCCCACGCAGGTGCAAGGGCCCAAGGACTTGGGCCATCTTCCACTGCTTTCCCAGGCCACAGCAGAGAGCTGGACAGGAAGTGGAGCAGCCGGGACTCGAACTTGTGCCCATATGGGATACTGGCACTGCAGGCGGCGGCTTTACCCACTACACTACAGTGCCGGCCCCTCGGAGATGTTTTTGATGGGTGTAGACTGGCAAGGTGGTGGGCACAGCACTGTGGCACGGCGGGTTAAGCCGCCA
Organism: Sylvilagus floridanus; assembly: GCA_949820135.1. Lineage (NCBI taxonomy): Eukaryota > Metazoa > Chordata > Mammalia > Lagomorpha > Leporidae > Sylvilagus > Sylvilagus floridanus. The sequence goes on from OX463228.1 coordinate 52,544,062, forward strand.
CGTGCGATGCCTGCATCCCACATTGGAGTGCCTGGGTCGCCTCACACCTGTGCCTCCGGCTCCAGCTCCCTGCTCATGGACCTGGGAGGTAGCAGAGGACGCTCAAGTCCTGGAGCTCCCGCCGCCCACACGGGATACTGGAGGGAGCTCCTGGCCCCTGGCTTCGGCCTGGCCCAGCCCCAGTGGTCGCAGGCATTTGGAGAAGAACCAGGAAATGGAAGACCTCTCTCCCTCCCCCTCCCCCTCCCCCTCCTCCTCCCCCTCCCCCTCCCCCCTCTCTCCCCCGTCCCCCACCCCCGCCTCTCCCCTCCCCCTCCCCCTCCCCCTCTCCCTCGCTCTGCCTGTTCATGAAATCAACAATGAACACGCCTGTTTTACAGGAGGTCAGTGCGCTTTCTTCCAGTACTTGAAGAAGCCACCCACCGCCTCCTCACTCGTTGCTTTGGATGAGAAATCTGCCCTGCCTCTCCCCGCATGCCTGTCTACACCGCCAGCTCCGTCCCCTGCTGCTTCTGAGACGTTCTTATCCCCGGCTCTCAGCACCTCCATCAAGATGTGTTCCTTTGTTCCGTGTTCTCCTGCACCTCCTGGGTCTCCTCAGATCTGTCAGCTTCCCAGCAGCATCTGCGCAGGTCCCTTCTGTCTCCTGCTCCCTGCTCCACAGACTTTATCTGGCACCTGCTCTGGGCCCGGGAAAGCGACCCAGCCCCGGATGCGCCGCTCTGGCTCCCCGGGCTTTGTGGCTCTTGGTGCCCCGTTCTGGATGCTGCCTGCTACCGTGTCGCAAGTTCACCAATCCTTCCTTCCACGGCGTTTGATCTGCTGCTGCATTGCACCCAGTGGTATGTGTAATTTCAGACATTGCGTCTCCATCTCTCTCTCTCTTTTAAGATTTTGTTTATCTGAGAGGCAGAGTTACAGAGAGAGAGAGAGAGAAAGACAGAGAGAGGTCTTCCATCTGCTGGTTCACTCCCCAGATGGCCAAAACGGCCAGAGCAGGACCAGGCTGAAGCCAGGAGCCAGGAGCTGCTTCTGGATCTCCCACGTGGGTGCAGGGGCCCAAGGACTTGGGCATCTTCCGCTGCTTTCCCAGGCCACAGCAGAGAGTTGGTTTGGAAGTGGAGCAGCCAGGACTCGAACCGGCGCCCATGTGGGATGCCGACACCGCAGGCGGAGGCTTAGCCGGCTGTGCCACAGCTCCTCTTCTTACGCATCTCTGCTGAGCACGCATGGTCTTTCCTTTCGCTCCTGTTTCTCTGTGGATAGAGTTCTAATAACTGTTTTTGTCTGCTGTCTGCTAATTGCATCGTCTCTGCTATTTCTGAGTCACTTTTAATTGTAGGTCATATTTCCCTGCTACTTTGCATGCCTGGGTAATTTCTTTCAAAATCTTACCACTAGGTGCCGGGTGTTTATAGCTCTGTAACTACTGTTGGCTTGCTACTGGGGGATGGTTAAGCTATTTGGATAGTTCATGGTTAAGTTCCTGTACCGGGTCGTAATTAAGCTGCTTGGCGTCAGGCCTCGAGGCTGGGTTTAAGCTCATGCAGTCCGGGGCGGGTTTGCCACGCTGCTGCGCCCGGGCTCTATTGCGCACTCTCTCCAAGGCCATGACCTGTGCCAGGCCAGGCTGGCTGGGAACACGCTCTGGTCCCTGGCTGCCACCAATGCTGCTCTCGGGGGGCTCTTGGCCTTGCTCCCGTCTGCCACCTGCACAGCCCCCGGTCTTCTCTCCTGTTCCCCACGGGGCTCCAGTGGCCCCTCTACTCAGAAAGTCCCCGGCTCCCCTCCCTGTGGAGGCTGTCGGTCCCCAGGCAGCCAGCTGGCCCAATCACAGCTCAGAATGTTTGCTTCCGGTGTCTCAGCGACTGGAAATTGCTGACCTCACATACTTTGTCCAGATGGTTGATGCTTCTGGAGGGAGGGCAAAACCAGCCCGAGTCCTCTGTCTTGGCCAGAGGTGAAAGGTCATCCACTGTTTCCCGAATGGTGAACACAGATTAAGCGCTGGGGGTGACTGAGGGCTGGGAAGATCTCTCTGCGATTTGGACCCGGAAGGCGGGACATGGTGCCAAGGATAGGGAGTCATCGATGATGCGCTGATGACGCACGCAGGGCGCAGCAGGGACGCGAGGCCTGGCGGAGCAAGAGGAGAGCCGGGGTGGCCAGGGGCTTGCGGGGCCTATGGGTGTGTGGTCAGAGGGCCGTCGGGGTGGGTCCCCTGAGCTGTGATGTCCCTGCTTCCTCTCACCACACCCCTCTCCCCCGGGGAAGGGAAAGGAACCCGCAGACGGCCGAACAGCTCCCAGGGAGGCCTCGGACCACTCCTGGGTTCTCGAGTCCCCTCTGCCATCGAGGGCACCATGCGTGGATCCCCGGGACCCAGCGGCGCGCGCAGAGGGATGCGTGGTGGCCAGGTGTCACCGGCCGTAACCCACGGGAGCCTGCGCTCAGAGCCGACATGCAGCGCCCAGAGAGTAAACGCATTTCCCTCGGTGTATGTCTGGTCCAGTGCGGCTCCCGCTGGCCGCCGTCTCTGTTTTCCTCAGGGAATATATTTTTTTTAATTTTAATTTTAAAAAAGAAGAAAAAGAGGGGCCGGCGCTATGGCGTAGCATCCCATAGGGGCACCAATTCGAGTCCTGGCTGCTCCACTTCAGATCCAGCTCTCTGCTGTGGCCTGGGAAAGCAGTAGACGATGGCCCAAGTCCTTGGGTCCCTTCACCCATGTGGGAGACCCAGAAGAAGCTCTTGGCTCCTGGCTTCTGATTGGTGGAGCTCTGGCCATTTCGGCCATCTGGGGAGTGAACCAGCAGATGGAAGACCTCTCTCTCTCTCTCTCCCCTGTCTGTGTAACTCTGACTTCAAATAAATAAATAAATAGAAGGAGGAAGAAGAGGAGGAGGAGGAGGAGGAAGAAGAAGGAGAAGAAGAAACCCAGAGGACTCCTCCTCCCTGCCCCGTGGTGAGAAGGGGGCGGAGAAGCCCTTACCAGAGCAGCAGAGCCCCCAGCCCCCAGCCTCAGGCCCCCAGCCTGCAGCAGGGCAGGATTTCTGCTGTCTCCCGGTCCTGGTCCTGGGGTGTGGCAGCCTGAGCTGACGGGGCACTGTGATGGCCCCCAGCTCCTGCCTCCCTGGCCGCTCCCTCCCATCCCCTGCCTGGCACCTGCTCTCTGGCCTGGAACCTTCTGCCCCCAGCCTGTGCTCTGGCCTGGAGAACACAGGAGAGTCTGGGACCCTGGAGAGGCCCCCCTCAGGAAGTGCCCTGGGCAGGAAGCTGGTGGGAATGCAATTTAAAGGTAGCTTTGTTTTGCTGCAAGGAAGATTTGGAATCCACCCTTAATTTCTTTGAGTATGTGTTCCGCATGAACTTCTCAGCCCCTCCCCCATCACAGTGTGCCTCCCAGTGTCTTCACACCGGCCCCCAGCCCCATCCTGGAGCCATGCCACAGGGGCTGGGCAGACCAGCCCCGGGTCGCTGGCAGGCACAGGGCCCTGGGTCTGGATTCAGACCCCAGCCTGCGACTTCTCCTTCCAGCGTCTCAGTGGCACAGCAGCAACCCCCTCAACCTGTCTTCCGCTTCCCCTCAACCCACAGAGCCTGCAGGGGCAATGAAACAAAGATCGGAGACAGTCCCTTCTGCGGAAAGTGGTCCCTGACGCCCAGGCCAGCTGCACCTGCCGCCGCCGGCTGCTGAGCCAGTGTGCCCGGCCCTGCCCACTCCCGCAGGGCTCCCCGTGCACAGGGCCAGCGCCACGCCCAAACCCGGGCTCCTCTGTCCTGTGCTGGGGCCCACGCTGCTCACTGTCACTCATCCGTGGAGTGCTGAAGGGAACAAGGCAAGACCATAGGAAGAGCCCCTCGCACCCTGTAGGGAGCGCCTGCTCAGCAAGTCTCAGGTTGAGCGCTTCCCAGGGGCTTTGGCACTGGCCTGGGGGGGGGGGCGTGGCTGGAGCCCGGGGCTCTGGAAGGGCTGGCAGTGCAGACCCCACGCCCAGCCTCAGTTTCCTTATTTGTGGCATTGTGTGGGCGATTGTGCAGGGTTGAAATACAGTGGGTAGGCTGCATGGACTCCCGGGGAGTGTGGCTTATTACCACATGAATGGCCCCTGGCCTGCAGAAGGGGGCGTCTCCCTCTCCCCCCTCCAGGAGGGGGCTCTGTTCCCAGCTGGGTTGGGAGCTTCCTTGTGATGCAGATTAGGGAGATCAGCACAGAGAGAGGTCTCCTGGGGCAGGAGGGGCCTGAGTGCCAGGGAGCCTTGGGAGGATGGCAAAGCAGGCCAGGCGGGGCTGGGGCTGGGGAGGCTGTGTGTGCACCTGTGCATGTGTGTGCATGTGTGTGTGTGTGTGTGCATGTGCGCACATGTGTGTCTGTGTGCATGTGTGTGTGCACACGTGTGTCTGTGTGCACATGTGTGTCTGTGTGTCTGTGTGCATGAGTGTGTACACATGTGTGCCTGTGTGTCTGTGCACATGTGTGTGTCTGTGTGCATGTGTGTGCATGTGTCTGTGGGCATGTGTGTCTCTGTGTGTGCACAAGTGTGTACACATGCGTGTCTGTGCACATGTGTCTGCATGTGCATGCACATGCATGTCTGTGCAATGTGTGTCTGTGTGCATGTGTCTGCATGTGTTTGTGTGCATATGTGTGTGTCTGTGTGTGTCTGTGTATGTGTGTGTCTGTGTGCACATGAGTGTGTACACATGTGTGTCTGTGTGCACGTGTGTGTCTGTGTCTGTGTGCGTGTGTGCGCACATGAGTGCTGGGCCATCAGAGGGAGTGCGGGGAGTGGGGGGCAGGGGAGCAGCAGGGGTTGGGGTCACCCCTAAAACCCTTCCTGTGAAGCTGCCGCAGGGGCTGGGCCGGGACGCCCCCCCACTCCGGTTGCTGGACTGCGGCCTCCTCGCATGCAGCACCGGGCCCGACCTGGACTCTCGGCCCGGCTGGCTCTGTCCAGGCGACCCCTGTCCTTGCCTCAGCCAGGTTTCCTCACCCAGAGTCATGGAGGGCCATGCCCAAGGGATATGTGTGTGTGTGCTTGTATGTGCATGGATGTGCATGTGTGTGCATGTGCATATGTGTGCGTATGTGTGTGAACATGTGTATTCATAGCATATATGTGCATGTGTGTGCATGTATGTGCACATTTGCACGTGTGGGCAGGCATGTGCGTGTGTGTGTGCGTGTGTGTGTATGTGCGGGTATGTGTGTGCGCCTGTGCCTGCCTGCTGGGTGGGTGGGAGAGCAGCAGCCGGGCCCCCCCAGGGAAGCGCTGTACGCAGCAGGGGCCGTGCGTGCAGAGGAGAGGCTGTCTCAGAAGAGGGGCCGCTGCCTGTGTCCAGGGGACTGGGCGCAGGGGTGAGTGGAGGAGGGGCGCAGGTCCTGGCCGCGGAAACGTGAAGCTGGTGCAGACGCCAGCGTGGCCGAGGCTCTGAGCGCGGGGCACTCTGCCGCCTGGTTGCAGCTCTGTGCGATGACAGGAGGTGGCTTGAGGTGTTTGATCCCAAAGCAAAAGGCGTCCAGGGCGGGGCTTCCACGCTAAATGGTTTGATGGCCGGGCACCTCAGGCCAGGTGGGCACTGGTGAGGGGTGCGTTTTCCCCCCACCCCGTGGGACACTGAGGCAGCGGGAGCTGAGGGGAGCACAGGGGCTGCGGGGAGGAAGCACTGGCGGGAAATCCATTCATCCTTTGTTACAGAGGGACGGAGGTAAACCAACCAGACGGCCGCGCTGGGCCCTGCGTTCCGGGAAGTGGACACGAGCGGGGCGAATCGAGGCCTGTTGGTCCCGTGGTCCCCTCCAGCTGCTGGGGAGATGAAGGCCAGGCCCCCTGGCTGCTCGCTGCCTCCCTTCTGGGGTCCTGGCTCACGGATGACTTCAAGGGGTCCTGGGAGCGCCCTCTCCAAGGCCCACCCCGCCCTACCCAGGAGGGAGGTGCTGGTTCCTGGTGCTGATGCCAAGGGATCTGGTTGGGGGGGATCCCTGGAGAGTGCTGAGGGGGAGCCCCCCACAGGCCTCATTGCTGGGCTGGGATCCAGTCTCTCAGGGCTTCATCTGGCCAGAACCCCCAGTAGTGAGCGGCGGGCGCTTGTATGAGGTGCTGTGGCCGGAGCCTTGCTCTGGACACACAGGCAGGGCCGGGACCAGACACTGACCATGTGAGGCCTCCTGGCGTCACCACGTGGACCAGGAAGGCCTCCCCCTCCACACGAGGGTGCCAGCCCTGCTGGTCCCCAGCCCTTGCCCCGCACCCAGTGGCTACTCGGGGAGCACCTGCTGCTTCCGGATGGTGTGAGGCTGCTGGGGACACTGCTGTCCCTCTGACCACAGCGTAGCCTCTCCCAGGTCCTCTGCCCGCCCCCAGCTGTGTCCAGGCTGGGAGCCCTCGGACGCCCCCCACAGGCTGCTGGCAGCTGGCGGCGAGCTCATCCCCAGGAGGGGCCCTGTTTCCAGGAAGCAGCTTGTGCAGGCTGAGCGGGTGGGGCGGGCCAATTCCTGGAACTGAGCTTCCGAGGCAGCGTGGGCTGGGCCCCGGGGAGCCATCTTGTTCCTGGTGCCTGGCCAGGTAGGCCACCGGGAGCAGCCTGGGACTCTCCTGTTCCCCAGGTTGCATGTCTCCACCTCGGTCCCAGCCCTGTTGCCACGGGAGCATTGGGGAAGCATCCCGTCTGCCAGGTGGGGGATGGACGCTGGGCCTGGCCTAGAGGGTGACAGACCGTGGCGCTAAGGGGAGTGCGAGCTCCAGACGCAGAGACAAGGAGAGAGGTGGGAAGGTGGGTGGTAGGTGGGGAACCTGGGTCATCTCATGTCACCTGCCACAGAATCCCACTGTCAAGGCAGCATTTCCCAAACTCAGGCACCAAAGACCCGAGCCTGTAGCCGGGAGCCGGGTGAGAACGGCACCAAGAGTGGGGTCCTGGGTGAACAGGAGGCGTCCCCACTGCTGGGGGGTCCTGGGTGAGCGGGAGGTGTCCCCACTGCTGGGGAGTCCTGGGTCAGCAGGAGGCATCCCCACTGCTGGGGGGTCCTGGGTCAGCAGGAGGCATCCCCACTGCTGGGGGGTCCTGGGTCAGCAGGAGGCGTCCCCACTGCTTGGGGGTCCTGGGTGAGCGGGAGGCGTCTTCACCTCTGGGGGGTCCTGGGTGAGCAGGAGGCGTCCCCACTGCTTGGGGGTCCTGGGTCAGCAGGAGGCGTCCACATTGCTAGGGGGGGTCCTGGGTCAGCAGGAGGCATTCCCACTGCTGGGGGTTCCTGGGTCTGCAGGAAGCGTCCCCACTGTTGGGGGGTCCTGGGTCAGCAGGAGGCGTCCCCACTGCTTGGGGGTCCTGGGTGAGCAGGAGGCGTCCCCACTGTTGGGGGATCCTGGGTCAGCAGGAGGCATCCCCACTGTTGGGGGATCCTGGGTCAGCAGGAGGCATCCCCACTGCTGGGGGGTCCTGGGTCAGCAGGAGGCATCCCCACTGCTTGGGGGTCCTGGGTGAGCGGGAGGCGTCTTCACCTCTGGGGGGTCCTGGGTGAGCAGGAGGCGTCCCCACTGCTTGGGGGTCCTGGGTCAGCAGGAGGCGTCCACATTGCTAGGGGGGTCCTGGGTCAGCAGGAGGCATCCCCACTGCTGGGGAGTCCTGGGTCAGCAGGAGGCATCCCCACTGCTGGGGGGTCCTGGGTCAGCAGGAGGCATCCCCACTGCTGGGGGGTCCTGGGTCAGCAGGAGGCATCCCCACTGCTGGGGGGTCCTGGGTCAGCAGGAGGCATCCCCACTGCTGGGGAGTCCTGGGTCAGCAGGAGGCATCCCAACTGCTTGGGGGTCCTGGGTGAGCAGGAGGCATCCCCACTGCTGGGGGGTCCTGGGTCAGCAGGAGGCATCCCCACTGCTGGGGAGTCCTGGGTCAGCAGGAGGCATCCCAACTGCTTGGGGGTCCTGGGTGAGCAGGAGGCATCCCCACTGCTGGGGGGTCCTGGGTCAGCAGGAGGCATCCCCACTGCTTGGGGGTCCTGGGTGAGCAGGAGGCGTCCCCACTGTTGGGGGGTCCTGGGTCAGCAGGAGGCATCCACATTGCTGGGGGGATCCTGGGTCAGCAGGAGGCATCCCCACTGCTGGGGAGTCCTGGGTCAGCAGGAGGCATCCCCACTGCTGGGGAGTCCTGGGTCAGCAGGAGGCATCCCCACTGCTTGGGGGTCCTGGGTGAGCAGGAGGCGTCCCCACTGTTGGGGGGTCCTGGGTCAGCAGGAGGCATCCACATTGCTGGGGGGATCCTGGGTCAGCAGGAGGCATCCCCACTGCTGGGGAGTCCTGGGTCAGCAGGAGGCATCCCCACTGCTGGGGGGATCCTGGGTCAGCAGGAGGCATCCCCACTGCTGGGGAGTCCTGGGTCAGCAGGAGGCATCCCCACTGCTGGGGGGTCCTGGGTCAGCAGGAGGCGTCCCCACTGCTGGGGGGTCCTGGGTCAGCAGGAGGCGTCCCCACTTCTGAGAGGGGCAGGAGGCGTCCCCACTGCTGGGATCCGGCACAGGGTGTGCTGCAGCCTCAGTGTGGTGGTCCCTTGGGGGAAGTGACAGTCCCATCCCTGCGTCTGGTCTCCACCCTTCTCAGCCACCAGAACTCTCGCTCCCAAAGCTCTGCAGCATTGCTGGAGCTCAGCACCTGCTCTGAGCTCCCCCTCCATCCTCCCAGGGGCCATCCCAGGCTTCAGCCCCGCCCAGGGACTGCACAGACCCCCCACCCCAGCACAGCTTTCCCTCCCTACAGAAAGATACAGAGAGCCGGGCTCTGCCTTCCATTCTGATGTCTTCCCCCACCCCCAAAACAAAACAACTACAAATGAAAAATCAGAGATTTCCACTAAGTGAAGTTCCCAAGCTGGGAGCAAGTGAGCAGGTGAGTCCGGGGCTGCTGAGTGGACTCAGGATGGCTGGAGGCACGCAGGACCCCCACCCCCCACACATCCATGACCCCCAGCCCAAGGACAACACTCAAGGCAGAGTCCGGAGGTCCCCCAGCCCCTGCAGCTCTGTCCTCTGCCCCCACAGGTCCTACTGGAGCCCACCTGCCGGGACCCTTGCCTTTGTCGGCAGCTTCCTCTCAGTGGCATGCTCTTCGCCTGCGCCCCAGCCCTGCACGCACCCCTCACGCCCGGTGGGCACCCCTGCCCTTGCCCAGACGGCACGGGGGAGACTGGCTCCTCCTCCTGTGTGCCCTAGCCACGGAGTCCACAGATCACAACCTGCAGAGAAAGGTTCCCACCTGTCCTGGACGCGCACGGACTTTGTTCCCCACCACCGTTCCCCGAGCCGCGTGAGCAGTGACGCTGACGCAGGGAGACACACGTATTCAGTATTGCACGCCACCTGGAGAGGCACAACGGGACGGGGCTGCAGCCTCTGCAGGCTTTGGGGCCTGGGGGGTCCCGACATCCTGCCCACCCCCATGGATGCCGAGGGACAGCTGTGCCAGGGTGGCTGTCGCAGTCGCTGTGCTGTGACTTACTCCCGCCTGCCTCTTTCTTAGACTGTGGGTCCCACAGCTGTCGGAGAGGCGGAGCCTGCATCGGAGTCCAGCACAGCCAAGTTTGCACGACGGGGGAGCAGGTGGCCATGGGGACCCGAGGGGCTCACACCCAGGAAGGGCGGCAGGGAGCACTACCTTGTGCGGGACACACGTGTGCAGGAGCCTCCACCCTCGCTGGGGCTGAGCTGGCCCATGGGACTCGTTCACTGCTAGAGACACCCACCAGGCACTCCGCCCTGCCGCACGCTGGCAGCCTGCAGCACAAGAGCCCCGGAACCGCATCCCGAGCAGAGCCCCAGGACCATGAAGGTGTGTGTGGGGGGTGAGAGAGACAGAGACACCCTCCTTCCAGGGCCGGGCACACAGCAGGTGCTCAAGAAAGCCTCAAGCTCCCCCATGCTCCCCAGGTGGCCACGGGGCCAGATCACAGACTATGCCCTTGGCTCTTGTCGGGGGCGGGGTGGGGGCAGTTACAGGGAGCAGTTTCAGGAGTTTCGTCCGCAGGTGCTGCCCGATGCTGCGGAGCTGGGGAGGGGTTGGGCTCCCCTGGCAGGGCCACCTGGATGGAGCCTCCTGGAAAAGCCACTTTCAGGGCCGAGGCTGGGACCGGCCTTGCGTTTGCGGAGCGCTGAGCGTCTCCCCAGCACGGGGGTGCAGACGCCGCTCTGCCAGGGCGAGGGGCTCGCCTTGCCCCCTCCCGCGGCTCTCACACATGCCCCGTGCGCTCTGACAGGAAGAAGCTGGGCGTTAATGAGGTCTGGTGAGCGAGTCTCGTTCCCCTTTTCCTGTTGCCTGCCAGAGCTCCACGGGAACGGCCCGCACAGACCTGCGCATCTGCCTCCCGCCTTCCCCTTCAGCCCTCAGTTCCTGTCCCCAGGCGCGTTTGCCCTGGATGTCTGTGCTCCCCTCGTGTGTGCTGTCCCACCCGGAGGCCCAGATGCAGCTTCACGAAGTGGCTGGGTGGCAGCAAATGCGTTTCCCACCCTGCCCGCCCCGGCGCAAAGCTCCGCCTCCTGTTTCCCACTCCAGAAGGTTCTGCTGGCTCAGAGCTTGCCTTGGAGGCCGGCAGTGGCATCCTCCGCGGGAGGACACAGGGACCACTCTGGGTGGAATCTCTGACACCCAGCCTGGCCCTGCCTCCCAGGTGACATCGCAGCCAGGAGCTGGGTGGCAGCCCTGGTCACACACGGAGGTGACCTGGCCCGCAAGAGGCAGCTATCCTCGCGTCTGCCCCAGCCAGTCCACCCCCAGCAGCTGCGTGGACGATTCTGCATAAACATGAGGGGAAGTCTCCATGTCTGCCTGCCTGCCGGTCGCCTTGGCTCGAGGCTCTGGGGCCAGGATGAAGACCGTGGGCAACGGATGCCTCTGCCCGCCGAGACCTGTAGCCAAGTGGAAAACAGCGGCTGGAGGCCACCCCCCAGCGCGGCTGGGCCAAGCAGCAGGGACAGCGAAGCCACGGAGAGACGCAGCTCACTGGCGAGGAGCACAGGGAGAGCTCCACCCACCATGCTCTGGGGCCCGGGGCCGGCGTGTGAGAGCCACACATGTGCATGTGTGAGTGTGTATGTGCACACGCGTGACACAGTGGCGTGCACATACATGCGCGTGCGTGCCTGCTCACACGTGTGTGCACTCACAGACGCCCCCTCCACACAGCCATTCCACACTCACACTCTCGCACACATGTTCCCGTGAGTGCACGCACGGGGCCCGACAGCGCCGTCTGACGGCCACTCGGGCCCCTGCAGAAGCAGGCACCTCTGTGATGGATGAGCCAAGGCCGCTCACTCCGTGCCTGGCGAGAAGCGGCTCCCTTGGCCGCAGCGGCTGGCGTCTGCTGTCAGGACTGCCGCGCCGGCAGCCGCAGAGCAGGGCAAAGCCCAAGGGAGCAGCCGCTCCCGGCCTCCCCCAGGGACCAGCTCCTCCCCGGCCCCAGAGCCCCCTCCTGGCGCCCTCCGCTCCTGCTGGTGCAGGCTGTCGGGTGGGCTCTTCCTAGGGGAGGCCCCAGGCCTCCGTGAGCCACACCATAGGGCGCCTCCTTGAGCCCACCCCAGTCCGGGCTGAGGTTGGGCTTGGGTGACAAGACTGATAGCAAGGGTCAGTGCCCTGAGGCCCCGCCTGGCCGAGGCCCCAGAGAAATGAGAAACGTCCCAGCACCGGCGTCCAGGGGAGGAGCCAGGGGCATCCAAGAGGGACAGCAGGCCCGGCTGCGCCAGGAGACAGTCAGGCCCGTGAGGAGGGGAGGAGGAGACCCCACGTGGTGACAGTCAGGGCGCCTCGGGACATGCCCCCCCGGATGCTTTATTCAAAGGGGCCCCGTGTTCCAGCGCCTGTGCCCTCTGCTCGACTCAGATGCTAGCTGCAGTCCCAAGGGTGCTCCCGGTCCACGGGACAGGGGACCCGAGGCTGGGAGGGGCAGCAGCCGCCCCCGGGGGTCCACACAGCGGGGAGGATCCCAGCCCTCATGCCCCAGCCTCCAATGAGGGCCCCGAGAGGCTGCCTTGAGCACGTGGAGACCCTCACTCAGGATGTGATGCCAGGCTCCTGGAGCCCCACCCCCCACCCCCGCCGTGGTCAGAGGAGCCGCATCTGACCAGTTGTTGACCCTGTCCCGGGAACACGGCTCTGCCCTTTGTCAGATGGGAGGAGAGGCCGTCTGAGAACAGGATGGAGGGGAAGGAAGGGGGCGCTCCTGTGTCAAGTAGACTCCTGGGCCATGGATGGCAGAGGCCGCTGCAGAGCGAGCGGGTGTCCTGGGCTCGCTGGGGCTCAGCCTTGCAGGGGGCATCGCCGGGCGGGAGAAGGGGTTCTGGGGCAGGGGCAGCCCTGACCAGGCCCTCGTCCCCCATCAAGGGTCAGGGTCTTCCCTGGGGACCCTGGCCGGGTGCCAAGAGTGGGAAGACAATGGAGAACGTAGTCCCTGCATTGCTATGAGTGGCTCTGTGTGTGTGTGCCTGTACGTGTGCATGTGTGGTGTGTGTGAACGCGCCGCTGTGTGCTCTGTGGCTTTCCTGTGGGTGAGTGTGCTTGAGTGTGAATGCTGTGGGCACGTGCGTGTGAGCACGAGTCACGAGTGGGGGGCAAGGGATGTGACACCGGATATTCACTTGGGAACAGCACCAGGCAGAGCCGGGGTCCCCAACCCCTTGGGGCAGGAGCGCCCGGCCGGCTGCCTGGGCCCACCCTGGCCGGGCCCCCGAAGCCCAGGCAGAGTCCTCCCCAGCAGGGAGCCTCCTGGTGGATCTCAGCCAGGTCTCCTGGCTCACACTGCCCCCTAGTGGCCATCCTCAGAGCCCAAGGGCCTGTGGCTGCCATGGACACGCAGCCTCCACGCAAGGCCCCACAGGGGCCACAGCCACGGTCCCTCCAGGCCTGGGCCCTGCCCTCTGTGTCCCTATAGGAAATGGCCGAGCACTCTGGAGCCACTGTATGGTGCCTGCTTCCCAGCGGGGGACTCCTCCACAGGCAGCACCCTGTCGTTGGCCACCCGTGTTGCAGGGGGTGGGCTCAGAGGATGGAGCAGCCCCCAGACCACCCCATCCTTGGCTAACCTCCGTCCCCACCACCAGTGCCCAGTCACCTCTGCAGGTCACAGCCTGGCCCCAGCCACTGCAGTGGATCAGCAAGGGCGGAAGCTTCCAGAACACAGCCTCTTCTGGGTTTGGGACTTTGAGGGAGGGGAGGGGCCCAGGGACCTCCCCCTCAGAACCCTGCACGGGGCCTCTCGGCCACGCAGCAGTGCGTCCAGCTGCCTTAGGAAGGCCTCACAGCAGAGAGGCGGAGCCGGCCCCTCTCTCGGAGCCAGGAGGGCTCCAGCCCAGGGCCCCCTGAGAAGGGTTTTCAGGGGCTGCTGTGTGAGGACCCCCAGGGGTGATGGGGGCGGGGCTGTCCTTACCGGGGAAGAGGGGAAGATCCTGCAGGCCCAGGTGCAGCCGGGGCCAGGACGTGCTCATGAGAAAGCTTGATTTGTTATTTCCTGGAAATACAGTTCACGGGGCCCATGCACTTTTTTTTTTTAAGAGTGATTGATTTGAAAGTCAGAGTTACAGAGAGAGGTGGACAGAGAGACCCTCCATCCTCTAGGTCACTCCCCAAATGGCCACAAAGGCCAGGGCTGGGCCAGGAACTCCATCTGGGCCTCCCACATGGGTGCAGGGGCCCAGTGACTTGGGCCATCCTCCGCTGCTTTCCCAGGTGCATCGGCAGAGAGCTGGACTGGAAGCAGAGCAGCCGGGACTCGATCCAGTGCCATGTGGGATGCTGGCGTCACAGGCGGTGGCTTCCCCAGCTGTGCTGCAGCGCCGGTCCCCGGGGCTCCTGCACTTCCCTTTGCTCCACCTGGTGACAGCAGTACCATTCCTCCCCTGGGCTCCCGGCCCCAAGGACTCCAGCAGATGAACTCTGGGGCGGGGAGGGGAGCTGCCCGAGCCCTGAGGATGTAGCTGGCCGCAGCAGTGGCTCCAGCCTCAGCATAGGGTCCCTACAGGTGTCGGAGGCCACAGTGGGGTGAGGACGGGACAGCCACACCCGGGTATGGACAGGTGCACCAACAAGGAGGAGGGAGGCCAGGTGCACGGATGAGATGGTCTCCAGCTGTGGTCCTGGGTGTGAACCCGGGGGCCCAGGCACTGCAGGAAGCCCAGACACTAGGGGACTGGGCATGGTGTGACTGCATAGTGGCACCAGTGCTGACTTTGGACTTGCCACGTGACCACCACGTGACCACAGGCCAGGGCCGCTGTGTGTACAGAGGCAGGGGGCCACCGCTCACCCCGCAGGCAAGGGGAGATGATGCGACACTCATGGGTGGCATGGGTGGCGCTCCGGGGCACATGTGGCTGGGTGCTGACCCCGCCACCAGGGCTGTCGCCTGTCTTCTCCCCAAGACTGCATGAGCTTTCTCCAGCCACGGCCGTGTCCCCGAGGGAGGCCCAGCTGGGACCCACTGGGTGCACTGGGAAGGGTCGGAGAGCTCGAGGAGAAACCAATGGCTTCCCTGACGGCTGCGTCCATCAAAGCCCCGGATGAGCCGCTGAGGCCAAGGCAGGTCCACTCTGCAGGGGCTGTTGTCACAGTCGCTCAGAGGCCCGCGTCCGCCCGCGCCGCCGCACTTCCTGTGGGCTCCTCGGCATGCACAGCCACTTTCAGGAGGCCCCTGGTGAGTGAATGAAGAAACCAGCAAACAAGGGTCGCTCATCGCCGGCCAGAGCCCCCGCACTGCCCCCGCACGGCAGCGGCTGCTCAGTTCCCTTGCAGCTGGCCAGGGCTCAGTACACAGTACATGTAGGAGGCCCCCGCGGACCAGGCGTGTGGGTGATACATGTAGGAGGTACATGTAGAAGGCCCCCGCGGACCAGGCGTGTGGGTGATACATGTAGGAGGTACATGTAGGAGGCCCCCGCGGACCAGCCGTGTGGATGAGATGGATGGAGGCCGGCACGTGTACCAGGTGTGTAGATGATACATGTAGGAGGTGCATGTAGGAGGTGCACCTGCAGATCAGGCCTGTGGGTGAGAAGGACGGAGGCCCCCTGGGGACCAGGCGTGTGGTTGAGATGGACGGAGGCCCCCTGGGGACCAGGCGTGTGGGTGAGATGGACGGAGGCCCCCTGGGGACCAGGCGTGTGGTTGAGATGGACGGAGGCCCCCTAGGGACCAGGCGTGTGGGTGAGATGGACGGAGGCCCCCTGGGGACCAGGCGTGTGGGTGAGATGGACGGAGGCCCCCTGGGGACCTGGCGTGTGGGTGAGATGGACGGAGGCCTCCTGGGGACCAGGTGCCTGACATCCACCCGCGATCCCGAGTGACACGCACGGCTCCTCTAAATGGGACCCGTAAGGACCTCCTGCTCCGCCGTCTGTACCAGGAAGCCGGGCTCGGGCTCGCTGCGTCCATCACACCCCCTGCTCTCGGGACGCGGTGGGAGGAAGGCCTGCTGAGACCCCTGCCCTTCTGCCCGCACTGCTGCCCCAGGTGCACGGTCAGTGTCCATCCTGGCTGGGCGCAGATCTGCCAGACCCATGCACGGGCACCAGAGAGAGCTGCGGCCGCCGTGTCCCTTGTGCTCCGCCACTGAGCGCTCAGAGACGCCCCTTTGAATGCTGGGATGCGCAGATGCCCGAGGGAGAGAAACCCAGGTGCCCGCCCCGTCTCCGTCCTCCGGGTTGGTTTGTGTGCTGCCCCCAGGGGACTGCAGCGGCGGGAAGCACAGTCAGCACACAGAGCTCCCCACAGGCTGCTGGGCCGTGGTCCCCGGGGTCCGCAATTCGGCCCAATGCCGAGGGTCGAGAAGCATCACACGGGTTCCTCCGGTGCTGCCGTGTCCGCCAGCCTCAGAAGCTCACGTGGATGCACGTGTGCGGCTCCAGAAGCCCTTGGGGCTGCCCGGCAGCTGCTGTCCCCCTGTGTTGCTGTCGCCTGGCACCCCTGCCAGAGAGAGGCTGAAGACGAACGACTGAGCGCTGACAATCACATCAACGCCTCTCCCCACCCCGCTTCTTCATGCTTTAAAGATGTATTTATTTATTTATTTGAAAGTCAGAGTTACAGAGAGAGAGGGAGAGACAGACGAAGAGAGAGAGGTCTTCCACCTGCTGGGTCACTCCCCAGATGGCCACAATGGCCCGGGCTGGGCCAGGCTGAAGCCAGGAGCTTCTTCCGGGTCTCCCACGTGGGTGCAGGGGTCCAGGCACCTGGGCCGTCCTCCACTGCTTTCCCAGGCCGTTAGCAGGGAGCTGGATGGGAAGTGGAGCAGCCAAGGCACAAACCAGAGCCCATATGGGATGCTGGCATCATCGGCAGAGGCTTTACCTGCCACACCACAATGCCAGCCCAAACACGCCACACTCACTGCATTTTGTGGTGTCCTGAAGCATTTGTACTTCACCCAGATGCCCCGTGCAGCGGTGGAGGGCCCCACGGACTTCAGGCGTCAGCCACGGTGGGCTCCGAGCCCGCACTCTTGACATGTGTCCCACGTGGAAGTCGCTGCAGCTTGCACAGCACACGCAGAGGCCCAGGAGGAGGAGGAGGACAACGAGGAGGAGGAGGACGACGAGGAAAGCACACAGAGCGTCTGGCCTCCCTCGCTCCGCCAGCGAGGGGACTGCCCCTGGGTCAGAGCCCTCCTGTCGCCTGCCCTGGCCACCGCACTGCAGGCATCGGCGGGCCCCTGGGGGACCACTGCCCTGCCCTACCTTCTCAGGGGGAAGCGGAGGCCACGTGGCTTCTGTGGTCCACAGAGTACTTAACACCTTCTGACAACGCCCAGGCCGAGCCCAGGACCGGGAAGGCTCCACCTGCTGTGGCAAAACGGAGTCACCTAGGCAGCTGTAAGGCCGGAGAGATGGGAGCCGAGCTGGGGTTGGCCGGGGGACCGAATGCAATGCATGCTGGGAGAAGGGCCGCGCCACTGGTGAGAAGGGGGGGAAGGGGCCAGCAGGCTCTTAGGGGCTGAAGGAACCTGTGGCACTGCAGGCGCCAGGACCCCAGCCCCAGGGACCCGAGCCAGGCTCCTGGCCGTGGCTTGAAGACGCCAAGGGGGTGGTCATGTGCAGCTGCAGCGACCGCAACCCGGCTCAGCTCCCTCAGTCACAAAGCCCAGGGCCAGCGCCCAGCTCCGGGGCCAGTGTTCAGCCCCCAGACCCGCGTGCTCGCTTTTCCTGGCGAAGTTGGCTCCAGCGATCCTGGCAGCTGTCCTGAGGATTCACAGCGAACGCCCCCTCATCACTGCCCCCGCGACCACCCTCACTCACTCAGCAAATACTGACGGGCACTCGTGCCAGGCTCTGTTCTGGGCACCGGGGTGCAGCGCGGATGGCGCACAAAGCACCTGCCTTCTGCAGCCGTCCAAACCCCGAGGCACCCACGGGCCTTGGCGCAGGCATCGGCTCCACTTCTCTAATAGCCACGGGAACTATGAGCGCACCCTCCGGGCCCTCCCCAGCCAATCACCAAGGACCTCCCGTCAGCCCCACCTCTTTATTTGTTTATTTATTCATTCACTTACTTACTTTCTTACTTAGCTGAAGGCACAGTTGCAGAGAGTCGGAGAGCCCTTCTGTGCGCTTCTTCATTCCCCAAATGGCCGTAACAGCTGGGGCTGGGCCAGGCCAAAGCCAGGAGCCTGGAACTCCCTCTGGGCCTCCCACTTCTGATCCAGCTCCCTGCTAGTGCGCCTGGGAAAGCAGTGTAAGATGGCCCAAGTACTTGGGCCCCTGCACCCACATGGGAGACTCAGAAGCAGCTCCTGGCTCCTGGCTTCAGCCTGGCCCAGCCCTGGCCTTTTTGGCCATTTGGGGAATGAACCAGCAGATGGAAGGTCTCTCTCTCTCTGTCTCTCCCTCTCTCCCTGTAACTTTCAAATAAATCAATAACTCTTTAAAAAAAAAAAAAAAAAAAGGCAGAGCAGCCAGAACTCGAATCTGTGCTCATCCGGGACGCCGGCATCTCAGCTGGCGGCTTTATCCTGCTGCACCACAGGCCGGCCCTGGGCCCCACCTCCCAACAGTCCCACAACACCGCCACGCAGTGGGCCGGCTTCCAACACGCAGACCTGGCCGCAGCGGACCCCAGCCACATAGAGGGGACCCCCAGAGTCTCTGGCACTGCGTCTCCAGGCCTCACGCTTCATTGGCAAGAGGAAGACGGTACCCACCCTCATCCTGGAGGTCCGTGGAGCTGGGAGCCCCCACCCCAGGGGCCCTGACTTTGACTTTGCAGAATGGGCTCCCGGGGAGGCTGGCCCGAGCCGCTGCCCAGCTTCCTGTCGCCTGCCTGCCCGCCGCGTCCCTCTGGCTTGGCTGGTACTCGTGCGTGTGGGTCATTAATCTCCAGTGCTTTCAGAGCCGGATCCCCTGGGAGAGCTGCGGAGCTGGACGTGAAAGACGGGCCTGCGAGGAGGGGAGAGGGATAGGGACAGGGACAGGGAGAGGAGCCCCTGCCGCCCGTGGGATGCCTCCAGGCTGCCCCAGGGACAGGGACAGGGAGAGGGAGAGGAGCCCCTGCCGCCCGTGGGTGCCGCCAGGCTGCCCAGCAGTGGGGAAGAGGCAGAGCCCTCGGGGGTGACTCAGTAAACCCAGATGCAGGGAGACAGGGCGGGTGCATAGGCCAGCAGCACGAAGGCACCTGGGGACCACATGCATCTGTCCCGCGCGGGGGAGTGTCGGGGAGAAAGGCTTCCAGACACACCTCGTCACCCAACTCAAACGCTTGTCTAGAAGAGACGCCAAGACGCACAGAGGGCAGAGGGCTCAGTGACCCGGAAGGGGTCTGCACGGAGGGCTCAGGGCATGGTCTGTGGGAGGCGCCATGTCCCTCACCAGCCTGGGCCCCCGCAGAGGGCAGGGTCACCCCACGGGCACGTGCGGGACCCCTGTCCAGTCCACGCCTGCAGGCTGCCTGCCTTAAATAGAGTCAGCTGCGTTTCCAGCTAATGTAAGGATGGTGGGATCGATCGGGTACACAGAGACAGATTACCAAGCAGGTGGCTTCGGGCTAAAGATAAATTGTGTCCTCATGTAACTTGGGAAGAGTGGGATGCGCAGAGCTCCTACCGTGCACAGCAAGAACGCCTGGGTGCTTCTCTCTGCGGGGTCTCCGAGGAGCCCCGGACGACCTTGTCCTGCTGGGAACCACCTGGCACAAAGTGCCACCCTGAGCTGCGGGCGCCCAGGGGGCCACGGGGGCGGGGCCCGAGCCCCTGCCTGCTGCCTGCTGCACACACAGCCCGGAGCCCACCCCGCTCAGGATGGGGGCGGGAGGTCACGTCCTGTTCCCAGCAGGCACCGTGCCTGGGGGCCACCTCTCCCTCCTCACCTGCCTGGCTGCGGGCAGGGAGCTGCAGCTGCTGCTGTCTCTGCCCTTACCCGGGCTCCTTCCTCCTCCTCCTCTTCCTCCTCCTCCTCCTCCCTCCCCCTGTTTTTAGGAAATAACCACAGGGTCCCTGAGGCACTAGGATCGCTTCGTTCTTAATCTGGGTGTCGGTTATGAGTATGATCAGACAACACGGAATCCTTGCAGATCTGCCCACTTATGGACGTTTCTTGGTATGTATACTGTAGTTAATGTTTTTTAAAAACAGAGAGAGTTCCCCAAAGTTTCAAAGCAGCGAAGGAAAGTCCCCTGTCCCCTCACCCCCAGCAGCACCCCGCCCACCCACAGGGCAGTCTCAAACCTGGCCCCGCCCCGGCTCAGAGCTGGGGGGGGGGCGGGGGCTCAGCAGGGGCCATTCCAAGGGCAGCCCTGCTGCGCGCAGTGCTGGACGCTGGGTCCTCGGGGAACCACCGTCTGTCCTGTCTCCTCGTGAGTGCTCCGGTCCCATCGCGCGGGCTCCGCACCCCCGACCTGAACTCCTCAACCACTGCTTCATGTGTGGATTTGGGAGGGGACACCCACTCTGTCCCAGCACACGCGTGTGCTCATGTGTGTGCATTCAGCTCCATCCCACTTCACCCCACGGGCAGCCGACCACCAACAACCATCGAGGTACAGCTCAGCCCCATTGCCACGAGGGTCCTGCCAGCCACCCCGGGGAGCAAGCATGTGAAACCCCCACCCCTGGCCTCTGGCAGCCAGGACTCTGTCATGCTGTCGTTCTCAGAATGCGACCTGTGCCCCCGCGACTGGCTCTCCCAACCCGGCACGGTTGGTGCCTCTGGGGTCGGGCCACCGATCAGCGCCTGCAGGTGCCATGGTTGGTTTGGCCGATCTCCCGTGGAATGGTTCCTGGCGTGCGGCTTCCACGCACAAAGCGCGCACAGACCTTGAGCACAGACCTCCGCGTGAGCCCAAGCTCCTCCAGGACTCACTCGCAGGGTGTGAGTTCTGCGTCACAGGCCACACGCTCAGTGGTCAGGAAACGGCCGCTCCCTCCCAGCAGCGAAGTGTGAGAGGCCGGCCGGGCATCCTGGCCAGCACTGGCGCTGACTTCCTCGGCTCGGGAGCATACGTCCCGGTGTGTGATTCCTCGGGGCTGCCGCCATTCTTCACCCTGGCTGTTCCATCCCGTGGACCTCTCTGCGTTTCCCTGGCCTCCTGCTCCTGCACCTGCGTGTGCCTGGCCATGGCTTTTGCCCCTCCCCTACTTGGCTGTGTGCTCATGTGCCTCGGAGCCGTGAGCACTCTCCGAGTTCCGGCGAGGAGTCCCTGGTCACCTCGTGAGCCCCCCAGGCCTTCCCTTCCGTCCTCAGAACCGGGCAGGGGGTCCTCGGGGCTACTCAGAGTCCAGTTCATTCCTTTGCCCTCTCACGGTTGGGTGTTAGTGGAAGAACGCTCCAAGCCCTTAGGGCCAGAGAGCCTCACTTTTTCTAAGAATTTTAGAGTTTTCTGTTTAAGTCTTTGATGCTCTTGGAGGTGGAGTTGAGGATCGTGTCTACACCGGTGAGTGTGCGATCCCCCGGTACCATCTGCTGAAGACCCCTCCCCCCAGCTTTGACCCCGACATGCTGGCATCTTCAACTTCCCAGCTCCTCCCCACAGACCCAGACACCCCACACCCCTCCCCAGCCCTGGAGCCCGCCTCCTCCACCTTCTCCCTCTGCCTCCTGGGCCCCACTGCATTCCTGGAGGTGTCCACGGGCTTAGTCTACATCAGCCCCTCAGCCTTGTGCCCGTCCTGGGTGGGGGCAAGGGTCTTGGCTCAGGTGCAGGGGAGCCGACCTGCCCAGGCTGCCCCTGGAACCCCATCCTGCACGGCTCCCTGAGCCCACAGACCCCACTCCCCGTCCCCTACAGCCCCCTACCCTGCTGTCACCTCCGCCCCTTCCCTGGACGTCCAGGGCCAGCAGCTCCCCTCCAACCACACCCCAGCGGGAGGTGCATGCCTGTGTCCTCACCACGTGGCTGGCACTGGCGCTGGCCATAGCCAGGCCCTTCCTGCCTCTCCTCCCTCGGGCCTCTCCCACCCCTGGAGGGGCATCTCTGCCCTGACCCCTGCTGGCCGCTCCTCTCCGGCCTCCCCATCCCTGCCACTTGCCTTGGCTCAGGGTCCCCTCTATTCCCCGGGCTCTGCCGAAGAAACTTTTCCGGAGCCCTCTGCTGTGGGCCCCAGGAGACGCAAAGCAGGTGCCTCCTCCCCACGCCTCAGTTTCCCCATCTGGAAGTGAGGGGAAGGGGGCACAGAGAGCGCATTGCCTGGGGGGGATGAGCGACAGTGGGGGAGGGGCCAGCCGACCAGCCAGGAGCTGCTTGTACCCTGGGCTCCCAGAGGGGCACAGAGGAGGGCTCCCAGGCCTGCAGAGACACGGCCCTGTGTGGGGACTCCGCGAGCTGAGCTGCCTCTCCCTGGGCAGGTGTGCTCACCTGTTCCTCTGCTATGCATGCAGGAGACAGCCCCGGAGCGAAAAGAAGGCGTTGACCAATTATCCAGGTGGCAGAAAAGCAAGTGGTGGGGGCCTGAGGCCTGAGCAGAGCTGTGAGCGGCCACACGTGGCGGCCCAGGCAGTCGCTTGGGAGAACTGACACTGGCACAGCCAGTTCCCAGCTGCTGTCCCTGGTAGGAGCTGGGAACCTCCCAGAAGGCCCCTGCGACTCTGTGACGTCAGCCTGTCACCTGCCATCCCAGCAGAGGGTGTCCGCCCAGATCCCACCCCCTGGCCTGGCCCGCCTCTCAGGATTGACAGACAGATTTGGGGCCGTCTGTCCCCAGGGCACCTCCTGGGCGGGAAGGGTGGGCAGCCCGGCACGGAGTAGGTGAGAGTCCACCCCCTTCGTCACAGGCACACGGCAGGGTCCCTGTGCTGTGCCCGTGGTGGGGCCGCCAGTGTCCACGTCAGTGGCCCCCACGCTAACCGGGGTGTGGAGTGGCCACAGCAGGGCCACTGGCTGGTCTCGGTCAGGTCACAGTCCCCAGGGAGGAGGGGCGACCGCTGGAGGAAAGTGGGGCCCAAGCATAAACTCCTCACAGCCCGAGAGCGGGGTGGGGCCTGAGTCGGCCTCTGACCACACGTCCTCGCTCAGCCCATCGCTAGAACCGCCTCCTGCTGACCACACACAGTGGGTGGGGGGGCACTGAGTGGTGGAACCTTCTAGAACCTCCTCTGGATTCCTTCTCAGGGGCAATGTCAACCATTCTGGGGTTCTGGGGCCTGGGGGCATGGACCCACGGAAGCTGCCCTGTTCCGGGGAGCACAGGTCAGGGTCCCTGGGCATTGCACTGGCTCACCTAGAGGCCGGAGCCCTCGTCCCAGAACCACCCGGCCGGGTCCCTCCCTCCTTCCGGCCACAACGCCCGCCTCCGCTTTTCTCCCTCGCCGGTGTTTTTAACAAGGACCCCACATCTTCAGATCAAACCCGGCCGTTGCCCTGGAGGCCACCAATAAATTTCTTAGGCAAATAAAATCAACTGGAAATTAGCATAAGAAGCCTTAAATTAACAGGATGTAATTTTATGAGCATCTCGCAAACTCGTCAAAGATGTGTGTCAGCCGGGGTGACTCAGCACTGTCGAGGGGCTTTCATTATATAAGGCTGCTAATTTTTTTCAAATGTAAGCAATGTGCTTTCTTCCTAAACATTGTGTTCTTTGCTCTTGCAATTTGGAAAAATAAATTCTCTTTAAAGCACTGCTTTGCCTAACCACAAAACAAGGCAAGCGGGGAGGCCCGAGAGAGGTGTCCCAGCCCCCCTCTGTCTGGGGAGCCCCCGCCAGGCTCCAGGCGCTCCCTGGAGGCCGTGTGCGCGGTGCCGACTCCGGCCCATGGCATCAGCAGCGACAAGGCTCACTTCGCCTCCTCTCTGCACCGGGTGGCTGCTCGCGCCCTGCCTGGGCTCCAGGAACTTGGCACAGAGACATCGGTGCACCGTGCCCTGTGCCAGGTGCCGGGCTGTGGAGCAGGGCAAACCCTGGCCCCAGGCTCACAGTGGAGCGTGGGAGACACGTGCTGTCGGTGACTTCAGCAAGCGTGATGGGGGGGGTGGCAAGTGGCCTGCCCAGAGGTGGCTGCAGAGTGGACGCGAGTAAACAGCCCTCAAGAAGGAGCTGGGAGCCGGCAGCGTCTGTGTGGCGGCGAGGAGCAAGGTCCATGAGGAAGGGGCGGGGCAGCAGGGTGAGCACCACATTCCTCCCCCAGGCCGGGGCTGCCTGGGCAGACAAGTGTCCCGGGAACAGCTGAGCCTGGTCCAGGTGTCTGCACACCCCGTGCCCCGGTGTGTCTCAAAGGAAGGGTCTGGGTGGCCGGGCAGAGGCCGCCCTGGCCGCCCAGTTACAGAGCGACACTCGTGAGGAAGCAGGAAGGTTTGACTCCTCAGAGGCTGGGTGATACGGGCCCATGTGCAATGCCAAGGTGGGATCTGGGCTGAGACCCTAGGAGAGGCAGGGAGGCAGGCAGAAGACCCCAGGCCAAGAGAAAGCCCGACCTGGGTGGCCCAGGCAGCCAAGAGGGCTGGGAGGGAGTGGGAGGGAGGGGCAGGGCTGGCCGGAGGAGGGGGCAGCCGGATCTGACAGCTGGGACACCTCTAGGGGCGATGCCCTGTGCGGGGGGGCTCCCGCCTGAAGTGGGCCCTGGGAAGGAGGGCGTGGCTGTTACTGGCCTGGGGCACAGCCGAGGGGTCCACTCCCAGCCTTGCAGTCCCCAGGGCACGCCCTGGGGTCTGCGAAGCCAGAGGCCAGCGTGGCTGAGGAGCCAGGAGCCAGTCCAGCACTGGGACTCAGGCCTCAGGCAGCCCAGGGCCACGGGGAGTGTCTTGCTTGTCCCCAGCCATCAGAGTGGCTGAGACAGCTGACAGGATCGCCCTGGGCTGTGGCTTTGGCGGGAACAGGGTCAGGTCTGGGAGAGGCCCAGAGGTCAGAATCCTGCCTCAGAACCCCCAGCAGGCCAGCTCATCCCAGCCGTGACGCCCACGACCCGGCACGGGCCCTCTGGGGAGCAGAGCTGCCGGGGACCTACCCCCCACGGTCGTCTCCTGCTGCCCAGGTGGCCTGGACAAGGTGCCACACCTGTCAGGTTCATTCTCTGAGATGCCACCTGGGGTCTGCAGACTTGGGGTGAGGCTCACTCCAGAGAAGGTGGGCAGGGCAAAGGGGCTTCCCCTTAACGGAGGGGACGGACACGGGGTTGGGAGCCACAAGCCCTGGTGCTGGCCCCCCCTGGCTCCCGCTGGCCTCCCATTCTGCCTGCTCTGAGCACCAGTGACCGTCCGCGCCTCCACTCTGCCCTTGGATGTCCCAGCTGGCTGCTCTCCAGAGTGCAGACTTGACCCCACGCCAAGCAGAGGTCTGTGTCCTGAAGCTGAGCAGCCCACAAGGAGAGAACGAGGGAGCAGGGCCGAGCCGCGATGTACCCTGGCAGGTGTTGCCCAAGGCCTAGGCCCCTCCTGTGACAAAGGTGCGAGCACCCATGTGGGACAGGAGGAGCCTGGCTGCTGCAGGAGCTGCTGACCAGCCTCGCTGACCTGGGGTCTTGACTCAGCCCTGCTTGTGTAGCCGGAGGGGAGCGGCCCCTCCTGAGGGTGCAGGGCAGGGGCGGTGTAGGGCAGAGATGCCCTTGCTCCCAGGGGTCAAACACTGGCTTGAACCAGACAGGAGAAAGGTGACGTTTCTCAGACGGCCTGCTCACCTGGGCAGGGGTGCGGGGGCCCGGGGCAGGGCAGCAGCCACATCCGCTGGCTCTCTGGGATGTGAGGTCACAACGCAGCCCTCTCCGTGGAACCCCACCCATCATGCTCAGGGCCCATGGAGCCGCCTCGGGCTGCCGCCGGGCACAGCTGCCCATCCAGCTCATGCCTGTGCTCTGACTGGGCGCCAGCTGGACCCTGGGCCCTGACTCGCTTTCCCACGACGGCCCGCTGCACAGCCAGCACGCAGGTCGTGCCCACACATGCGTGTCCTGGTCACGTGAGCCTCTGTGTTTCCAGCTGCACATGAACGTGCTGGCACCTGGTTTTATGGACTTGGCTCGAGGAGTCCACCTCCAAGCGCCGAGGCTGGGTATGAGCCAGGCCTGGATGCAGGAAATCCCTGGGCCCACGAGAGGCTGCCCGGAGCCTCCAGCCCCGTGGCGGGCCAGGGGCCATGACCCCAGTGTCCCCGAAGACGCCCACTGGGCCTCCTCTGCCCTCCTCTGGCTTGTTTTTGAGAGCTGAGTCTCACCAGCCCCTATGGAGTTGAGACAGTGCCCAGGGCCAGAGCACAGACCCCCTACACGCCCAGGCGGATGGTCTCCGGGTGGGAGACGCTGCCTGTCTTTCTGCACCAGACAGGGGGTCCTTGAGGGGCTGCAGCTGCTGGGAGAGGGTGAGAAGAGCGGCTTCTGGCGGCGCAGAGGTCGGTGTGGACAGCTGGGAGACTGGGGGCACTGCGGGAGGCCAATGGCGCGGCCGAACCAGACGCTTCCTCTCTCGCGGGTCTGGAGCCGGCTGCTCTCTTGAGCGGCTCCTCTCCCTGGCTCGTGGTTGGACATCTGCCTTCCGAGTCTGTGTTCTGACTTCTCTCTCTCTCTCTCTCTCTCTTTTTTTTTTGAAAATAGATTTATTTTATACTATTTGAAAGGCAGAGTTACCAGGGTGGGGGAATGGGGAGACAGAGAAAGAGAGAGAATCTTCCATCTGCTGGTTCACTCCCCAAATGGTCTAAACAGCAGGAGCTGGGCCCTGCCAAACCAGGAGCTTGTTCTGGATCTCCACCAGGGGTGCAGGTGCCCAAGCACTTGGGCCGTCTTCCACTGCCCTCCCAGGCACATTAGCAGGGAGCTGGATCGGAATCGGAGCAGCAGGGACTTGAACCAGCGCCCATATGGGATGCTGGTGTCAGGGCCTTTGCTGCTACGCCACAGTGCCAGGCCCTCCTGATCCCTTTTGACAAGGACAGCAGCCGTCTGGACTTCGGGTCCACCCTGACGGCTTGGTTCTGACCTGCTGACCACTGCAGACCCGCCCTCCACATGTGGCCACGGCCTGAGACTCGAGACTTCTGGGCAGGAGGCTTTGGGGCGACACCACTGGGCAGTACCAGGGGTGGAAGTTGCACCAGACAACGCAGCCTCTAGAAGTGCCCTTCCCCCCGCTCCCCGGCTTCCGGCGGCTGGGGTGCGGGCGCCCTGCGGGCGAGGAGAGCCGCCTGAGGATTAGTCAGCACGAGCTGCAGCAGGAACACACTTCAGCTCAAGTGTGCCAGTCGGCCCTGAAATCAGCCAAGCACTCGTCACGATGCTGCCGAATTTCCAGGAAAATTAAATAATTGCAGCCCAGGTGGGAGGACCTTAGTCATCACCTCGTTAATGGCCCTGGCCGCGGTCCCAGCCCTGGGGACACTGGAGAGGGCTCTTCCCCCGTGGAGACGCCCCCTCTCCCCGGAGCCACCCTCTGCCCCACGGTGACGGCCCCTCCGGGCAGGAATCTTCTAAGCTCTCCAGCCCACGTCAAGTCTTAGAGCTTCCTGGAGGGCAGAGGAGTGGGCGACAGGGCAGCTCCGCTCACGGGACCCCTGTAGCGGCCATCTCCGGAGGCCAAGGGGGAGGTGCAGCGGCCTCAGGTGCACGCATGCTTGTTGCTGTCGCCCCCCACGCCCCCCACGCCCACTCCTGGCTGCCTCGGGGTCCCCACACTCAGCGCAGTCCTCATCCTGCACCCCTGGCTTGGTGGTCGGGGCGGGGGGAGCACCCAGGGGCTCTAAAGCTGCACCCTGAGCGTCGGTTGTGACACCCACTGCACCTGCCTGCTGCCCCTCCCCCCCCCCCGGAGCTCCCCTTTCCCAAGGCCCAGGAAAGCCCTCCCCCCACACACTGGTGGCTCAGAGCCACAGAGGATGCCCACGGGGGCGTGGCCAGTGGGTGGCTGGGTGCAGCCGTCCAGGGGAACCAGCTGCCTCATCTCTGATCACGACCACCGAACGTCATCATCTACCGCCCGTTGCAGTCCGTGGCCCTACTTTGTGCTGTTCCCGCAGAGCTCGTCCCCGCTTCCCCGGTGCCCCGAAGGCAGCCACCCCGCCCACGACTGTGTCCTCGGGTGTGCGTTCACCCCGTGTCGTGCGTGCCGGCCTGAGAGCGCTGTGCTGTGCTTCAGAGCGCCTGTCTTGTACTTTTTTTCACTCGACAATATGCCTTCAAAATCTGTCCCTGGGACTCGTCACAGAGCGCGCCCAGGCCCCGGGCTTTGGGGTTTCCTGGAGTGCCACACTGCGGCCTACAAACTCCTCCCCCGCTGGCCTCGGGTGGACGCTGGGGGCGTCTTTTCCACAAACAGAGCTCAAGGGAGATGCAGTGCTCGCCCCCTGGCCCTGGCCCCGTGCCCACAGCTCTCTGAGGAGCTCCAAGGAGGGGCACTGCTGAGCCGAGAGCCAGACACTGTCTGGGGGCGGCCCCAGCAAGGCCCCGCCCCCTGCCGCTGGCCTCTCTGTCGCCCAGCCGCCTGGCCTGGTGGGCAAGCCCAGGGCACCTTCCCGTTTTGCCTTCCGCCCCCCAGATCACTGGTGGACGTGATGGCCCCTCCACACCCGGGCAGTGGTCAGGGTCACTTTGTAACAGGCCCATAGTTCCCGCAGTCCCCCCTCTCTGCCTCACAGATTTCTTTGGGGATTTTTTAAAGGATTTATTTATTAGAAAGGCAAAGTTAAAGAGAGAGAGAAAGAGACAGAGAGTGAGCTTCCATCCGTTGGTTCATCCCCAAATGACCTAAGATGCTCAGGCTGGGCCAAGCTGAAGCCAGGAGCCAGGAGCTTCTTCCAGGTCTCCCACCTGGTGCAGGGGCCCAAGGACTCGGGCCATCTTCTGTTGCTGTCCCAGGCCACAGCAGAGAGCTGGATCGGAAGTGGAGCAGCCGGGACTCGAAGTGGCGCCCGTGTGGGATGCCGGCACTGCAGGCAGCGCCTTAACCTGCTGCGCCAAGATGCCGGCCCCTCTTTGAGGATTTTTAAAGATTGTATTTATGTTCATTTGTGTTGAAAGGCAGAGTCACATGCACACACACACACACACACACAGAGAGAGAGACAGAGACAGAGACAGAGAGAGAGAGAGAATCCTCCATCTGCTGCTTCACTCTCCAAATGCCCACAAGCTCCAGGCCTGAGCCAGACTGAAGCCAGGAGCCAGGAGCTCCCCGCAGGCAGAGACCCAAGAACTGGAGCCGCCACCTGCTGCCCCCAGGCTGTGCACCAGCAGGAAAGAGCTGGGACGGAATCCAGCCCAATCCGGGATGCGGGTGTTCAAACACCCGCCCCTCACTTCCTGTGAGTTCCTAAGAGTCCTTTGTACGACGGCCTTCAAACATTTCATGGAAAAGGTATTGTATGAACACGTGGTGGGCTCCAAGCCTTGTATATAAATATATATATAAACCGGTTTAACTCCATTTCCCCACACACCTGTGGAGTCCCCGCAGGCCCCGCCGCAGAGCCCATAGCAGCTGCAGCTCTGTAGAAACCACACGGAGCCTGCAGCTCGGTTCACGCTGGGTCTGCTTCCCGGCGTTCCTGCGGGCGCAGCCTCAGCCGTCCCCAGAGGGGCGGCGCGTGGGGGGCCTCCGTGCACTCTGCACGTCTGTAGCGTGGGGGGGCCTCCGTGCACTCTGCACGTCTGTAGCGTGGGGAGCCTCCGTGCACTCTGCACGTCTGTAGCGTGGGGAGCCTCCGTGCACTCTGCACGTCTGTAGCGTGGGGGGGCCTCCGTGCACTCTGCACGTCTGTAGCGTGGGGAGCCTCCGTGCACTCTGCACGTCTGTAACGGATGCCCCAGGCCTGCCTCTCCCTTGTTAGTACTTTAATCCACGTATGTGAACCCCCCCCACCACCTGTGGGAATGGCTGGCAATGGGCCCAACACCTCACTGTAGGCTGGGAAGGTTCCTCCCGCTCGGGCTCCTGCTCCCACCTCTGTCACACACGGTCGCCCTCGTCCATGGGGGTCCTGCATCATGGACTCAACCCACCAGAGCGGCTGTGCTGAACACGTGCAGTGTGGTTGCTCGAGTCGCGCAGTCTGACAGCTGTGCACTGCGCTTGGGCACTTCGCTTGCAGGTCCGTGCAAACTCCACCCCGTGCGACAGAGGGCAGCTGGGCACTGCGGATTCGGGTACCTGCAGGTGTCCTAGAACCTTTGTCGCTGCCACGTTGTGTTTTTATCACTGTAAAGTGCTGGCTGGAATTCTGGGGGCTGCCCGGGGCCCCACCCTGGACCACTGTCCTTCTGTGAATAGGCCACAGACCAGCTGACTCTGGGTTCATCCACAAGGACACTGTCCCCACCAGCCCGGACCTCCCAGAAAGGGAGTTCTCAAGTGTGGGGGGGCTCCCCGTTTGGGGCCTGGAGGACATAGGAGTCCGCCCGGCGGGGGAGGGCCTCAACCCAGCAATCACGCGGCATCGGCTCAGCCAACCACAGGAGCCTGCAGGTGCGACCCCCGCCCCCACCCAGCGAGGACCCCCGCCGAGCCCTGCCAGACCAGCTGTCCCCAGTCACTCCGTCCGTGCTCACGTGTGCCCCTGTGGCGGAAGACAAAGCCGCTGGCTCCGTAGGTGCTGGTCACACCAAGGGGGGTGCGTGCACCCAGCCCCCAACCGTGAGTTCTTTTCCAAAACAGACCGAGAAATTTGTGGACATTATGCCTTCTATATATTTTAAAACGAGCTTGTCAAGTCCCTCAAAAAATCCAGCTGGTATTTTGAACAAAATTACATGAAATTTATAGATTAATGTGGGAAGATTTGACATTTATACAATTTTAAGAATCCACAAAAATGGCCGATCTCTCCATTTGTTCATGTTTTCCTTTAAATGTTTTCGAGCCTCCGTTTCTCATGTCTTCTTGTGCGTCCTTTACATTTTTTATTTTTTTCCGCTCTCAAGGTTTTCTGCACTTGTTTTTGACTTAATTTCTAGATGCCTCCTGCCTTCGCTGCGTCCTGTGAGTGATCTCGCTCTGCTGTGTTCTGATTGGCTGGGCGCTGATCTTGTGTTCAGCTCCCCGAAACTCTGCACTTGGTTCCCGTCAAGTTCCTGTCGGGTCTGTTGGGTTTCTGGGGCGATGATGCATCCCTGCGCGTGCCGTGCCGACTGCGCGTCTCTTCCCAGCCTTCCTTTCCCTCATCCTCCATCCCTCCCAGAGCCCGCCCCTCCCCTGACAGAATGGCCAGGGAACTCCACTGGCTCCCTCCCAGGCGTTAAAGGGAGTGGGTCCAAAGTTCACCCACAGAGCAGGCCTTCTGCAGACTTTCTGGCGTGCAAGACCCTTACCACACTAAGGAGCATCTCTGCTGGGCTTCGGCGGAGCTTTTAGCAAGTGCAAGGAGCCGCCGGCCTTTGCCAGAGCCTTGCTGGCCTCCGCGGCTTCCTCTGCCCGTGGTCGCCGTGGCGGGATTTCTGACAGTGACCTGCTCTCGCACTGGAGGCACACGCTCCGCCAGGCCACTTCTCCAGCACACCTGCGGATGAAGGGCTCCAGCTTACCTGGAATCTCCCATCCATTTTTACCGTTAAGTGGACCTTTTTTTGTTTGATTTTTCCTTATACTGGCTAGATCTGAATTTGGAGTCAAGGTTAGTATAGCCTCGTAAACGTGGGCTGGGCTGATTCCCTCGTGTTCTGGAACAACTGCTCTCAGAGTATTTTTCTGACGGTTCCCCTCATCTAAAGCCATTCACGCCCGAGCGTTGCTTACGGGGGAAGGTCTTTGACATTTCGATTTCTGAAGAGCTGGGGTCTATTACGTTATTTCCATCTTCTTCCTGCCTGAGTGCTCGGTCTGTCAACCCACCAGTCACTGCGGGATGTTTTTGGTGACGGTCAGGACTTGTGGTCCGTTTGTCTGGTCTCCTCCACAGCTACACTGGCCGCGTCCTCACTGTGTGCTTCAGCACTGGCTTCTTCGGGGGACATGTGCTGGGGCTGGCACTCTACTCCCATCCTCTCTCTCTGAGGCGTAACGTACACAATAAAATGCACAGTGTGCATGACATGGCGCGTCTCGAGCCGCCTGTACGTCACGTGCTCGAGACCCAGAACGCCTCTTCTCAACCAGGACAGCTGCACCTGCCCCCGGCGGCTCCCGTTCTGACCAGTCACCGCGAGGCTCCTCCTGCCTGAGCCTCGTGGCAATGGTTCCGTGCGGGAGAGCCGGCTGTGCCTGCGCTCACGGGGACGCCCTGCCACGTGCATTGGCCACGTGGCTTTTCTTACGCCAGGTCTCAAAGATGCTCTCTAGTGATTTCGTTTAACTTCGTGTCTGTGATCCTCATCAAAGTAGTTACTGTTGAGGCCAAACTTCATTTCTTCGCAGCTGGATCTCCTTCTTGCTACAGACTAGTTCTCCGCTGTGTGCGTGGACCACAGTTTGTTTACCCAGCCTCTTGTGGACAGGTGTTTAGGTCGTTCACAGTTTTCAGCAATTATGAGTAAGACTTTATGCATAACTTCAGGGAGTATTTTACGGATTCGTACCTCACAGTGGAATTTTCTGATGACTAAGTGTACGCTGACTTCTGTAAGATGGTCAAAGCTCTTCTGAACGGCTAAGGCCGTTGCCACTTCAACAGAAAATTATGAGACCGCTACCGTTCCACATCCCCGCCAACACTTGATGGGGTCAGGCTCACTTTTAGCCACCCCTGGAGGTGAACGGGATTCTTGCTGTTGGTATCGAATTGATGACCGATCGTGCTAGTACCTTCCCATGCCCTTCCCAGCCTTTCGCAGGTCCTCCTTGGTGAAGAATTTACTCAAAGCTTTGCTCACGTTCACAGGGCTACCTGGCCTGCAGGAGCTCTGTGTTCCTTCTGGACATGGGTCATTTTTCAA
This sequence comes from Sylvilagus floridanus, assembly GCA_949820135.1. Classification (NCBI taxonomy): domain Eukaryota; kingdom Metazoa; phylum Chordata; class Mammalia; order Lagomorpha; family Leporidae; genus Sylvilagus; species Sylvilagus floridanus. The sequence continues at coordinate 52,576,298 of OX463228.1, forward strand.
ATCTATGTATGGAAAATATTTCTTGCTAATCTGCGGTTTACTAATGAGCTCATTTGGTAGCTGAAATCTTTATTTTTTATGAAATCCAGCTTTTTTTGCTCTGTGGTTACCATTTCTGTGTCCTCTCAAAGAATCTTGTCTTACAGCAGGTCCCTAATACGCTCTTTAGTGACTTAACTCTACCTTCACGTCTGTGGTCCACACCTAAGTAACTTTCCTGTGCTACCACACGGGAGTCAGGACTCAGTTCCCCCACACACATATCCACTTGCTCCAGCGTCATTCCTTGAAGACAGCTTCCTTTCCCCCCAAATGACACTGGCGCCTCCTTCAAACAACCACTGACCGTGGATGCGTGAGTCTCTCTCTGGACGACATGCAGTACATTCTTGTAGTTGTCCAACCGTGTGCCAATATCTTGCTGAAATGTTCCCTGCTGTTTACTGGAATTCTTGGAATCGAGTAGAGTTGAAGACATTGACGTGGTCTTCAACATGTTTCTGTAAATTATCCCAGGTCTCTGTACCTCCGTATAATTTTTGAATAATTTTATTGCTATAATAATTGATACACAATAAGCTAAGAGTGTCTTGAGTGTACACTTCTGTGACACTCACCGTGTGCAGACAACTGGGAAACCACCACCATTATCAAGGTGATGAGGAACACCTCCCACGCCCCAGAGCCCCCCAACAGCTTCTCGGTGCCCCTGTTGCCCCTGCATTTCTCCCTCTCCCTCTCTCTAGGCACCCACCACCTGCCTTCTGCACTGTGTGTTACTTTGTGTTGTCCAGCGCTTATACAGCCGGACTCACATTGTTTGCTCCCTGGTATCTCTCACGCAGTTATTTTTGGGTCCATTATCATGGCCCACATTCTGTGGTTCTAACAGATTACGTGAGGCAGGGCAATGTGTTAGGGGAAGGAGGGTACTTAGGTCGTGGTTCCAGAGGCCAGGGTCTCACTTGCATCAGCTCACATGGAAAGCAGCCGGACAAGCAGGTCTGAGTGGACGAGGGGCAGCATGGGGGACAAGCTCGCTTTGTGACTCCCGCTCTCGCGGGAACTCAGCCAGTTCACCAAGAGCGAGCACTCACTCCCTGGAGATGGCTCAGCTCCCACGGGCCTCGCCTCTCACCGCCACCGCTGTGGTCGGCGAGCTCCAGGGCGAGTTTTGGAGTGGACAGACCACATCCACGCTTGAGCGTCCACATGTGCTGCCGAGTGGGTCGGCAGATCATCGCTGTAGAAACTCATCTTGTGAAATTCTAAAATTTCTTTCTCCATCCCCTGTGGATAGAGATTTGGGCTGTTTCCCATTGGTGATGTTACATATAAATATTTATGTACAATATTAGTACTGGCATTCTTTCACAGCATGAATGTTTGTATCCCTTCAAAATCGGTATGTTGGGTATAGTGGGTAAAGTCGCCACCTGCAGTGCCGGCATCCTATTTGGGCACCGGTTCAAGTCCCAGCTGCTCCACTTCCGATCCAGCTCTCTGCTATGACCTGGGAAAGCAGTGGAGGATGGACCAAGTCCTTGGGCCCCTGCACCTGCGTGGGAGACCCAGGAGATGCTCCTGGCTTCGAATAGGCACAGCTCTGGCCGTTGCAGCAACTTGGGAATGTGTGAACCAGTGGATGGAAGACCTCTCTCTCTCTCTTTCTCTCTCTCTGCCTCTCCTTTCTCTGTGTAACTCTTTCAAATAAATCAATCAATCGTTAAAACAACAACAACAACAACAACAACAAAAAAACAAAATTGGCATGCTGAAATCCTAACCCCAAGACGATGGCTTTAAGAGGCCAGATATTTGAAAGGTGATTGGGTCACGGGGTGGCACTTCCGTGAGTGCACGCGTGTCATTGTAACAGAGCTCCAGCAGAGGCACTCCCCTGCTTCACGGAAGACATGGAAGGAGGGGCCTGCACTGGGCCCCAGATGGGCCAGCATCTTGACCCTGGACATGAGTCTCCAGAACTGTGTGAAATGGGGGTCTTCTAAGTCATCCGTTTGTGTTATTTTGTGACACCAGTCGCCCAAAACTAAGAGTTTTTTTTTTTCCACTTGTATAAAGACCTCCGAGCAGAACGGCTGGAACACCTGGGATGAGGGTCACCTGCTGGAGGAGGGGGAAGGCTTTTCTGGCGTGGGCATTGCCATTTTGCACACCCACCGCAGCCAGGGGCTCTGTCGTCCTGCCGGCACTCGGCGTGGCCAGTCTTCTGAGCTGTGGCCGTCCCAGCAAGTGTGCAGTGGGGTCTCGTGGTTCGCGTGTGCAGCTCACCAATGGCGCAGAAGCCCCACACACCCATGTCCTTAGATGCCATCTATATTTCTTATTAAGTGTGGGTCCAAATATTGTCTACTGTAACAGATTGTGTTTTTTTATAATTGAGTTTTCAGAGTTCTTTATAGCTTACAGATTCAAGTTCTTTATCAGATATATGCCTTGAATATATTTTCTCCCAGTTCATGGCTGTGTCTTCATTCTCTTCACAGTGCGCTTTGAAGAGCAGGGGATTTTATTTTAAATTCAGTACACTTTACCGATTTGTTCTTTTATGGATCGTGCTTTTAATGTAATATCTGATAAAACTTTAATTTAAGGTCACCAAGGTCTCCTCCTGTATTTCCTTTCAGAATACCCATAGTTGTAGGTTTTGTGTTTAGGTTTAGGATCTACTTTCTAAATTTTTTGTATATGATGCAAGTTACAGGTCGAAGTTCGATTTATGGACTGTGGACGTCCAACAGGCTCAGCCCCTTGTCCTGTGAACACCATTCCTGGGTAATGGCCTCTGTCCAAAACCAGCTTTGTCTCTTTCTGCACTCACCGTTCTCTTCCATTCACCTATTTGTCTGCTTTGTAGTCAGCATCGCATCCTGGCTTGCTGGCTATTTTAGCTCCTCTGAATCTCCATATACATTTTAAGGTAACGTTTTCAATGTCCCCCAAAAGCCTGCTGGGATTCTGCTTGGACTATGCTGCTGGTGCTACAGCTCGATCCTGAGCAAATTAGAGTTGTGACAATTTTGAGTTTTCCCACCCGTGACCAGAGGCCTCCTCCCAGCTGGACTCCCGTCACACGGGTTTCAGGCTGTGGGGAGTCGTCCTACAGCACACGGATGTTTCCCACGTGCCCCACGTGTTCTGCTGCCGGCTCCTTTCACAGTTCTGTCTGAAAGTAGTCTTTGCTGCTCTCCTGAACGTTTCCATCCACCTCTCATTGTTCCCTTCAGACCTCGGTTTACCTCTCCACGACCCTTCGTATCCTCTGACCATACGGGATTCAGGGCCAGCATCCCTGTGCGTCAGTCCTAACATCTGCGACAGTTTGGGGTTGATTTCGATTGATTATGGGCCTCACTGTGGAGTTTGTTTCTCTGACTCTCTGCATGCCTAATGATCTTTGATTGGATCCCAGACACTGAGATTTGTACTGTGCTGGGTGCTGGGCTTCTACGCTTGGAGATGTTGTTAAGTAGTCTGGAAGCAGTTTGATGTTTTGGGTTTTGTTTTAGCATTTGTTAGTGGAGACCACGCACGTGCTTAGTCCAGGGCCAAAGCTGGTGTTCAGTGAGGTGCCTGGAGTGCAAGATATCAGGAGACCCTTGTTCCGAGGGCCACGCAAGGGCCTGGGTATCCTGAAACCGTGCTGGGGACAGCTCCCACTCCCTCACCACCCTTGGCCCTGACGGGGGACCCTCAGGAGCTCTGAGGCTTCTCAGCTGGGCCGTGGGAGCAGACAGTGTTCCCAGACAACTTTCCTGTGTGAGCACAGGTGCCGTTGCCCCACGACTCTCCTGTTCTCCCGTCTTGGGTCCTCACCTGAGTGTGCCAGTGAGCACTCAGCCAATCAGCAAGCCTGTCTCTCTCTCCAGGCTCACTGCCTTCTGTCGAGGGTCTTGAAAAACGTGGCTCATGTTCTGTCTTTTTTTAAAAAAATTATTCTTTCAGATGAAAGATAAAATCCAATCCATGTTATTTCAGCTTAACTGAAGGTAGAAATCTATTTTGTAAAAATTTTAGAATGATTTTATCAATCTTATAAGAAAGACTGCTGGAACAGTAATGGAGGATGTGTTGAAACCACAGGTGAGTATGAGGAGAATTGCTGTTTTACTAACATTGAGTCTCTCAGTCCATGAACATGGTATAGCTCCCCACTTATGCAAGTTTTCTTTAATGTATAACCATGGTGTTTTGAATTAACTATCTTGTTAATTTATTACTAAGAAGTTAGTGTTATGTGCTCTTTTAAATAGGCTTATATTTAAATTTTATTTTGCAGTTGCTTCTTGCTAGAATGTAGACATAAAGTGGATTTTTACATATTGGTCTTATATCCTGAAACCTTACTAAATTAACTTATTACTTGCAGAGCAGGTTTTTTTTTTTTTTGTAGATTTAGAGTTTTCATGTGCATAATTACATCATCTGAGAATAAGTAAAGTTTAATTCTTCCTTTCCAGTTTCTGTATCTTTTTTCCACTTGCCTTACTGTCATGATGTGCAGAACAACGCAGAGTGCATGTGTAGACAGACATCCTTTCCTTGTTTCTGATCTTGAGGTTGTGGGATCCCAGGCTTCCATCATTACATGTGAAACTGTAGGTTTTTGGTACAATCCCTCTACCCACTGGAGGGAGTTTCTTTATCTGGCTAATTCACTCAAATGTTTCTTTTTTACTTTAAAATCATAGATAGCGTTGACTATTGTAATTGTCTTCCTTGTATCTATCAAGATGATCACATAATTTTCGCCATACTCTGTAAATGTGGAAACTTTCACCAATTTATATTGACATATCCATTTTTCAAATGTTCAGCCAAATGCATAATCCTGAAATAAGCTTACCTTCTTTGTAGAGTGTCAGAGTTCATTTTCTAATATTTTGCTGAGAAACTTCGCATCCATGCTCCCAAACAATCTTGGTCTACAATTCTATTTTTCTTATAATGGCCTTTTCAGGATCGGGTATCAACTTTACACTGGCCTCACAAAATCAGTTGGAGAATTTTCATTTCTATTTTCTGGGAAAGTCTGAATAGCATTGGTATTCCTCCCTTAAATGTTCAATAGAAATAAAAAATGAAGCCATCTGGGCCTGGAGTTTGCTTTGTGGGCTTTAAATTTTAATCAAGTTCCGTAATAGATACATATAGGGATTTTCACATTTTCTGTTTCTTCTTGTCTTAGTTTCACTAAGTTGGGTTTCTCAGGGGAATTTTCCATTTCATGTAAGTTGTTGAATTGATTTGCATAAATCTGCTCATAATATTCCCTATTATCCTAGTAATGTCTGTTCAACAGTAATGGTGTCGCCTCTCCACTCCGGATCCTGGTGGTTTGTTTTTCTTCTAGTTTTTCGATCACTCTGCGGCTGTCCTTGTGGACCCGACCTTGAATCTGTTGATTTTCTGCGTTGCCTGCCTATGTCCTGTTTAATTGACTGCTGTGCTCATCTTCTGATTTCTCCACTTTAGTTTGGTTTGATTTGTTCTTCTTTTTCTAGCTTCTTACAGAGGAAGATAAGGTCACTGATATCAAATTTTCGTTCTTTCCCAATGCAAACATTTAAGGCTGTAATTTTCCTCCAAAATTGAGTTAGCTGAATTCCACACATCTTTTTTAAATAAACTAATTAATTTTAAGAATAGCTTTAGATTTACAGAGAAGTTGCACAGGCAGTACAGAGAGTTCTCATATCCTCGATGCCAGTTTTCTCCACTGATGAGATCCTGTGTGTGACATGAGTCTACAAGCGTGTGTCTGACAGATCTGTCAGAGCCAAGGCGCTAACACTGGCACATCGTGATCGACCGAGTCTAGAGTCGTCTGGGTTTCCAGACTTCGACCAGCCCCGTGCCTGCGCCAAGCTCCCCCCGCCCTGGCGCACGTGGCATTCAGTCGCGGCATCTCCACGCGTTCCTCCACACGGCAACTGCTTTCCAGGCTCCCTCGCTTCTGATGACCTTGGCGGTTTGGGGCGCTACCGGTCAGGGATTTGGTAAACGAGGGTGCCTCACACCCTTGGTGTTTTGGGTCCTCTTTCCTGCGCAGTGGAGGGCTTTGCTGACTCCTCTTGCCACTTCCTACACCCTGGGTGTGGAAAAGCGTGTGGCTTGCTTTCCTCTGACCTGTGGATTGCCACTTGTCTTCTTGGTGCCGCAGTCTAGTTTCATTCCTTTGCGATCAGAGAGCACTCTTCATTCACTCCACCTTTAACTTCTCCTGGGGCTGGCTTCACCGCACAGCAGGCACTGTTCTGTAAAAGCTCCGGGGGACCCAAAGGCTGTGCGTGTTCTGTACTCCTTGGGTGCAGCCAACCACAACTGTCCATGACAGCCAGCTGTGATTGTCCACGACAGTTGACCGTGACTATCCACGACAGCCGACTGTGACTGTCCACAATAGCTGAACGTGACTGTCCATGATAGCTGACTGTGACTGTCCATGACAGCCGACCGTGACTGTCCACAACAGCCGACTGTTACTGTCCACGACAGCCTACTATAGCCAACCATGACTGTCCACAATAGCTGACTGTGACTGTCCACGATAGCTGACCGTGACTGTCCATGACAGCCGACCGTGGCTGTCCACAACAGTGGCACACTGAGGTGTCAAGTGCTCTGGTCTGACAGGTTCTAGCAGCCCGTGAAGGAGGAACGCTAGTCTCTGTCTACTGTCCAGATGTGGGGTCTCTTCCTGCCTCTGGTCTGTCAGTCCTGCTCTGAGTGCTGTAAGGCTCTGGTGTGAGGGGAAGCTGCCCTGAGGGTGCTCAGCCCCCTTGACGAAGTGATGCTTGCTTGCAGCGGGAGAGGTGGCGCCACTCCACCCGCCCCGCCACTGCTGCTGGCAACAAGCCATCCACGGCCTCGCCTGCACTCCTGCTTCTGCCACAGTCACACACATTTTAGCTACAGATTTCTGGCTTCTTGTGGGTACTCAGGTGTAACCCTCTGCAGTATTGAGTGGTTATTTTAAGGATTACAACACACAGCTTTTTATTAGTTTCCCTATTTTGTTGTTAGTATTACTGGAAAGGCAGAGGAACAGAGAGAGAATGAGAAAGAGATGGGGGGGGAAGAGAGAGAGAGTTTACACTGACTCACTCCCCTGATGCCTGCAGCAGTTGGGGCTGGGTTAGAATGAAGCCTGCAGCCAGGAGCTCCATCCTGGTCTCCCGCATGGGTGACAGGGATCCAAGCAGTTAAAACATCACCTGATGTCTCTTAAGGTGCACATTAGCAGGAAGCTGAATAGGAAGCAGAGGCAAGACTCAAACCCAGGCACTTCAGTATGGGATACGGGCATCCTAAGTGCACCCTGAGCCCACTGCCCACAGCACCCCTACAGCATCCCTCCCCACTCCCACAACACCATACAGCGTCCTTACCCACTGCCCACAACACCCCTACAGTGTCCCTCCCCACTGCCCACAACACCCTACAGCAGCCTTACCCACTGCCCACAACACCCTACAGCATCCCTACCCACTGTCCACAACACCCCTACAGCATCCCTCCCCACTGCCCACAACACCCTACAGATTCCCTCCCCACTGCCCACAACACCCCTACAGCATCCCTCCCCACTGCCCACAGCACCCCTACAGCGTCCCTCCCCACTCCCACAACACCCTACAGCATCCCTACCCACTGCCCACAACACCCTACAGCATCCCTACCCACTGCCCACAACACCCTACAGCAGCCTTACCCACTGCCCACAACACCCTACAGATTCCCTCCCCACTGCCCACAACACCCCTACAGCATCCCTACCCGCTGCCCACAACACCCTACAGCATCCCTCCCCACTCCCACAACACCCCTACAGCATCCTTACCCACTGCCCACAACACCCTACAGATTCCCTCCCCACTGCCCACAACACCCCTACAGCATCCCTCCCCACTGCCCACAACACCCTATAGCGTCCCTCCCCACTCCCACAACACCCTACAGCGTCCCTCCCCACTCCCACAACACCCTATAGCGTCCCTCCCCACTCCCACAACACCCTACAGCGTCCCTCCCCACTCCCACAACACCCTACAGCGTCCCTCCCCACTCCCACAACACCCCTACAGCATCCTTACCCACTGCCCACAACACCCACCTCTGCGGACAGATTTTCTCTGAATACGTTCAGGCTGGCTGTATTCTGTGTTCCGCCTCCACTCTGTTCTGGGCCTTTCTTCCTAACAAAGACTATGCACGGGTTCCAAACCTTTCGCTCCAAAACAAGCTCCCCTCTGATCCCCTTTCCCGCGAGTGTTTGGAGGTCTCCCCAGGCCCGGCCGCTTGCCCAGCCCCGGGCTCTGGGAGGCTCTGCTCTCAGTTTTTGCCCTCTCGTGCCTGTTCTGCTATAGCTTGGATAACACCTTGGACACCCACCACCCGTTCTCAGCACGACACTGCTCACATAAAGCAATCCGCTGAGCAACAAGGGGCGGCTGGTGTCAGAGCGGGATTCCTGCGCTCCCACCCGACTTCCTGGTCCACCACCCATTGCACCCCTCTTCCGCAGGTTCCCTACCCACCCAGTGCAGGTATTTTAAAGTCACCGTCTGCAGTTGTGAGATCTAGATCATGAATGCAGCATATTTTTATTAGCACAGAATGCGTGAAAGCTGCCGAACCCTGGGCACTCCGGGCCCTGCGCCAGGTAGGGTGGGGAGAGCGCCGTCTCCCTCTGTGGGGCGGAAGAGCACCCCAACACCTCCACTGCGTGGGGGGCCCCACCAGGGGGCCCTACTCCCCACAGCCTGAATCCCCATCCTCATTCGGAGCCCCACGGAGGCAGAGCCATCATCTGTCACAGGTCACCTCCAAGGAGTCAATGTTAGTGTCGGGGAAGCAGCGAGCAGGCGCCCGGCCCCTGCAGCCCAGGCTGTCCACAGAGCCCCGGCAGAGCCCCCGGACCGCAGCCCCTGCCCCATGGCAGGGAGGACTCTGTCCTCCCCTGGTGCCTGTGGAGGCCGAGGGAGAAACCCGACCCCTGCCCGTACCTGCTGGAAATGAAGCCAGTGCAGAAGAAGCCGATCCGACCATGCTCCGGGATCTGCTGACGTGAGACCCAGAAGGCCAGCTTTTCTGTACAAAAAGGCACAAGAGCAGGACACCCGGAGTGACCAGAAGAGGGTAGGACTGCAGATAATGTTTAAAAAAATGCTTCAACAACCTTAGAACAAATGAGGAGGAAATGTGAGGGTGTCGCGTGCCCCCAGACCCTTGTGCTGGAAACCTACCCCCGAGGTCGCAGCGCCAGGTGTGGGGGCCTCTGGTTCGGGTCTCAGATCTGCTCTGCTGTGCAGAGGGCTCCTGGATGGCCGTGGTGTCCACGCCCCGAGGTGTCTGGGCCCACAGGTGTCCACGCCCCCAGGTGTCCACACCCCCAGGGGTCCATGCCCCCAGCCACGCAGAGACCCTCAGGAGGCTCCGCGGGGAAGAAGAAGAGCAGAACCCGCAGCGGCCGGCCGCCCTCAACACAGGCTCGGGGAAGTCTGCTGAGCAGCGAGGAGATGATTCTACGATGGAAAGGGCAAACGTAGACAAAGCGAGTAGCCCTCCCCTCCTCCTGAGCTCTCCAAATCATGTCTGGCAGCTGGAGCAGAGAGCACAGCACTGCCTGACGAAGCTGTCCATGCATGGCCAAGAAGGCGCTGAGACGGTACCTCCCCACGGGGGAGAGCGGAGACAGACTCACCTTCTCTGTCTCCTTCCTGAGCAGCCTGTGGCTCCAGCAGACTCAGATGCAGGACAGGTGTGGAAGGGAGCAGGCAGATAGACCAAAGATGCCACACTGAGATACATTCAAACGCGCTGGAACTGGAAGGCACCGGTATGGTCTGGTTGAGAAGAGCAGCACCGATGATAGCTCAGGACGGGAGCTGCGGAGCCGCATGGTTGCTACATGCGACCAGAACCGAGCTATTATCACGCTGACGTGCACTGTGACAAGTTAAAGACCATGCTGTCGTCCACTGAGCGACCAGTAAGAATAAAGCATATCATCAGAAAACCAGAGTGGGAGCCGGCGCTGTGGCGTAGCGGGTAAGGCCCCCGCCTGCAATGCCAGCATCCCATATGGGCGCTGGTTCGAGTCCGGCTGCTCCTCTTCTGATCCAGCTCTCTGCTGTGGCCTGGGAGAGCAGTAGAAGATGGCCCAAGTCCTTGGGCCCCTGCATCCACGTGGGAGACCTGGAGGAAGCTCTTGGCTCCTGGCTTTGGATCGGCACAGCTCTAGCCATTACAGCCATCTAGGGAGTGACCCAGCGGATGGAAGACTCTCTCTCTCTCTGCCTCTGCCTCTCTGTAACCCTGCCTTTCAAGTAAATAAATAATCTTTAAAAAAATCAGAGGAATGAAAACGGCACAGCGGAAACACTGCTTAGCAAGCCAAGGCAGAAAGCAGCACGGAATAACAAGACGCCATGGCCACACAGAACACACATTGTGATGCAGGCGTCAGCCAGGCAGCTCAAGAACCACTCTGTCACATTTAAATGGACTAACTGCTCCAGCTGATGGACAGAGTGTTAAACTAGGTAGTGATGAGAAACCTAACCAGACACTAGCTATAAGAAAGCTCACTGTCGGTTCTAAGGCACAAATGGATGGAAAGTAAGACTAGAAGAACTACGCTGACAGCACTAACCCTAGAGGATGGAGGGTGGCTGCGGCGACATCCGACAGTCAGTCAGCTACACAGGCTAAGGTGACAGAGCCCCGAGGGGGTTTCCGCAGTGCTGCAGGCTGGTAGGTTAGGGCGAGAGGACCGTTATCAGTGTGTGTGCATCCGATAGGTTAGGGCGAGAGGACCGTTATCAGTGTGTGTGCATCCGATAGGTTAGGGCGAGAGGACCGTTATCAGTGTGTGTTCATCCGATAGGTTAGGGCGAGAGGACCGTTATCAGTGTGCGTGCATCCGATAGGTTAGGGCGAGAGGACCGTTATCAGTGTGCGTGCATCCGATAGGTTAGGGCGAGAGGACCGTTATCAGTGTGCGTGCATCCGATAGGTTAGGGCGAGAGGACCGTTATCAGTGTGCAGCTCAAGCCACAGCCACCAAACAGTGCAGCGAAGGCTGGCAGATGGAAAGGACGAGCAGAAACCTCGACAGGTACACGTGAGTCTGACCTAAGTGACCCGAATGACGGGCGCACAGAGCCAGCACCCGAAACAGCGCTGAGGAAATGTCGGGACTTGAAGGACAGCAGCTTCGCTACCCGGGACCCCATCGCCGCCACAGCACAGCGCGCTGTTTTCAAGCACAGGTGCAACGTTATTTAGGACAGTCACAGCCTCGTCCTTGGAAAAATTCTCAACAGACTTAAAATAAACTGAAACAAAGTAAATACTCTTCTCTAGTTCCGTTAAAAATCAACCACAGGAAAACTCAGAAAAAAATATTCACGCTTGGTAACTAAACATCACACTCCTAAATAACGCACAGGTCCACGAAGAAGTACAAGGGCACGGGAAAGTGCATTGAACTAAACGAAATGAACACCTGACGTTAAGACACAGGCGATGTAGCTTGTGGGAGGGAACTTTAGCTTTCAAATTCTTCTGTTAGAAAGGGAGAAAAGATTCAGCAAAATCAAGAATAAAAGAAGAGGTACAACTCCAGGAAGTGAAGAATTATAAGGGAATATTATGATTGATTTTATATTTAAAATTAAAATCCCTAGAAAAATCATAAATTATGAAAACTGCATAAAGTAGTAAAGGAAAAAAGAAAATATCAAAAAAAGACACACATTAAGTAAAAAAAACCTCTGAAATCTTTTCAGATATAAAGCCAGGATGGCTTCGCAGGTGAATTTCATCACATGTCTAAGGCAAAGACAATCTCTAATCACGAAGTCTTCCCTAGAGGAGTGCAGAGGGGTGCCGACGGCCTCCCCTACCACTGACGGAGACAGCGCCGCCGGGTGTGAAGGGCGGGCACGGCACCCTGGGAATGAGGCTGCAGAGTCCACTTCTCAGGAAAACGATGCCACGGTCCTCAGCAAAACATCTGCAAACCAGCGCAAGCGAGAATGATCTGACATGATAAGCAAGGGGAATTCATCCTGGAAAGGCAAAGCTGGCTTGACATCCCGAAGTCAGTTGTTATCATGCAGCGCTTAGGAAAACAGAGGCGGGAAAATGGCCTTCTCAGCAGATGGCTGAGCTGTAACACCAACCATCCATGTGCTGGCCCTCAGCCACCTGCGATGGACGCTCGACCTGACGGACTATCTCCACGGACACCCACGTGGGTGTCCATCACGCTGGAGGGCGCAGGCTGAGTCCTCCCCCTCCACAGCCGGTGCTACGTCCAGGGCATCTGCTCTTACACTCACATTGCTCACTTGTGCTGCGGGTTCCAGCCAGTGCAACACGACAGGGAAATCACAGACGTGCCATTTGGAGAAGCAGCAGCGGAACTGTGCTGATTCTTGGATGACAAGATACTGCGTGTGGAACATAGGAAGAAATCCATACAATTGCCACTAGAATTCATTAAGTGTAGTCAGGGCACAAGACACGAGCTCAATATACAAAAAGCAATTCTGTCTCTGTACAGCAGCAATGAATAAGCTGAAGATAAAACTCAGAAAACAAGTTCATTCACAAACGCTTCAGAAATACTCAGGTATACATGTTTTAAAGATTATTTATTTATTTGAAAGGCAAAGTTACAGAGACAGAGGGAGAGGTTTTCCATCAGCTGGTTCACTCCCCAGATGGCTACAATGGCAGGCGCTGATCCGAAGCCAGGAGCCAGGAGCTTCTTCCAGGTCTCCCACGTGGGTGCGGGGCCGACTTCCACTGCGTTCCCAGGCCATTGCAGAGAGCTGGATCGAAAGTGGAGCAGCCAGGACTAGAACCGGTGCCCATATGGGATGCTGGCACTGCAGGTGGTGGCTTTACCCACTACACCACAGCACCAGCCCCTCAGGTATAAATTTAACAAGGGATTTACTTTGAACACTATAATACGTTGACAAGAAATATTAAAGCAGAAACGAGTTACTGGGGAGACAATGTTCATGGATTAGAAGGTAACGTCAGATTCAATGTAATCTCACAAAATCTCAGCAGGTTTTTTATAACAGAATTCCAACCTGATCCTAAAGTTCATGCTGAAATATAAAATATCTATAATAAGCAAAATAGTTTTAAAGAAAAACAAAGTTGGAGAAATTTAAAACCGATTTTAAAATTTACTATGCATTTATAATCATCAACATACCAAGGTATTGGTGTAAAAATATGCATACCAATCAAAAGAACAGAATTAGAAATTAACCCACATGTTTGTGGCTGTTTGATTTGACAGATATCCAAAGAAAATTCATTGAAGAAAGCATAATCTTGTCAACAAAGAGTGAAGGAACACTTGGGTATCTCTGTGCAAGGAGAGAGACAGAAAGAGAGAGAGAGAGAGAGAGAGAGATTTAAAAGGAGAGAGATAACCCTTAACTCAAGGCATGTAAAAATTTACTCAAAATGGATCATAGACCTAATTGTAAGAGTTAAATTCATAGAAGTTCTAGAAGAAAACAAATGAAAAAAATCCTGTGATGTGAAACTAGGAAAAATATTCTTACGTGGAATATCAAACCACAACGCATAAAATAAAAACTTGGAGTGGCACTGTGGCATACAAGGTAAAGCCTCGTGGCAAAGCATCCCACACGGGCACCGGTTCGAGTCCCAGCTGCTCCACTTCCAATCCAGCTCTCTGCTATGGCCTGGGAAAGCAGTAAGAAGATGGCCCAAGTGCCTGGGCCCCTGCACCCGCGTGGGAGACCTGGAGGAGGCTCCTGGCTCCTGGCTTCAGATCAGTGCATCTCCAGCCATTGCGGCCATCTGGGGCCATCTCTCTCTCTCTCTCTCTCTCTCTCTCTCTCTCTCTCTCTCTCTCTCTCCTCTCCTCTCCTTCTAGAAGAAACAAATGAAAAAATTTTGTCTCAAACAATTTGAGAAAAGTCGACGATAGTACAGGAACGCTTGGAGAACAAACTACCTCGAGGTGCATCATGCAAACGAGCCGTCAGAAGAGTCACCATCAGCGGGATGTGGTTCAAGTTCAAGTGAGACCATGGTGAGAACCACTGCCACACAGCTAACACCAGGCCTCAGGCGAGAAACCCAACAGCACCCTGAGATCAGAGGCAAGGCGGGGGTGTTCTGGCTCCGTATCCCTGGAGGTCCGGGCTGGTGGGATAACGCAATTAAAAAATCGCAGGAACGGACAGTGAATGCACATGCGCTTTGTGCACACTGCACAGCTGCGTATGGCCAGAGAAAGTCCTAAGGAATCAATAAGATGCATGGTTTTATAAACCGTAACCGATGTTCAAGTCTAGCAAAGTCAGCAAGGTCACAGGTGCAAAGTCAGCTACAAACAGGTCTGTACACTAGCAACAACCATCCGACACTTAAATGTCAAAGATATCATTCAAAACAAGCACCAAAAATGTGAAACACTAGAAATAAATTTACCAAAACGGCAGAAATCTCTAACACTCACGAGGCCGTGACCACACAGCAAGGTGCGCCACGCTCAGGCAGCGGAAGGCTCGGTGCCGCTGACGCCGTCTCTCTCCCGCACGCCGTCATAATTTACAGGCTGGACCCGTCACAGCAGGAGCACCCAGGTCTCCGTGCAATTTGATAAACTGGATCCAAAATAGTCAAAAAACTGGTTCCAAAATGAGGTTTTTGTTGTTGTTTTAAAAAAAGCACAGGCCGAATAGGAGTGCCTGTGTGGTCCCTCCCCCGACAAGGTGCCACAGCACAGAATCAGCTTGTCCCCTTGGCCGCAGGGCCTGGGGAGGCCAGCGGAAGCCCCTGTGGAGCGGGAAAACCCAAGAGAGCATGGGAGAGAGGGGAGGGGGCACCTGGCCCTCCCACACCACCTCCCCCGCCCACATCAGCTTGGAGCCAAGACAGATTTCTCTGCACCAGGAGAATGGAAGCTGCAGGCGGGTGCACGGACGACTCCCACAGCCCTCACAGGCCCTGTGAGGAATCAATAAGATGCATTGACGTCACCGCCACAGAGCCGCAGGCCAGGCTGGGGCCCACGTGCACCCATGGCTTCAGCCACTACCGCCTGGCACCACCATGAAACTGGACCCCGGGGGCAGCAGACACAGCATGCTGGAGCCCCGCCGCCATCCCCCCACTGCCTCCTGATGGGGGCTGCAGCACCCTGACCCCGGCTGCTCACACAGCACTTCACCTCCAGGATGCTGGTGGCCTTGCACCATGGGAAGCCTATGCCTATCCAGGAGCTCACGTGCACCTGCACCTGGCTCGGAAATTAGACAGCAAAACCATGCCAGGCCATCGCAGTCACCACACCCACTGCCAAGGCCACTAAACTACCATGGACATTGCTGACGAGGGTCACAGCGAGGACGCTGCACGGAGCCCACCCCGAGTCCAAGCCACACACCCCTCCCTAGGGGTACCCCAGCCCCTGTCGCGGGAAGCAGCCTCCCCTGAAAAACGGATGCTCCGCCAAGCTGGGGAAGGTGCAGAGAGATCAGACGCACATGAGGCAGGGGTGGCGAGGACGCACGGCGCCTCCCAGGGGACAAGGGCTCCCCAGTAAGACTCCAGAGAAAAAAACACTACAGAATACCCCAAAAAGAATTCACAATAACCATCTTGAGGAAGCTCAGTAAGAGTCAAGAAATGTGGTACAGCAGGTTAACACCCTGGCCTGCAGTGCCGGCATCCCATATGGGCGCCGGTTCAAGACCCGGCTGCTCCACTTCTGATCCAGTTCTCTGCTATGGCCTGGGAAAGCAGTAGAAGATGGCCCAAGTTTTTTGGCCCCTGCACCCGCGTGGGAGACCTGGAAGAAGCTCCTGGCTCCTGGCTTCAGATTGGAGCAGCTCCGGCCGTTGCGGCCAATTGAGGAGTGAACCAGTGGATGGAAGACCTCTCTCTTCTCCCTCTCTCTCTCTCTCTTCTCTCTCTCTCTCTCTCTCTCTCTCTCTCTCTCTCTCTCTCTCTCTCTCTCTCTCTCTGTGCAACCCTAACTTTCAAATAAATAAATAAATCTTAAATAAAAGAAAATACGAGTCAATAAAATCTGGAAAGAGTTCATGATCCAATGACAAATTAAGACACAAATATCATTTAAAAAAAAAAGACCCAAACAAACCTTGCAGCTGAAGAATTCTATGAATGAAATGAAAATGTTTATGGCTAGGAAAATGACAAGGGAAGCCACAGAATGGGAAAGACAGTTGCAAAACAAACACTGGAAGAGAAACTTGTATCCAAAACGTATCACCAACTCTTACAGTCCTCATCTTGTCTAAACAGAGACGGGCACTTGGCAGAGGGGCGGCGATGCCGCTGGCACAAAGGCATCCCATACGGAGCCCGGGTTGGCTCCCGGCTCTGCTGCTGACTCCAGCCTCCTGCTGGTGCGCACCCTGGGGGCAGCGGGTGATGGGGCCCTGCCCCCCACGTGGGAAACCTGGACTGAATTCCAGGCTCCTGACTCTGGCCTGCTCCAGTCCTGGCTGTTTGGGCATTTGGGCACTGAACCTGCCTCTCTCTCTCTCTCTTTCTGTCTCTCTCTCTCCCTGACTTTGAAATGAACAAAATAAAATAAATGTACATTTTAAAATATTTATTTATTTGAAAGTCAGAGTTACACAGAGAATGAGAGGCAGGGAGAGAGAGAGAGAGAGAGAGAGAGAGAGAGAGAGAGAGAGAGATAAAGAAAGAGAGAGAGAGATTCCACCTGCTGGTTCACTCCCCAACTGGCCACAATGGCCGGAGCTGCTCCAATCTGAAGCCAGGAGCCAGGAGCCAGGAGCTCCCTCTGGGTCTTCCACGCGGGTGCAGGGGCCCAAGGACTTGGGCCATCTTCTACTGCTTTTTCAGGCCATAGCAGAGAGCTGGATTGGAAGTGGAGCAGCCGGGACTTGAACCAGTGTCCATGTGAGATGCCGGCACTGCAGGCAGCAGCTTCACCCACTATGCCACAGTGCCGGCCCCAAATATACATTTTTTAAACAGGCAAACATTTAAAAGGACACTTCAGAAAAGATCTATGGATGTTCAATGAGAACTTGGAAAATGCTGAGGACCACTGTTCAATGGAAAAGACCAAGGTGACACACCAGCGCCCGTCCACTAAAATGACGTGAACAAGGCTGACGATGCCAAGTGCTGGCGGGGGGAGGAAGGAGCTGGACTCCCACGCTTTACCAGGAGGAGTGCAAAATGAGACACTTTGGAAGACCGTGGTCCCTCGTTCTGCAGTTAAACACACATCCACCACATGACCACACGTGCTTACTCAAGAGAAAGGAAAACATATGTCCACACGGACGTCTGCCTGATTCTCAATCAGCAAAGACTGGACACGCCCCACGTGTTTGTCATCAGAGCACGTGGCCAACCGAGATTGCTCTGCAGTGAAGAGGAGCCTGCTCATGACACACGCAACGGCATGGATGCAGTTCAGAAGCAGTCCATGAAGTGGAAGACGCCAGGCAGGGAACGCTCTGCACGCTATGATTCCAATTGTCGGGAGTTCTAGAAAAGTCCAACCGGGATTGATTGCAAGCAGCTGCCAGGGTCCGGGACTAGGCAGGGGGTTGTTGGCCAGGGGGCAGGAGATTCTTTGGAGTGAGCAGAAGGTTTCGCATCACGATTCCAAAGGTGTTCCTATAGAGAGCCCGCACCTGCCAGCATCCGCTACCTGCACACTGTCCTGGGGAGGGGAGGTGACAAAAGTCACGTCTGGCTTCTCATGGTCCCCAGTTCTGGCCCAAAGCTCTCAGCCGGACACGACTTCACTCCCCAGGCCTGTGGCTGGGCGTCCACGGGACCACCGGGAGGCTTCCTCCCCCATCAAGGGCAGCCCCCTGTGGACCACCCAGCCTGGGGTGAGGGGCTCTGCTGCTGGAACCCCACCTCGGTCCTGTGCCATCTGCATTTCCCATCCGCTGGGGCTGCCATGTGGCCTCGGGCCCCTGTGTTTGCGTTCTTTGCTGATGCACGCGTGTTGTCCACTTTGAGGTCTGTTTGCACGGCTGCTCGGTTTATTTTGATCCCTGTGTCTGCGGTACACATTTTGACTTCCTTTCATTGTAGGCACATTTCCAGGAAACACTTTGTCACTGGAACTCTACCTTCTGAAAAGTCCAATATGAGAGTCTCTTTCTCTTAATTGACACCGTGATTCCTGGAGTAACCAGATGCGGCTCGGCGGCTGCAGCCCATGCCTGTCTCTATTTACCTTCCATTTTGCGCCCCCTCCTCCCTCCCCTTCTCCCATTAGAGAGACGGGACTGTCTGCGGCTGGCTGGAAGCCACGCACTGCGTTTTATGTTTGTTTTCGTGGTGGGCTCGCCTGGCTCATTATGATCCCGAATGAGGCTTCCCCGAAGCCCCCTCCCCAGTCCCTCCCGGATCACCCGGGGATGGCTCAGAAGCTCAGCTCCACGCTCTCACAGGTTGGCCATGCGGGCTGCCGGCGGTTCCCGTAACGCGCACTCCACCAGGCTGGCTGGCTCGCGTCCACCTCTGGTGGACCTGAGTCCCCTCTGCTCCGAGTGACACTCTCCTCTCTGCTCCAGTTGCTCGGGGTGATTTCTAGAAGTTTGGCCCAGCCACCAACCCCCGTCACCCCCACAGTACCTCTAGGGCTGGGCTCGGGGTAGGGAACCCACTGCCCGCAACAGCTCAGCCTCTTGCCTGAACCGGAAGTCAGGCTGCCTCTCCTGTGAGAGCCAGGGAGATGGAGGCTCAGCGAGCACACCCTGGGGCCCGTTCTCCACGCAGCTCCGTGCTGTGCCCTGGGGCCCACGGCTGTGCCTGCACTGGTGCAGGGACAGGGCGGTGTGCCCGTGACAGGGCAGGCCCCGCTGTGTGCCGGCGTGTGACCTGCAGGGGAGAGGCAGAGGGAGACAGGCATGGGCAGGAGGGGGCCGCAGGGGCCTCTGGGGCTTCCTGAAGGTGCACTCTGGCGTCACGGCTGGCGGGAGGCCATGGCTTTGAGTCCCGGTTTGATGCAGAATGGACCTCAGTGAAGGGCCCGACTTCAGGAAGGCAACTCCCAGGGCCCCGGTCTCCCCATTACATCCAGAGCGGTGGCGACTTCAGGTTCCCGGCAGGAGCCTGAGCTGTATCCAGGGCTGCTGCCGCCCTGGCCTGAGCCACCCCTGGGGATGCCATGGGCAGGTGGGGTGGGGGCGCATGGGAGAGGCCCTGTGACCCTGTGGGTCTGCAGCCCCACTTTCTGGGCTCCTCCACACACCTTGCTGCCTCCCCAGGCCTCTGCCTCCACTCTGCACCCACGCACGGCCAACCAAGGGACACTGCTCACGGCAGCAGGGGTGGACGAGACCGCATGGGTGCAGCCCCCAGGGGTGTGCAAGTCGGGGGCACCCACTGAGGTGGCGGAGGTTGGAGCCAACGAGGGGTGAAAGTGGGGAGGCAGAGGCAGCAGGAAGCAGACTAGGAAAATCTGCCCCCTCTCACCACCCAGGACCACCGCCCGGGCTCCGGGGCTGGGAAGCCCTCCCTCGGGGAACCAGCGCCAGGTCCGCGGCCTGAGGAAGAGGGTAAGACGGAAAACACATTGGCTGATGAAACCCTGCTTCGAAGGCACAAGTCAGAACAAATAAATTAACTCGGTGTGCTATGAAGCCAGCAGGACAGAACCCAGGCCCCCGCCCCAGCCAGGGGTCTTCTTTTTGGCCGGAACCCTGGGTTTCAGGAAACATTTAAAATGGCTGTGGATGGCCGTGTGCACCCCTGGACCTGACCGGCCACCCTCTGCCCACGTGTGCAGCAGGTGCCCCCAGCAGCCTCTTGTCTTGCTCCCACTTGCAGAATGGGGGTGCACAGTCTATGCGGGGGTGGGGCTGCGGAGGCTAGGCCATTCCTGCAGCGCCCCCCCCCTCCTTAGCTCCGGCCCCTCAGGCTGACCTCTGCTGGGTGGGGTCTCCTTGGCCAAAACTGCCCCATTTCCTGTGTCACTCTAGCCCACCCCACCAGCCCATCCAGCCCTCCTAGGTCACACCCAAGGGAGATGCCCCCTCAGAGTTGGAAGCCCTGACGTCACCTCCCCAGTCTCTCTGGGAAGCTGGGGAGGGGCAGGATAGCGCCTGCCCCCAAACACACACACAAGTTGTCCTACGGCTCAGTGTCGATGGGGGAGACAGGTGGCTCATCAGCTGACCTTGCAACAGAAGACCTGGCTGCGTTAGCCAGTGCAGGGTGCGTCCCAGGAAGGGGAGGCTCCAGAGGGGACGAGAGGACTTGACCCCTCCCAGGCTCTGAAGATGGGAAAGGGTCCCAGGCAGGCGGGCTGTGGGCTGTGGCCTGTGGGCAGGGCCAGCGGCCAACGCACTGAATGAGCCGAGGGTAGCTCGGACGCCCACCGGGACGCCTGCACCCCACATCACAGTGCCTGTGCTCAACTCCCTGCCTGACGGAGGAGCAGACGGCACGTTCACTGCAGGACAGCCCAGACTGCCCGCCGGGTCACGTCAAGATGGACACATCTCCCGCCGGCAGGGCCAGAGGCATCACACACCCCTGGAGGGGGCAGTGCTGGGCTCCCACTGCTGGGGCTCAGTCTGGCCTGTTCCAAACACAGGCGTGGCTGGTTCCGCGCCTCCCCAGGCAGCCCTCACTACCAGCGGCTGCCCCGTCCCCAAGGCCGAGCAGGGTCCAGCTCCACATTCATTGGCCTCTGGGCCTCTCTTGTCTCCCAGGTGGAGTCAGTCTACACACTTGGATTGCTCACTTCCAGCATCAACATAGTGACGTCATCACCCTCCCCTGAACCCACAGACTCTCCAAGGGGGCCCAGGGGCAAGACTTCCTCCCGAGGCACAGGCCCAGCGTGGCAGTCTGCGGGGTGACCAGCCACGTCTCTGGGAGGGGTGGACTGGCCATGAGGAGAGGCCCAGGACACCCTCTTCAAGGAAGGAGGGGCATTCGGAGCGAGGTAAGCCTGCCCGGCTACCTCCCCCGCATGCTGGCGGCCTGGGCCAGGAGCGTCTGCGGTTAACAGTGGTGCAGATGGAATGGGGAGGGTGGGCCAGAGGAGCCCGACCCCCGCCGGTCCTGCTTTTTATTGGGCCACACGCGTCCCGGGCTGCAGGTTGCACAACCGGGCTCCATGAATGGGCAGTGGCAAGGTCATAAACACGTCTGCACTTTGCTCTCCCCCACGCCGCCAGCGGGGCCACCGCAAGGAGAGATAACCTTGGCCACTGCGGTTAATTTTTACCGAGCCGCTTCTGGTAAACAGGGGGTTGGCGTCGCGTGTTGTTCCCAGCACGGCTGTCTCAGGACGTTTGAAGTGTAACAAACAGGAGCGCTTCCTGGAGCCTCGTTTTTCCTGGCGCTGATGTGAGGGGCACTAAATTACCTTTCGCTGATTAAAGACAAGCGTTACTGCCCCGGGCGAGGACCGCAGGAGGAGCGAAAGCCCAAGCCCATTAGCGGAAGGAGACGGTGGCGTGGGTGACGAGAGCGAGCGGGATCAGCCGCCCGGGGCAGGCCCTTCCCGGAGGCCCGTGGTCCCGACTGCCTGCACACAGCCCCTCCCGGACACCAGCCGCGCTCTCCCCTATGGGCCTCCTATGCGTTCGAGTATGCAGTCCCACGGCTGTGCTGCCGGGCGGCGCAGGTGCCCTGGAGGCAGCTGGGACGCCGCTCACCCTGCCCAGGCTCAGGCCACTCTGTGAGGTCACCCGGGGTCTATAATGTGGGGGGGACACAGGCAAACGGTGGGGGCGTCCCAGGAGACCGCTGTCCACTCGTGTCCTGTAGGCCCTCCTGGCAAACGTGTGCACACACACATTCAGCAATGCTACAGGAACCATCCCCAGCCCCGGGGAGCAAAGGGGTGCCCAGGGCAGCGGTGGGAAGGGCACTGGGTGCTGGCATCCAGGGACGAACGGCTCAGGCCCCCGAGGACCCTCAGCCCCCTTTTCCTTTCATATTCTGCCATCCTGGTGACCCTGAGGGTGGGTTTTCAATGCTAAATTCAGTCTATGAAGGCTGAATACTTCTTGAGATTTAAAATGTCTCTGTCCTAATTGAAACTAATTCTCCAAAGGGCACACTGAGAGTCCGGGGCTGATTTCCCTCTCTGCCGGACCGCGCAGAGCAGCCTGAGCGAGCACCCCCCACTCTCCGGGCGAGGGTTCTAATTTATATTAATGCGTCTCTGCTGGCTGCATGGGGCCGCCCTGCACTCCCCTCGCCCTGCTCAGAGCTGGGCACACTAACGGCCACGACCATCATGGTGAGCACCTAGCGCTGGCGTGCCCTGAACGGAGTGCAGTCTGGCCTTGACACGTGACAGCCTGGGTGCCGGCAGGAGAGCGTGGGGTCTCCCCAAGCCCGTGTGTCTGGCAGAGAGGCTGGGCCAGCAGCAGGAGCGGCCGGTGACAGGGTCAGAACAGAGATGGGGCGGAGAGTCCAGCCTCCGCCAGCCCGCAGCCTTGCGAGAGGGGCGTCGGCCCGGGGCCTCCACGCTGCTCACACGCGGGTCAAGGCTCTCTGAGCCAAGCTGCCCTTGCTCCGCGCAGGACGCGCATCTTTTGAATGTGCTAAGGCAGGCACAACACAGAACGTGCTTCTCAGGACGTCCGCGGGGCTGTGCAGCCCTTGCCCAAGCCCATCTCCAGAACTCTCCCACCCCCAAAAGGGAGCTCCGTCGCCGTCAGCCATGAAGTCCCCGTTCTCCCTCCGCAGCCCAGGGAGGCTTGTCCTGTCCAGCATTGGCACGTGCTGGGGAGAGGCAGGAGCGACCGGCGCCCGGCACCCCACAGCCAGCGGCACCGAGCACTCTGGGGGCCGGGTGAGCAGCCTGACGCCAGGGCCCCGCCGTTCTGTGACTCCGACCTTTCCTCTCTTCCCAGGCACATTAGCAGGGAGCTGGATGGGAGGCGGAGGAGCGGGGCTTGAACCGGTGCTCACCGGATGCCGGCATCGGACCGGTGCTCACAGGGGATGTCAGCGTCGGACCGGTGCTCGCTGGATGCCGGCATCGGACCGGTGCTCACAGGGGATGTCAGCGTCGGACCGGTGCTCGCTGGATGCCGGCACCAGAAGCCCTCTCATGTCCTTCCCTCCACACGCTCTAATGCAGCTGGCAGGACGTCACACTCCCCCACGTTTTCTGTGTCCCTTCTCTCGTCCGTACAAACCTGGGCTGATTCCAAACCTCGGCTCTTGTGCTGGTGCTGTGATGGCACGGGAGTCCAGGCTATGTTCAGTGAAATAAGCCAGACCCAGAGACAGACAAATACTGCCTGTCCTCTCTCGTATGTGGAAGCTTACAAGGTTGCCCTGCAAGTAGCCACTCGCAGAGGCCAGGAAGGGTGGGGGACGGGGGACAAAGGTGGCTGCGATCGCAGGCAGCAGGTCACAGCCAGTCTAGTGGTCCCGGCACAGTGGGTGCCGACTGCGCCCAGCACTTACTGCGAACTTTACAAATCGAGGAGAGAAGCCTCCAAACTCAAGACAAGATGCTCAGGGGATGGGCACGCTCATTAGCCAGCTTCGATCAGCACCACCTGTGTACGTGCGGTGACAAGCCCACGGCACCTTGGCAATGGGCACGGCCGCCACAGGTTCATTAAAAAGAAAGCAGAAGCTGTGAAACCGTGCGTGGTCAGAGCGCGGCACGGCTCACTCCAGGGCCGGCGGGAGTGGCCATGCTTTGTCGTGGTGGCTTGATGCTCTTGTCAGAGAAAGTCGCACACCCCTGCCCCCATGCCCTCTCCAAGGGCGCCCTTCCCCCGGCCGCCGCCCGCGTCCCCGGCCGGGAGTTGCCGTGTTTACAGCCTAAGAGAGAGGCAGCCATGAATAATTCATAGTGTTGTTTGCTGTGTGCGTTAAACATTTTCATAAACGATGCTACACAGCAAGCTTGCTTTTTCACTCAACATTATGTTTTTCAGATGTATCTGTGTCGGGGTGTGTGTGCTTGTTTCCAATTTATTTCTCTGTTACAAACAACGCAGCAATTATGCCGCGGTCTCTCCAGATAATAGATCTGGAAGTAGAGTGTTTCCAATCCGCGTCTTCAGTTCTCATCTGGCCGTGGAAACTGACAACTGCTCTCTGGGCTCCTGCGCGCTCCCACCAGCGCGTGCTGTCTTCACCAGCTCAGCCGGATAATTCTGGAACCTTCTCCCCTCCACGGGCAGCCATCCAGCTGAGGACGACGGAGATCACATCTTCTCATAGCCGCGTTCGTAACGCACGTGTTCTCCTGTGAACTGTCGATTCCGTCACCCCATCACAGGGGCCCGCAAGCGACAGCCTGCACACGGCCTGCCTGCGCCCGCGAGCCCAGCACAGCTCTTACGAAGGGTCGGGAGAGGAGCAGGGGCGCCGGACATTGTCCCAGAACCCTGGGCCCCTAGTTGTCACCGCCTGCTTGTTCTTGTAGGAAGGGCATGACTCCTGCTGTGCGGACTCGCGTCTGCGTACACACGCATCCTGCACACGGACCACTTGTGTGCACGGCTCCACTGCCTTCTCCCGCAGCCCCCACACCCCCTCTTCCTGCGGCTCGGGCACACCCAGCTCCTGACAGTGTGTGCTTTACAGGAGAGGAACACCCTGCTTCCCAAGGCCCTGCCGGCTGTCAGCTACGTTCAGAACGTGTCGCCACGCTTCTCCTTGGTCCCGGAGTCTCTAACTTTCACCCGCCCTTGTGCAATGAACACGATGCAGTTCCCGGCTGGCCCCGCGGGGCACCGGGGCTGCCGTAAACAACTGGACCACGGCGCTCAGACGCAGGAAAGCGACGGTGGAGATGGTAATCTCCCAGAGGAGACGCGCAAACAAGGTCAGCCTGACCACCCTGGCTGTCTGCCCAGAGGCAGTTTTGGGGCCACAGGATGGGGGGGGGCAGCACCGTCTGGGGGAGGCGCCGAGGGAGGGAAGTGTCTGCATTCTGGTGAGGCTGAGGCAGCTGGAGGTTGTGGTGCCGAGAGCCAGAGAGGAGGGCGGGAGAGAGAGGGAGGGTTCCAGTCTCCAGACACCCACTGGCCAGTGCGCGGCTCGCGGACGCTGAGCCGTCCCCAAGGCCCCTCAGGACGAAGATGCGAGGGGAGCACCCACGACGACGGGCCTGCCTGGGTAGTGAGGCCAAGTCGGCCTGGAGAAAGCGCTCCTGCATCCGGCTGTCGGTGTTCACACGGCAAACGTGTCTGGCCAGCCAGGCGCGCGGCTGCCTGCTGAAACAAACTCCAACATCATTTGGAAAACCAGAGTCCAGACCCTTGAGAACACAGCACATCTGAGGGTTCAGCAGGCAGTGAGAGGCTGTCAGGAAATGGGGCGCTAGAAACAGGAGAGAAGCCAGGCAAGGAGCAGACACCCCGGGCTCGGCGGGCGGTCACCTCCCAAGACGGCCACTACGAGTGGACACACCCGAGGATGTAAAGGAAAATATGAACACAATGAGGAAGGCACCATGCTCTGAACATGAGCCAAGTGCAAACCGGGTCACAACACAGCTTGAAACGAGAGCCGCTGGGTGGGTGGACTGTCAGCGGACTGGTACAGAGTAAGCGTCAGTGACTGTTACTCAGGTTTTCCGTGAATACACCTTAGAATGCTGGGAGGGGGGCAACCAGGAGGATGGAGGGGCTACTGATTTCTCAGCAGAAATAGCTGAAGCCAGAATACAATGAACAGACTTTTTTTTTTTTAAAGGCAGAGTTAGTGTGAGAGAGACAGAGAGAAAGGTCTTCCTTTTCCATTGGTTCACCCCCCAAATGGCCACTATGGCCAGCACTGTGCCAATCCAAAGCCAGGAGCCAAGTGCTTCTCCTGGTCTCCCATGCGGGTACAGGGCCCAAGCACTTGGGCCATCCTCCACTGCCCTCCCGGGCCACAGCAGAGAGCTGGACTGGAAGAGGAGCAGCCGGGACAGAATCCAGCGCCCTGACCAGGACTAGAACCTGGAGTGCCGGCGCCGCAGGCGGAGGATTAGCCTAGTGAGCCGCGGCACCGGCCTAAACAGACGTTTTTACATAAGCAGTCCAACACAGCCTCCTAGAGCTCTGCCATGCACAGGGTTCCAGGCCAGGGACAGTGGATCCAAGCTGGAGAGTGGCAAGGCACAGACTTCGCTTGAGAACCGCAGAGGACCCGAGGCGGCGCGAGGGAAGACGCAAGGACGCTGGAGGGAGCCGAAGCCACGGTGGCAGACACTGAGTACCGTCCCAGTGCCAGCACCAGCAGAACGGCTCAGCTTCTGTGCCGAACTCCCATGTCTGGCTTTCAGCCAATCACAAGGCTCCCAGAGGCCCAAACTGCACGCTGTGGACTGCAGCGCTGGGGCAAGTGTCGGACAGAGACAAAGGCCAAGGGCAGATGGACAAAGACCTGCACGGAGCCACCACTGGCAAGAAAAACAGCGTCTGTGCTCACCGACAGGAAGCATCCCAATAGCTCGGATGGGACTTTAAAACAGGAAGACGCTCGGTGCATCAAGAAGACAAAAAACAACAAAAACAGGTACGCTCCTAGTAACAGAACCAGAAACGTAAGGACACAACCGAGAGGACTGAAACCGGGAGGCGGCAAAGTGAACAAGGCATTTCTCTCACGCGCTGACCCAGGTGGGTCCACGGAAGACCACCGAGGACCAAGACCTGGGCTGATTCCCTTCAGAAACACGCAGCATTGACGGGGAAGTCCGCACCCAGGGAAGCCACGCTCCACAGGTGGAGCAGAAGGGACTTTTCCGTCGGAGATGGAGAGAGATGCCCCGGGCTTGCCTCGGGGGAGATGCCGACGTCTGCAGGAATTAGGAACCGAGCAGGGGAGGAGCCTGAGCCTGCGCAAGGCGGAGCCCCGGAGGAGAGCACAGAACCTCTCTCGTCCGATTCCGTCTAACCAGCAACAGTGTTTTCCAGACAATGACAGCAGCGCTGTGCCCCGTGGCTTTGCCTGGGGACAAGACGTGGCAGAGTTAATGGGGACGGGAGGGGGCTAGGGTGGCCTGCGTGGGGGCCGCACACCCTGAAATGGCCCAGGGTCCTGTGAGAGGGGCTTTGCATTCGTCCCAACTGCATGTTACAGACTCCAGCACGGCCATTTGAAACAGTGAAAGCAAAAGAAGTAAAAGAAGAAAAGGAAAAATGGAATCCACGCGCTAGGAGAGGAGACGAATGGGTAACACGCTCCACTCAGGCCAGAGAAGTGAAGAAAGGCGACGGCAGGAAGCAGTGAACACAACAGGACAGGACAGGACCCCGGGGACGAGGGCGGCGGGCGCTGGCCCACCCTGCCCCTGACCGCTTTGGGGCTCCACGGCCGTCGGTGAAGAGAGATCCCCAGAGGAGGGCCGCCTCAAATGTCACAGCTCAGGCAGACAGAAAGCGGGAGGATGGAGGAAAGTGTACCGTGCCCCCCTCCCCGGGGGAGAACCGGGTTGGTCTTTCTGTGTGGGGCTCACTACACGCACACCACGTCCCCCACTCCCACCGCTCCACTCACTCCAGTGAGATCTCGTTCTGGGTGTTCACACCTTGCGCTCCGGCCACACTGCCCCCACCCGGCCTCCCGTCGCCGGACGCCTGCGTCTGTCCACAGCTTGGGGCGCAGGTGCCTCCTGGACACACTTCCTCTGGACAAACACCCAGCGGTGGTGCTGCCTGACCCCAGGGCAGCACTTCCTTATGGTTCCACGGAGACTGTTCCAGTGTTCACTCGAGCCGCAGGGCACAGAGTTCCTCCTCCACCTCCCAGCCTGCGCCTTTTCTCTTTGGTGACGGCCATCGCAGCGGCCCTGACGTGGTTTCCCCGACGCTAGGATGGTGGGTATTTTCCCAGACTTGTTGGCCATCTTACGCCTGCTTTTGGATACACGTCTGTTCAGACCATTTGACGAGCAGGTCACTTGTTGCTCTTGAAGCTGAGTTGTGTGAGCTCCTCAGAGGCGCAGGCGTGTGGCAGCGCCCGGTCCCGCGCTCGGCTGGCGGTCCGCAGGCGTGTGGCAGCGCCCGGTCCCGCGCTCGGCTGGTCCGCAGGTTTTGGCGACGCTGCGTGTGTACGTGGAGATGCGCACTTCACTTCTGAGGCCCGTGCTGCTTCTAGCATTCTCGCAGCACAGCCGTCACGAGCCCTGGGCAGCCAGGGGACTCTGACTCGCTGCACCACAAGGTCTGGAACCCACCGCAGTGCCTCAGGGCTGGCGCCGACCCGGGGACCCCTCCCGGCCCTTTCCCCCGACGCTGGCTGTGAAAATGCAGCACGTGTCCCAGCTAGCCCAGGCAGTGCACAGGCTGTGGGCCGTGCGTGGCCTCCCTGTGTATCTCTGGACAAGTCACTGAGTTACTCTGTGCCTCAGTTTCCCCTCTGTAAATGGGGGTTGGCAGCACCTGCCTCATGGACGGCTGCGCACATTCAATGTGTAAAGCGCTTAGCACCACTTTGAGGACAGAGTAAGCCACACAAGGCGTCATGACAACTACAGAAGAGTTACACTGACGTTGTGAGGAGCAGGGCACAGGGGAGGGCGTGGAGCCCTGGGGAGGGCGGGGGCACCGGACCGGGATCCCCGCTCCAGCCCCGACACCAAGGGCACAGCCAGGCGCCTGCGTCGGTCCTCTGCTGGCCCTCGCTGACCACATCTGCAGCACCTTGTGTTTCTCTGGAATCCGGGAGCTGGTGCCAGGTGCCATGGTAGCCTCTGGGAACGTGGCCTTGAGTGACAGCAAATCGAAGCTCCGCCTCTCAGAGCGGATGTCCTTTCCAGACCCGTGTCCCCCTGCATCCCCTGCAGCCCCGCGACAGCCGGGTGAACCTGCTCTCCCAATGTCCTCAGCGGTTCCGGCCAGCTCCCCAGGGCAGCCTGAGCACGCACACATGCCCCTGGTGGTAGTGCAGTGCCTCCTCCTCTTCATCTGTGACTCCATGCCCGACAGTGCCAACACCAGGCTCTCTGCTGACCCGCCACACCGGGTCATGACCGGATGCCTCTGGAGCGGCCCGGGAAGGAAAGGCAGACACAACGCAGCGTCCACGACGAGAACGTCAGGTGCTGGGACCCTCACCCCTGCACAGCCCCCGGGGCTGGCTCTGAGCCCCAGAGCTGAACAAGGCTCAGCCTGCCCCCCACCCAGCAGGCGAGCGCTCCAGCAGAGACCACAGATGGCCCCCGATAGACGGCAGGAGCCCCAGACGAGAGGCCCCCTCCACACTGTGTCCACAGCAGAGGGCGAGAACCAGGGCTCTACACGCCGTGCCAGAGTGTGGCTCCTCCTCCCCGGGGCCTGTGTCGGAATGAAAGCAGCTGCACCCATGAAAGGAGCGTGGGGCGTCCAGTACACCTCGCAGCAGACGCCTTAGCCTGTGGCTTCCTTGGTGGAGAGCTGGGGGTGCCGGGCGGGGGCGGGGGCGGTCCCGAGACTGTGTGGGAGTTCTGTCTCTGGACAGGGGTGTGGCCACACAGGTGCGTTCCGTCTACAAAGTCATCAAGCTCCGGGCGCCCGCAGCCTTTCATAGGAGAGCAGAGAAGGGGGAGAATGGGCCGTGCGCCCCGGAGGAAGACGCCGTCCCCAGCGTCAGAACCACAGCAGCCCTGTGCTAAGAGGCGCGCCCTGCCCACCTGCCGGGTGGTGAGCGGGCGTAAGCAAAGCCCACGCTTAGCCCCGGGGTCACGTTCCGCTGGCAGGCAGGACGGGGCCAGGGCAGGGCATGCCCCCCATGAGCTAAACGTCCTGCCCCGCCCCACCGCACCTTCCAAAGCCCAAACGCACACAGCACCAGACGGCTCAGGCACGCATGGCGGTCTCAGCCGAGGCACCAGACGGCTCAGGCGTGCGTGGCGGTCTCAGCAGAGGCAGACCATCTTCCTGCTATGGCCCACTGCCCTTCCCTGCCCGAAGGCGCTCAGCACGAGGTGGTCCACACATCGCCCTCTGTGAAAGCCGCCTGCTGGGACTGCGCCTTGAATGCTCAGTTCCGTGTGCCACTAAGGCAGGCTCCGCCCCCAATGGTGGCAACTTGCTTCCGCCCGTCCGCGGCACTGAGGGTCCCCGCTGTCCCTGCTGTCTCTCAGGGAGGAAACATTCTTCTTAGGGGAGGACACAGGTCTACCCCTTCTAGGGAAGGCCGCAGGGACAACTGCTCTCGAAGGCACGGGGTAGCTGGTGGCCAGACGGCTTCCCGCTCCTCGCCATTCAATCAACACCCTCTCTCTCCCCCTCCGCCCCCTCCTCTTTCCCGCTCTCACCCCCCTTCCCTCCTCTCTCTGCCCTGTCTGGCGAGCTCTGAGCAGGGGTTCTGGAAGGCCAGACCTTGACCTGCACCTGCCCCTGCACCATTCTTAACGAGGATCAGCCCCTCCCCCTCCCTGGAGCCCCACGGCCCAGGGGTCTTTAGGTAACAATAGAAACACCTGTTATGAAAACACTACACATGGGTTTCGATGTTTTTGCACCAGAAAGGCAGAGAGAGAGAGAGAGAGAGAGAGAGAGAGATCTTCCCCCCACTGGTTCACTCCCCTTAAACACTTGCAATGGCCAGGACTGAGCCAGCCAAAGCCAGGAGCAGGAATTCACTCTGTCCCCCCGTGTGGGTGACAGGGACCCAGGCCCTTGAGCCATCTCTGCTGCTTCCCAGGGTGCTCGTAGCAGGAAGCTGGAGCCGGGCAGAGCAGGGACTTGAACCAGACTGACACGGACACAGGCTCCCAAGCAGCCGTTGGACTGCTGTGCCAAACGCCCGCCTGAAATACACGCACACTTTAATTCTGTGTTTCCACAGACTTTCTGAAGTCTCCTCATATGCCCCGGCCTGCGCCCGAATGTCAGGCTCACGTGGGAAGAGCGGGCGACTGTCAGAATCACCCGGATCCGACCCTTCTCAAGAAGGTGGGCCACGCGGCGCTCCCGCGGCATGATGACGTTCGGAAGGTCCCAAGGCCATGGGAAGCCCAATTCCCTGGAGCCAGTGGCCCCTGCAGGGACACCTCCGGAACCTCCTGCGCCGCCTGGGAAGCCAGACGAGATGGAGGACATCGATGGTGGCAATGGGGACCAGGGACCAGAGGGCCAGGGGACAGGGCCCAGGCTCAACAGAGAACCAGGACCACCAAGA
The DNA here is from genome assembly GCA_949820135.1 of Sylvilagus floridanus. Taxonomy (NCBI): domain Eukaryota; kingdom Metazoa; phylum Chordata; class Mammalia; order Lagomorpha; family Leporidae; genus Sylvilagus; species Sylvilagus floridanus. Next base: position 52,607,447 of record OX463228.1, read on the forward strand.
GTGACCCCCAACCAAGGGTCGGCCAAGGAGACAAAGGCAGAGGGGACCCCAAAGGGTACTTGAGGGTGCTGGCCCCTCAGCTTTCCACTCAGCACCCCATGAGGCTGAGGTGGGAGAGCTCACTCCACTCGCAGACAGGGCGGCCCCAGGGGGTGAGGGAGACGGGGGCTGGCTAAGACCCAGCGCGGGCCCCGAGGCTCCCTTCCTGATTCCAAAGCTCGTGTCCTTGCGGTTACCCCCGGCCGCCTGTGTCAGCCCCGGCCTTGGAAAACCAGGCCCCTGCTCGAATCTGGAGTCCATCTTTGAAGAACTGCCCATGTGATCCACATGGGGCCGCTCCCACCAGCAGTGCTGCCCTGGACGCCGGGAGTCACTCGGCCCTCGTGCCTCCGGGAAGGCCAGCTCCCCCGTCTCCTACTTCCTCCCGGAGTCCAGAGTCCACAGCAGTGCCCGATGACTGGGCTCCGACAGGAGATAAGTTTCCTGGAAAAAGCCCCTTATCCACAGACAGACACTTGTGAGGGCCCCACAGGTGGGATTCACCCAGTGCAGCACCTCGCCAGCACCCTCCCCCATCTGTGGGGCCCTCCGTCCTGGTCCCTGCGGGACGGACAATGGCACCGGGGAGGCGCCGTGGTGCAAGTGCCCAAACAGGGAGGTCCTGGGCGCAGCACCGGGCAGAGAGGAGGGACCAAGACCCTGCTTGTGCCGCCCATGAGACCCCCAAGGACAACCCTGCTTCCTGTCTGCTGCCAGTGCTGGCGAGCAGCAGGGGGCCCTCTGACACCCCGGGACAGGCCCCGGCTGAAGTCGAGGGGAGTTTGCCAGGGCTGCCTAACGAGGGCCAGCCTGGGTGCGCCAGTGCTGGTGGCGGCGGCTGAGCTCGGGGGTGGCAGGGCTGCCTCCTCCCCAGGCTGTGCTGCAGAGCCCGCTCCAGACCTCCTCTGGGCGCTGGTGTTGGGCGTGCAGAAGCATCGGCCGCCGTTTCGGCGCGGACCCTGTCGTGCTGGACCAGAACCTATTCCAGCACAACCCCATCTGATGACACCAGCAACCACCCTGTTCCCAAACGAGGCCACGCTCTGAGGGCTGGGGCTGGGACTCAACGCAGACCACCGCTGGGCAGCTTGGCGACACTGGACAGAAGGCCGCTCTCGGCTTTGCACACCCCTCTGTAGGACACGACCCGTGCTGGCCCCAGCCTGCAAAGCGAGAGGGAGCCCCGTGCCTCTTGGAGGTGGTAGACAGGCAAGACGATGCGGGAGCAGGGCACAGGTGCAGCGGAAGGCAGCTCAGAGAGGGGCAGAGGGCATCGCTCTTCCCGACTGCTCCAGCCTGGAAGGTGGCACCCGCCCCGCCCCATCCCTGCTGGGGCAAATGCCCTTTCTCCACGCTCTGCCAGGGCCGGCAACCTGCACCAAACCTCAAGAGCAAGCCAACAGCCTGGGGAAGGGCCCGGAGGCCGGGCCGTGGCAGCCCTTTAACCCGGGGCGGCTCCTCTCTGTCGGATGCTAACAGAGCACGTCCAGGTCTCCCTGTGCGCGCTGATTTCTGTTTACATCGTCTTGTTCCACAAAGGACTTGAGGCAGCATTTGGGAAGTAAAATCCATTTCCACTTGATGGATCACACACATCACGATTAATAGGAGCAGCGTGGATAACTGGAACTACAAACAACCCAGCTCGCCTTGGCTCCGAAACTGGCATCTTAGACCCGAGAACATCCTCCCAAAGGTGTCTGCTTTTGAATTACACAGCTCAGTGCTGGAAGGTGTCTGCACGTGATGAGGGTGATGGTGATGGTGGTGGTGGTGGTGGTGATGGTGACGAAGGTGATGGTGGTGATGGTGATGATGATGGTGGTGATGGTGATGGTGGTGGTGGTGATGGTGGTGATGGTGATGATGGTGATGGTGATGGTGGCGATGGTGATGGTGATGGTGGTGATAGTGATGGTGATGATGGTGATGGTGGTGGTAGTGGTGGTGATGATGGTGATAGTGATGGTGATGATGGTGATGGTGATGGTGATGGTGGTGGTGGTGGTGGTGGTGATGGTGACGATGGTGATGGTGATGGTGGCGATGGTGATGGTGATGGTGGTGGTGATGGTGATGGTGATGGTGGTGATGGTGATGGTGATGGTGATGGTGGTGGTGGTGATGGTGATGATGGTGATGGTGATGGTGATGGTGATGGTGGTGGTGGTGGTGGTGGTGATGGTGATGGTGGCGATGGCGATGGTGGTGGTGGTGGTGATGGTGATGGTGATGGTGGCGATGGTGATGGTGGTGGTGATGGTGATGGTGATGATGGTGATGGTGATGGTGATGGTGATGGTGGTGATGGTGATGGTGATGGTGATGATGGTGATGGTGATGGTGATGATGGCGGTGGTGATGGTGATGGTGGTGGTGATGGTGATGGTGATGATGGTGATGGTGGTGGTGGTGGTGATGGTGATGGTGATGGTGATGGTGATGGCAATGGTGGGGATGACGGGTGATGGAGGCACCTGCTCACACATACAAGCTGGTTGCATGGACCAGGAAGTAATCAAAGGCAGAAAAGGAAAGTTGGAGGGAGGAGGGGACGAGGGAGGGGATGAAGTGAGCAGAGAGACTGTCGGGCTCCCACACTGTTCCAAACAGTGTCCTTCCTCAACTGTCACCCGCTGGTCCCAACGGAGTGTTCTCCTGTCTTTGCAAAGTTTCAGAGAGTCAGCTGGGGGTCTAAGACCCATCGTGGAGGCATTCAGCCCCAGAAAGCCACATGTGGGTCTCATTCTTGCCACAAGGCTTGGTGACCTGTGTAAGTGTGGCCTCTGGCGGCCCCTCTGCCATCTGTGCTGAGCAGGATGGTGGGCTCTGCCTCATCCCCAGGGAGGCCCCGCCAGGACGACGGGCAGCATCGAGGAACACCACAGGGAGGCAGAGTGGGGGTGGCTGCTCACTCAACAACCCCATCCTTGGCACCCGCAGACCTGCCCCGACACGCCTGGAGCGAGTCACCCCGCCCCTGCTGCCCAGAACAGAGCGGGGCAAAGTAAGGCTGAGTCCATGTGTGGTGAGGAGTGAGCACGAGGTGCTGCTGCAGGGGCGGGGGCCAGCTGGCTAGCACCTGCTCTCTGTAACACCTGCCCAGGCCGCACGGGGGCCGAGGCCAGCGCTCTTCCAGTTCCTCCCACTGTAGGCACCTGGTGTTCCCTCTGCCCCTCCCCCCTGCCACCCAGCACACACCGCAGGGACCGTCCCCTCATCCTGTCCTGGGCACTGCCCCGGAACTTCTGTCCTGGTGAACTGGCTCTTCATTGGCGATGCCAGTGCCCGTCCCAGCCAACAGCCCCAAGGCAGCCCCAGGTCCCACCTGCCACCCCTGAATGGCAGTGGGGAAGAGGGTCCAACCTGGCCCCTGGGTCCTGTGCAAACCCACCGCCTCCCACCCCTGCAAGAGCCTGCTCTGCAAACAGCAAGGGGGGCAGTTTGGAAAGGCCAGGACAGGGTGGCAGGTGGAGACCAAGAGCGCCCACCGCAGGTGCAGCTTCGTGTCCAGGAAGCAGTGGCAGCTTCCGCACGAGGCCGCTGCCCGCCACGGTCAGTCGTGCACCCTGCCGTCTCAGCTGGTTCTCACCAGTCCTGCTCCCCTGCTGCAGAAACGGAGGCCAGCGGGGAAGAGGGGCTGCAGCCCGGCCAGGACCCCGTGACAGCTCTCTCTTCCCTCTGATCTTCTCAGGAAAGAGTCACTTGGAGGGGCCTGGGGCAGAGCAGGGGCTTCTCACCACACTCGGCGCTTGGGGCCTGTCCGCCACCGCGCCTGGCATCTGGGCACCGTGCCGTCAGCAGCCAGTGAGCACGGAACACGGGAGGCGGGGCTCCCCGAGGGCTGCAGACGGGGTGAGCTGAGGCTGCTTCACACGGCCATCATCATAATGCCTTGTAATTAAGATGCCTGCGAATGCAGTCACACCGGGAGCCGCACGCAAGATCTGTCTTCAAACGGTTCAGGTCAGCGCTAGGCACAAGCCCTGTACTAATTGATGGCCCCCGTTGGGTCCCAAAGAAAAGAAGTAATCGGGCCACACAAAGCCCGTCCTGTCCAATTACAGGAACCAGCACAGACGGGCTGACCTGTGACCTATAAAACAAAATTAAGACTTCCCAACACCGCCAGGAGGCAGGGGAGGGGCGGCCGGTCAGCCGCTCCCGACTTCAAGCTCCCCGGAGCGGAGGCAGAACAACGCCAAGGCGCTGGGAGAAGTGCGCCAGGCATTGTGCCGCCTTCCGGTGGGAGTTCGTGTCGGGGGCTGGGGGTCGGGGCCCCAACGCTCATCTCCGTTGCCCCTGGACGTCCACACGCACGTGACAAAAGGGCACTTCTTTGCTGTGGGGCTCCCCGCTGCCTGGACACTGGTTCTTTCTCAATAAGCCAGGGTCTCCGCAGCCCCGGGTCTTGTTATTTACGTTGGCCCAGACATGAACGAGGCCCTTTGTGTGGGGTGTGCAAGGAGGCAGTGGGGACACCCGCGCACATGGTGCCCGGGATGGGACCGACGTCCAGCAGCTCCGGGCTCTTCCTCCTCTCGGGATCCAGCCTCAGGGAGCCGGTGGACATGTCACGCCCCAGCTCGTCCCACTGCCCGGGGCCTCCGAGGGCAGAGAGGCCATGGCACGGCCCAAGAGAGCCTCCAGGGAAGTCTAGAAAGAGGCCTTGGGCCCCCGGGCACACCAAGCCAGGAGAACCTGAGCAGGCAGCAGGGGAGCTCTGCCCCCCTTAGAAATCAGCGCCGTCCCCGCTTTCTCTTGGCAGACACGGCCTCCCCGCTGCAGCTTTCCCCGTAGTCACTGAAGACAGGAGTTAGATAACGAGTTGGCAGGCGCGTCTGAAATGTTGACTGTGTTCCTCACAGCGAGGGACACGCTGGTTCCTAAACTAATTTGGGGTTGCTAGATCTTCCCTTCTCTTCGCAGCTCTCCACGGTAAACACATGGACTTCAGTATAATGAAGCTGTGTCAGCGAGGCGACCAAGCGGCCGGGGCTCTGCAAGGGGGGAGCCGGTGCCCCTGGAGAGGTGCAGGGGCACCCGGCCACCTCGTCACGGCACACCCAGGTCAGGGGATGCAGGAGCAGGTGGCCTCACCTCTGGGTCAAGCCAACCAAAAGCACAGCAGGACTCCATGCCACAGGAAGGGGACCGAGGCATGCCCAGAGGAGTCCCCCAGGCAGCCTGCTCTGAGCCGCGTCTCAGCCTCGGCCTGGCACACGTCTCCAGCCTGCTCTGAAGCCAGCCAAGCAAAAACATTAAAACTCGGGGCATCCGGTCCGCGAGAACGGGCACCACTGCTGTGCACAGAAGCCCTGCACCCCCACTCCCTGGGGTTGGGGTGACGTTTGCCTACATTTCGCCCTGTAGTTCGGTGGCACGTTTCCCCCAAGTTCAAAGGCATGTACAGACCTCTGATGGGAGCCTCTGACATCCCAGCGGGTGGCAAAATCCATCAGCTCCGTTTTACAATTGGGAATAGAGAAATCTTAGAGCGGCCAAATGGTTTGGCAAAAACCATATGGCGCTGCCGCTGACAATGATTTCAGAAGAAAACAGGTTTCCTGCTTCACTCCCTGCTTCAGTCCTCTGTCCAATACACTTGTAGTGTCAAAAAAAAAATCAGCGAGTGTCAGGGTGACTCCTGGGGTCTCCGTGACATCTCCCCTACACCCCAGCCAGCCGGGGCCCGTCTGGTCGCTGCGTGGGACGGCGACCCCGAGCTGTTCGTGGGGAGGACGGGCCTCCCAGCTTTGCTCCAGCCTTTCTCAGTACTGAGCTGGAGAAGAGGCGGTGCGGGAGCCTGGCGGGTCACCCCACGCCCCCGGGGCCCCTTGGCCCCAGGCTCGGCGACTTCTCTGCTGCTCCCCTAGTCCAGACAAGAAGCAGGGAAGGGAGTCGTGGGCGTGTGCGGGGGGCAGATGGCGCCTCGGGGACAGGCGCCAGGGACGGAGGAGGCTGTACCCCACCTCTTCCCGAGAAGGGGCGTGGAGGACGAGAGAGGGGCCCAGGCCCTTCTGCTCCCAGGCCCGGGACGCCCAGCCGAGGTGCTTCACCACCTCCAAGGTGCACTCTCTCAGCTCAGCCAGAAATGCCACGGGAAGGCTGAAATGTGGCCACCGAGGGGCAGCACTGCGCGGGCCCGGGGTCCCTCCGCTCCCAGACCCTGCCCACATCAGGAACACCCTTCTGCCCTGCACAGGTGCACCCCAGGACGGCGGAGGCTCCACTCCCCAGGGAAGCTCCCTGCCAGCAGCCCGGCCCCAGGCCGCCCGCAGAGCACCTGCAGCCGGATGCCATCAGCCCTCGGTCCTCAGTTGCGCCAATGGGTGCGTCTGCCTGGGAAAGCTTCGCCCCATCGGGTGGGCGCAAGGGTGAGCTCTGTCGGCTCCCTGCTGCCGGTCCAAGGCGAACATGGGATCCACAAAAATCTAACACATTAATAAACTACGGAGCTCGTGGGTCGGAGCCAAAGAGACAGTCCCGCAAACAGGGTGTGGGCTGGGGGCGGGAAGGCAAGGCTGTGACCTGAGAACACAAGGTCCTGCGGTTTTGCTCCACGGCCTGGGTTTTCCGTTTCTGGGACCCCTGTCTTCTGACTACAGCCCCCCCGCCAGCCTCTGGAGGGGACAGTGCACGGAGGGTGGGGCTGAGGGTTTGGGGGGATGGGCATGGCCCTGGGAAGCCAGGGAAGGCCCAGTGTCTGGTCCACAGCAGTGGCCTGCTGAGAAATTGTGAGTTTGCTTATGTTTCTCAATGTTACAGGTTTTTTTGCACAGTAATTTTTTCCCCCTGGAATTTTATAGGTGGGGCTTGTTGGGAAGAATTCAATTAGGTTACATTTTAGCCACGCTTCAAAATACACAGGAGACGCTGAGCTCCTTCCGCTCGTACATTATTAAATTAGGGCTGCTCATTCAATTATGAAGGCAGGGCCCATCCCCGCTAGTATCATTGTTTGTAAGTCTTTGTTGTTGGCTTTTCTCCTCTCTCAAACAGAACCCCGTCTCCCAGCGGGACTGTCATAAGAATATCATTAGGAACAAAGGTGCTAGCCACTCTTCTCAGCTCCCCAACTTTGATCCGACAGCCAGAGGCTGCCTTCAAACGCACAGGAATCCTCCAGGGAAGATGCCGTCTGGGGAGCCGGAGCGGCCCGGAACGTGCCGGCCGCCTCCCGCACGCAGGGCAAATGATCCCAGCAGCAGCTCAGCAACGGGCAGGGGGGCTTCAGAAAGAACGAGGGGAAGGGTGGGAGGCAGGGGCGGTGGGAGAGGGAGTAGCCAGAGATCCCAGAACCGCGTGGCGTCGCTGAGGGCACAACCCAGCCCCCGGCAGGGCTCCAGGGAAAAGGGTCTTGGGTGGCCCCCCGTGTCCCTGAGCAACTCTGACCTTATAGTGTCCCTGGACGCTGACACTGATGGTGAGAGGGGCTGGTGGATGGGCAGTACGTTTTTTCCCAGATGCAATCCTATCTTTTCCCATTTCCTTCATCAAATTTGAAGAACCTGGTTAAATTCATTTTTATTCTTTTTTGTGGGGGGCAGTGGAGAGAGCCAGTTTCCACCAGTGAACTCTAAACGTCTACAATGGCAAGGGCTCTCCAGGCGGAAGCCAGAGCCCAGAGCTCCATCCAGGCCTCCCACATCGGGCAGGAATCCCAGCACTTGAGCCATCGCCCACTGCCCGCCAGGGTGCGCACAGTAGGAAGCCAGGCTCAGGAGCTGGAGCCAGGACTTGCACATGGGCACTATGAGGGACATGGCAGCTTAGCCCCTTGGTTACTACTCGCCCTTGGAATATTGTTTTTTAAAAGTCCCCATGGGGCCAGTGCCGTGGCTCACTTGGTTAATCCTCTGTCTGCCGTGCTGGCATCCCATAAGGGTGCTGGGTTCTAGTCCCGGTTGCTTCTTTTCCAGGCCAGCTCTCTGCTGTGGCCCGGGAGTGCAGTGGAGGATGGCCCAAGTGCTTGGGTCCCTGCACCTGCTTGGGAGACCAGGAGGAAGCACCTGGCTCCTGGCTTCGGATCGGCGCAGTGCGCAGGCCTTAGCAGCCATTTTGGGGGTGAACCAATGGAAGGAAGACCTTTCTCTCTGTCTCTCTCTCTCATTGTCTAACTACCTGTCAAATAAAAAAAAAAGTCCCAGACCTGGGGTAGGCCCTGTGGCCCAGTTGGTTAAGCTGCCAACTGCGACTCCAGCATCCCATGTGGGCACCGGTTCAAGTCCCGGCTGCTCCACTACCGATCCAGCTCTTTGCTGTGGCCTGGGAAAGCAGCAGAAGATGGCCCAAGTGCTTGGGCCCCTGCACCTGCGTGGGAGACCCAGATGGAGTTCATGATTCCAGCTTTGGCCTGGTCCAGCCCTGGTTGTTGTGGGGCCATTCTCTCTCTCTCTCTCTCTCTCTCTCTCTCTCTCTCTAGCTGTGCCTTTCAAGTCAATAAAATACATCTTTAAAAAAGACGTTTCCAAAACTAAAACAGCATGTCCTACAATGTCTAAGCTAGTGCGATCTAATGCTTGATTTCTGTAGATAATAATCACACACTCACAATACACACAGACTTCAAACGGTTTTGATTTTTATGACCGATGGCGGGTCTCACTGTGCCGGTTACCCCGAGGCAGACACAGAGCTGAGAGCAGAGGAGGACAAGCGGAAGTCTTCTGCTTCCCGGGTCGGGCCGTCTCCAGCGCTCACGTGAGCACAGAAGGCGGGGTGGGGGTGCAGGGAGGAGCCTCTGCTCCCTGAGCGCACGTTCAAGGGCGGGGAAGTGACGCCAGCCCAGCCTGAGACAGGTGCACCCTCCCCCCGCGTGAGTCTGTCTGCAGGTAGCCTGTCTGCAGGTAACAGCTGGTACCTGGGCAAGGGCCCGGATGACCACACACCCCGCCCTCTCCCACGAGAGCTCCTGGCGCGGCCCTGGGGCCTGGGGCTGCCCTCAGTAGCCTCACTGGGGTTCCAGGAGATCCATGCCTGGGGCTGCGCTCAGCACAGCAACCCCTGAGGACCCCCGAAGAACTGGGGCTGGAGGAGCAGGGAGTTCAGCCCGTCTACTTCCTGCCGCCCACGGGAGCCGGACAGCTCAGCCCTATTGGGTTTGGGCTGCATCTAGCCTTGCCTTCCTGGGTCTCCAGCTCCAGGGCACAAGCTGGGCCTGCCTGGCCTGCCAAACCGTGGGCGCCAGTCCTGGTGCCGCTCCTGCCTCCGTCTGCACCACCCCCCCAACCCCTGCAGCCCTCAACGGGCGCTCCGTGCCTGCCACAGCCTCCCACAGGGACACAACCTGGAATGGCTGACCTTCGGCCGCCCCCGGCAAGTCTGGCCCAGAGATCCTGCGGCCTCATCCGCTGCCCCTTCCCCCACACCCTGCAGTAGCCGCGGCCACTGGAACCCCACAGTCCCCGAAGCTGCCTGCTGTCCAGCCAAGCGCTCAGGGCTGCTGGGCACGGAGACGGGGGGTGGATGTGGATGGGTGGTGGGCGTGGACGGGTGGTGGATGTGGACGGGGGGTGGATGTGGACGGGTGGTGGATGTGGACGGGTGGTGGATGTGGATGGGTGGTGGACGTGGATGGGGTGGTGGATGTGGACGGGTGGTGGACGTGGACGGGCGGTGGATGTGGATGGGGGTGGATGTGGACAGGTGGTGGACGTGGACGGGGGGTGGATATGGGCGGGGGGTGGACATGGACGGGGGGTGGATGTGGACGGGCGGTGGATGTGGATGGGGTGGTGGATGTGGACGGGTGGTGGACGTGGACGGGCAGTGGATGTGGACGGGGGGTGGATATGGACAGGTGGTGGACATGGATGGGGGGTGGATGTGGACGGGCGGTGGACGGGTGGTGGATGTGGACGGGGGGTGGATGTGGATGGGTGGTGGACGTGGATGGGGTGGTGGATGTGGACGGATGGTGGACGTGGACGGGCGGTGGATGTGGACGGGGGGTGGATGTGGACAGGTGGTGGACATGGACGGGGGGTGGATGTGGACGGGTGCCGGATGTAGACGGGTGGTGGACATGGATGGGTGCTGGATGTGGAGATGGCTGAGCTCTCCCTTGTCGGTCAGTGCAGTGCTGGAGGGTGCTAGGCTCAGTTCCCACCACACCAACCGTGGGAAAGGGCTCTGGCACCCCAGGCCGCTGCTCGGTGCCCCCAGGGGAAGCTCTCTGCAGGGTGACACTTCCCACCTGTTATCATGGCGACACACAGTCCACTCCGTGAGGGACACAGACACCGCCGTGGGTGTGTTGCTGGTGGGAGGACAGGAGGGAGCTGCCTCTGAGGACAGCGCTATGACCCCGCCTCAGGGTATCACACAAGCGCCCCAGGCTTGGCAAGTTAGGAAATCGGGGACTCGGACATACCCTCGTTCCCGTGTTCACAGCAGAATCATTCGCCAGGGCATGGGGAAGGCAGCCCCAGAGGCCATGCGCAGGGGAGGGGTGAGCACGCTGGACCAGCCGCGGAGGGGAGCAGCACTCAGCAGGGGATTCCAGCCGGCTGAACGCATACCACGCACCCCACTGCGGGAAACCAGCCGCCAGCCGGAGGACAGAGCATCCCGCAGCCAGGCAGAGTGCAACGGCGGCCGCCAGGGGCCGGGGAGGGGCAGTGGGTATTGTTCAGTTTCAGTTTGGGAAGAACAAAGAAGCCCCAGAGCAGATGTGGGTGCTGGTGGCACGACGGCGAGAATGCACCACTGCCACCCACCCGTGGGCTCCACGCGGTTCACCGTGCGGATTTCCCGTGGCACGTGCTTCACACGCGCCGCCTGTCTCCTGCTGACCTGATTATCACCCTCCCACTCTGGGCCATCACACACACAACTGTGCGAGGGAGGTACTGGTCAGCGCTGTGGCGTGGTGGGTTCCTGGCCACCTGCAGTGCCAGCACCCGTACGGGCGCCGGTTCCAGTCCCGGCTGCTCCACTTCTGATCCAGCTCCCCACTGAGGCACCTGCATGAACCTCCTGACGCCTGGCTTTGGCCTGGTCCAGCCCTGGCTGTTGTGGCCATTTGGGGGAGTGAATCAGAGGATGAGAGATCTCTCTCTTTCTGACTCTGCCTTTCAAATAAAAAAAATCTTTTTTGGGGGGAGAGATGCAAATTTCTGGACATGGGACAAGAGGCCAAACAGGCCAGTGCTGCCTGTGAGAAGGGAACAATCAGGGGCCCTGCACAGCCCAGCGGTGTGGCCTGGGGATGGCCCATGGGCCCCTGGCTGCTGCTGCATGAGGGGGGAAGCACGGGGGGGGGGCGCGACCCACCCAGGGCCTGGCATGCCACAGAGACCAGGAGCCGAGAGTGCAGCCGCCTCCCCCCATCCCCGGTGACCGGCATGTGCGTGTGGGCGGCCATCTGAGGCCAGGGAGCAGCGCAGGCGGCCAGGGGCCAGCGCTGTTCTCCCAGAGGCGAGAGCCACAGGCGTCCGGTTCGGGACGCAGACAGGCGCCGCCGGAGAGGGAAGCAGAGTCACCCCCAGGCCTAGGGCTGCTCAGGCCCCTTCCCGCAAGGCCTTAAAATAGGCCTGCATAAGGATCAAACTGTTTCCAACACTGGTTCCAAGAAGAAAGCTCAGAAGTACGAGGAAGAACATAAAATTATCCAGCACCCAAGAGAATAAAACTTACAATTCTAAGATCCAATTAGAAAACATTAAGAACACAAAGCAAGGGCCAGCGTTGTGGCGCGGCAGCTATGGCTGGCTCTCTTGCAGCATGAGCGTCCCCTGCTGGATGCTGGAGCCAGCCCCAGCTGCTCCACTTCGGATCCAGCCCCCTGCCAATGCACCGGGAGGCAGCGGAGGATGGTCCGAGTGCTTGGGCCCCTGCGCCCTGGGAAACCAGGGTGGAGCTCCTGGCCCCTGGCTTCAGCCTGGTCCAGATCTGGCTGTTGTGGCCACGTAGAGAGTGAATTAGCTGATGGAAGATCTCTGTCTCCTCTCTGTCACTCTGCCTTTCAAATAAATAAATGAAATATTTTTAAAAGAGTGCAAAGTGATAGGAAAAAAAGGACCCATCATCAGGGAAAAAAACTCAGTCGAAAGTAACAGACCCTGGGGTGGCACACACCGCAGAGCCCAGAGACACGTTAACACAGCGATTCCCAGGTGTGTCCTGAAGACCAGAGGGTGGAGGAGGACATCCCAATGTCGAGAGAACACATGGAAGATACAAACGGCCACAAGTTGAACTGGTAGAGGTTTTTTTTAAGTGCACGATTAGTAGCAGATTGCACACTACACGACAGTGTAGCGCCCCCAGAGGTCCAGAAATGCAGCCCTTCAGAAACAGAATGTGGTGAGATCCAGACGATGACAAGACGGCGAAGACCCGGATTGAGCACCAGGGGCACTGGACACACACACACAGCTCAGCATACGCGTCCCCGGAGCCCCGGGCCGAGAGGCAGGTGGGGCCTACGACATACGGAGAAGCCATGTTCCCAAATTTAATGCAAACCATCAACTCACAGAAGAAGCCCCAGACACAAGAAATAGGAAGAAACATGCACCAAGGAAGCTCATAATGAACCTGCCAAGACCCAGAGTAAAGAGAGAACTCCAAGGAGCAGCCAGAGTGGGCGACAGAGAAGAGCAGCATCGCCAGGAGCGCCACGAGGTGCCACGAGCCAAGCTCACCGCCCCGCCGAAACACGGCTTGCAGACCATGCCGACCAAGGGCTCCCGCCAGCCAGACACAGGACAGGCGGCCCTGTGAGCACGAGCGGCCATGACGGGGACCAGAGAGGAAACCCATTTTCTCTTATTTAAAAAGCTCTTCAAAAGCCCACGACCACGATGGGCCAACGCGTGTTCACCACCAAAGGCACGACCGCAAGAGCCCGCGGGCTGCCGGGGGGTGCGGGAGGGCGGCCTTGGAGGACAGCTCTGCTGTGTGTGCAGGCCGCTGGGTGGATCTAAGTGGACACTGGAAACTCTGGTACGCGAGCAAGCACCGGGCACACCCCTGAAATGACACACACTGCTCAACGGAGCCCAGGGAGCCCAGGAGCAGACGCCACAAAGCAAGCAAGCAGCGACGGCGCACCTGAAGCCGACGGCACCGATCCGCTCGCGGCATGTGAATGCTCGAGCCCCCTCTGTTGAAGCCATGGGTAGAACGCTGGAGACAGGGTTTGAGATGGAGAGAGACGCCACTCGTCCTGCAGCGGTGACCGGAGCAGGCAGCCTGCAGAGCAGAGCATTCACACCGACTGAGAGAATCGCTTAACATTGATGAGGCGGCCGATCCATCAGGACAGACCTCCTCTGAGCGTCCACGCCCCTGGTGAGAGAGCTCCGGCACAACTGGGACAGAGCTCACGACAGAGGAGAAGCCGACATCCCCGTCACGGTCGGAGACGTCAGCCGCTGTCTTGGTTTTTTAAATTTATTTGAAAGGCAGTTACAGAGAGAGGGAAGAGAAGTTTCCCATCCACTGGTTCACTCCCCAAGTGGCTGCAATGGCCTGGGCTGTGCCAGGCTGAAGCCAGGAGCATCTTCTGGGTCTCCCAGGTGGGTGCTGGGGCCCAAGCACTTGGGCCATCCTCCTCTGCTTTCCCTGGAACACTGGCAGGGAGCAGGATTGGAAGAGGCACAGCCAGGACTCGAACTGGCACCCACGTGGGATGTCGGCGCTGCAGGTAGAGGCCTCACCGGCTGCACCACAGCGCCAGCCCCAGCAAGCTGTCTTGTGGACGGGCAGGCCAGGCACACAGAGGCTCACTAGGGACACAGAGGCTCCCTCTGCACTGCAAGCCACACTCACCCCGGCTGGGGCTTGGAGAGCTTCCTCTCGACTACAGCAGGGTGCTCACTCTTTCCAATGCACACACACATTGCCAAGACAGATCTTATTCCAGCACCCAGAATAACAGAATAAATTGTGAGGGTTCAAAACGTACAAGGTTTAACTTAGAAATCCATACCTGGAGGGCATCTTTAAAAGTCCCCAAATAGTTGTGAACTAAACAATACACATCTACATAACTCACGAGTCAAAGAACAAATCTGAAGGAATATTGCATGTATTCTGAAGAGAATTCAAACATGAAATTCCAAAACGTGCAAGGTGCAGGTGAAGCCGGGCTTTGGCATGAACTCCATGGCGCTCATCATCCAGTCAGAAAATAAGTCTTCCACTCCAGCTTCCACCTTACGTAAAAAGAAGAGAAAGGGGCCGGCGCTGAGCCGTAGCGGGTGAAGCCATGGCCTGCAGTGCCGGCATCCCATATGGAAGCCAGTTCAAGTCCCGGCTGCTCCACTTCCCATCCAGCTCTCTGCTATGGACTGGGAAAGCTGTAGATGACGGCCCAAGTCCTTGGGCTCCTGCACCCGTGTGGGAGACCTGAAAGAAGCTCCCGGCTCCTGGCTTCAGATTGGCGCAGCTCCGGCTGTTGCAGCCATTTAGGGAGTGAACCAGTGGTGGAAGACCCCCCCCCCATCTCTCTCTCTCTCTCTCTCTCTCTGTCTCTCTGTCTCTCTCTGCCTGTAACTCTGCCTTTTACATAAGTAAATAAATCTTTTTTAAAAAAGAGAAAATTCATCCTAAATTAAGCAAATGGCAAGAACTAGTAAAGGTAGCAAATCGATGAAGTAGGAAGAAAGACAATACAGACGAGTGAACCCAGACCCTTGGTGTTTGGAAAGATGGATCCTCCACCAGACACATCTGGAAGACAGCAGGAAAGACACAAACTACCCGTGTTAGGAATAAGTGAGCGAAGGACATCCCGGCAAGTCCTGTGCACAGCACAATGAGAGACTGTTCTGGGCGAGTGGGTGTGGCTCAGCCAATCACATCGATGAGGAACGTGGAATCTCCTGGGAGACACAGCGGCAGGGCCTACTCAGTACGCTGATAACCTGAACACCCCGGTTCCCAGCGAATGAAGAGACTTCATCTGAAATGCAGACCCCACAGAGACCCCAGACTCACTGACCTCACCAAGCCTTCAAGAGAGGAGCAAAGCCAGCTTCACGTAACGAACTCTTTCAAGAACCCAAGAGGAGGGAACATTTTCCAACTCGTTCTGAGGCCACCACTGTCCTAGCACCTGGACCGGAAGACAATATTCTAAGAAAACGCTCTGTTACTATCAGTGATACCCCCATGGACAACAAGGGCTCTCCAACGATTGTGCGCCTGGGTCTGGACGGCCAGCCCTGACCAGATGGGCCCACAGAGGCCCAGGGAAGCAGACGGGCAGGGCCTCCCAGCAGCCTCCAACTCCAGGAAGTTCCTGGGACGCCCACCCTCCGTTATGGGGCCCCAGGGAGCCGTTGAGCAGCCCCTTCACGGACGCTCGGCCTCTGACACCGCTGTGAGGCAGACTCAGTCTCAGGTACCCGGGCCCCAGAGAGCAGCTGGGCAGATGGCACCCTAGAGTCCCTGCGAAGCTACCCACACAGCCTCAGAAACTGCAGGGACGCCATCTGGACATGACCTCGCACAGCCCTCAGACGACGGCGGGCACCCTACCCCGCTACAGGGTGTACTGACCACCCGCTGGGCCCGGCAGGGCTGTCCCTGCACTTAACGTGACCCACAGAAACTGACAGCAGCCCCACATCCGTAGCCAGGTGCACCACACTCGGAGCCCGCCCGCCTAAGGGGAGCTGCAGCCCATGGCCCGCAGCCAGGCCTCCAGGCCAACGTGACACCTGCAGCCACGACCAACGTCGATTACAGCCGAGGCACACGCATGCACGTGACAGGAAAGGCCCTGCCCGGAACCACAGCCAACACGGCACACTCACTGGCACCCAGGACACGTTGCCAGCTCCGTCTCTACCAAGGAGGACGGCTGACAAAATGGGCAGAGGCAGCTGACTACCAGAAACACGGGCAGAGGCAGCTGACTACCAGAAACACCACGAGCCCCACGAGCCCCACGGACAGGGCAACTCCAGCAGCGGACGAGGAGATGGACAGCAGGGAGCTGCCTGACAAGGAGCCCAGGAGAGCGATTTGAGGACAGTTAGTGAGACGCAGCAGCACACGGACAAGCCAGTGAAAGCAGGAAGCCCACAACCTGAATGAGGAATTCAGCAGAGACAGGGATCATACAAAGAACAGGTTAGACACCTTGGAGCCGAAGAACTCAATGAACGGAATTTAAATAGAGTTGAGGGCCTCCTCCGCAGGACTGAGCAGGCTAAGGGAAGAACTTCTGAGCTTGAAGACACGTCTGGCGCTGCAGCACCAGCATCCCACATGGGCGCCAGTTCAAGTCCCGGCTGCTCCATTTCTGGTCCAGCTCCCTGATAATGCTCCAGGGAAAGCAGCGGAAGACGACACAAGTGCTTGAGCCCCTGCACGGATGTGGGAGACCCAGAGGAAGCTCCTGGCTCCTGGCTGTGGTCTGAACCAGCTCCGGCCGTTGCAGCCATCTGGGGAGTGAACCAGCAGGTGGAAGACCTCTCTTTCTCTCTCTTTCTCTCTCTCTCTCTGCCTTTCAAATAAACAGGAAAGAAAGAAAGAAAGAAAGAAAGAAAGAAAGAAAGAAAGAAAGAAAGAAAGAAAGAAAGAAAGAAAGAAAGGAAGGAAGGAAGGAAGGAAGGAAGGAAGGAAGGAAGGAAGGAAGGAAGGAAGGAAGGAAGAGCCCCGTAGACAAATACAGGAAAACATTAAAAGAATGAAGAAAACCTTCAGGACTCCGGGACATCACTGAGCACATGAACACTCACACGGTGGATGCTCTAGAGAAGCAGGAGAAGGAAGAAGCCATGAGGATTCTGGGATGAAGCGGCTGCTGGAAGGCTCCAGATCTTTGGGCTGATCAGATATCCAGCTCCAGGAAACCCAGGGGCCCTGATCAGATCTGACGGAAAAGAAGCTCTGTGAGGCAAATTGTGATCAAAGTGCGAAAAAAGACCGAGAGAACACTACAAATGTGAGAAAAAGCATCGAGTCATTTCTGAGGAACGCCCAAGTACTCTGCTGAAGCCATGCAGCACAGGAGAAGGAATGAGACAAGCAGAGTCCTGGGGAAAACTCCACCAGTCATACAAGTACCAAACCCTGCACGGCCACGCTACAGTCACATATGACACCCTGCACAGCCACACTCCAGCCACACTGCACCCTGCACGGCCACGCTCAGTCAGACTACACCCTGCACAGCCATGCTCCAGCCACATACAACACCCTGCACAGCCACGCTCAGTCACACAACACCCTGCACAGCCATGCTCCAGCCACATACAACACCCTGCACAGCCACGCTCAGTCACACAACACCCTGCACGGCCATGCTCCAGCCACATACAACACCCTGCACAGCCACGCTCAGTCACACAACACCCTGCACAGCCATACTCCAGCCACATACAACACCCTGCACAGCCACGCTCAGTCACACAACACCCTGCACAGCCATGCTCCAGCCACATACAACACCCTGCACAGCCACGCTCAGTCACACAACACCCTGCACGGCCATGCTCCAGCCACATACAACACCCTGCACAGCCATGCTCCAGCCACACTGCACCCTGCACGGCCACGCTCAGTCAGACTACACCCTGCACAGCCATGCTCCAGCCACATACAACATGCTGCACAGCCATGCTCAGTCACACAACACCCTGCACGGCTACACTTCAGAAAGGAAGGACAAATACTGAGCTTCCATGACAGGCAACAGCTGAAAGAATTCAGCACCCGAGACCTGCCCTGCACATATGCTTATCGGAGTCCCACGTTTTTTTTTATTTGATAGGCAGAGTTAGTGAGAGAGAGACAGAGAGAAAGGTCTCCCTTTTCCGTTGGTTCACCCCCCAATGCTGCTGTGGCCAGCGCACTGCAGCCGGCACACCACGCTGATCCGAAGCCAGGAGCCAGGTGCTTCTCCTGGTCTCCCACGGGTGCAGGGCCCAAGCACTTGGGCCATCCTCCACTGCACTCCCGGGCCACAGCAGAGAGCTGGCCTGGAAGAGGAGCAACCAGGACATAATCTGGCGCCCCGACCGGGACTGGAACCTGGTGTGCCAGCGCCGCAGGTGGTGGGTTAACCAAGTGAGCCACGGCAACAACCCCAATGGAGTCCCACATTGAAAACTCAATGACGATCATGGCCATCACGAAGCTATGCAACAGCACAGCTCTCAACACTAAAGCGGAGGCACAGAATAGAAGAAGCATCGAGCGTCGTATTCCACTTGTGCCGTTTTTCTGGATTCGACACGCTCCGGGTTTAGCTAAGGGCTCTCATCTGCATTTGTCAGCACACACTTCTGTACCGGGTGGCGCTGGTCTCTGCACACGTGCTGGAGAGCCTTTGACCTTCTGTCTCTGACATAAATGTTGTGGGGCTATTATTTCTTCTTTCAATGTTTAATGGAGTTCGTCAATGGAACTATTTAGACTTAGGTTATATCTAGGGAAGGATTTTTTAAATGAATGTAATTTCTTAAGTACATATGGGACTATTAAATCTTTTCCTTTCCATCTTAGTTTTCTGAATTTGTGTTTTTAAAGAAATATGTGCACTTCACTTAAGTTGCCAAAATTGTTGGCATAGAATTGTTTAACATCCTTTAACAATCAAAAATAGAACTCCCCATGATGCAGCAGTCCCACTGCTGGGTAAGTATCCAAAGGAAATGACATCGTCTATCAAAGAGACATCTCTCTCCTCACACCGATCGCCACACTGTTCGTTCCAGCCGGGAAACGGGGATAACTAGCATCCGAGTGCTGACAAACGAAAGACAGGTGCTGTCTATTCTGTCTCCAGACAGGTGGACGCCCTGTCCTTTTCCACACGGGCAGACCTAGAGGACGTGCTGTTGGGTGAAAGACGCCAGGCACAGATACCATGTGACCTCACGTATCCATGGGCTCTAAAAACACTTCTCCCACCCAGGCTGAGAGTGTCTCAGTGGTGCCCAGAGGCTGGACAAGGGAAGCTGGGGGGCGGCACGGGGAACGGGCGGCCAGTGGGTGCACCGTGACACGTGGCTGGAGGAGCAGGTCCATCCCACTGCACAGGAGGATGCCCACACTTAGCAGTGGGGGGCAGCAGCCATCAGAGGAGCCCACAGGGAAGGACAATGTCTGAAGTGATGGGTACGCTAATGACTGTGCCTTGATCATTACACAATGTGTGCATGTGTCGAGACATCATACACCCTGTAAATACGCGTCGTTACGAGTCAATCAAAAAATTTTTGAATTCATGGGAGACATGTTATGAAGAAACCCTGCATGGATATCGAGTTTTTTACAACAAAATAAATTTATCTCTTCCTCCCATTCCATGAGTTTTCTGAAGGGTCCTTGTGGATGCAGATATTCTTAACACCATCTGGGCACGTGAAATTCAACGTACGCGCAAAGGAAGACACATCTCAGAATTCACAACGACAGCCGGCGCCGAGGCTCAACAGGCTAATCCTCTGCCTTGCGGCGCCAGCACACCGGGTTCTAGTCCCAGCTGGGGCGCCAGATTCTGTCCCAGTTGCTCCTCTTCCAGGTCAGCTCTCTGCTGTGGCCCGGGAGTGCAGTGGAGGATGGCCCAAGTGCTTGGGCCCTGCACCCATGGGAGACCAGGAAAAGCACCTGGTTGCTGGCTTCAGATCAGCGCAGTGCGCCGGCCGCAGCAGCCACTGGAGGGTGAACCAATGGCAAAAGGAAGACCTTTCTCTCTGTCTCTCTGTCTCTCTCTCACACACTGTCCGCTCTGCCTATCAAAAATTTTAAAAAATTAAAAAAAAAAGAATTCACAACGACCATCTCAGTAAACACGATGGTGATTTCAACAGTGGACCTCACCTTCGACAACAACTGACCCCCTCGTCAACTTCCCCCTCGTGCCCTGTGCCCACTCCCCACTGAAGCGAGAGGAAATCTCCCCAGCTTGATAAAAGATCTCTGTGAAAAGAAACTGCATTCAGCATCCCCTTCGGTGGTAGAGGGACTCCGGGGGCAAGTCGAGGATGAGCCCCCCCGCGGTCAGGCCAACGCTGCACGGCCAGGAGAAGAAACGAGAGGCACAGAGCTCTGAGAAGTGGACGGAACGGCCATCTTTGCTGACACGACCACCCCGTAGAGAACCCTCGTCAATCTTTTTAAAAAGCCGCAGCAAACACGTGCGTCTAGAACGCCTGTGAGACACCGGTCCTTAAAGATCACATGAGCAAACGAACTCGAAAGAAGCCCGGCGTTCTAAACAGCACGAGCCACTTCTGACACCATGAAAAGATGAAATCCTCGGGCTGGATCTGACAACAATGTGCAAACGCTGTAAGCCACAGGAGTCCTAAGAGACCAAGGCGTCTGCCTGTGGACGGACAGCGGCCTCCAGGGCTCAACGACTGCGAGGAAGACGTCCGTTCCCCCGAATCAGCAACGGGCCGGCTCGACAGCCAGCAGCAAACTCTCACTAGGCTTCCCGGGGAACCTTCGGAGCAGATTTGAGAATTTCTATGAAGCCAGGGAGCACGGCGACACGTGAACTTTGAGAAAGAACTAAGCCGCAAGCTCTGGTTTCAAGGGTTATTCCCAAGCTGCAGTCAGAAGGGCGATGGCCTAGGAGTGCAAACACGAACGCAGGTGAACGCAGGGGACAGAGACCAGACACGGACCCGACTCACACACTGACCTACAGCGAAAGTGCCCACATAGACCAGTGAAGAGATGATACTGGTATTTTTAATACATGATGGTGGGAAACTGGATAACCATTTACAAAATCTTAAAAAAATAAATTAACTTTGACCTTTCATATGTATGGACAATTCAACATGGTTATAGCCCTAAATATAAGACCTAGAACTATAAACCTTCTAGAATAAAATGTGAAAACTGTAGTCCCAAGCTGTAGAAACTATATGACCAAGCTTCCTAAATACTTGCGCAGTGTGATATGTAGATGAAGACTACATAGATCAGAGTATACCCACATCTAAGAATGTGCTCTTCAAGGGGCCGGTGCCGTGGCACAGTGGGTGAAGCTGCTGATTGCAATGCCAACATCTCACATGGGCACCGGTTCAGGTCCTGGTTGTTCCACTTCCAATCCAGCTCTCTGCTAGGGCCTGGGAGAAGCAGTAGACGATGGCCCAAGCCCTTGGGCCCCTGCACCCACGTGGGAGACAGGGAAGAAGCTCTTGACCCCTGGCTTCGGATCAGCACAGCTCCGGCCACTGCGGCCAACTTGGGGAGTGACCCAGCAGATGGAAGACCTCTCTCTCTGCCTCTCCTTCTCTCTCTGTGTAACTCTGACTTTCAAAAAAAATAAGTAAATCTTAAAAAAAAAAAGAATTAGCTCTTCAAAACAGACTATTAGGAAAGCTAAAATCTGGGGCCAGCGCTGTGGCGTAGCAGGTAAAGCCACCACCTGCAGTGCCAGCATCCCATGTGGGTGCTGGTTCAAGTCCCAGCTGCTCCACTTCCTGTCCAGCTCTCTGTTGTAGCCTGGGAAAGCAGTGGAAGTTGACCCAGGCCCTTGGGCCCCTGCACCCACATGAGAGACCCGGATGAAACTCCTGGCTCCTGGCTTCAGATCAGCCCAGCTCCAGCCGTGGCGGCCATGTGGGGAATGAACCAGTGGACCATACACCTCTCTCTCTCTCTCTCTCTCTCTCTCTCTCTCTCTCTCTCTCTCTGATTCTGTGCAACTCTGGCTTTCAAATACATAAATAAATGTTTTTTAAAAGAAAGCTAAAGTCACGTTGGAGGCAGAGAGGAAGCAGCAGGGACACAGATCCCGGGGCAGCACCGGCCGCGCTTCTGCTGCTCAGACTCAGTGACAGCAGGCGAGAGACTCAGTCACACACCGCGCCACAGACGTGCGGACAGCACATGGGCACGCGGAAGCATGCTCAGCATCCATTAGGGAAGCGCCCAAGCAGCCGCAGCAGGAGGCCACACCCACTGTGGCAACCCAGACAGACCCCAGCCAGCGTTCAGCGACGTGGGGGGTCTCGAAAGCTCATGCTGTCAGCGGGATGGCACAAAGGATGGATGAGCTGTCGGGACAACCAGCCTGACGATTTCTGGAAAGTTAAACGCACCCCTACCGTACAACACAGCCCTTCACGCTGAGGTTTTGCCCAAGAGACAAGAAAGCTGTTTGCACGCAAAGCTGAGACGTCCATTCACTTCTCGTGGCTTCAGTACGGAAGCCGTGAGCACCCAGCAGACGAGTGGAGCAGCAAACAGCAGGGTGCCTGGGCTACTGCACAAATCTGCCTAACAGTGACGAGGAACGCACTGCTGACACACACACAGTAACACGCGTGGACCGTGTGAACGCACACAGGAGGTATTCACTGTGGGGCTCCATTCTGTTCAGTCCTGGCAAATGCAAACGAATTCACCTTGAGGATGAGGCAGGCGGAGGTGTGGGCGCGGGGGCTCGGGAGGACCTGGGTGCTGGCCACACTCAGCATCTGACGGCGGGGGTGGGTTCGAGGATTATATTTAACTTATCCGATGGTATACTTTAAAAATGTATGGTTTCCTTCAAGTCATTTATAACCCCACCGAAGCTCCAAAACGCAATTTAAGATTTCTACTTGTGACACCGTGACTCGGTGCTACAACGCCCACCTGAGCAGGACACGGGTTTGAGGCCTCTCCTGGGGCCAGCCAGACCTGAGTCATGCAGTCGGCTACACGCTTCATCAAAGACGATGTGGATCTGGCAAACAAGCACACGGCGCACTGTCAGCATCTCCAGCTGTTGTGGAAACGCAGGAGCGAGAGCGCAGTGTGCCCACTCCGGAGCTCTGGCTTCCCACCACCCACGCCCACTCCGTCCCAGCCACCCCCGTTTGCCAAATTAATTGCTACTGATGCGTAGACCCAGATAAAACTCAGCGTAAAACTGGGGGCTGGCACTGCGCACAGTAGGTTAAGCCTCCACCTGAAGGTGCCAGCATCTCACATGAGTGCTGGTTCGAGTCCCGGTTGCTCCACTTCCAATCCAGCTCCCTGCTCACGGTCTGGGAAAGCAGCAGACGATGGCCCAAGCGCTTGGGCCCCTGCACTCACGTGGGAGACCCAGTGGAAGCTTCTGGCTCCTGACTTCAGATTGGCTCAGCTCCGGCCGTTATGGCCATTTGGGGAGTAAACCAGCAGGTGGAAGACCTCTCTCTCTCTCTCTAACTCTGCCTCTCAAATAAAGACATCTTTAAAAACAATACTCATCATCCATGGATGTTATGGCTGGGTCTGGGACACCCGCCGGCTTGGCACTGTCAGCCTGGGCTAAGAACAGGGGCCCCTTCTGCACGTCACTGCTGAGAGCTGGGGGGAGCCTGGGTGGCCAGACCCCATCCAGAACTCAATGCTTGGCCCAGAAATGCCTGGTAGGAATCTGAGAAGCACAGGGGCAGGCCTGGGTCTCAACCAAGGGCAGGGACAAGGAGCTAGGAACCAGGACGCACGACCCCCGTCCCTTGCCAACACTGCCCCCCGCAGCTGAGAGAGAAGGCACAGGGAAGCGAGGCCTGGAGCGTCCTCCCACATCCGGCGCAGGAATGCACTTGGCGTGGTGGCCTCCCAGGCCCCGGGAGGCAGCTGCAGAAGAGCCTTCAAAATGAGGCGTCAGAAGTGACCAGAATAGCCCCTGGTTAGCTCTCAGATGCCAAAACAGAGCCCGGCGTCCATGTCGCAGGGCTCTGGCCTGTGGCCAGAACTGAGCTGACGCATACAGGACCTCCCTCTCTGGATAGGGGCCCTCAGCCGGTTCCAGGGCAGCAGAGTGGAGCCCCCAGTAACCGCCAAGCATTCCTGAACAGACATTCCTTCCTCTCCCCCACATTCCCCTTGGTCCCCAGACCAGCAAAGCCAAACACTCGTGGGAGTCCAACTCACACCACTGGCCAATGCCCTTCCCGAAGCCAGAAACCCGGGCTTCCTGGACGTGGAAAGTTCTGGAATGTGTGCCTCTCTGCATTCAAGGCCCCACTGGTGTAGGCGGTCATCTGCTAAGTGCCCATGAGCACTTCATGTGGGTAGAACCGAAAGGAACCGAGGGATCTCTAGCTACCCGCAGCTTGTTCAGCCCAGGCAGAGCGCGGGCAGTTGGGACGACGACAATCAGGCACACCCTGGTGCGCACGGCCCTGGCTGTGTCCCCGGCAGCGTCTCTGTGTCTCTCTCTATGCACCTGCCAACCGCAGCTGGCGCCGTGTTCCTCCGCGTCCCGACGTCTACAGCCCATGGCTGCCTGGCTTCCCCCACTCTCGCCATTCCCGCCGGGTCCTCCCTGAGGTCTGAGTCTGCCTCGGGCTCGGGCTCCACAGAGCAACCATTGCTGTACTCCACAGTGTTGTTTGCTGAGTTCCATCTGCTACAAGACGATGCGTGTTTGATAAAAAGGAAAAGGGGAAAGAGGCTCAAAGCAGCCCCACGTGCCCCGGGCACGCTGAAGATGGCCCAGGGGCTGGCCCCTGCCCAGGGTGTCCCCTGGGCCTCCCACCTGCCCCTCTGCCACCCTGGCCCTTCCGCCTGCCATCCCGAACACCTGCCCCTTCTCTGGTGCTCTGGGAGCTGTCCTGACTGAGGGAGCTCGGCTGTGTCCTGGGAGGTGCAGCACGAGTTTAGGGACCCCCCACTTCAGTAACCAGGTGCGGCCCGCCAGGCTTGCTGTGCATCCAGGGGAATCACCCCAGCCTCCTCCTCTGCTTCCCGCCTTGGGTGTTGAGAACTCGGTTCCGGCAGCTGCGAAGACCGGAGTGGGGGGGGGGGGGGCGCTGGCTGTGCCCAGGCTTTTCCCTGGGCTCCTCCCAGCGCCCCCTGCGCCTCCCTGAGCCTTGCACTCTCCGCCTCTCACTGCTCTGTAAGCCAGCCCGTCACTGGGCAGAGGGGAGGCCGCCCAGGGCCAGCCCAGGCCTTCTGTGGGCTGCAGGGAGGGACACTGCTTCAAAGCCACTGAATAAGAGAGCGGGACGGGGCAGGACCCCCAGCATGCCCTGCTCTGAGCCATCTTCCTCCCTCTGCCCGGGGCACGGCAGTGGGAGGGCCATTCCTTCAGCCAGCGCTGCTCCCGCGTCTCTCCCGGCTTCACGGTAGACGTGAGCATCTCTCCCGGCTGCGCACCGCCCCTGCGGCGTCTTCATGGTTTCCTCGCATTCTCAATGCATCGCCTTCTCCACCTCCATTTTCCGCCTCTTTCTATTTTCTTCTCTCGAGCTCTCATTCTGTAAATGACTTACCTGGATTCTCGTAAGCAGGTATATTTTTATAGGCAGAAAATGCAGTAGCGTATAAGAAAGAATACAAGTGATTCTTAGACACGCTTAACAGGGCTTTCCCGAGCAGTTTGTGGTGGCGACCGAGACAGGGTCTTGTCACACAGAGTCCCCGCCAACCAGGACCCCACCCCAGCAGCACGGCCCCTGTCCTGGGAGGAAACTCTGCATTGGAGACTTTGGGCCGCCTCTTCTCGGCCCTGACACTTGCCCAGTATTGAGCCGCTTCTGTTCCTCCGTTCCCTGCGCAGCCAGACGCGCGCCCACCAGCGGCTGTGAGCAGAGAGGCAGGCGGCCCAGGTGAGCCCCTGCATCGGTGCCTGCACCAGGCCCTGCAGCCACAGGAGGGGGTGATGCCCCGGCCCTGGCTGCCGCAGCCCTGCACCGAGAGCACAGCGGGGCTGGAAGAAGCTGGTGCACGGGGACAAACACGGCGAGAGGCTGCGCGCAGCAGGTGTGCAGAATAGGCACGTCCTCAGAGACAGGACGCCAAGGTCGCCGGGTCTGGGGGTGGGCAGAGGAGGGAGTCACGGGAGTGGCTGCCTAATGGCTCCGTATGGGGTGAGAAGGTTCCCGAAGTACCTCGGAGCGATGGCCGCACACCCCTCTGAGCGCGCTTGATGCCACCGGCCATTTAGAACAGTGACCGACATGTGGTTTGTGATTCACGCCCCAGACGCCATGTGCAGGGGGCACTCTGATCGCCATGGCCACAGGGCCCGGCTCCTACACGCAGCAACTCGAACGGCTTCATCACAGGCAGCAGGGGCGGCTCTCAGCGCTGTCCACCCCATCACAGACACGAGCTCTCCCCGTGGCCAAACTCGATTTTATCAGCACCAAGGTCACAGGGGTTGGCCCGGCCACTCCGGGCTGGGCTCTCTCATGTGCCTGTGGTCAGGGGCAGGCTAGCCGGTGGCCGGGTGGTCTGCAGCCGGGTAGGGAGCCACGGCCGAAAGGCCTGGTCTCTGCTCCGCGTGACCTCTCATCCCCTAGGTCAGCCTGCAGCTCAGCGGCCAGAGGTCCCCCACCCCGACCTGGGCTCCAAACGTGCATGGCCATATCCCACCAGCCAGGGCAACTCGCAGGCCCACTGGGAGCCCACTGCCCCTGAGCCTGCCTCCCGAGGGAGTGGCTGCGGGAAAGCCAGGCTCCAAGGTGGGTGTCGTGGTGGGCACCCCAGTGCTGCCAGTCGCCCAGACACTGCGCAGCCCAGCACCTGTCTCCCCCAGAGTGGGCTCGGCATGCGGCTCAGCACGCAGTCGGGGTCAGGGTGTCCACCGCGCATCCCTTAGGGAAGTCACCCAGCTGGCACGCGCTGGCTTGCCCGAGTCCCCTGAGCCCAAACATTCGCATCAAGATCCCTTCCTTGGTCTTCCTGCAGGCCCAGCTTTCTTTCGTTTAGAACTCAGAAGGCTTCCCACAAGGTTTCTCCCAGCAGGTCCAGCGCCTGCCAGCACAAGCCAGGGAGGCCTCTGGGTGCGGAGGGGGCTCCATGCAAGTGGAAGAAGGAGAATGACCGACAAGAGGCAGGGCCGACCTGGGCCTCTGTCCAGTGTGGCCAGGACGCAGGGCACACAGCACCAAGTTCTCATCCAGAAAGGCAAGCTGGGGCTGTGGGCGGAAGAACCCTGGCATCGAGCGCAGGCGGCTGGACGTCAGGCGATGGTGCCAGTGGGCAGGGTCATGGCCAGGGCCTGGGACAGGTCACAGTCACAGCCCAAGGGACGCGGGCTTGAGCAGGGACGGTGCCGAGACGTCAGAGGTAAGAAGCTGGACCGCTCCGACCTCGCAGGCTCAGGCTGTGAGGGGAAGGAGGGAGCACCGGGTGCTGCAATGCAGGGAAGGTGATGGTCAGGGAGACGGGGCCGGGACAGGGGCGTCCAGACCCCGCCCGCAGCCGCCGGGGGGGGGGGGGGCAGGGTGACTCAGGGAGGCCCATGGCAGGGCTGTCAGGAGGCACTGCTGCCTCCCAGGCTCCCCCGGGCCGGCCCTGCGGTCTGATGTGACACCGGGGGGTCGAAAACCCAGCTCTGCAAGTTGAGCAACATCCCCTCTCCCTCCCAGGACATGAAAACCTGTCCAAGACTCGGCCCAGGGCTCTCGCCCGCGGCCTCCAGCGCCGGAGTGCCCCACCCCACAGCAGACTTTTACGAAGCTGTCCTGCTGCCAGGGTCCTTTCAGAGGTAAAAATAGCGCGGCTCCTCCGAACCCCGGCCCCTCCCACGCCCCCGGCCACGCTCGGCTCAGGAGGCGGTGCTGAGGACCCACGGCGCCCCGGGCACTCAGCTGGCGAGGGCGCGAGGCCACCGTCGTCCCGGTGCTGGCTGGGGCGCACCTATTCATGCGCGCTGCGCCGCTGATGAACAAGACCATGCAGGGCCTCCACGGCTCCCTGCCGGGACGCGCTCGGCCTGGTGACTCCACGCCAGGCAGGATCGACCTTCCCGGTCCCGGGGTCCGGGACTTGGCCGGCGGGCTTTCAGGTCAACCGCAAAAATATCTGCACGCGGTCTGGGCTGGGGCTGCGTCTGCGGGGTCATCCCAGGCAAAGAGCAGGATTAAAGACTTGATCCCTTCCCGGGGCCCTTTGCTTCGAAGCACCACAGCAGCCGTAAAACACAGATTTACTGAGGCTCAGCTGCACGGCTCAGCGGCGCGGCCCCGTAAGGCCAGCAGGAGGAGAAGCATCCGGCCAGAAAAGCACACTTGTTTACGGAAAAAAAAAGAGTTTAAGAGCCTCCTCCGGCTTCACCAAGTTTCTGGACTAAAATTAGGCTGAAAATTAAGAACAATGTGGAATCTCGAGGGTGCGGGGCCACGCAGGCAGGAGAGAGAGCGTCTTGTTTCCTCCTCGCCCAGCTGCCTCCGCGGACCGCTGCGTCCCCTCCCAGGCACCAGGGGAGCAGCCCTGCCCCGTGGGTAGCGCCCGCGGGCCCAAAGCTGCGGCCCTCCCCGACCAGGTGGCAGGGGCGGGGCGGGGCGGGGCCGAGGCGAAACACCTCGCTTCCGGCTCGGCAGACAGTGCTGGGGCTGCACGTAGGTGCCGTGCGCGCATCGTCGGGGCAGGGACAATGGCTGTTTTGTAAGAGGCCTGTGCTGGCAGCGTGGCCCCGGGCCGAGGTTGGGAAACTGCTCCTCTTCCAGGCCTGCGGCTGACTCACCAGGGACGGGCAGGCCAAGCTCTCGGCTCCTCTCCCCACCCCCTGCTCATGTGGGACTCGGCTAATGGGATTAATGGGTTAAAGCTGGAAGATGCTTCAGACGCCCTGGCGCAGAGCCGTCTCCAGTGCGGTAATTAATGAATCTCGCCAAGGAGGTGGATTAAGGTCAGAGGTCACTCGCAGGCCCCAGGAACAGGTGGGCTGTGCTCGGGGGCTGGGACCCGGGAGCTGACGGGGGAAGCCAGGGCATCTGCGGTTTGCAGCTGTGGCGGTGACAAGGCATCTCCTGGGTCCCTGTACCAAGCAACCAACCTCACTCGGAAGGGAGCCCACCCTGGAAAAGCTCAGGTTAACGACAGGCCGAGAAGAAAAGACATCACCCCCCGAGGTTGGCCAGGTCACTGAGCTCTGCCTTGGGGGGCGTGGAGATGAGGCTTCGCACAGCAGCGGCCAGGGGAGGCACCCACGGACGTCTCCCAGCCAGCAGTCGCTCTCCCGAATCCTCAGGGGGCGATCCCAAGACCCCACCCCCGCAGTGGATGCCTGAAACCCCAGATAGCACCGAGCCCTACGGGGTTCCCCGGACACGCACACCTGTGGTCAAGTTCGACGGACAAGCGAGGGGCAATAGGAGAGTAACAGCGTAACTGCCAGTAACAGAGCAAGGACAAAATGGCGTCGCCAGCCTGCTGCTCCTGCGCTTAGGGGCCACTGCCGAGATGAGGGCCACCTGAGCCGGCACTGCTCCCCCAGCTCCCTCCCCTCCCCACACCCCGTCTCTCCCGGGAGGGTGTCTCTCCCACCCCATCTCTCCCGGGCGGCGGCGCAGCCTGGCCACAGGGGCAGGCCACCCTTGGTGGCTCCTTCAGCCCTCAGCACCTGCTGAGTGACCACGGCGTTTTTCCTTCTGCTCCCTTGTCCTGGGGCCCGTGTGGCATCAGGGCCCCCAGCCCTCCCTCCAGAGCCCCATCACAGGGCCTTCTCGCGCCCCAAGCTTTGAGCACGCAGCTCCTCCTCCTGCAGCCCCCACGGCCATCCCCCACCCCTCACACCCTGGCCACTGCGCGCTGGCCTCCTCTGCCCCACCACAGTTGGCACACCCCTGGCCTGGGTCTCAGAGGCTGCTCCACAAGCCTTCCAGGGGGTCCAGCACCTGGTTCACGGCTCAGCAGGGGCAGCAATGGGACACAGCACGGCGCCTGTGCATGGCCTGAACAGGACTGGGCCCCCGGGCACCGCGCCCTCCCCCACTGGCTCCCGGAGCCCCCCTGCGAAGCCTCCTTGTTTACGTGCGTGGAGGCCAATGTGCTCTGACTGTCTCAACGTCGATTCCATCTCAGCAAAGGATGTGGAAAGACCGCAGAGTGCAGGGTGGCTTGAGGGAGACCGTCATGCCTCAGGTGGCCTTGGCCGCCAGGCCCCGGCGTTCCAGGGTTCACGTCCACGGATGCCAGGCCTCAGAGAGTCTCGGGCAGCTCTGCACGTGGCCTCGGGTGCTGGCTCTGCCGGGCACGGCCTGACCCTCTTGAGCCGAGCAGCGGGGGGTCCACATGGGGGCGGGGGGCCCTTCTCGCTGGTTTTCCCCGCACTCGCCACGGCACCAGAGGAGGGCTGCAAGGGGACGGCCAGCCATAAATCAGCCGCTCCGCGGTCCCCAGGAAAACGCTGAAACTGCTCCCAGTGGGTGTGGCTTCGGCCAGCAAGTGGCAGGGCTAGGCGACAGCCCGCGGGGTGTGGGCAGCAGTGGGTTCCCGAAGACTCCACCCTCCATAAATCATCCCAGCCTTGGCATCTGAACTGGGTGCTTCCCGCTCCAGGACACACGTGGGTGAGGGGGCTGCCGCGGGCGTAGCATCCGGCCGGACACTGGCTCAGGGCTCGGTGTAACCCGGCCTGACCCCTGTGGAGCCCACACACCCGGTGTCCACTCACCGCGCAGTCACAGGATTTCACAACCTCATCTCAATGTCAGCACAGAACACCATGTGCAGGCAAAGCCCAGCCGGGCCCGCAGAGGACAAGCGGGTGCTGCACCCGGGCGCCGTCCCCGCTCCCCCAGCAGGCCGCGCACGGCCTCCTGCCTCCCTGTCGCTCTAGGGGGAAAGGGAGTGGTGCCCCCCGCAGCCTGCCCGGGGCCTGTGGGACCTCATCAGGGGAAGTGGGGTGTGGTGAGAAGAGAGACCAAAGGGGGGAATCTTCGCCTGACCCCCACTGAACCGACGAGCCGCCCCGAGGACTGGGCTGTGACAGTGTCCAGCCAGGAACATGGCCGCTCAAAGCACCAGGCTGTAGCCAGGCTCCACAGCCATCTTGGCCGAGCCCATGGGACTGTCTCCAAACAACTCTGGCCACAGCTGGGGACAATCTCTTCACCTCTGCATGAGCACGGGCGCTTCCAAACAGGAGCAGGAGGGGCCGGAAGCGGCGGGGCGGGAGGGCCCCGCCTCCGGGATGTCCCAGCATCAGGTGCCTCCTTGCGATAGCAGAGGCCTGGCAGTCACTGGCCACCCGCAGGACACAGCTCCCGCCAGGAGCACGCGCTCAAGGGACCTGTCATGCGTCCCAGCGAGCAACTCAGTCACCCCCTTCTGCCGTCTCACTGGCAGCGATGTCCATCACTCACGGTCAAGGGCAGGCCAAAACACTTGGGTGAAAAATTCCAGAAACGAACAATTCGCAAGTTGCAAGTAATTTTTCCCACAGTGTGTGGTCATTAATTGCCCCATTTTGTTATTAGTTATTGCGACTCTTTGCTGTGTTCATTAACAGATCAAACTTTAGCATAAATGTGTATAGATGGGGATACTCCAGAAGTTCACGGGAATGAAAAGATAAGCGTAGTTTGGGGGGAAAGTCTGAAATCCGTGCATAGTTCCTCATCATACGTGTTTTCCGTGAGCTTCTGGAAGATTCTTTGTGTGAGGAAAAAGCAGACCACTTAGGGATGGGGAACTCCTGCAGCTTCAGGCACGCCCTGGGCTCCCAGGACGCTGAAGGAACATCCCCTTTGTATGACAGAACTTCCTAAAAACCCAACAGGCGTTGGTGCCCGGACCACAGGGGGCTGCAGGACTGCAGCTCTGGGCCTGGGTCTCCCGTCCTCCCATGGGCAGCCCTGGGCCTGGGTCTCCCGTCCTCCCGTGGGCAGCCCTGGGCCTGGGTCTCCCGTCCTCCCGTGGGCAGCCCTGGGCCTGGGTCTCCCGTCCTCCCGTGGGCAGCCCTGGGCCTGGGTCTCCCGTCCTCCCGTGTGCAGCCCTGGGCCTGGGTCTCCCGTCCTCCCGTGTGCAGCCCTGGGCCTGGGTCTCCCGTCCTCCCATGGGCAGCCCTGGGCCTGGGTCTCCCGTCCTCCTGTGTGCAGCCCTGGACCTGCGTCTCCCGTCCTCCTGTGTGCAGCCCTGGGCCTGGGTCTCCCATCCTCCTGTGTGCAGCCCTGGGCCTGGATCTCCCATCTGCCCATGGGTAGCCCTGGGCCTGGGTCTCCCGTCCTCCCATGGGCAGCCTTGAGCCTGGGTCTCCCGTCTTCCTGTGTGCAG
This sequence comes from Sylvilagus floridanus, assembly GCA_949820135.1. NCBI lineage: Eukaryota > Metazoa > Chordata > Mammalia > Lagomorpha > Leporidae > Sylvilagus > Sylvilagus floridanus. Next base: position 52,639,400 of record OX463228.1, read on the forward strand.
CCTTGGGCCTGGGTCTCCCGTCCTCCTGTGTGCAGCCCTGGGCCTGGGTCTCCCATCCTCCGTGTGCAGCCCTGGGCCTGGGTCTCCCATCCGCCCATGGGCAGCCCTGGGCCTGGGTCTCCCATCCGCCCATGGGCAGCCCTGGGCCTGGGTCTCCCGTCCTCCCGTGTGCAGCCCTGGGCCTGGGTCTCCCGTCCTCCCGTGGGCAGCCCTGGGCCTGGGTCTCCCGTCCTCCCGTGGGCAGCCCTGGGCCTGGGTCTCCCGTCCTCCCGTGGGCAGCCCTGGGCCTGGGTCTCCCGTCCTCCCGTGGGCAGCCCTGGGCCTGGGTCTCCCGTCCTCCCGTGGGCAGCCCTGGGCCTGGGTCTCCCGTCTGCCCGTGGCCGAGGGGGGGGCAGGTGTGCAGCAACTGAGGCCACTCGGGGAAGGGTGCTGGACGGACGCAGTGTGTTCTACCCCGAGAACTCCTCTGAGTAGACTGTGTGTCCAGGGGTGGGGATAGGGCAGAAGGGAGTCAGGGCTCAGTGGGACAGTCTCAGTTTCAGACCAGAATGTTCTAGAGGCCCGGGGTGATGTGCCCAGTCCACATGTGACATGGCTATCACGGTGAATTTTATGTTTTGTGTATTTCACCACAATAAAAAGATATTTTTTTAAAAAGGTAGGTTACACTTACATATAAAAATGAGATATTGCTTATATAAATGAATTCATGACGTATGTAAATGGTGTAGAAGCCGCATAAAGTTGTAAAGGTAACAAAATCATATATTGTATATTTCAAAATAGTTGAAAGCGAGGATTTTGAATGTTTCACAGCAGAGAAATGATAAACGTGTGAGGGGGCACACAGGCCGCCCACCCTGGCCGGGCTGCACCCCGACATCTGTGTGCCCATGAAAACCAAGGGGAGGGGAGGTGGACAGCTGCCCCAGCGGCTAAGACGCCCTCGGGACGCCCACATGCAGGACCGCAGTGCTGGGGTCCACACCCCAGCTCTCCTGACCCCGCCTCCTGCCGAGGAACAACCTGGGCGGCAGCAGGGGACGGCCCAGCGCTTGGGTCCCTGACACCTGCGTGGGAAACCTGGGTCGAGTTCCTGGCCCCTGGCTTCAGCCTGGCCCAGCAACAGTTGTTTCCGACGTTTGGTGGGTGAGCCAGGGATGGGAGACTTCTTTCTTTCTCTCTGCCTACCTCTCAACAAATATAATTAACTGGTTTTTAGAATAAGACAAAAATAGGCTTCATGGCCAGCGCCATGGCTCACTTGGCTAATCCTCCGTTTGTGGTGCTGGCACTCCAGGTTCTAGTCCCGGTCGAGGCGCCGGATTCTGTCCTGGTTGCTCCTCTTCCAGGCCAGCTCTCTGCTGTGGCCCGGGAGTGCAGTGGAGGATGGCCCAAGTGCTTGGGCCCTGCACTTGCGTGGGAGACCAGGAGGAAGCACCTGGCTCTTGGCTTTGGATTGGCGCAGCGTGCTGGCCGTAGTGGCCATTTTGGGGGGTGAACCAACAGAGGGAAGACCTTTCTCTCTGTCTCTCTCTCTCTCACTGTCCACTCTGCCTGTCAAAAACAAAATAGGCTTCTGCCAGGCAGTAAGATGCTGGGTGAGATGCCTGTGTCCCAGGTTGGAGCAGCTGGGCTCACACCTGGCTCTGGCCCCTGACTCCGGCCTCCTGCTTACGCAGACGCCGGGAGGCGGCAGTGTTGGCACACACAGCCAGGCTCCCGCCACCCACCTGCGAGACCCGGATTGAGTTCCCTGCTCTCAGCTTCAGCCCAGCACAGCCCCGGCCATTGCAGGCATTTGGGGGGAGTCAACTCTCTCTGTGGAGCTCTCTGCCTGTCAAATATGTAAATGAATACAAACTTCAAAATAAGACTATATAAAAATTAACAAAAATAGTAGTGATTTTACTAGAGAGGGGAGGGGGTCAATTGGACACCTAGGACAGGGATTGTAGCTGGACTTAAGACCAGTGAGGGGGCCAGCGCTGCGGCGTAGCGGGTAAAGCTGCCACCTGCAGAGCCGGCATCCCACATGGGCACCGGTTCGAGTCCCAGCTGCTCCATTTCTGATCCAGCTCTCTGCTATGGCCTTGGAAAGCAGTGGAAGATGGCCCAAGTCCTTAGACCTCTGCACCTCCATGGGAGACCCGGAAGAAGCTCTTGGCTCCTGGCTTCAGATCAGCGTAGCTCTGGCCATTGTGCCCAACTGGGGAGTGAACCAGCGGATGAAGACCTCTTTCTCTTCTGCCTCTCCTTCTCTCTCTGTGTAACTCTGACTTTCAAATAAATAAATCTTAAAAAAAAAAAAAAGGCAGCGGGAAGAGCAGCAGGGGTGGGTGGGCACTGCGGTCCCCTCCAGCACCTTCAGTCCTACCTGGTCCCCGCGGAGCGTCCACAGGCATTGCTCTTGCAACAATGTGAAACATCTGTGACTCAGTCATCCCTAAGCTTTCCAAAACTTTCTCCCACAAAGGCTTCAAAGTCGCCAGGGGCTACAGTCGCCTCCAGGCATTCCCTGCCCCGGCTTCCCGAGTTTGGACCCACAGACGTTCCTGGCACGAATGGGGCTCCCTCCTGGGTTCCCAGAGGCAGGGGCACACTCAGCACCGACTCTGTACCCCTCCACAGGCTGCAGTCCCGCCCCTCCCCTCCTCCTCATCTTCCAGGTCGGGGCCTGGTGGGTAGCGAGATGAAGAGGGAGGCAGACAGCCGCCTCCCGCAAGCTCCGTGCCCTTTCCTGGGCCAGGGGCTGAGTAAGGGCTGCGGGGTTCTGGGATACATGCAGCACATGGGAGCCAGACACACAGCCACAGGCCCCTGGGAGCCCCCAGAGGCGTCGGAGACCCTGGAGGGAGGCCGGAGGGGAGCACGGGGCGAGGAGCGGGCTCTGGGACAGACTGGGAGACGGTCTCCTGCCCGCCTCTTCCCCAGAGGCCCGCCCCCCCCTCCGCACTCAGTAAGTCACGGCCGTCTAACAGGGAGCCGTCGCCCCCAGCGTCTGCGCCCTGGAAGGAAGGGAGTCACGTGCCGCCCCAGGCCCCCTCCCCACGCGACGAGGCTTCCCAAGCCGCCTCCCGGGGGCCCCCAGATGCCAGCGCTCCTGCTGCTGGGGATCTGTGCTCGCCCGTCCTCCAGCCAACAGCCCAGGACCCTTCCACTCAAGCTTGGCGGCTCACACAGGCCCTGGAACAGAGGGCACCGGAACCCCTGTGGGCCGGGAGATCCTGGACGTGCAGGGCCCAGCGTGGAGAGGAGCAGGCCTGGAGTGGGGCCCGGAGTGGGGCCTGGACTGAGTGGGGCCCGGACTGGGGCCCAAGCTGGGCTTTGCAGAGGCAGCAGTGCTTCAGCAGCCTCTTTGAGATCACACGGTCAGTATTCCATCTCCTGTCCTGCACCCTTAGCCAAAGAATGGATGCCATGCAGAAGACTGGGGCAGGGTCTCCAATCTGGATGGGACAATGGGACCCTACCTCTGTCCTTCTCAGAGCAGCTGGGCACATGCTGGCACAGCTAAGTGGCACCGGGCACCAGGCACTGAGGGCCGGAGTCAGGCCAAGTCTCTGTCAGAGAACACTTTGACAACCACGTGGTCACTGGCTCCTGGCTCACAGGTGCACAGAGGCTGCTCCAGGCCCTGCCCTGGCTCCCTTCTGCTCCCGCTGGCTGGAGCCGGGAGGCCACCGCACCTAGTGACTGGCCCAGGGCTCTGCCCCCTCCCCCTGCCCGCTGCCCTCCCCCCACCTCCCTCCCTGGCAGGCCTTCTGCGCTCAGGGCGGTGCAGTGGAGATCACTTTGTCACACCAACACCACACTGCCCCCTCCCAGGACAGTCCTGCCACTGTAACAGTGGCACAGACGCGTGGTGACAGCCCGCAGGAGTTCGTTTCTCTAGGAAGCCCAAAGCCAAGACACTGGCAGATTCGGTGCCCGCGGAGGGCTCACTCCTCACAGCTCCCCCCAGGCCCACCCAAGAGGCAGAGCCCGCGGGACCTGGTCGCCTCCCAAAGGCCCTGCGGCTTCCTGCTACTGAGCCACGGACCTCGGCTCGGCATGGAATTTGGAGGGGGGCACTCGCGCCTCCGGCACAGCCACTCGCACCCACTGTGGGCGCCGCCAGGTGACCCAGAGAGCCGGAGGCCCTCGCTGACCCCCGGCGCAGAGCAGCCACAGCGAGGCTGCTGCGGGCGGCCAGTGGCCTCCGTCGGCGTCACCTCGAGTTCACTGCTGTTCCCTGCGGCCTCTCCTTCGCTGCATTCCTCCCTTCCAACACTTGGTAATGAATCAGATCCCACCCATTTTGGAATAACTGCAACTCGGAGAGAAAATCGCCTCAGCTGATGCTCACTCTGCCTCTGTGCGGTCTTCAAAAAGTGCATGGGAAGTGCACACGACGAAAAGCCATGCACGGGTCTCAAATATGTTCCTGCACCACGGTAAACTTAACCTTTTCATTCCAATTTCCCACAAGCCTCTGGAAGGCCCTGCTGCAGTGCTGGCGTGGGGCGAGCCAATGCGAGCCGAGGGGAAGGCCCGTGCGACCTGCAGCACAGCTGTGGGCTCCTAGAGTCCCGGTTTCCTCCTCCGCAAATGGAAATGCCCACACCTGCCTCCCAGTGGGCAGCGAGGCTGACGGGAACACCCAGCACACAGTAGGGCCTCACGAGAACAATGCTGTGTTGATTGCTGAGCGAGGGAGCCAGGCCGCCCAGAGCGTCCTCACGGCACACGTGCCCTCACCCGGACCATCTTACAGTGCACGCACAATCAGCCCCTTATCCGGGGCGGGGTGTGTAGGGGGTGCCGAGACCCCAATGCACGCCTGAGACCAGACAGGACCAAACCCTCACATCCTGCGCTCGCTCCTGTACACACAAGTACACACCTCTGAGGAAGTTCAGTTCCTAAGTCGGGCACAGGAAAAGATTAGCAGCCTAGACCTGAGGACTGAGAGCTACAAAGTGCCCGGCAGGCAGGCGACAGAGCGGACACAGTGGACAGAAGGACGGTGAGCCGGGGCCAGGGGGTGGGGAGAGACCGCCGCACTGCTCAGAGCACTGCACGACTTAGGGCTCATGGGTGGCCTACGTCTGGAACCCCCTTAACCTGCTCAGACGTGGGGGACACACGCGGGGGACAAGGGGTAACCTCTGCGGTCGCAGCCCCGATTTGCAGATACCCGAACCTCGGAAACGCTGCCCTGTGGTACTGGGAACAGAGCCCTGGCTCCTGGCTCCTGGCTCCGGTGGATGCCGCACACGTAGGAAGGAAGCACCAAACAGGGGCCACCGTGCAGTACAGCACTGCAGTGGGCACAAGCGCAGGCAGCGCCAGGTGTGCAGGGAGGGGATGAGGCCACACCGTGTGCCCCACCGGGAGCCACCGCAGGAAAGCCAAGGACGTCGGGTGAATTCCCTCCTCCACCTGTGCCACGAGCTCCCCAGCTGCCCCTGGGTGCAGCCCGCCAGGACCCACGGCGTCCAGTCAGCGAGTGGTGTCCACAGGTGACGGACACAGCGCCGCTCCCAACTCCTGCCAGCCAAGCCGGTCCGGCTCCCCGCCTGGGTGGGCTGTGTCCGCACGTAGCCGCAGAGCCAGAGTCACGCACGGGGCAGCCACCCCACGGCTCAGAGGTGATCTCCCGGGCCCCAGCTGTGGACATGGACAGGCAGGGGCGTCCCTGCCATGGCGGGGGGGGGGATACCCAGGGGACAAGGCCACAGCAGGCAGTGGCACGGAGTCGCTTTTGCTGCCTAGAACCAAGGGAGGCCCAGGTCCTGGTCCTGGTCCAGCATCGAGAACACCTGCTATCTGGAGCCGTCTGCCCAGCAGCAGGGAGAGGAACACACCGTGATGGCTCGGCCAGGACGGGCAACCAAGCAGGAAGCGGATCAACCAGACAACGCTGAGGTCTCCGCTGGCCCCGTCAGACCCCGGCCACCCTCCCCTCCATTCTTTGCTCCCCACAGCCGGCGTCCCCCTCCCCAGCCCTTCCTGGGCACCCCCACCCGTGGTCCTGAAGGCAGGGGCCAGGAGCAGCTGCTGCTACTCGTTTCTGGGCTGAGCAGTGAGCACAGCGCTGCCCACAGCCCTGTGGACACGCAGGGGATGACAAACTCAGCCCAGGCCCCAGCAGCCATGCACAGCTCCTTGCACAGGGTACGCGTGGGCCACCGAGGGGTCCCAAGGGTGCAGGCAGCGCAGGGGCGCGAGGTGGCCCGCCGGGTTGGGAGAACGGTGACCCGGAGGCAGTCAGCTTCATCGCAGGAAAGCAGGGGCCCCTATTCCCATCTACGCTCGCCTTCCTTTTGCCTGAGGATGTTAACACACCTGCAGTGCCAGCCTGTGGGCAGGGCGTTCTTCTGGGCTTGGTGTGTCTAAAATAAACCCGACTTCCGTTCACATCAGGACACGGGCTGGAGGGGGCCAGTCCCCGGCATGGCCTTTAGAGAGGACCCGCGCAGGGCACACGCTTCTTCAGCCCCTCGGCCCCTGGAACCCTTGTCTGTGGCTCTGATCACCCTGCACCCTGCTGCCAGGTTCACCAACCCTGGTCCTTGGGTCTCTGAGCGTCTCTTGTCTGCAGGTCCACGGTTTGCACAGAAAAGAGCGATGCTGTGGCCGCTGTTTCTGGAAATGTCTTTCCTATCTCCCTTCCTCCTCTGGTTTCCAAGGCTTCCTCCTACCTATACATGGTGCCGGTTTTCCCACACATCACCCTGGGACGCTCTATTTTATTAGTAGGATTATTTTACATTTCCTCTGTTGATAGCTTCCACTGCCACGTCTTCCTCGACATCTGACCTCGTATCACTCCCGTCCAGTGTGGTTTCCATCTCACACATTGTAGTTTCCATCTCGAAGTTAACTCAGGAGGCTGATCACCTTGTGTCCATCCCGGACTTTGTGAACACACAGGATGCATTACAGTAACTGCTCCACGCGCTTGCCCGCTCGATCTAAGAGCTGGGCCGGCTCAGATTGTTCTCGCCACGATGGCTCACATTTTCCTGCATCTTTGCACATCTGGTAATCTTGCTGGGTGCTGGCTTTTTTTTTTTTAATTTCTATAAATATTCTTGAGTTTTCTTGGCATAACTTAAGGCAGACGGTGAGTTACTTAGAAACAGTTAATCCTTCCAGGGCTTGTTTTTGATTTATTAGGTGCGTCTGGAGCAGCGCTGGATCTCAGTGAACTCATGCCCACGACTGTGGCAAGCGAGGCCTTTCTGAGAAGTCTGCGGGCACCCCGGGAGTTACGGGTTTTTCCAGCTGGCTGCTGGGGGCGGCATGACTCCTGGCCCTGGGCGAGCGCCTGCTGGACGCTTCCCCAGGTGACTTCCTCACACGCGTGTGCTGGTCAGTGTTCCGGGTGCCTGAGTGGGGACTGCCCCAGGGCTCCCCTGGCCACTTCCCATTTCGCAGGGACCTGGGTCCTCTGTGGCTTGGCGTGCAGTGCCTGGGAAACTCTTCTTTCACATCTTCTCCTAGCTTTTAAAAATTCTTTGATTGTTATGAGCAGGAGGATGCATCTGGTCCCTAGGACGCGGCCTGATGTGGAGGCAGAAATATCAAAAGAAATATTTAATCACATCGGAGATTAAAGCTATAATTTACATAAAGCCAAACAAGCCCATTTTAAGTCTCCAGAAAAACTTTCCCAATATTAATGGGATTTTTAGCTCTACAGCACGGAGTTTCCGAAGTTCGCTCTGTAGCTTAGATGTGAGATGTGTTTAAGGTGTGTATGATGAACAGTCTCATTCTTGGTCTTGCCTTTTCATTTTCCTGGTGTATTACAAAGAGGAAGTCTACGACTCGGAGGTATGTTTGAGTGCTGTCACTTGTGTATTATGTCTTATCTAAGAAAGCTCTGCCTCCCCCAACACCACAAGGTCTTAAATGCTTCCTCCAGCAAGTTTCATTCTTTCAGATCTTTGGCACCGGCTTATGCCCACTTGACTTTTTTCCGTGATTTCTCCATGTGGACAGCCGGTGTTTCAGAACTGCTGTTGAACCTCGAACCCCAGGTTGCAACTCGCTACCTTTATCCGACTCAAGGCTAAGGACGCCTGGAGAGTCCACTCTGTACGTCTGCCTGCATCCCAACACCACCGCCTCGACTCTGTCTTTTCTCAGGCCCGTGCTGCACTATCTCAGCTTCCACAGCTCAGGAAGCCCTGACGCCAGGCAGTCTAGGAACTCCAAAACCGCCATCCTTACTCCAAACTGATTTGTGTATTCTAGGTTTTTTGCATCCCCATATAAGTTTTAGGATCAGCCTAAATTGCTATTCAATTTCTACCCAAAGAGGAAGACTGAGGGGTTTTACTGTGATACTATTGAATTCAAATCAATTTGATGATGATGGACAGTGAATATAAATATTGAATTTTTATGTGTATATGAGGGGGAGACATCCCACCAGGTACATCTTCAGTTCTGTGTCTCCTTCCATTTTACCCAGAAGAGTATTGCTTTTACCACCCAAGTCTGATTTTGCTGGGTTTGTTCCTATTCTCAAGGTTTTCCCATGCTACTAAAACAGTTACTAATAGAGAGAAATATTATAGGTCGCCCAAAACACTGATAAACTCATTTATTAGCTCCAGGCACTTCTAAAATATAGTTCCTTAGGATTTTCTATTAATAGTTTTATTTCACCCTTTTAAATCTGTATGTCTTTTTATTGCCATTATTAAACTAGATATGACATCCAATAAAGCCCTGACTAGGAGTGGTGAGAATGGACGTGTTCACCTTGGTCCTCACCTTCAAAGTGTTCACTCTTTCACCCTATTTTTTTTTTTTTTTGCGGTTTCCAAGGTTTTATTTAAACACAAATAAAATGCGCACCCGAGCCGCCTACTCATTTTCTTCACTGCGCAGCCTGGCGTTGGGGTTGGTGACCCTGATGGCCAGCTGGGCCGCTCTCTCCACAGTGACCTTGCGGTTCTTGGAGGAGACGTTGTGAGCAATCTGCACAGTAGGATTGGTTGCACATCAGCAGCACCTCCAGCTCCTTGACGTTGTGGACCAGGAACTTCCGGAAGCCGCTGGGCAGCATGTGCTTGGTCTTCTTGTTGCTCCTGCAGCCGATGTTGGGCATCAAGATCCGGCCCTTGAATCCTCTCCGCACCCTGTTGTCAATCTCTCTGGGTTTCCGCCACTTACCCTTAATCTTGACATAGCGGTCCGACTGGTGGCGGATGAACTTCTTGGTCCTCTTTCTGACGATCTTGGGCTTCACCAGGGGTCTGAGGGCGGCCATGGTGCCAAGGAGAAGGCAGCCACCTCCAGAGGCAGCGCCGAGGAAGAGAAGGCCACTCTTTCACCCTATTACAGGATGTTTACTGTAGGTTTTTCAAAGAGATTTTTATCAACTTGAAGATAGTCCTTTTATTCCCAGTTTACTGGGAGTAGGTATTGGGTGTTGTCAACTACTCTTCCTGAAATGGCGGACGTGATCATACGGGCTTTCTCTTGTTTGGTGAATGGTGAGTGCCATGAATCTCTAAGGTGTTGAACCCACGTTACGTGACTGGTGACCTCACTTCCCAGACCAGATGTGAATCCACAGTGTTTTCCACAGATTTCTGCTTCTCAAGTCGTGAGAGACACTGCTTCTTAGTTTCAGTTTCTCCTCCTATAAACATTACCTGGATGTAACGTTCAGCAACCAGTGGCTTACAAAATGAGTCAGAAAGTTTTTTCCGTACTACTGGTTTTCTGAAAGAGTTTATGTATGATGGATATTAATTATTATCTATTTCCTGTAATTCACCCATGAGGACATATGGAACATAATTTTTTACTGTTACTTCAAACCTGATTTTGGCAATAGATGTACAGATATAAACTCAGTTATATTTCTTCAGTCAGCTTTGGTCGTGTGTGTCTTTCAGAACACAGGGGTTCTCAAATATTCATGGAAAATGCATTTTAGGAAAAATGAACCAGGCATGGATTTCGAAAATTTTAGCACCAAAACAAACCACTTTGAATTCAACTTGCTGCAGTTTTCTGAGTATGTGCGCCCCCGGCCCAGGGTGGACTCTGGCCTGCATCTGCTCACTGCTGGCCCGACCGCCCTCACAGGGTCTGCAGCAAGCCCCCCGCTCAGCCCTGGCGTCAGCGCTCCCATCTGCGCTCTCCTTTGCCCGCGAGCTGCAAGTCTATTACTTGTGCTGCATCTTTTCAGAGAATCAGTTTTTCTTTACATCAATTTTCTCGACTTTTTTTTTTTACAGGCAGAGTTAGACACTGAGAGAGAGAGAGACAGAGAGGAAGGTCTTCCTTCCGTTGGTTCACTCCCCGAATGGCTGCTACGGCCGGCGCTGCGCCAATCCAAAGCCAGGAGCCAGGTGCTTCCTCCTGGTCTCCCATGGGGTGCAGGGCCCAAGGACCTGGGCCATCCTCCACTGCACTCCCGGGCCACAGCAGAGAGCTGGACTGGAAGAGGGGCAACCAGGACAGAATCCGGCGCTCCGACCGGGTCTAGAACCTGGGGTGCTGGTGCTGCAGGCGGAGGATTAGCCAAGTAAGCCACAGTGCCGGCCTCAACTGCTTTTTTGATTTCCATCTTATTTATTTCTACTACCACTATTGTCTTCTTCTTACTTGGCTCCAACTTTCTCTAAGTGCTGATTGATTTCCTATCCTCCTCTCTAATACAAGCATTGAAAGTGACGAATTTCCCCTCCTCAGCACTCTGGCTGAATTCCACAAATATAATACGCTGCATTCAGATTTTCACACAGTTCATTTATTTAGTAAATACCTTGTCATTTCTTGTCTCATTGGTTGTTTAAAAATATGGATTGTACCTAAAATTCAGGCATTTGGGGATTTTGCAGATTGATTTCTGTTACTGAGTCCTGCCTTAATCTGATTTTGGTCAAACAATATATTCTGCCTACTTTCTCTCCCCTCCCCTTATTTAATGAGGCCGCTGACCGGTCACATAGTCGGCCTGGGTTAATTTCCTGTTGCACCCAGAGGTTATGCTCTACACCTTACAGGGAGATGTCAGTCACATCAGGTTGGTTTCCGGTGCTGCTCAAGTCTCGTCTATTCAGATTAATTTTTTATCTACTCTATCAGTTCTTGAAAGAGAACTCTGAAACTTCCAGCTACAGCCATGAATACACCCTTCATCTTTCCAGTGCCTTCAGGTCTGACATCATTCATTTTAGAGCTCTCTTACTAACACCTTCAGGACGGCAGTGGGCAGACACTCACCACCACGAAGTGTCTGCATGGCTGTGTACACCGCCCTGGGGTCTCCTTTGATGACAGTAATACAGTCACACCAGCTTTCGCATGACCCACGTCTGCATCGTAGGCTTTTTCCTTCCTTCTCGTTTTATACTCCATGTCTTCCTGCATAGCATAAATTTGCTATAAACAGAATACAGATAGATGACAAAGCTTTGGTCCGGCAGTCTACTGACAGTGTTCTGACCAGTGCTATTTAATGTCAGGCTTTCCAACTTGCTAGGTGGTATCTGTGAATCCCATTTGTTCCTTGTTCTTTTTCTGCTATATTTTGATGAATTATATTTTACCATCCCATTTTCTGTTACTGACTTTTGAGCTAAACCTCTTTGAGTTTTTCTCTTCTTTCAGAAGCTACTCCATGATTGACACTATACAATTTAACACTGGTGCCTTCACGTAATAACACAATGTTACCCACTTGACAAAGAACCCAAGAACCTTACAGCAGTTTATTTTTACCACCATCTGTCCTGGTCCTTTTTACACCTACATATGTAATAAACACTACAGTTAATTATTTATTCAAGATAGTTATCTATGAAGAAATTGTAAAATAAGAAAAAAATACATTATCTCACACAGTGGGGGGGGGGGGGCTTCAAAAAGCACATGAAAATAGCATTAACCCACAGTGCCCACTTCCTAATGTTAGAGATGTGTTTACTTATTTGTAAGGCAGAGTTAGAGAGAGACAGGAAAAGAGAGAGAAAGATCTGCCATCTGCTGGTTCATTCCCCAGATGGCTGCAACAGCGGAGGCTGGGCCAGGCCACAGCCGGGAGCCTGGAGCTTCATCCAGGCCTCCCACGTGCTGGGCCACCTTCTGCTGCACTCCCAGGTGCACTAGCAGGAGCTGGATCAGAAGAGGAACAGCCAGGACTGGAACTGGTGGTGCTCACAGGTGATGCCGGCCCTCCAGGCGACGGCTCACCCAGCTGCCGGCCCCATTTCTCCACGCCCACTTGAAGCACCTGGAATTACCATGCGCACCATCCCTCATTACGCTGTGTGGGCCCGAGTACCCACCTGGTATCTGTTTCTCTCCTAGAACTGCCAGTAATTCTTATAAAGCAGTTCTGCTCACAACAAACTGACACAGGCTCTGTGTTTGAAAAGTGTATGTCTAAACTTCATTTCTAAGACCTGTTTTCTTTAACTATGTAACTTTGGGCTAACAGTTTGTTTCCTTCACACTGTAAAGATGTCATTCCACTTCCTCTAGCTTGCATAATTTCTGGTAAGAAGTCTGCAGTGCTGTTTCTCCCATGAAAGTGTCATCAGTCTGGCTTGTTTCCTTTGCAATTATTTTCAGCAATCTGACTGCGCTGTACCTGCTGTCTAGAGTGTATATGTGTGTGGGAGTCAATCCTGTTTGAATTGTGTGAATATTCTTAGACCTCTGGGTTTACTGTTTTTATCAAAGTATATATTCTTCCAACTATGATTCCCTCAACCATGTTTATGTTCCTCCTCCTAGCTTTCTGGGATTTTCCGATTGTTGGGTCAGCTGACATTTTCCCCCATAGTCACTGATACTCTGTATTTTTCTCACAGTCTTTTTTCTCTGTATATTTCATTTTCAATAGTTTCTCTTACTACAAATCCAAGTATACTGCTCTGTTGAACAGAATTTTTTCCCCTATAGTATCAAATCTACTGTTAATTCTACCCACTTTTTTGTCTCATATATTTCTTTTTTTTTTTTTTACAGGCAGAGTGGACAGTGGGAGAGAGAGAGACAGAGAGAAAGGTCTTCCCTTTTTCCGTTGGTTCACCCCGGAGTGGCTGTTGTGGCTGGCGCACCACGCTGATCCAAAAACAGGAGCCAGGTGTTTCTCCTGGTCTCCCATGGGGTGCAGGGCCCAAGCACTTGGGCCATCCTCCACTGCACTCCAGGGCCACAGCAGAGAGCTGGACTGGAAGACGAGTGACCAGGACAGAATCCGGTACCCCGACCAGGACTAGAACCCGGTGTGCCAGCGCCGCAAGGCGGAGGATTAGCCTGTTGAACCGCAGCGCCGGCCTGTCTCTTATATTTCATTTTCCACCTCTAGAAGTTTCATTTCTTATTTTTATATATTCATCTTTATTCCATTACATTCACGTTTTATTTTATGCTGCTATAAACACTGCATGCTTTATAAACAGCTGTCTGGGCACTGCTGCCTGCTGACGCCATCTGCTTTGTCATTCACGGGTCTGTTTCTAATGACGGACTCCTCTCCTGTCTGTGGGCCATGCCATCCTGCCTATTGGCGTGTTAGTACATTTTCACCAAATGCTAGCTCCTGTGAACTTATGTTTTCACTTGCTGGATTTTGTTGTATCTCTGTAAAGGGCAGGAGGTTACCTATGAATACCTCTGCCCCTTTCAAGTCTTGCTTCAAAGCTGCTAACACCTTCCACCCAGCATCCCATCTGTGTGCTTAGGGAGGGTTCGGAATGGCCTTTCTCCAAGGCCTAGGTTAGCCGCTCTACTCTGCGTGGCCCTGCATCCAGTCATCCTGACCCTCTGTGGGATCCGGGAATGTTCAGCTCACAGCTCCCTGCTGCTCTTGCTTCGCCCTGCGGAACTTCACACCATGCAAGTGCACAAAACCCTGGAGCAGGAGGCTCAAGGAATCCTCACACAGCTTCTGGAGCCCCTTCTCTGGCACCCCCTCCCCTCGGTACACACCCTACCCACCTCCCCCTCTCCGCACGACGCACACCTGCCTGCCCGTCCCACTCGAGCGCCCCTGCCCCAGGATGACGGTCTGGTACGGATGCCCAGTGTACGGGAAGTTGTTCACATACTTTCATCAACTTTCCCTCGTGATAACGGTACCCAGGTAAATCCAGACACTTTACTCCCTAGCAGTCAGAGGCAAAAGTGATGTCAGATGTGGACCAGCCTTGGGGAAAGCGATCCAGGAAAGGGTATGTACCTATCACAAGTTCTTCCAGGACGCGCTCGGCACGTGTCAGCTGCTTCTGGGGACACAGACATACACTACTTTACATCACTGCACAAAACAAGCACACGCGTGGCACAGAGGAGAGAGGGCGAACAGTTCTGGAGACGACTCGTGAGGTGCTGTGCGGCGCCACACCAGTCCTAGCTCCCGTGACATTCTGCTCGCTCCTCCCATCGAACTTTCTGCTTTTGATTGCTTTGCCTGTTTTACGTCTTCTTTCTCTCCTCTCCTTCTGGGCCCATTCTGTGCTTTTTATGACCTCCCTCCCTCTTTCACTAACCTGACAATTCTTTTTTTATTATTTTGTTTTTATTTTTTGACAGGCAGAGTGGACAGTGAGAGAGAGAGAGAGAGAGAGAGAGAAAGAGAGAGAAAGGTCTTCCTTTTGCCTTTGGTTCACCCTACAATGGCCGCTGCAGCTGGCGCACTGATCCGAAGCCAGGAGCCAGGTGCTTTTCCTGGTCTCCCATGGGGTGCAGGGCCCAAGCACCTGGGCCATCCTCCACTGCCCTCCCGGGCCACAGCAGAGAGCTGGCCTGGAAGAGGGGCAACCGGGACAGAATCCAGCGCCCTGACCGGGACTAGAACCCGGTGTGCTGGAGCCGCGAAGCAGAGGATTAGCCTAGTCAGCCACGGCGCCAGCGACAATTCTTCCTATGCTTTTAACAGTTACTCTTGAAATTAAGGTCTATCTAATAAAAACCATTAAATCTTTTGCCCCCTCCTGGACAAGGCAAGGACCTTGGAGCACACTGATGTCACTTAGCCTCTGCCGCCTTTGGCCATAGTTTTCACGACTCCTCCCTTGCTGTCTACTCGGAATTGCACAGGAAACGATCGCTGCAGTCCCGTGGAGTCGGCTCGTTGTGACTTCCCCACGCGGCGCCCTGCACTGTGCCCCTGCCTTCTGCTGCGAGGGACAGCTTCTGTCTCCACTGTCCCGTTTTGAAGGCTCCGTTTGTGCTCTGAACGTAACAGTGCATCAGGCTGCGCCGCACCCTCTCTGGCAGGAAGTCAGTTCTGTCCTACTGGGGCTCCTTCGAGGGCCTCCATCTCGTGCCTCTAGCTCCTTGGATTGTTCCTTAGCTGTTTCACTGTCATCTACTCTGTGGAGTCTCCCTAGCATGTACAACCTATGGGATTCATAGTAATTCTTTTTTTTTTGGGGGGGGGGGGGCAGGCAGAATTATACAGTGAGAGAGAGACAGAGAGAAAGGTCTTCCTTTTTTTCCATTGGTTCATCCCCCCAAATGGCCACTACAGTCGGTGTGCATTGCCCATCCGAAGCCAGGAGCCAGGTGCTTCCTCCTGGTCTCCCATGCGGATGCAGGGCCCAAGCACTTGGGCCATCCTCCACTCCCTTCCTGGGCCACAGCAAAGAGCTGGACTGGAAGAGGAGCAACTGGGACAGAATCTGGCACCCCAACTGGGACTAGAACCCAGAGTGCCGGCGCCAGAGGCAGAGGATTAGACTAGTGAGCCACTGCACTGGCCTCATAGTAATTCTTGAGTCATTTTTAAAGATTTATTTATTTGTTTGAAAGGCAGAATGAGAGTGAGAGTGAGAGTGACAGAGAGAGAGAGAGAATTAGTTTCCACCTGCTGATTCATTCCCCAAATGGCCACAACAGCCAGGGCTGGGTAAGGCCGGGAGCCTGGAACTCCATCCTGGTCTCCCACAGGGTTGGCAGGGGCCCAAGTACTCAGGCCATGTTCTGCTGTTTTCCCAGGTGCATTAGCAGGAAGCTGGATCAGAAGTGGAGCAGCCGGGACTCAAACCAGCACCTAAGGGATGCAGCAGCTCAGCCTGCCGTGCCACAGTGCCAGCCCCCACTTTACCATTTCTGACGCATCTGGAGCTTCATAACCTGCAATTCTGCACCTCCCCCAGCCTGTGCCTTCTTCTCAGGCGTCAGCTACAAACTCCTGCGCTTCCCAGGTCCAGGGTGGGCGTGTCCACTCTTCCCCAAACAGCTCAGGCTCTCCTTCTTTGTCACCCCCTTTCTCTCCAGCCCCCAGAGCAGCTGTCTGCTTCTCACTTACCCTCTCCGCGCTTCGTTTCTGCGAGTGGGAAAGGGCGACGATCGGGCTCCACCCGCAGAGCTGCCCTGGGGAGGAGCGGACCCACAGCAGCAAACACTGAGAACAGGCCACCTGACCAAATCCCGGAGAGGAAGGGATGGCCTTGCGAGCCCCCAGCCGCAGGCGGACAGAGAGAAGAGCTGGGCACGGGGGACCGAGTGCTGCGGGGCGACTGGGCAGGCAGACCACTGGGGCTGGATTACAGCCGTGGTCAGCTGCCCACCGAGCCCCCAGGGTAACAGAGACTGCAAAGGACAAAGGCGTGTCTGCCACTTCCATGACATAACGTGGTGGGCACACGCGGCCCTGGGCATTTGAGGCACACTGAAGACACCCCCTGCACACAGCAGGCCACAGTGCACCGGAAAGGGGATGGGCAAACCAGGGCCTCTCCACTGGCCTCACTGAACCCCCCCCTTGCCTAACGCCCTGCTCAGCAGCTCACTGCAGGCTCTCCCTCCAGCACCCCAGCGTGCCAAGGGCATTCTTTCTAGGAAGTAACTCAACACCTGAGCCTCCCCTAGTTACAGAGCAAAATAAGGAGGCGCTGTGTCTGAGGGCTTCCCGCTTCCTTCCAGATAAAATGCAAGGGAGCTCCACCGGTCTCCTCCCCACTGCCCGGCCCGGCAGCCTGGTCCCCCTGTCACACCGCAGACCCCACTGCCCGGCCCGGCAGCCCGGTCTCCCTGTCACACCGCAGACCCCACTGTCCGGCCCGGCAGCCCGGTCTCCCTGTCACACCGCAGGCCCCACTGCCCGGCCCGGCAGCCCGGTCTCCCTGTCACACCGCAGGCCCCACTGCCCGGCCCGGCAGCCCGGTCTCCCTGTCACACCGCAGGCCCCACTGCCCGGCCCGGCAGCCCGGTCTCCCTGTCACACCGCAGGCCCCACTGCCCGGCCTGGCAGCCCGGTCTCCCTGTCACACCGCAGCAGGTCTGCAAAGGCCCTTTTGGCCTCTCTGCTAGTAGGGAGCTCAGCTCACACCGTGCCTCCCAGAGGGACCCCAACAGTAGCCTGCACCCCCATCTCAGCCCCGGCGGCAGCGGCCAGTGTATAGGGTACCACTCAAAGGCTGCCGGAGCAATGAGGGCAGCACGTGGGCGCATCCTTCACGCCCAAGTCCATCAGACAGTGACTGGATCCCTCCAAGACTTGCTCTTGATGGAACAAAGACGTTCGCCTCAGCCATTCTCGCTCATTGCCCACAAAATAAACGCTGGAATGTATCCCTCACCCTTGAACCTCAGCTGGGTCTCACACCTAACACCTTCACACCCCTGCATTCTTCCCAGGTCCCCAAGGCCCTGCACAGCCACCTCAAAGACCAGTCCCAGGAATTCCCCTCCACTTGCTGCCCCTACTCCACCCCCATCCCTAGCCCTCCTAAAATATACAAAGGCCCGGCCCTGGGGTTGGGGCCCTCTGCCATGTGTTCCATCAGTGTGCACGCCGGCAGCTGGTCACCTATCTCTACAGATTTATTTTCTCTGAATCAATTCGGTCTGGCTGTAGCTGTGTGCACTGCCTCCTCTCTGTCCTGCGCCTGCACTGCCCCAGGCTCAGCTCTCCATATCACCTGTGTAGGAGCCCTCAGTCCACACAGCCTGGAAATCACTGCTCTTGGCAACTTGAAACCAAGCCCAGAACAGAACAGACAGCAGCTGGCAGCTTCCGAGACACAGCTCTGAATCAAGACACGGCACGAAGTTAAGTGCAGCCAGGAAAAATTCCTGCAATCCATGGAACCCAGGCCGTGGTCTGTGACCCAGAACCCCAAGCATGGCATCAGCCTGGGCAGGGGACGCCCGCTCTAGAGCCGCAGGTGCCCCTCTGCCCCGGCAGCTCCTGGGAAAAGCATTTTTTTTTTTTGAGAGGTAGAGTTACAGAGAGGGAGAGGCAGAGAGAGAGAGGCAGAGAGGCAGAGAGAGAGAGAGAGAGAGAGGTCTTCCACCCGCTCGTTCACTCCCCAAATGGCTGGTTCTAGGCTGATCCAAACCAGGAGCTAGAAGCTTCCTCCAGGTCTCTGATGTGGGTGCAGGGCCCACGGACTTGGGCCATCTTCTGCTGCTTTCTCAGGCCATAAGCAGGGAGCTGGGTGGAAAGTGGAGCAGCCGGGACTCGAACCAGCGCCCACATGAGATGCCGGCACTGCAGGCGGAGGCTCAGCCTACCAACCACAGCGCCGGGCCTGTGGTTTCCATCTCCATCTCCCTCCGTCTTCATTTGCTGAAGGGCCTTCTTTATCTCCGAATAACAAAATCATAAATACTGAACCCGCCGACGTGCTGCTGCGATAAGACCAAGGAAAGCATCCAGGTCCTGGGGAGCCAACGTCTCCCCCGTGGGCCCCTGGAGCAGCCAGGCAGGGAGGCCTCTGATTAGCGAGCAGTCAGGGACTGGCCAGCTTTCCCACAGCGCTGGACGGGGCGGGCTTTCCAAACGCTGAAGGGTTCGCAGACACGGAGTTCCCGAGTCAGAAGGAAACCTGGAAGGAGAAGCAGCCCGGCCTTTTGTGCTCAGGCCCGAGGGTCGGGGGGCAGAGAGGCTCCACAGCCTCTGACAAGGGGCCCTTCTCGGACGTGGGCACAGCGAGGATCGGGGCGAACTCCACACTCGCCGACGGCTGTGTCCCGAGCTTCCTTCCTGGGGCTCCCCTGAACAGGACACCGTTGGGCGACTCTCGGGGGCCAAAAGGCGGCACAAGGGCCATTTGCCACCAGGCAGGCTCCAAAACGGGACAAGACCTGAAAGGAGGGGCAGACCCTGCCCATGAGGGCATCTACCAGTGGGAGGAGGGCTCCGGCCCACTCGTCTCTCATGTGGTTTCGGTAGACTTTCTGTATTGTTTTACCATGTTTTTTGAATGTGTCTAAGACAGAAAACTTACATAACCCTTTGGACCAGTTCCCTAGGAGAAGAAACCTTAAATGTCAATTTGCAGTTAATGAAGAGCAGACGCTACTTAAGCAGGCCGCCCTGCCTCAGCTGGGCCACAGGACGGCCCCGGCCACGTGACAGGTCGCTCCTGGTGCGCCTCTCCCCAGGACCCCGGGGACCTCCAGCGAGCCAGCTCTCAACCATGCTGGCTCCAAGGCCTCCAGACAAACCAGCGCGCCCCTCAAACTGGGCTCTGTGTGTGTGTGTGTGTGTGTGTGTGTGTGTGTTTGAATGCGTCTGACTTGAGCCTACCCTACACTGGAACTCTGGGCTGGTTTCATGACATCGCAGGAATCTTCAACCGCTTCAGATAAAAATTAACCTCTGAGAAGACTCGATCGATGACCGGTTCTGGGATTGCATTTTCTCAGTTTCTTCCAAGGAAGAGGTTACCCAGGGAGACCCCGGTGATGCGCCAGCAGACGCGCCGTCAGGTGCAGGGGACAACCCGGGCGCCGGCATCTGCCTCCCTCACTTGGCCCACAGCCCGGGCTGGGAGCTGTGCGCCGCAGCAGGGTCATTATCTCTGCGGAGCACCAAGGGGGGACCCTCCGTGGGGACACTGTGCGGGCAGGGGGCAGCCAGCAGGCCTGGGGGACCCTCCATGGGGACACTGTGCGGGCAGGGGGCAGCCAGCAGGCCTGGGGGACCCTCCGTGGGGACACTGTGGGGGCAGGGGGCAGCCAGCAGGCCCTGGGGGACCCTCCGTGGGGACACTGTGGGGGCAGGGGGCAGCCAGCAGGCCCTGGGGGACCCTCCGTGGGGACACTGTGGGGGCAGGGGGCAGCCAGCAGGCCCTGGGGGACCCTCCGTGGGGACACTGTGGGGGCAGGGGGCAGCCAGCAGGCCCTGGGGGCCCTCCGTGGGGACACTGTGCGGGCAGGGGGCAGCCAGCAGGCCTGGGGGACCCTCCGTGGGGACACTGTGCGGGCAGGGGGCAGCCAGCAGGCCCTGGGGGACCCTCCGTGGGGACACTGTGGGGGCAGGGAGCAGCCAGCAGGCCCTGGTGGAACCCTCCGTGGGGACACTGTGGGGGCAGGGGGCAGCCAGCAGGCCCTGGGGGACCCTCCGTGGGGACACTGTGGGGGCAAGGGGCAGCCCCCAGGCTCTGGAGCCTCTGGTGGCCACCTGGAAGGGACCCAGATCCCACTGTGCACAGCAGTTTGAATAGCTGCCCCTAACAAACAGAGTGGAGAAAGGCTGGCCTGCCGTGAGTGCGGGGCCAGAAACCCCTGTGGATGGCACCACAGACACCCTAGGAAGGGGCCTGATCCACGGGGCCATGCAGCCCGCGCCGTCCCAGCCCGCCGTGCAAACTGCAGAGCAATGCGGTCGAGGCCAGCATCTGTTAGAGCTGAAGGCTTGAAGCTTAAGAGCAGAGCGAGCGAGCAAACACCCACCGAGTCCTCCCAGACGGGAGCCTCTCAGGACACGCACACCTGCTGTGGGGTAAACACGATCATGTGATCACAAGGATGTCCCCGCATGGCACCTACAGCACCAGGAACATGACTCACTCCTCTGTGACATCCGCACTGAACCAGACGTCCCGGCGGGGCTTTGTTTGTTGCCAATTCGGGGGGAGGGGTGCTGTCATCGCACCACACAATGCGCACATGGATGAACACTGAGAAAGTAAAGTCATCCACAAACACACAAAGCCGCAGGATGGCTAATGCTTGCAGGCGCGGGAGCCCACCCCAGAGAGCCCTGCACCAGGGCCCAGGCACACGCGAACAAGAGAGCTATCCTGGCCAACTCGTGCTCCTCACGGCTCCCTGCTCTCCACATCTCCCCAAGAACACGCGTGCTCTGGACCCACTGGGCTGCCTCTGCACACAGCTTGGTCTGGTGAAATCCTGGCCTCTCTGGGGTCCATGTTTCCAAAGACCAGGACATTCCCAGGGACACAGAGGACCTGGTCGTGTGGTCACTGAACAGAACTGAACCAGAAGGGAGGGAGGCCAGAGTGCAGGGTCCCAGTTTGACAGATGGCCCTGAGGACTGTCCTGAATGCCCCGGGGCCCTTGGTCAGTGCCCTGAAAGCACCTGCCTGGGCAGCAGCCGATGGTGTCCCACTGGGAGGATGCCACTCCCAGGGACAGGGGTGGGCCTGAACACAATGGACCAAGGCAGAGTGCCGGGGCCCCCAGGCAGGCAGCAGAGTGGAGGTGGGCTTCAGCCCTCCTCGCTCCCCAGCCCTGCAGCTCCCACACTCTGCCACCTGTCTCGGGTGGCAGACAAGGGAGGTACCCTCAGATACTAACTATCTCCTGGCAGGAGATCTCTGCCACCCAAGACATGCAGGAGAGAGAGAGAAAGCAACATGCACACAGACACACACACAGGCACATACACACATGCACATGCACACACAGAGGCACACACACATGCACACATAGGCACACACGCATGCACACACAGGCATACACACATGCATGCACACACATACACACACATACATGCACATGCATACATGCACACACAGGCATACACACATGCATGCACACACATACACACACATACATGCACATGCACACATGCACATGCACACATGCACACACAGGCATACACACACATGCATGCAGACACGTGCACACACATGCACACACACTCATACACACACATGCACATGCACACACAGAGGCACAACGCTCACACACAGACACACACATGCATGTACATACACACACATGCATGTGGGAATACACAGGCATATACACACACGCATGCACACACAGGCACACAGTTACACGCGTATACATGCACACACATGCACACACGGGCATATACACACGCATGCACACACCTCCACCTGCACATGTGCACACACGCACACACGGGCACTGCTGCGTGTGCGTCCGGAAGGTGAGGCCTCCACTGCAGTGCTGTCTGAGTGGAGCTAGTCCAACCCTGTATTTTGCAGATGGAGCCAAAGGAGTACACAGTGCCTTCACTTATTTTCACTTCTTTACTGTCTTCTTCGTGGTTTTGATGCTGCTTAAAAATAATTTAATGAAACAAAGGGGAAAAGCCGTCCCAGGGCAACTGGCGCGAAGGCTGACACTCGCTCCACAGTTGACTCAATTGTGATCATCTCCTCGCCTCCCATGCAGCCGTCGCAGAGCAGCCACGCGCTGAGTCACGCTCAGCCCCCTCCCTGCCGTGGCCCCGAATGCCTCCCCGCGTCCTCCGAGCCCAGCGAGAAATCGCGCACCGTGGCCCTATGGGGCAGCCCGACTGCGCGCCGGGAGGCTCCTGCTAGAGCACCGGCCGGCGACGGCCAGGGAGGACCCCACCACCGCCCACCATCAGCCCTGCCGTCTCCCCAGAACCCGACCGGCAGCCACGCAGGGCCGCTGGGGACCGTGTGGCCTCTCTGGCTACTCAGCCCAGGTTCTGACAAATTCTCCGTGCCTGTGCTGTTTGCTGTAATTAGAAATTTCTCAAACTTCAAAATTATACCCTAAAGTCAATTTTTCAACAAAAGTGGGACTTCTTCGTTTACCTTCACTGTAATTTGGTTTGGGAAAATGTGGTTTTCAGCCATAGCAAAGAAAATTGTCTTCAGAGCTCAAACTCTCTCTGGGGGAATGTCATTCTTCACCAAATATGTGTTTCCACGGAGAGTTCTAGCAGCGAGGCCAGCTGAGCTCCATTTAAATGGATCCCTGCTCTTCCTCAACACCCCGTCCCACAATGCCCCGCTCTGCCCCACACCCCGTTCCACAATGCCCCGCTCTGCCCCACACCCCGTTCCACAATGCCCCGCTCTGCCCCACACCTCATCCCACAATGCCCCGCTCTGCCCCACACCCCATCCCACAATGCCCTGCTCTGCCCCACACCCCGTCCCACAATGCCCCGCTCTGCCCCACACCCCGTTCCACAATGCCCCGCTCTTCCTCAACACCCCATCCCACAATGCCCCGCTCTGCCCCACACCCCATCCCACAATGCCCCGCTCTGCCCCACACCCCATCCCACAATGCCCTGCTCTGCCCCACACCCCGTCCCACAATGCCCCGCTCTGCCCCACACCCCATCCTTTCAGTCTCCACTTCTCAAGCACTCGTGTACCAGGGTCCAGCCTCCTGGCCCCTGCCTGCCCGGTGCCAAGGGTCTCCGGGCCCTTCCGCTGCTTAGAGAAAGTGGGGACCGTCCCACCGCACATGAAGGGGACTGGGGTTCTGCTTTAACACAGCAGCGAGCGAGCGAGTGATGAAACAGAGCAGACAAGAGCAGGGGCTGGGGCCCGCAGCACGGAAGAGAGCAGAGAACGAGCAAAGAGGCCCGGGCCCAGAGTCCCTCGGGCAGAACAGGGACCTGGGTCGGGAGACTGCGAGGCTGCACCAGTCCGTCTCCGCGACTCACCGAAGGCTCCGACTGTATCCTGAATTTCCTGCCACTGGGCGGAAAGGGACTCAAAATGGAAAGAGCAATGGAGAAAGGAAGTTGGCCCCCTCCCGCAGCCCCCAGGACGCCTGCCCCCGGGGTGAGAGGTGGCTCCGAGCCAGGCCTGTCCAGCACCTGCGACCCCGTGGGGGCAGATGGAGCTCACGCAGGCCACGTCTGGGTGCTGCCTGTGCACAGGAGCCCGCGCCGCTCTCAGGCAGTGTCCTGGAGCAGTGAGAGAGGCGGGCCACCACCCACCCCTCCCTACACAGCATGGCCAGGAAGGCCAGCTGTCATTCCCCTGTCAGAATGGGAAACCGAGGCACAAGGGTGTCCAACCATTCACCTACATGGCCTGCAGGCAATGCAGTCACGTCTCAGAGGCCGCCTCCTCCCAGGGCCCCCCAGGGTCCCCCAGCGCCCACGGGCGGGAGGAGGTGCTCGCCTGTCTAACCGCTGGGCTGCAAGGGCGGGCTGTGGTTGAGCGACAGTTCATCCGGGACCTTCCACGGAAGCCCAGGGCTGTCAGCCGGGTGGCAGCAGCCTGCCTCTCCCCTGGCCGGAGCCGAGCACACGGGCTGGCACTCGGCGCCCACCTCCCAGACTCACGGGTGACGGGCTGGGACCCGACCGTACAGGACATGGAGGCAGGACGGTGCCACCTTCCCGCGGCCTCAGGGGCCAGCGTCCCAGAAGGGCCACAGAGAGCTCGGCGCGGCCGCCAGCCAGGACAGGAGAGAGCCGGGAGAGCACCGAGGGAGCCCTGCGGGGCACAGGCTGAGCGCGAGCCCGCACGCCCCCCGCAGAGGACAGAGGACCGGCCTGCACAGCACAGGCTGAGCGCGAGCCCGCACGCCCCGGCAGAGGACAGAGGACGGGCCTGCGCAGCCCGGCCACCCTCCCAGCACGCTGTATTTAAGCCATCAGTGCTGCAGCCAGTCTGCGCCCGGGAGGTGCAGGGCTCTGGTCTCAGCACAAGGCCCTCCCGCCGTGGGACCCCCACCACGACCCCCAGCCCACAGCAGGGCAGCTTTCTGCAGCTTCCAGCCGCCACAGCTCTGGAATTTACATAATCACAGGCAAATAAAATGATAAAAGCACTCTCTTTCATAACAGGCATATTGTTACTATTATTATTCTTAAGGCAAATTAGCTTCTGATTATAGAGATTAGTCAAAACCATGATTCTGTTGTCTGTGAGGTGGGACTGATTTTCTTTTCTTTCTTTTCTTTTAACAAGCAGAAGAGCTGTTGTTTCGATGTCAGAAAATTACATAAAATGGCACGCAGAGAGAAAAAGTTCCTGAAGTCATCTAATTACCAGCTCTCGGAAGCATCAGGCACCCAGCCTTTCAGCTGCTGCTCACCCAGCCAAATATTTTACCCCGAGTTTATTAACTTTTTTAAACTGTTTTTATTTAACCTCTTCCTTTTAAAGGATCTCCAGTTCTGAAGCACCCCGTGTTCAGGTACTGGTGTGCACACTGGGGTTCTCCCGGCAACGGCAGGACGTTTGTTCTTGGCCACCAGCGCTGATGGGAGGACGGCCCGGGAGGCACTGGCTCCCTCTGGGCCGACGAAGGGCCTGGAGCCACGGGTGGCTCAGGGCCTGCCAGACTCGGTGCTCAGACGGCCGGGACGGGGTGCGGGCGTGTCACCCACAGCCCCGAGGAGCACCTAGAGGCCCGCCTCCTTGCATGGTTATCCCACGTCTCAGCTGGAGGTCATCCTGCCCTCAACTTGCCTCTGGCATTCGGCGGAGCGGGGACAGCCCCACCACAACAGTGCCCCGGCCTTCCTGACATTCACTGGCCCACTGGGTGGGAAACCCTTCAGAACCGGTCATGGCCTCCATCACGGGAAGCCACAGGCTCTGGGCACAGGGAGACGGGCTTCACACCTGCTTCCTGTTCGTTCCTTGTGACACACCGACTCAGGATGACATTCTGAGTAGAACTAAACTGGGGCAGCACAAAAATTATAGAATTAACTGTCCCCATAGGTCTGAATAGAGGGAGAATTTCCAAATAGAAAGATCCATTCCATTCCCAAAACATACACATATAAACTTTTATGGATGGGGCCGATGTGGCACGGGGGGCTTCGCTGTCGCCTGCCACATCGGCATCCCCTGTGAGCACCAGTGCGAGTCCTGGCTGCTCCGCTTCCCATCTGGCTCCCTGCTAATGCGCCTGGGAAAGCAGCGAAGAAGGACCAAGTGCTTGGGCCCCTGCCCCAGCCCCCACCACGGGAGACCTGGATGTGGTTTCAGGCTCCTGGCTTCACTGTGGCCCAGGCCTGGTGGGTGCAGCCATTCGGGGAGTGAACCGGTGGGTAGATTCTCTCTCTCCCTCCCTCCTTCTCTCTCTCTCTCCCTCTCTCTCTCTCTCCCTTCAAGTTGATTAATTAATTAAAAGCAACAGAACTGCTCAGGGATGCAGATGAAGCGCCCATTGGTCCCCTCCCTTCACTCCGCCTCGCCCCCGCTGCGGGTCAGGCGAGCTCTGCCCGCACAGCGGACCACCTTCTCGGTTCTCCCGGGTCCCACTCATCAGAGTCTAGGGATTAACTCTGAGGCTCTATTTCCTGACTGTCACAGCAGGCTTCAGAGTAAATCAACTTCCCCTGCTTTAGCACTCTGGAGTAAGAAACACACAATTACATGCCCCAGGCCTCAGAGTTAAACTGGTTTTGGCTCCGATGCCAGAGCCCAGAGCCCCACGGTCAGCGGTCGACCTGCAACGCACAGGTCCAGCTGGGTTCTAATAAAACTTTATTTACACAGTTGGGCCATGGAGGGACTTGGCCCCTGGGAACATGCTTTTCCTACTCCCGTCTTAGGTCACACATTTCCTGAAAAGCATGGGTTCAGGCAGCAGGGTGTGGGGGTCCTGCAGAGACAGTCGTATTCCCGCTGCCCCCAGGAAGGGGTCTGTAGGCTGCACGGAGCAAGGGGGGAGGGAGGTTGTCGCAGCTACACCGCTCAGCAACTGGCGCCCTGGGAGCCTCTCTTGGGCTAAGGTATCGCTTTTGCTTCAGAACCCCCTGCCCCACCCCTCCCACATGGCAGGACGGAGGGAGGCCTCAGAGGGGCGCGGTGGCCAGGGTGCCCTAGGGTCATGTGGAGCCAGAGCGTGGGCACTGATGGACTCCCCAAGAACGCGTCGCCATGCACACCAGCACCCGTGGTGTGGGGTATGAGATCCGCATCTCCTGCGGGACCATGTCCCGACCCCTGGCAGGCTGGGAGTCGGGATACAGTGCGTGAGGGGCTCTGGGGTGCAAGACACAGACTGGGTGTTCGCGGTAGGGGAGGCCGCAAAGGCACAGAGGATGCGGCCCTGTGGAGGTGCAGTGAGGGCGGGGGCACCAGTCCAGCCTGCCCACCGCTGAGGCCTCAAGCCCCGCCTGGTCCCAGCTTCCAAGCAATCCCACCTTCCCTAGCAACCGTTGCTGCTGAGAGCCCAAGGCCTGACATTCCCGCACATTACCGCACAGGCCAGGCTTGGACAGGGGCGCCGTTCCCACCCCGGAGCGGCAGGCCGGCACGGCGGGCATTCCTTCTGTCTCCCTGTCACCACATCCCCGCTGCTCCCTGTTCCCACTCAGTGGGGTCAACGTGAGCCTGCAGACCCCTCCCTAAGGGGAAATCAGAGCAGCACCAGCAGCCCCAGGGATGACAAACAACGCAAGCCGGAGGCAGCCTCCAAGTACTCCAAGTGCTCAGAAATACTCAGGTGAGAAAAACCCTCAGCTGTGTGCACCCGCTCTGCGCCCCGCCAGCCTTCAGTGTAACGGATACGCCCATTCGGCAGGGGCCACGGAGCAGCAGCCCCACACGGTCGGAGCTCAGAGTGGGGCAGAAAGTTCAGAACACACAGAGCCCGGGTTTTCCCACTGGCCTGCTTGCTACATTAGCCCAACCGTGGCCAACTCTCTGCCTCTGTCTCGGTCCTGCTCTTGGCCACAGCCATTCACAAAATGCTTTGTCATCCTCGGGACGAGTCAGAGAGCCCAGGGGTGCCTTCTGCACAGAAGGCAGTCAGAGGGTGGCCGGACTCCACCGTCCCAGATGGACAGTGTGCAGGTCAGCTCTGTGGTTAGCCGGACTCCACCGTCCCCTTTGGAGATGCAGGTCAGCTCTGTGATTAGCCGGACTCCACCGTCCCCTTTGGAGATGCAGGTCAGCTCTGTGGTTAAACAGCGATGACAGCCAAAGGCCAGGTCAGCCAGGTATGCCATGAGCAAGATCCCAGGATGGACAGTGTGCAGGGGACAGGCTGGCCAGAGCACCAGGGTCTTCACCAACCTCCCAAGGCTTACTCTTGGCACGGCCACAAAACCACAGCCACAAACAGCAAAGAGTACAGTAAGAACTCAGCCACCCTCGCTCCTCAGACTCCCCAGGAGAGCTGAAGGCAGAGCTGGGGGTCCTCTGTCCATCCGCCAGGAGACAGGATCAAGGAGCCACACGGGGCCAGGATCTCTGCCTCTGCCTCAAACCAGGCCCCTGACCTCAAGGAGCTCAGTTCCAGGACATGACCATCAATGACCACACTCAGAGACAGCATGGCCTGCACCTGACCCCTGAGCAGCCCAGGAGGTCTGGGCAAGGGCATTGGAGGCCAGAGGAAGAGGGCTCAGTCCAGTGAGGATGAGCATGGGGAGCAGGAGGGCCTGCCCAGACGAAGCATCCGCCTGGAGCGCATCCCCCTTCCTCCTCTGATGTCTTCTCCAGGGGACGGGGGCCCTGGGCTTGACAGCAGCGGCCGCCACGACGGGCACCTTGGGGCTTGACAGTAGCGGCCGGCCATGACGGGCACCCTGGGGCTTGACAGTAGCGGCCGGCCACAACGGGCACCCTGGGGCTTGACAGCAGCGGCCGCCACACAGGCACCCTGGGGCTTGACAGCAGCGGCCGGCCACGACAGGCACCCTGGGCTTGACAGCAGCAGCCGCCACACAGGCACCCTGAGGCTTGACAGCAGTGGCTGGCCACGACGGGCACCCTGGAGTTCTTCCTGCTGTGCCCCTGCAGGAGTCAGAAACAACACCCCCACACCAAGGACAAACATGGAGCCCCCTTCCCACTTCAGGAGGTATAGGTCTCCTCCATCTGAGTCCTGCTGGGGAAGCCATTGGGAGAGCCTCGGGGCCGGCCACTTGGTCAGGTCCGGCCACTCTCAGCCCAGGGGCAGGACCGACATTTGCATGGAGCCGCCGGGTCGCTGTTCCTGCAGGCAGGAGGAAGGGCTACAGACCCAGCCAGTCCACGGCCAGATGGGTGCAACCTGCACAGGCTGCTGCCTCTCCCTCTGCCCCCGACGCTGAGAAGTGGGTGACCGCTCCCTCCGCCCCCGACACTGTCTGAGAAGTGGGTGACCATTCCCTCCACCCCGCAACACTGAGAAGTGGGTGACCGCTCCCTCCGCCCGCGATGCTGAAAAGTGGGTGACCGCTCCCTCCACCCTGTGACACTGTCTGAGAAGTGGGTGACCGCTCCCTCCGCCCCACGACACTGAGAAGTGGGTGACCGCTCCCTCCACCCCGCGACACTGAGAAGTGGGTGACCGCTCCCTCCACCCCGCGACACTGTCTGAGAAGCGGGTGACCTCTCCCTCCGCCCGCGACACTGAGAAGTGGGTGACCGCTTCCTCCGCCCGCGACACTGAGAAGTGGGTGACCGCTCCCTCCGCCCCCGATGCTGTCTGAGAAGTGGGTGACCATTCCCTCCGCCCGCGACACTGAGAAGTGGGTGACCGCTCCCTCCACCCTGTGACACTGTCTGAGAAGTGGGTGACCGTTCCCTCCGCCCGCGACACTGAGAAGTGGGTGACCGCTCCCTCTGCCCCGCGACGCTAAGAAGTGGGTGACCGCTCCCTCCACCCCGTGACACTGTCTGAGAAGTGGGTGACCGCTCCCTCCGCCCCACGACACTGAGAAGTGGGTGACCGCTCCCTCCACCCCGTGACACTGTCTGAGAAGCGGGTGACCGCTCCCTCCGCCCCACGACACTGAGAAGTGGGTGACCACTCCCTCCGCCCCACGACACTGTCTGAGAAGCGGGTGACCGCTCCCTCCGCCCCACGACACTGAGAAGTGGGTGACCGCTCCCTCCGCCCCACGACACTGAGAAGTGGGTGACCGCTCCCTCCACCCCGTGACACTGTCTGAGAAGTGGGTGACCGCTCCCTCCGCCCCACGACACTGAGAAGTGGGTGACCGCTCCCTCCGCCCCACGACACTGTCTGAGAAGCGGGTGACCGCTCCCTCCGCCCCACGACACTGAGAAGTGGGTGACCGCTCCCTCCGCCCCACGACACTGAGAAGTGGGTGACCGCTCCCTCCACCCCGTGACACTATCTGAGAAGTGGGTGACCGCTCCCTCCGCCCCACGACACTGAGAAGTGGGTGACCGCTCCCTCCGCCCCACGGCACTGTCTGAGAAGCGGGTGACCGCTCCCTCCACCCCGCGACACTGTCTGGGAAGTGGGTGACCGCTCCCTCCGCCCCACGACACTGAGAAGTGGGTGACCGCTCCCTCCGCCCCACGACACTGTCTGAGAAGCGGGTGACCGCTCCCTCCGCCCCACGACACTGAGAAGTGGGTGACCTCTCCCTCCACCCCGTGACACTGAGAAGTGGGTGACCACTCCCTCCGCCCCTGACACTGTCTGAGAAGTGGGTGACCGCTCCCTCCGCCCCACGACACTGAGAAGTGGGTGACCACTCCCTCCGCCCCTGACACTGTCTGAGAATTGGGTGACCTCTCCCTCCGCCCCGCGACACTGAGAAGTGGGTGACCGCTCCCTCTGCCCCCGACGCTGTCTAAGAAGTGGGTGACCGCTCCCTCCGCCCCCGACACTGTCTGAGAAGTGGGTGACCTCTCCCTCCGCCCCGCGACACTGAGAAGTGGGTGACCGCTCCCTCCGCCCCACGACACTGTCTGAGAAGCGGGTGACCGCTCCCTCCGCCCCACGACACTGAGAAGTGGGTGACCTCTCCCTCCACCCCGTGACACTGAGAAGTGGGTGACCACTCCCTCCGCCCCTGACACTGTCTGAGAAGTGGGTGACCGCTCCCTCCGCCCCACGACACTGAGAAGTGGGTGACCACTCCCTCCGCCCCTGACACTGTCTGAGAATTGGGTGACCTCTCCCTCCGCCCCGCGACACTGAGAAGTGGGTGACCGCTCCCTCTGCCCCCGACGCTGTCTAAGAAGTGGGTGACCTCTCCCTCCGCCCCCGACACTGTCTGAGAAGTGGGTGACCTCTCCCTCCGCCCCGCGACACTGAGAAGTGGGTGACCGCTCCCTCCACCCGCGACACTGAGAAGTGGGTGACCGCTCCCTCCACCCCGCGACACTGAGAAGTGGGTGACCGCTCCCTCCGCCCCACGACACTGTCTGAGAAGCGGGTTACTGCTCCCTCCGCCCCACGACACTGAGAAGTGGGTGACCGCTCCCTCCACCCTGCGACACTGTCTGAGAAGTGGGTGACCGCTCCCTCCACCCCGCGACACTGAGAAGTGGGTGACCGCTCCCTCCGCCCCTGACACTGTCTGAGAAGTGGGTGACCGCTCCCTCCGCCCGCGACACTGAGAAGTGGGTGACCTCCTCGCTGTCTGGCAGGTCATGCTGCTTTCCAGCCATGCTTGTGTCCAGTTGCTTCCCCCAAGCGGCCACAAGGAACTTGTGTGTTTAAACCCCCTCACCTTTCTGTCCACAGCCGACTTCCTCCTGGGAAGGGCGGTCAGCGCCTGTGGACCCAGCATCATGTGACCCAGTTGGAAGGAACTGGGGAGCAGGGCCAGCCGGAGGCCGGGTTCACCTTGAGTGTCTGTTTCTCCATCCACTGCCTTCCTACCCACTGCTCTCCGGAGCCACGGATACACGCAGAGTCCTCATGGGGAACTCTGGACGGAACGAGGACGGACGTGGATGGTGGCTGACGTTTGCTAGCAACACTGGTTCGAGGACCACCATTCCCAAGGCACCCACTAGCGCCAGAACCTTCCACACGCTTCACACGTTAGCCCGCTTCTCTCCAGCACCTTACAGAGTAGGGGCGGAGGTGCAGGGCTGTGAGGTGATGCGCCCGTCCACTTGTCCCAGGGCCCGCCTTCGAGGCTCACGCCAGGACTCGCCACAGATGCCAGGATGTTGGCGTTCAAGAACCTCGCCGTGGGCGGGAATCAGCCATGTCCAAGGGCACTTGGCGTCAGTGTCTGTCCCCAGCCCTCTGGTGTTCCAGGCAACATTTCCTGGAGCCCCCACAGAACGGGAGAAGCCGCGTTTCAGACGCGAGGACCCTACGTTGCTCCTGTACCCTAGCACCCATCTCTAACGAGCAGCTGCACCCGGGCCTGTTTTCTCTACCTCTTTGCTGCTGCACCCTGCGCGGGCTCACCCTTCCACCAGGAGATCAGTGTCTGCTCTGTGACACAGAACCAAGTGTGACATCACTGGTAAACGGCTGAGCAACAGGTAGGCACGGTCACAGTCACGGTCAGCAATGCCCACGAGGTGGCCGGGTCCACGGAGGCGCGGAGTGCGTGGCGAGCATGTGCGCCCCCGTGCACACAGCTGCATCACCGCCCGTGCGCGTGCGCGCCCTGCAGACCACAGCGCCCACCACGCATCAGTGTTGACATCGGCTCGTGTGTGCCTGAGGACCCAGCTGAACACAAGTGATTTTTTTTCAGGGAAGACTAAATCAAGACAGAAAGGCCAGGATTTTTCTCCAAGTGGAAGTGGAGACTCATTTCTTAAGAAATTGCCTAAGTATTTGTTACTGAGGCCTTATGGGGGTTCACAGGGTCCTGGGAAGAAAAACCGACCCCACTGATTCTGCAGCAGTGACTGTTTGCCCCCGGCCAATGACCCGTCTATGACAGACAGCGGCACAGACAGGCAGCACCTGCTGTGTCCGGATGCTGGGGGTGGGCACACTCCGATGAGAACCACAGAGGAAAACTGGCCATTCCTTACAGCTCAGTTCCTCTCATTTCTAAAATGAAAACGGCGAGCTTGTTAAGATGCAATACAGCCCAACTCCCAAGAAAGCTGGGGGTGGGAATAACAGCCCAACGGAGAGCCCGAGCCGAGGAAACACCTGTGGGAGGCTCCACCTCCGGGTGCGCCGGACAGCAACAACCTGACCGCTGAATGTCCTCCACAGCGTGGGCGTCAGGCTCTCAGCGACCTCCACTCTGAAATCAGTCAAGAAGGCAACTGTCCGAATGCAACCATGGTGTCCGGATGGCGCCCCAGGCTCTGCTCTGTTGAGGTCTAACAGGCCCTGAGTGGGAGGATGGAGGACGCTCCCGCACAGCTGGCAGGGAGCTGCGGACTTCTGTCCGTCCACAGAGAGCGGGAGGCTCAGGCCGGTTCTCCCTTCAAACATCTCCCGTTGGGCACCAGCAGCCTTTCCGAGTGCATGGTTCAGGCAAGGAGACCGGGGCGGCTTTCTCTGCGAGCGGTCTCTGGGGTCCTGCACACCCCAAGGGGCCTAGACACGACGCGGACCCCAGACAATGGCTCCTGCGCAAGCACACTTAAAAATATCTTTGCAAATTAGTACCAAGAGAAAGAGAATGCACCTTTGCTGTCCCTAGAGACCCACATATTCTCCACAAATGCAACGTGACTTAATTTTCTGTCTGTCCGGGGCTGGATCGTGTCCCCAGAATTCACATCTGTCTGGAAGCTCAGGACGCAGCTGCATTTGGGGAGGGGTCCTTGCAGGCTCCGTCAGCAAAGATGAAGTCAACCCAACGACTGATGCCCTCCCAGGTGGAGGACACAGACGGCGGGAAGGAGGACACGAGTCGAGAGAGACTGGAGCGGGCAAGTGACAAGACACAATGCCAGCGAAGCCGGGGCGTGGAGAGGAAGGGTCCCCCTGGTACCGTCCACGGCCGGGACGTGGAGAGGAAGGGTCCCCCCGGTGCCATCCGCGGCCGGGGTGTGGAGAGGAAGGATCCCCCCGGCACCGTCCGAGAGCCCATGGCAGCTGGTGCTTTGCTATCAGCCTCCAGAATTGCCACCGAATAAATACCTTAGTTTTTTTTTAAGATATATTTATTTTTATTTGAAAGGCAGAGTTATAGAAAGAGAGACAGAAAAACATCATCCATCTCCATGTCCACTCCCAAATGGCCACAATGGCAGGGCTGTGACAGACTTAAGACAGGCACCTAGACTCCATCCAGGCCACCGACAAGGTGCGGGGGTGCGAGCACCTGGGCCATGTTGTCGCTGCTTTCCCAGCCTCCTCGGCAGGACGCTGGATCAGAAGTGACGCAGCTGGGACTGGAATCAGCATTCCTGTGGGGTGCTGATGTCTCAAGCAGAGGCCTAACCGGCTGTGCCACCACGCAGGCCCCCTCTCTCTCATTTTAAGCCCCCCTCCCAGCTTGTGCTAATTTGTCACGGCAGCCCTAGGACACCAACACATTGCTGCAAAGAGCCTTGTGTGGATGTGTCTCATCCTGGGACTGCTGATGTGACCGGGCCATCTGATCCCTTGTGGTGGGTGGGTCCCTGGCTACTGCAGATTGGAGTCCCCTACAAGCTTCTGGAAAAAATCCCACCGCCCACGCAGCACCCCTGCCCACTGGAATCAGAAACTCGGAAGGTGGGCGTTTCCCAACCTGGTGGGGTGGTGACCCCAGCGGGTGGGTTTCTAGCAAAGCTCCCCACTTCGGGGTTCCTCGTGTCCTGGGCCGATTTCTGGCTCTGCCACCTCCTAGCTGAGTCCTTGGGCGAGTCACTTAATTCATCGGGCTGACAATGAGACTGCCAAGATCAATCTTAAGTATGTGGAACATCTGAAACCGCTGACTCATACCCGACACCACTCAAATGTCCCTTGAGAGGCAACTCAGGGCAGGCCAGAACCCAGCGGCGGGAGCCAGGTCCGAAGCCAGTCCTGAGCCACCGCGTCCCGCCGGGAGTGCTCGGCTTCCTTATCAGTGTCCAGGGCCTCCCAGGGCCGTCCCGGGGTGGACGCAGATGAAGGAGCTGATCCGATCGGGTGCAGCACGATCCAGCACTCTGCTGCTCGCGGGGCAGACCTGCCTGCCACACGCATGGCCCTCCCGACAAGGCGGGGCTCTGTTTGGCTCCCTTCACCATCAGCAGCAGGGGACACACAGGGCAACCACACAGAAGTGGGAGGAAAGTTTGCCTCTATCTGGTTCAGGAACCTCTGAAACCACGCAGAGTGTGTTCATAATGGACATTTCCCTGAGCTCGTCCGACACTCCTGTGTGCACGGATTTCAGAATGTTCTCTGCACCAAAATCAACTGCCCTTTGAATTTCACTCCCATGAAGTTCCTGAAGTCCCCCGTCCACGAAGGAGCTGACTCAGACCAGGAGCCAGAGCCGGGCGCTGAGCGCAGCTGAAACACCGTGGCGCGTGGCAGAGCTCTGCTCACAAACACAGGGCTAATCAGTGGATCCCGGCAGCCGCCTGAGTGGGCTAACACGAGAGGTGAAATCATAGTTGCGCACGGCGAACAACTCCAGTGGTTTTATTTTTATGGTTACCGTTTTATTCTGAGGTTAGGATCCACAAAAACCCACAACAATAACAAAGGATTAGAATTCTACTTCCTTGGAACAAAGGACAACGTACGGCTTTTCCCCCCCAAGAAGTTTCAGGTCAAAGACACTGGAGTGAGCCACGAAAGCCGCTGACTACGGCTGGAGAGTCGACGCTGGGCTCCCACATGCTGTGCCCTGGAGACGGCTCTGTGCGCGACCACAGGTTGGCACAACTGCTCTCCCTCTAACAAGAAATTAGGCGAGACAGATTAATAGTCTAAAAAATACACGGCGATGCCATTTCTATTTTATTGAAGAAATTTTATTGAAGAAATAAAATTAAAGTGGGAAACTAGATAATATGATTAATAGTCTAAAAAAGACGTGGCAACTGCATTTCTGGGGATCTATCCTAACCAAATATCCTCACCAAATACCCTCACCAAATACCCTCACCAAATGCCCTAACCGAATACCCTCACCAAATACCCTAACCAAATACCCTCACCAAATGCCCTAACCGAATACCCTAACCAAATACCCTCACCAAATGCCGTAACCAAATACCCTCACCAAATGCCCTAACCGAATACCCTCACCAAATGCCCTAACCGAATACCCTCACCGAATACCCTCACCGAATACCCTCACCAAATGCCCTCACCGAATACCCTCACCAAATGCCCTAACCGAATACCCTAACCGGATACCCTAACCGAATACCCTCACCAAATACCCTAACCAAACACCCTCACCAAATGCCCTAACCGAATACCCTCACCAAATACCCTAACCGAATACCCTCACCGAATGCCCTAACCGAATACCCTAACCAAATGCCCTAACCAAATACCCTCACCAAATGCCCTAACCGAATACCCTCACCAAATGCCCTAACCAAATGCCCTCACCAAATGCCCTAACCGAATACCCTAACCAAATACCCTCACCAAATGCCCTAACCAAATGCCCTCACCGGATACCCTCACCAGATACCCTCACCGGATACCCTCACCGGATACCCTCACCAAATACCCTAACCGAATACCCTCACCAAATACCCTAACCAAATACCCTCACCAAATACCCTAACCGGATACCCTAACCAAATACCCTCACCAAATGCCCTAACCGAATACCCTCACCAAATGCCCTCACCGAATACCCTCACCGGATACCCTCACCAAATACCCTCACCGGATACCCTCACCAAATATCCTCACCAAATACCCTCACCAAATACCCTCACCAAATGCCCTTACCGAATACCCTCACCAAATACCCTAACCAAATACCCTCACCAAATGCCCTAACCAAATACCCTCACCAAATGCCCTAACCGAATACCCTCACCAAATACCCTAACCAAATACCCTCACCAAATGCCCTAACCGAATACCCTCACCAAATGCCCTCACCAAATACCCTCACCGGATACCCTCACCAAATATCCTCACCAAATACCCTCACCAAATACCCTCACCAAATGCCCTTACCGAATACCCTCACCAAATACCCTAACCAAATACCCTCACCAAATGCCCTAACCGAATACCCTCACCAAATACCCTAACCAAATACCCTCACCAAATGCCCTAACCGAATACCCTCACCAA
This sequence comes from Sylvilagus floridanus, assembly GCA_949820135.1. NCBI lineage: Eukaryota > Metazoa > Chordata > Mammalia > Lagomorpha > Leporidae > Sylvilagus > Sylvilagus floridanus. The sequence goes on from OX463228.1 coordinate 52,676,216, forward strand.
ATGCCCTCACCAAATACCCTCACCAAATGCCCTCACCGGATACCCTCACCGAATACCCTCACCAAATGCCCTCACCGAATACCCTCACCAAATACCCTAACCGGATACCCTCACCGGATACCCTCACCGAATACCCTCACCAAATGCCCTAACCAAATACCCTCACCAAATACCCTAACCGGATACCCTCACCGAATACCCTCACCGGATACAGTTTCATTCTCCTTTGCTCACGCTTCGGAGGTCAGCAGGTGGACAACCCGGTCAGTCTCCTGGGAAGTCAGCTAACCAGGGAGCGCTGGAAGCACAGCACAGGTGTGCCACAGCACGGTGTTACAGATTACGGTGCAAACATAAACCCACTCATCCTCTTCCCAGGAAGGACTGAGGCCCTGCTGAGAACTCACGCTGGAGAGGACTCGGACTTTTCCTACACGAAGCCTGAACTCCTGCTCCGAACTCTGAGCCGGGCACAGCAGACTCCAGTCCTCACAGTCCCACTCTGATTCCCCCGACTGCTCAACTGTTCACGGGTACCTGGCCCAGGACGTGACCTCAGCTGCTTGGTTGGTGAGCTCCCCACAGCGTTCAACTTGGATCTTCCAGGAACAACCACGTCCTCTCTTTTCTCACTCCCACCTCATCAGTCAGGATTCCAGTCAATTCCGTCACGGTACCACCACGTAAACATATTTGAAAACACACAGTTAACCCCCAGTCAGCATCTCAACCCCTGAGAGCCCCAGAGGCAGGGAAAGCTCGGGGAGGCGTGGTGAGCAGGATGCTCCCGCCTCACCCAGTTCACACGGGCTGCGTGCAAGGAGACTTGCAGACTGGCAACTGACAGGGGCACAAATCACGGTAACAGAATATGTTTTTGCAATGAAAAATAGCTAATTAGCAAATACCCATATGTCGAGAAGGTATACAGGTATTAAAATATGTTTTAAAGATTATTTTCTGATAGAAGAAATGCCCACAATATAATCATAATAAACAATTCAATACATACTTACTATGGAAAACAACATTTTGTAATTTTTTTGAAAATCATATTTTGTATCTTATAAAAATCAAAGAAGGCCAGGACTCAGAGAAATGGGACTGATGTCGCGCTAAGCTCTTCCTCTCCTGTGCCCTCTGGCTTCGATGGAGCTGAGGCAACGCTTTTAAGAAAAAACACATCTGGGTCCGGCACGGTGCCACAGCAGGTAAAGCTTCCACCTACAATGCCAGCATCCCATGTGGGCGCCGGTTCAAGTCCCGGCTGCTCCACTTCCAGTCCAGCTCCCCATTAATGCGCCTGGGAAAGCAGAGGAAGACGATCCAAGTGCTTGGGCCCCTGCACCCACGTGGGAGACCTGGAAGAAGCTCCTGGCTCCTGGCTCCCTGGCAGGCCTGGGAGCTCATGGGCTCAAGTCCCAGCTCCACCACCGACCCCAGCCTCCCACCAAGGTGCACCCTGGGAGACAGCAGTGAGGGCCCAAGTACTGGGGTCCCTGCCACCCACGTGGGAGACCCAGCGTGAGCTCCAGGCTCCTGGCTTCAGCCGGGCCCAGCCACAGCTGTTGCAGGCATTTGGGGAGTGAACCAGCAGATGGGAGATGTTGCTCTCTCATTCTGCCTTTCAAATTAAAAAAAAAATTAGTCTTTAAAATATGTGTGCACACACACACACACAAATAAAACAAGAGTTCTGGCCACTGGAGGATGAACAAAAGCAGGTAGACTGGAGTCAGAAGTTGACACTGGGAAGGAAAAGATGTGACATTTCCACGGTCACAGCGTTTAGCCTGAGGACAAGGCGCGGTTGTCCCCACAGCAGTGACTAATCTCTGAGAAAACTCCAGCTGTTCTGGCCAGCGTTCAGGTTGGCCTGGGCCCTGCAGGTGGAAGACAGAGACAGAGAACCAGAGAGAGGCGTGTCCGCTGCACGAGGGGGCCCTGGGCCTCACGTGTCACAGTGGCTCCGCGCAGCTACGTGGAGGACGATGCACTGGAGCCGGATCTCAGCTGCTCCACTCCAACCCAGCAACAGTCTGTCCTTCTGCAGGGAGTCGTAGCAGAACGCGGACGGCACGCGCGCTGCCCAAAATCACACGGCGGAGAAAAAGCAAGGAAATGTGACCTATCCATGAGAGGAAAACAGAGCAACTCCAAAACGATTCAAACTTTAAAACTACAAGACCAGGACTTAAAAGCAAGGACAGAAATGAAAATATCTTCTCCACGCATGTAAAGATAGGAAATGTCATCATATAAATAAAAACTATAAAATAGAATCAAAGGCAAAGTCTACAGCATCAGAATACAATCCATGCTTCGTGCTGGCACGCTGGGCACACGTGATCATGGCCAAACCCAGCTCACGTCCAGCACCGGCGTGAACCTGGACTTCAGCCATCCTGACGCCTAAGGTCGCTGCACAGCTCTGATGGGGGTGTGGGGGGAGGGGAGGCGTGTGCGAGTGGAGGCGGGGAGTGTGGACAACTCTAGCTTCTTCTCAACTTTGCTGTGAGCCTAGAATTGCTCTAAAAATTAAGTCTTTTTACAAAAATACAACATGTGAACATTTCTTTAGATTGGGCTTACTAGCATAATGAATATGATGGAGGAAAGCGCCTATGGGTTTTGAGCCAATAGACATTACCTATTCAGAAAAATACGAAGAAAAAGACTGGGAGAAGTTAACAGAGCCACAGAAACCTGTGGAACAAAACCAACAAATCTCTCATCCGTGAATTGATGGAATGAGGAGGAAGACAGACTAGTATAGAGAACACTTGAAAATCAATGGCCAAAAAACATCTAACTTGATTAAAAAAAAAATGATAAATTCAAGGAACATCAAGCAAAAAAACTACAAAGAAAGCCACACCCACCCACCCATGGCCAAAAATAAGCCAATCAGAGGCAGGGTGGGGTGCACCGTGAAAGCAACCAGAGGAAACGCAACGTGGCGTGCAGGAGGCAGCACCTCCAGCCCCTCTGTAACGGCCACAGGGGCCAGAACACACAAGGGCCGCGTCCCCAACATTCTGCTAAGAAGGCTGAGCGCTGCCAGCCCGGAATCCCACGGCCAGCATTCGTGTCCTGTAAGAGTTAACACAAAGGAAAGAGAATTCCAAATGCAAGACAGCTGAGAATTCACTGACAGCCGATCTACATAAAATAGGCTCTAAGGTCGTCATTCCGTCCACGTGGAAATCCAGATCTCGGAAAAGGGCAACTGCTGGAAACTCCGAACATGGGGAATGTCTTGGAAATGATGAAACAACTGTTCTCCTCAGTTTGTCTGTACATGTGATGAAGAGATGTATGTATCTGGCGGGAAGCGTGATGTGGGTGTGGCCTACAGATTACTGATGCTGTGGGGGAGGGGGAGCAAAGACCCTCTGCAGCTGAACCCACATTCCACTCCCCTGCGAGAGTAACTACCAGGGTAACAGTGAGTGATGGCAGGAAGTCCACAACATACGTTGTGATGTCTGAAGGAACGACTAGAAACCGCAAAGATGAACAACAAAAAATCCACAGATAAACTAAAGTGAAACTCTAAAAACAAATAAAATAAATAATCTCAAAGAAGGCTGATGGGAAGAATGGAGAAAGAAAAAAACCACTTGGGACAAAGAACACAAAGTGGTAGACCTGAATCAAGCGACACGAAAACCACTGTGTTCGTTGATTAAACATCCTAATTAAAAGGCAGAGGTAGACTGGGTTTTAAAAGAGCTGGACACAACTATATGTCGTCTACAAGATACGCACATTGTTAAATATAAAGACACAGAGGCCAGTGCCTACAGTGCCAGCATCCCATATGGGCACTGGTTCAAATCCCGGCTGCTCCACTTCCGACCCAGCTCTCTGCTATGGCCTGGGAAAGCAGTGGAAGATGGCCCAAGTCCTTTGGCCCCGGCACTCTTGTGGGAGACCAGGAAGATGGATCGGCCCAGCTCTGGCCATTGTGGCCAACTGGGAGTGAACCAGCAGATGGGAGATCTCTCTCTCTCTCTCTCTCTCTCTCTTCTCTCTCTTCTCTCTCTCTGTCTGTCTTTGCCTCCCTGTAACTGCCGTTCAAATAAAATAAATTTTTAAAAAATAAATATAAAGAAACAGAGAGTAGAAAAAAATATATATATAATAAAAAACCCCAAGCGTAAGAAGTGTTGGGTGACTGTATTAATAACAGAGAAAACGGACTTCAGGAGCAAAGCACTTCTTGGCTACTATGTCCCAAGCCTGGAGAATGCACCTTCTTCTCAAATGCACATGATCCAGTCGTCAGCACACGAAACCACCCTCCCCAGAATCATGACAATAATGCAATTATAGATCAAGTGACCGCAAAATACCTGAAAAAATCCAAAATTTTCATCGTGAAAAACACATTGACAAGTAATGCCTGAGTTAAAGAGAAGATCACAAGCAGAATTAGAAAATACTTGAGCTGAGTGACAGCGGAGACGGACCAAGACATGCAGCACTGGTTCAGAAGTCACAGCTTCACGTGCTTATGCTGGAAAAGGAGAAATATCCAAAACAAGGACCCAGGATTCAGCTTAAGGCACTGGAGAAAAAGGAACAAAGGAAACGCAGTGTGGACAAAAGGAAATGAAAGCAGTAATCAATTCAAAATAAAGTAAAAACGACAAAACATCAATAAGACAGAAAGACTGCTCTTTGAAGGACAGATGTGAGATACCCCCAAGCTACTCTGATCAAAACCAGCGAAGACACAAATGAACAAATCAAGAAAGAACAGGGCCGACTGTGGTGCAGGAGGTTAGGCAGCACTTTGTGGTGCCAGCATCCCCTGTGAGCACCAGTTCGAGTCCCGGCTGCTCCACTTCCCACCCAGCTCCCTGCTGATGGCCTGGGAAGGCGGCAGAGGATGGCCCACACCTGGGTCACTGGCTCGGACGGGGCTGTAAGCTCCTGGCTTCAGCTGGCCCAGGCCTGGCTGTTGCAGCCATTTGGCGAGTGAACCAGCGGATGGAAGACCTCTCCCTCTTGGATGCTCTGCCTTTCAAACAAATAAATCAATCTTTTTCAAAAGCTCATGGAAAATGAAATTAAAATTTAAAAAAAAAGAATGAGACAGGAGACATCACTGCAGATATCGCAGATCTAACAAGAGACTCTACTAATTTTTAATCAAGAAATTTAACAATTTAAATGAAATAGATAAATTCTGTAGAGCAGAAAACCTCAACAGTCATATATCTATACAAGAAACTGGTTCCTTTATCAAATGCATGCCCTCAGTCCCAGATAGCTTCATCAACATTCGGGAACAACCACATCACTCTCCCCAAGTGTCAAAGAGAAAACCTGTCCGGCCTGTTTTAAGAGGCCACTGAACCCTACTATCAAGGCTCAATGAATAAATTACAGAATAAAAGAAAACTATAGACCAGCATCACTCATAGACACAGACGCAAAATATTTAACAAAATATCAGTAAATAGACCACGGAGTGTGCAAAACGGATACTGTATCAGGACCAGCAAGGTAATACCCAGGAATGTAAGGTTGGAGTTTCATTCAAAAATCAGTGTAACTCAGTATCAACAGACTGAAGACAAACCATATGATGATGTCAATTCATGCAGAATAAGAGTTTAATGAAACTCCAAATTCATGATGAGAACCAGAAACAGCACCGGCCGGAGCTGGCACCGAATTTCGTGACGGCAGCCTGAGCTCTTCCCACTGAGCTGAGGACAAGGTCAGTGTCCACTCCCAGCGTTCAGCTCAAGGTCAGTGTCCACTCCCGCCATTCAGCTCAAGGTCAGTGTCCACTCCCACCATTCAGCTCAAGGTCAGTGTCCACTCCTGCCATTCAGCTCAAGGTCAGTGTCCACTCCCACCGTTCAGCTCAAGGTCAGTGTCCACTCCTGCCATTCAGCTCAAGGTCAGTGTCCACTCCCAGCGTTCAGCTCAAGGTCAGTGTCCACTCCCAGCGTTCAGCTCAAGGTCAGTGTCCACTCCCGCCATTCAGCTCAAGGTCAGTGTCCACTCCTGCCATTCAGCTCAAGGTAAGTGTCCACTCCCAGCGTTCAGCTCAAGGTCAGTGTCCACTCCCGCTGTTCAGCTCAAGGTCAGTGTCCACTCCCGCCATTCAGCTCAAGGTCAGTGTCCACTCCCGCTGTTCAGCTCAAGGTCAGTGTCCACTCCCACCGTTCAGCTCAAGGTCAGTGTCCACTCCCAGCGTTCAGCTCAAGGTAAGTGTCCACTCCCACCGTTCAACTCAAGGTCAGTGTCCACTCCCGCCATTCAGCTCAAGGTCAGTGTCCACTCCGCCGTTCAGCTCAAGGTCAGTGTCCACTCCCGCCGTTCAGCTCAAGGTCAGTGTCCACTCCCGCTGTTCAGCTCAAGGTCAGTGTCCACTCCCGCCATTCAGCTCAAGGTCAGTGTCCACTCCCACCATTCAGCTCAAGGTCAGTGTCCACTCCCGCCGTTCAGCTCAAGGTCAGTGTCCACTCCCAGCGTTCAGCTCAAGGTCAGTGTCCACTCCCAGCGTTTAGCTCAAGGTCAGTGTCCACTCCCAGCATTCAGCTCAAGGTCAGTGTCCACTCCCGCCATTCAGCTCAAGGTCAGTGTCCACTCCCACCGTTCAGCTCAAGGTCAGTGTCCACTCCCACCGTTCAACTCAAGGTCAGTGTCCACTCCCAGCGTTCAGCTCAAGGTCAGTGTCCACTCCCAGCGTTCAGCTCAAGGTCAGTGTCCACTCCCGCCATTCAGCTCAAGGTAAGTGTCCACTCCCACCGTTCAGCTCAAGGTCAGTGTCCACTCCCGCCGTTCAGCTCAAGGTCAGTGTCCACTCCCACCGTTCAACTCAAGGAAAGTGTCCACTCCCGCCGTTCAGCTCAAGGTCAGTGTCCACTCCCGCCGTTCAGCTCAAGGAAAGTGTCCACTCCCGCCGTTCAGCTCAAGGTCAGTGTCCACTCCCGCCATTCAGCTCAAGGTCAGTGTCCACTCCCGCCGTTCAGCTCAAGGTCAGTGTCCACTCCCGCCATTCAGCTCAAGGTAAGTGTCCACTCCCACTGTTCAGCTCAAGGTCAGTGTCCACTCCCAGCGTTCAGCTCAAGGTCAGTGTCCACTCCCGCCATTCAGCTCAAGGTCAGTGTCCACTCCCGCCGTTCAGCTCAAGGTCAGTGTCCACTCCCGCCGTTCAGCTCAAGGTAAGTGTCCACTCCCGCCATTCAGCTCAAGGTCAGTGTCCATTCCCGCCGTTCAGCTCAAGGAAAGTGTCCACTCCCGCCATTCAGCTCAAGGTCAGTGTCCACTCCCGCCGTTCAGCTCAAGGTCAGTGTCCACTCCCACCGTTCAGCTCAAGGTCAGTGTCCACTCCCGCCGTTCAGCTCAAGGTCAGTGTCCACTCCCGCCGTTCAGCTCAAGGTCAGTGTCCACTCCCACCATTCAGCTCAAGGTCAGTGTCCACTCCCGCCGTTCAGCTCAAGGTCAGTGTCCACTCCCGCTGTTCAGCTCAAGGTCAGTGTCCACTCCCACCGTTCAGCTCAAGGTCAGTGTCCACTCCCGCCGTTCAGCTCAAGGTCAGTGTCCACTCCCGCCGTTCAGCTCAAGGTCAGTGTCCACTCCCACCGTTCAGCTCAAGGTCAGTGTCCACTCCCGCCGTTCAGCTCAAGGTCAGTGTCCACTCCCGCCGTTCAGCTCAAGGTCAGTGTCCACTCCCACCATTCAGCTCAAGGTCAGTGTCCACTCCCGCCGTTCAGCTCAAGGTCAGTGTCCACTCCCAGCGTTCAGCTCAAAGGGATAACAGAAGTAGGTGCTCGCCCAACCAAAACCACTCGAGCGGAAGAGGAGCAGCAGACTACACCTACGCTAGTCACTGAGTTCAGCAAGGTCAGAGGATTAGAAGGAACATCCATCAAGTCCAACTGCAGGAAACAGCAGAAAAATAAATTTCAAAAATAAAATTTGTAAAATGAATTCCACTTGCAACACCATCAAAACCGCACACGCTTAGACATTTACAAGATCGTGTCAAGACTGAAAACCTCAAAATAAAGGTGTAAGCACACGAGAGGCGGGGCCCGATAATGAGCAGAAGCTTCATCGTGGCTAAGCCATCAATCCTGCCAAACGGAGCTGAAGATTCGGTGTGACCCCAACTGTGGTGCCAGCACTGGCCAGCTCATCCTAAACACGTCTGGAAGTGCACAGGGCCCACAGCGGAACTGTCCAGTATGGGCGTCCTGACCACACGTGGCTCAGCGCCTCATCACGCTGACCACATTTCAAGTGCTAACAACCCACATGTGGTCAGTGGTGACCCTTCTTAAATGGTGAAACGTATAACAATTCCACCACTGCAGAAGTTCTGGTGGACGGTGCTGATCTCACGTGTTTAAAGCAACCTTGAAACCCAAACAAAATGAGCGGACTTACGCAATCTGACTCCAAAACCTCCTACAAAGCCACGGCGATCAGACACTGCGGCACCTGCATGGAAAACAGCAGAAGCTGCTCGTGGCTTGAGCTAGACAAACGTTGCGGGAACAAATCACATAAAACAGCAATCACAACAGAAAACACTGGATAATCAGAGTTCATCAAAATTAGAGTCCTCTCCTCACGTGACATCCTAAATTTGGTGACTTTCAAACTTTACATTGTATGAGTGAAGATGAACATCTTCTCCTTGGACTACTGTTTGCAGCCACACCTGTTTTTCCTGCTGGACTGCAGTCATTTTACTTTTTATTTGTTGAACCCTTAATGTAGTAGAGTCATTAAGCCTCTGACTATAATGTAAATTTAAAATATCATTTCGAGGGGCCAGCACTGTGGCACAGCGGGTAAAGCTGTCGCCTGCAGTGCCGGCATCCCTATGGGTGCTGGTTCGAGTCCCAGCTGCTCCACTTCCCATCCAGCTCTCTGCTATGGCCTGGGAAAGCAGTAGTAGATGGCCCAAGTGCTTGGGCCCCTGTGCCAGTGGGGAGACCCAGGGGAGGCTCCAGGCTCCTGGCTTCATATCAGCCCAGCTCGTCTCTCTCGTTCTCTTTCTCTCTCTCTCTCCCTCTCTGCCTCTTTGTAAGTCTGCCTTTCAAATTAATAAATAAATGTTTAAAAATAGTTATCTCAAAAAATACTAAATAAAATATTAAGTTAAGGAAAAAAGACAAGGAAAACTCCTAGGCAAGCCACATTCTGAGAAAAAAGAGTTGTAAAACAAAAATCCTTACCTAGAATGGTATCCAGGGCACATAGCCCTTGAAACACGACATAAAACACAAAACATGCATCCTCAAAGCCAGAGAGCGGCAAGTCCTCAGAGCACTGGGCATCTGGCACAGCCCAGCTCTCAAGTCCAGCTCCGGCCAGCGCTCCCCCGGGGAGGCAGCAAATGGCGGCCCCAGCACTTGAGTCCCTACCACACACACGAAACACCAAGACAGAGTTCTGGGCACCTGGCTCCAGTCCGGCCCAGCCCAGTTGCTATGGGCATGCAGGGAGTGAACCAGCACGTGGAAGATCTGTGTGTGTGTGTGTGTCTGTGTGTGTCTGCCTTTTGTTTTAAAAAACATGTAAAGACATTTCCAAAACAGGATGAGCAAATATCTACTAAGCACATGAACAAAGCACTCAACATCCTAGAAATCAGGACAATGAGATGGCATCCAGACACAGCTGTCAGAGCTCCCAGCTGGGGCGCAGTGCGGCTACGCTGGGACAACACGTCACAGTCTCCTGACAAACGCCTGGCACCAGCAGGTCCTAACTAGGATTTACCTCAAGAAATAAAAGCATATTTTTATTCGCAAAAAGACTTGTGCAAAAAAATTTATAGGAGATTTATGTATAACAGGCAAATACTAGATATTCTTGACCCTAGCTCAAAAGGAAAATGGATGAACAAATTATGATCAATTCCTACAACAAAATTAGACTCAGTAACATAAAGGACCTACTACGGCTATACGGCATCATGGATAAATCCCAAAATTATGCTAAGAAGCCTGACCCCAAAAACAATAAAGAGAGAGCGAGCGAGCTCTGTGTGGCTTCATTTACTTAGACTACTCCAACAGGCAGGTTAACCTACTGTCCCGTCTGAGCAGGACCAGAAGGGTCCTGCCCTGGGCTGTGAGGACGGGGACCCAGAAGTGGTGAGAGGCAACCTGTGCACACCTGCTGGACAGATGATGTCATCACCACGTGGCACATCCCTTCCCTATCACCTTGTGACAAAGTACCAGAGACAGAGCCTCGGCCTCACAGCCACCATCAGTCCCACTGACAGGCAGCCGCACTCTCTCCCACGTCTGGGGAGGCTCACCAGGTCGCTGACGGCAGCCCTGGCTGCCCCTGGAGACTGCCCTCGGGACCCAGGGTCCACTGCCCCAGGAACATCCTTCATTTCCTGTCACACGGGCACGTTTACATGATTTTTAATGTTAGTGCCAAGACAGAGAGAGGAGAGCTCCAGTCTGCTGGCCCACTCCCCGAGTGCACGCCATGACCAGGGCTGGATGAGGCTCAAAGGTGGGAGCAGACACTCGATCCAGGTCTCCACGTGGTGGACCATCACCACTGCCTCGGGGTCTGGGTCACCGGGAAGCTGCAGGCAGCGGCCAGAGCTCGAGCTGAAGCCAGGTCCTCCAACGTGGGGCACGCTCATCCTCCGGCCCGTCTGCAAGCTCCATGCACGTGCTGGGGGACGCCCGTGGCCCCCCGGGGGGCTCTGTGAGGCATGGCCCTGGAACGCTCTGACCTTCCCGCCTCTGGGGTTTTAGCAAGAGGCTGAAGGGCCACACTCTCAGACTCTCTAGAGAGCACAGTTTTCAAAAATCACCCGATCCTAGATCCTCTGGGTTCACCAGTTCCCCCCTCAAATCCCCTCCTCTCACATCTTACTAAAGGCCACAAGAAACTGGGCACCCCTTCCACATTGCCTGGGATTCTCTGTGGCTGCAGAGCACAGTTCACTGCCTATGAATTCTGCTTCCCACGTGACCAAGGTGACAATGTGCTTTCTGCCACCATGTCACAAGGACCCCCCTTACCTGCTCCTCGCCTTCATCGGCAGTGTCTTTGGATCCCAGGTTGCTGCTGCTAACAGTCTTCCCAGGAGACACGAGCTTTCTCCACTACCCTTCTCCACCCACTGCTGAGATCCGGAACTTGCCGCAGCTAGACCCACGCACAGGTATCAATACCTGTGTTTGCTTTCTGCTGCTGCGTCACAAGTTCCCACACACTGAGTGGCTTCAAGCAGCACCTGTCTGTTATTCACGGTTCCTGCAGGCCAGCTGTCCAGGAGCGGTCACTGGGCTGACGCTGGAGTCTGCGAGGCTGCAGTCCCACCTGGAGGCTCACCTGGGGGAGAGTCCACTTCCAGGCTGACCTGGGAGCTGGCTTCAGAATCCTCTGCTTGGAGTCCCACGACCCAGGGGCAGCTGTCCACTGCTCACTGGCCTGCGGCCAGCTCAGGCCCCCACCACGTGCGCTTCTGCTATGCGGTTCCTGTGTCCATGCACCGTGCCCACGGGAAGCTAGCTCCTGCCTGCCAGAAATGGAGGCTTCCATAACACCTAACCACGATGCAGGGACATCCCCTCTCCTCGGAGCTCTATGCCACTGGTTATGCTCAGCCAGGGAAGACCGTGGAGGGAGTGAGCCCCGGCAGGTAAGTGTCAGTACAGTCCACCTGGTGCATATCCACCAGTCCAGGCGAGGCATCGTCTTGGTGTGGGCGTTTCACATTGAGGAAAAAGCAGACTGAACTCTAGAAGTGCATGCCGAGTTGCTGAGGGCCAATGCACCCATCAGAGATAAACAGGGTTCGGCGCTGTGGCACAGTAGGTTAATCCTCCATCTGGGTGCTGGCGTCCCATATGGGCGCCAGTTCGAGTCCTGGCTGCTCCTCTTCCAGTTCCACTCTCTGCTGTGGCTGGGGATAGCAGTAGAAGATGGCCCAAGTCTTGGGCCCCTGTACCCGTGTGGGAGACGGAAGAGACACCTGGCTCTTGGCTTCGGATCGGCACAGCTCCGGCCATTGCAGCCATCTGGGGAGTGAACCAACCAAAGGAAGACCTCTCTCTCTGTCTCTCCCTCTCATTGTCTGTAACTCTACCTCTCAAATAAATAAATAAAAATATTTTTTTAAAAAATGGACTGATGGAGGGACAGGAAACAGATGGGTGGATAAACATAGTCAAGCAAGAAGAGCACAAGGTCAATGGCAGAAACTAGGTAAGTTCTGAACGTTTATCTTGGGACCAGTGTCAGCAGGTCAAGCCACCACCTGCGAGTCTGGCATCCCACATCACGGCGCCAGTTCCCTGACGCTCTTCCAATCCAGCTCCCTGCTGATGCACCTGGGAAAGCAGTTCCCTGACGCTCTTCCAGTCCAGCTTCCTGCTGATGCACCTGGGAAAGCAGTTCCCTGACGCTCTTCCAGTCCAGCTTCCTGCTGATGCACCTGGGAAAGCAGTTCCCTGACGCTCTTCCAGTCCAGCTTCCTGCTGATGCACCTGGGAAAGCAGCAGACGATGGCCTAAGTGCTTGGGCTCCTGCACCCATGTGGGAGACCCAGAAGGCGTTCCAGGCTCCTGGCTTCAGCCCGGCCCAGCCCTGGCCTTTAACAGGGGGGAATGAACCAGCAGATGGAAAATCTTTCTCTCTGTCCCTCCCTCTTTCTCTGTAACTGCCTTTCAGATAAATAAATCTTTAATAAATAAAAATATATCTCAACATTTGAAATTTTTCATGACGAAATATCAGAAAAATAAAAGCCCATTGATTGAGAAGACATGGCAGCTCTCACTCACTGAGCAGTAATGATGAGAGTTTCCTGTTTCCTTATGCTTTCTGGCATCTTCTCATCTTACTACAATAGGCATGAATTTTGGCTAAGGTCAGGAGTTGGGAGAATGACCAAGTAGCCAATGTACCGGGCCACAGATCTCCCAGGCCAGATCCCTGTCTGCCTGAATCCAGTCTCCCGGAGACGAGGGGTGACCCCGGCCACTCTCGAGGCTGCCTAATGGCCAGCTGCAGCTCCATCATTCAAGCGCCTCCATCCAGCGGCTCTTCTGTGTCCTACAACCATCTCCCTCACGTGTCTGTTCTCCTCTCTGGTTCTAACATTTCTGTATTTGGTAAATAAATCTAAGTCCATGCTAATCTTAGTGATTCAGATTTTACATAGAAATTAATACGCAGTATGTAGAACTGAGCACTTCGGGCAAAATAAGCACACAGCCAGCAGCTCTGTTCGAGTCGCGCTTTGTAGGTAAATTAATGAGTTGGTGCGGTTTGGACTGTGTCGCACCACAGCCAAGGAAAACAACACATGGTTGGGAGATGAAGTAACTGGTATCCACAGGCCTAGACGTTAGCTTCTGTGTTTTCTTTTTTTACAAGAAGGGATGGCTCTGTCCAGTCGAGCACATTATTAAGGATTCACACTGACGAAGCAGGTCCCGACATATGGAGAAGGTTCTAAGGCCACTCACCAGTTGTCCAGAGTACCTGTGTCCCCCCAAGACCAGCGGTGCTCACCCCCCGTGTGTTAAGTATGTGCTACAGGCAACGCTATCGAAAAGACAGGAAGCAAACACACATAGCCATTAGCAAGCAGTAGAGTAGGTAGTGTCAGAATAATCAGCGATTCAGCTCAGCATTCCTTAGGCACCCACTCAGAAGTCAGCAGGAAAGGCACGGCTCTTGCCTCAAGGGGTTCCCAGGAGGAGGAACAGAGTGAGGAGAGCCTGCCAACCACAGCGGCTGCACCTCATCCGGCTTGGAAACCCCACAGAGTTGACAAGGAGGTCAGGATCGGAGGGCAAGAAATCCAAGACTCTTACATGGTGGGTCCGGTTTGGACAGCACAGGAAGAATCAAGAAAGAGCTTGAAACACCATCTCCACCCATGGCGTAACAAGGATGTCCTGAAGTTTTCACGGTGACCTGCCTGCTCCCGGGAGGGAGAACCAACACATACCAGGCCCTGGAGTCAGGGGAATAACCGTGTCTCCCGATGAAGGATAACTACATCAGCACCCATGACGTCAGCACCTCAACCAGCATCTGATGACGTCAGCACCTCAACCAGCGTCTGATGACGTCAGCACCTCAACCAATGATATCAGCACCTCAACCAGCATCCGATGACGTCAGCACCTCAACCAGCATCCTCCGTGAAGGGGTCAGAGGCACCAGGAGAACGGGCAGGGTGGGGGGAGCACCTTCACTAGCCACTTGTGTAGGGGAGCCACCTGAACTTTTAACACTGTTCACATGCGGCAGACACCCAGCAGGCTGCATGCACCTAAGGGCTGCCCTGTGCCTGCTCCTTAACATCCACTGGGATTCCATCCTGACAGGCGTTCAAGCCCCAGTTCATTTACACAACTGACCTCCTCACCGCCACAGCTTCACCGATTTCCCCGTCGTGGTCATGCAGATGTGGCCACCACCTAGCATGGCAGACTGACTTTCACTATGTATCAGTAGCCTGGGGAAACTTGAAAATCAGAGTATGGCCTCTACAGAATGAATGCCACTTTTACACCATCATAAAGTTGAACAATCCTAGTCAATAATAAGGGAACCACCCATATTCTCTCATCCACGAACTCAGCCACTGCACAGGGAACAGTGAAATGTCTATCACTCCCCACTCACCCACAAACTCAACCACTGCCCAGATGACAATGAAAACGTCCATCGCTCCTCCCAGGCACTGCCTTGTCCCCCTGTACTGCTTTCACACCACCCTCCTCTCCCATCATGCTCAGGCACCACTGATCTGCTCTCTGTCGCTATGTCTCAGTTTGTATTTTCTGAAGCCTCATATGAGGGTACTTTGAGAAGTTTGTAGAAAATAGAATTAAAAGATAAATTCATTTTGGTGCAAAAAATATTTGGAAACCCATGCATCTTTTTTCATTACACACATTTCCCGAGAACTTTTTCAAAATACGCACGGATCTCAAAAATTTTTGCACCAAAATAAATTTAACCTTTAATTCTATTTTACCACAAACTTTTTGAAGTATCCTCAAATAACTAAATTCATATTGCATATATCCTGTCTGGCTTCTTTCTCTCAGCATAAGTGTTTTGCAATTCCCCCATGTTGCAGAATGTTGACAGTCTATTTCCTTTTATGGTTAAGTAGTACTCCGTCGCATGGATATACCACAGTCGTCGTTTACTTGTGGACAGATGTTAGACAGATACTGGCAGTTACCAAAAAGCTGCTACAAACATTTGTCCAGTGCTTTACACGGTCACATATGCAGCTGTTTGTCTTTTCCCTCTCTTTTAAAAAAATTCTTTTCAGAGACAGACAAAAAGAGATCTCTCTCCCGCTAGGTCACACCCCAAATGTTGACACAACACTCAGGGCTGCACAAAGCCAAAGTCAGGAGCCCAGAGCTCAGCTGGGACCCCACGTGGTGGCAGGAAGCCAAGTACTCGAGACGCCACTGCTGCCTGCTAAGATGCTCCATCGAAAGGAGGCTGAAGCCAGGAACCCCAGCAGGGGACACGGGGTCTCGAGCAGTGCCTTCACCACACCTGCCCCATGTCACTTCTCTCAAGTGGCATGCACGACTGACAGACCAGCCCCCATCTGGGCATGAAGGACCAACAGGCCAGCCCCCACCCGGGCATGCACGAGCGACAGACCAGCCCCCACCCGGGCATGCACGAGCGACAGACCAGCCCCCATCTGGGCATGAAGGACCGACAAGCCAGCCCCCACCCGGGCATGCACGACTGACAGACCAGCCCCCACCCGGGCATGAAGGACCAACAGGCCAGCCCCCACCCAGGCATGAAGGACCAACAGGCCAGCCCCCACCCGGGCATGAAGGACCGACAGACCAGCCCCCACCCGGGCATGCATGACCGACAGACCAGCCCCCACCCGGGCATGCACGACTGACAGACCAGCCCCCATTTGGCTTTCCCACTGTGCAACGCCCTGCAGTGCGTGACGGTTCCACGTTTCACACCCTTGCCCACACTTGCTGTGGTCATTCTTTCTAATGTACCCATTTCCATGGATGTGCAGTGACACCTCATCACGCTCTAACGCCAGTTCCAGCGTCTGTTCCGGCCCTTCCCTGCCATCTGTACGTCTTCCCTGGTGAAGGCTCATTCAGATCGTCTGCCTCATTTTTAATTGTATCGTTTTTCCTTATTATTGAATGTTTACAGATTCTGTAAACAAGTCTTTACTGATCATGATTTATGAGCATTTCCCCCATCTTCCATTTTCCTTAAAATATCATTTGAAGAACAGAAGTTCTTAAGTTAAGTCCAACTTATCCATTTTTTCTTGTATCGGTCCTATTTTTTATGTGGTGTCTAAGAAACCTTTGCCTAATCCAATGTCATAAAGGTGTTCTGTTTCTCTTCTACAAATTCTACAGCTTTAGGTTTAAGGTTTCTGAGTTAGTTTTCTGTATAAGCTTGGATCAAAGTCCCAGCCCTGGCTATTGGAAAGATTATCTCCTGGCCTGCATCTCCTCCCACGGATAAATCTGGCCCTGTTTAAGCCAGCACTGCACTGGCTTCCTTATTGTCACTTTCGGATGAGTGTTGAAATCACATCACACTGATCTTCATTTTCAAAGCTGTTCTGGCTACTCGAGGGCGTTTACATTTCCTTGGGAATTTTAGAATCACTCTGTCAAGTGCTGCCACAAACCGTCCGAGAGCCTGGCTGGGGCTGCGTTAAATCCACACAGCACCCCAGGGAGAAGCAGCAGGTGAACAATAAGCTCCCTTCTGACCGACCCAGGGTGTGCGTTTCCCCTGACTTCCCCGGCAATGCTCCGTGCGCAGTGAACACAGTGGGCGCGCCTCCCGTTGATGCGTCCTTACACACCGCACAGGGTCCCATGCTGTAATTACAGACACTTCAAAGTTTCCACGTATGGTTTTCTCATTCTTAATGGATACAAATACCATTGATCTCTGTGTGTTAACTTTTAGTTCTGGTAGCTTTTTTGTAGATTCCATTAGATTTTCCACATGGACAACTGCACCATGGGATCACTTGGTGCCTTTCGTTTCTTTCTCCTGCCCAGCTGACCTGGTCATGGACTGGGACACAATTCCAGTGCTGGCAGCTTGGTCCCAGTGTGGTGTGCCAGAGGGTGCAGCCTAGTACAGGCGGTGAGGGGACTGGGGAAGCTGCCTTGGGAGGGATTCATGCAATTCCTGTCACCACAGAGCAGACCCCTGAAGTCCCCTCTGCCCTCTGGTCCCACCATGTGGCTGTCCCCTCCACACACAGCCTTTCCCATCCTCTTTGTCCCAAGGACCTCACCAGAGACCAGAGAGACAGGGCTGACCATCTCTGTCTTCCTGCCCCCCAAACTGTAAGCTAAATAAACCTCTTTTCTTTATAAAGAACACAGTCTCAGGTATTCTGTTAAAGCATCAGACAATGGACTAAGGCTGGGGTGGGTGTTTGAGGCAGCGCCTGAGACGCCGGCCTCCCATGCCAGAGACCCTGGCTTTGGATCCTGGCTACTCCACTTCTGATCCAGTTCCCCGCTATTGCACACCCTGGGCAGCAGGTGACGGCTTAAGTAGTTCAGCCCCTGCCACCCATGTGTCTTTCCCCCTCTGTCGCTCAAATAAGATGGAAAAAAAGAAAAGACATGGATGAAGGCTCAACGCAGTGAGAATGCACCCTTGCCTTGCTACGAATCCCAGGGGAAGGTCAGTATTTGACGTTCGCTGACAGTCTTCCTGTGGAGGCCCTGAGCAGACCCCGTCAACCCCTGGTTTGCTTAGTGCTTTTATCCTGTCCAGATGCTGGCTTCTGTGAAGTGATTTCTGAGAGAGAAGAGGGCATCTATTGAAATAACCACATGGTTCTCTGTCTCAGTGTATTGATACAGTGTGTTGCAGCGACTGATTTTTCCAAAGTTAGTCATTATTGCGTTCCTGGGGCAAGCCACACAGGTCATGATGCATTTTCCTTTATGATTATTGTTTGACTCAATTTGCTGGCATTTTGTTTACAACTGTTTGCGTTTATGTTCATGAAGGACATGGGTCTGTAACTCTTTTCTTATAATGCCTTGGTCTTGTTCTGTTCGTTAGGATCATATTAGCCTAAAAAATGAGACATACTCCTTCCTCTTAAATTAACAAACCAAAACCCTGTTCATGTGTACTTGGTATTATTTCTTCCTTGAATGCTTGGTGGAATTTACCGTATAGCCATTTTTGACTTGACATTTTCCACTGTGGGTAGGAATCTGACTACAAATTTCACTTCTGTAACAGTCACAGGGCTGCCAGCTCATTTAATTTTTAATGAATCAGCACTGGTAATTCCTGTCTCTCCAGGTATCTGTCCATTTCACATAAGGTGTAAATTTGTTGGGATAAACTTTTCCTGTTATTCCTTTAGTTTAAACAACATAATTCGTGATGACGTCACCTCTCTCATTTCTGATGTCAGTGAGTGGTTTTTCTCTCCTTCCTCCTGGTCAGTTTGTATGGAGGCTTATTATTTCATTGATCCGTTCAAAGAACCAGCAATTGGTTCCACGGATTTTTATCTATTATCTTTCTTTTCTTTTTTACTACTGATTTCCACTCTGTTCCTTTTAGGTTTCTTTCTTCCATTTAATTTGAGTCTGCTTTCAGTGTTTCATCTCCTCAGCTGGGAAGCCAGGCCGCCAGACGAGGTCCTTCCTCGCTGCAGACAGGCGTCTCCTGGGGATTTCTGCCGCCCCATCCCAGACCCCGACCCTCGGCTGCAGGGCTCCAGCCTCGCTCACTTCACAGCACGTCCTCAGCTCCCTTCTGATGTCATCACTGATCCACGAGGCACTCACAGCGTGGTGTACGGTTTCTAGTTATTTAGGGACTATCCAGATATCTTTCTGGTACGGATTTCTAACTCGGTTCCACTGTGGACACAGAACACTCGTCGTATGACTCAGAACCTCTTTAATTTATTGAAACTTGTGTATGGCCCCAAGTATAATCCATGTCGAGGCTCGTGTCACGTTCAGTTGAAAAAACCTGCCTTCTCCTATTGTCACACATTCCCCACACGTCAGTCAGGTCAAGTCGGCCAATGGTGCGGACCAGTCTCCTCTGTTCTTTCAGTTTCTGTCTCCTTGTTGCGCCGTCCTGAGAAAGGGACTGGAAGTGTACACTCTTCTCTTTGGCCTCGTGGGCCTACAGGCTTGTTCCCTCTGTTTCAAAGTTCTCCTGCTAGGCATATGAACTGTTACGACGCCCTCTTGCTGAACTGACTTCAGGAACTTTACTGAGATTCTCTGTGCACAGAAACGTTATTTGAGATTTACTCGTTTGGTACTAATACAGAAACAAGATCTTTTTAAAATAGTTTTTTTTTTTTTTTGACAGGCAGAATGGACAGTGAGAGAGAGAGAGAGAGAGAGAAAGATCTTCCTTCCGCTGGTTCACTCCCCAATGGCTGCTATGGCCTGTGCTGCGCTGATCCGAAGCCAGGAGCCAGGTGCTTGCCCTGGTCTCCCATGGGGTGCAGGGCCCAAGCACTGGGCCATCTTCCACTGCACTCCCGGGCCACAGCAGAGAGCTGGCCTGGAAGAGGCACAACTGGGACAGAATCCGACACCCCGACTGGGACTAGAACCTGGGGTGCCGGCGCCGCAAGGCAGAAGATTAGCCTAGTGAGCCACGGCGCCGGCCTTAAAATAGTTTTTTAAAATTATGACAAGAACACAACATGTGAGCTGCCATATTAACAAACTTTTAAGTGCACAGTACCTCTCCCTGCATGTCAACCACGTGATTATTACTATCACAACACGTCTTTTTCTGTGTATCTGTGTCTTCATGTGTCTTTCATGCAGACGGATGCACTCTAACAAGCACCACCTTCTACTTGGGTTAGTGGGGTCCTGCACCACTTACATTAGTGTGATTATTTGTGCACCTACGACCACGTCTATGATCTTACTGCTTGCTGTCTAGTAATCCCATCTGTGCTTCCTTCTTTTTCTTCTTTTGAATTAATTTCATTTTTATAATTTACGAGTATGCCTTTTATTTTTACGTGCTATAAACTTCACACCACATTATTTTTTTTTGTTTGTTTTTTGACAGGCAGAGTTAGACAGTGACAGAGAGAGACAGAGAGAGAGTTATAGACAGTGAGAGAGAGACAGAGAGAAAGGTCTTCCTTCCATTGGTTCACTCCCCTAACAGCCACTATGGCTGGCATGCTGCACCGATCCGAAGCCAGGAGCCAGGAGCTTCCCCCTGGTCTCCCATGTGGGTGCAGGGCCCAAGCACTTGGCTCATCCTCCTCTGCCTTCCCAGGCCACAGCAGAGAGCTGGACTAGAAGAAGAGCAACCAGGACTAGTACTCAGCACCCCAACCAGGACTAGAACCCAGGGTGCCAGCGTCACAAGCGGAGGATTAGCCTAGTGAGCCATGGCGCCGGCCCACACCACATTATTTTTAAAAGCTGTCAACTATCTTTTTTTTTTTTTAAGATTTACCTGTTTATTTGAAAGACTTACAAAGAAAGGGAGAGAGAGATCTGTTATCTGCTCCCCAAATGGCCACAATGGCCAGGGCCAGGCCAGGAGGAAGCGAGGAGCTTCCGGAACTCCGTCCAGATTTCCCATATGGAAAGCAGAGGCCTAAGTACTTGGGACATGTCTTGCTGCTTTCTTGGCACATTAGCAAGGAACTGGATCAGAAGTGGAGCAGCCAGGACTCGAACTGGCACTCATGGGATGCTTGCATTGCAGGTGGCAAATTAACCCACAATGCCACACACCAATCCTGCCAGCTATCTTTCAAGTAGACCTCAGTAAAACTATCTAACATTAGTCCAGTGTTATACATGTATCTGGTGCCATGCACTCCCCAGAGTAGATTCATATTTTCACATCGTGCCAATTTCCTTCTATCTTTGAGAATGCAGGTCCGACTGGCGATGCATTCTTTCAGTTTTGAGTGTTATAATTATCTGAGCCTAGAAAGTGACTATTTTATGTGTGAACAGAGTAAGTTTTCTAGGAATATGATGGTTGTACCAATAGAGGTAAAAGATTATTTCTCGTTTTTCTATTTCTCCAGGAATCGGTCACCGTCTCAGGAAATCACAGGACCGATGGCAACGCCACTCATGTACTGAGCCGCCAGTACAGCAGACTGCGCCTGCGGCAGAGCACAGGACGATGAGGCGCATTTAACTGCTGCGTCATGACTTCCAGTGTGGCCACGCGCATGCACCTGCACATCATCGCGCCTGCGGATTGCGTCCCTGTGATGATTAGGTTATTACACGGCTAAGTGTACGTGTGCTAGGTTACATACCCCGAGACTTTCAGAGGAAATGAGGGGAGTTTCAGTTCTCTCTTGATGTTTGAGGAACTGCCCCCACCCTCAGTGGCTTTAACAGTAACCATTTCCTTACTCCTACTCCCGTGGACTGACAACCTGGGCAGGGCTCAGCTGGGACGGTTCATCTCTGCTCCACAGCATGCCGGCTTTGGGCTTCGTTGGCAGACCGTGGGGGGCTGGCCCGTCCTGGAAGGCCACCTCTTCGTGTGGCCAGCTCAGGCTCCATCACACAGGAAGAGGAAGGAGGCAGAAGCCACAAAGCCTTAGAGACCTTTGATCCCCACTCCCACTGCTTCCTGCTGGTCGTGATTCATCACAAAGCCAGCCTGGGCTCAGGGGATGGAAACAGGCACAGGGTGCAATGACAAGCTGGCACCACCACGTTGCAGGGGCTGCGCACGCAGGTGCAGAAGTCTGCCATATTGTTTTGTCACTGACCCCGGAGCACTACAAAGCATACATTAGGTCTGACAGGGTTAACAACTTCTGCCATAAACAATATTTTCCCCTTTCCAATCCTCGCCTATCTGAAGGCCTCTCCTCCCTCCTCTGTTCCCTCTGTGTGCCAGGTCCCTCCACTGTGGTCTCCTCTCCAGCCTGCAGCTGCAGTAAGCCTTCCTCACAGAGCATTTAAGCATCAA
The DNA here is from genome assembly GCA_949820135.1 of Sylvilagus floridanus. Lineage (NCBI taxonomy): Eukaryota > Metazoa > Chordata > Mammalia > Lagomorpha > Leporidae > Sylvilagus > Sylvilagus floridanus. The sequence goes on from OX463228.1 coordinate 52,698,221, forward strand.
GAAGAAACAAGGAGGGTCAGTATTGTGACGTAGCAGGTAAAGCCATCGCCTGCAGTGCCAGCATCTCTATTGGCACCAGTTCAAGTCCCGGCTGCTCCTCTTCCAATCCAGCTCTCTGCTATGGCCTGGGAAAGCAGTAGAAGACGGCCCACGTCCTTGGGCTCCTGCACCTGTGTGGGGGATCTGGAAGAAGCTCCTGGCTCCTGGCTTCAGATCAGTGCAGCTCCAGCCATTGCAGCCACTGAGGAGTGAACCAGTGCATGGAAGATCTCCCTCTCCCTCCCTCACCTCCCCACCCCTGCGCCTCTCTGTAACTCTTCCTTTCAAATAAATAAATATTTTTTTAAAAATGAAAGAAACAAGGAGCAGCACTATGGCACAGCAGGTTAAGCCACCACCTGTAACGCCAGCATCGCATAAGAGCACCAGTTCGCAACCCAGCTGCTCCACTTCCAATCTAGCTACCTGCTAATGCACCAGAGAAAGCAGTGGGAGTGGCCCAAGTTCTTGGGCCTCTATACCCATGTGGGAGGTCTGGACAGAGTTCTAGGCCACTGGCTTAGCCCTGGCCATCAAGTCCATTGGAAGAGTGAACCAGTGGATGAAAAATCAATCTCTCTTTCTCTCTCTCTTCCTTTCCAATAAATAAATAAATAAATAGGAAACAGGTGAGACAGGGATTTGGTAGTTAGCTGCTTCTCACTTCGGGGATGAGGACGGGGCCCCGTGAACGCGCTGAGTGACCATCGGGGTGAGGACAGGGCCCTGTGAACGCGCTGAGTGACCGTCAGGGGTGAGGACAGGGCCCTGTGAACGTGCTGAGTGAGCGTCAGGGGTGAGGACGGGGCCCCATGAACGCGCTGAGTGACCATCAGGGGTGAGGACAGGGCCCTGTGAACGCGCTGAGTGACCATCAGGGGTGAGGACAGGGCCCTGTGAACGCGCTGAGTGACCGTCAGGGGTGAGGACAGGGCCCTGTGAACGTGCTGAGTGACCGTCGGGGATGAGGACGGGGCCCCGTGAACGCGCTGAGTGACCATCAGGGGTGAGGACAGGGCCCCGTGAACGCGCTGAGTGACCATCAGGGGTGAGGACAGGGCCCTGTGAACGCGCTGAGTGACCGTCGGGGATGAGGACGGGGCCCCGTGAACGCGCTGAGTGACCATCAGGGGTGAGGACAGGGCCCTGTGAACGCGCTGAGTGACCGTCAGGGGTGAGGACAGGGCCCCGTGAACACGCTGAGTGACCGTCGGGGATGAGGATGGGGCCCTGTGAACGCGCTGAGTGACCATCAGGGGTGAGGACAGGGCCCCGTGAACGCGCTAAGTGACCATCAGGGATGAGGACGGGGCCCCGTGAACGCGCTGAGTGACCATCAGGGATGAGGACGGGGCCCCGTGAACGCACTGAGTGACCATCAGGGGTGAGGACAGGGCCCCTGTGAACGTGCTGAGTGACCGTCGGGGATGAGGACAGGGCCCTGTGAACGTGCTGAGTGACCATCAGGGGTGAGGACAGGGCCCTGTGAACGCGCTGAGTGACCGTCGGGGATGAGGACGGGGCCCCACGAACGCGCTGAGTGGCCGTCAGGGGTGAGGACAGGGCCCTGTGAACACGCTGAGTGACCATCAGGGGTGAGGACGGGGCCCTGTGAACACGCTGAGTGACCGTCAGGGGTGAGGACAGGGCCCTGTGAACACGCTGAGTGACCATCAGGGGTGAGGACGGGGCCCCGTGAACGCGCTGAGTGACCATCAGGGGTGAGGACAGGGCCCTGTGAACACGCTGAGTGACCATCAGGGGTGAGGACGGGGCCCCGTATACGCGCTGAGTGACCATCAGGGGTGAGGACAAGGCCCCGTATACGCGCTGAGTGACCTCTGCCGTGTGACGGAGAAGTGGGAGGGCCACTTCTGTGAAGCAGGCGGCGAGACCGCACCTGACACTGAACCTGCTGGGCCTTCCCAGTCTGCAGAACCGTGGGCCTAAGTGTCTGCTGTCTATAAATTACCCGGCCCCTGATTCTGTGATGGCAGCCCAGACAGACTAAGACGAGTCTTTGTCATTGTCCAGCTGGGAATTGTGTGCCTGACGCTGTATGGACACATTTCTGTAACCCAGGTGCTACCCAGGCTGCACCTGGGCCTTTACCTGGTAGTAACCCCTGCATTAGAGACACGAAGAGACTGCACCCAGGACCCGGAGTCTAGTCACGGAATACAACGTGTGTGCAGGCGGCATCTGGTCATCTCAGCAGGAGCAGGGAGTCCTCCCTCCAAAGTCATGGTCTTCCACTGGGACGGTCCTGGGAGCGAGTGGATTTCGCAGCCCACTCCCAGAGAGCCGGGCCCTCCTGGTGGGGTCTGAGCGGCACGCAGCGGACGCTGTTGGTCTTCCCAGCCCCTGACCCGGTTCCTGTGCCTCCCCAGCTGCCGCTGTGCTGTGCTCCCAGTTGCCTCCCCAGAGGCAGGCCACAGACAGACCCACCCTGCAGCAGCAAAGCCCTCACTGCCCGCAGGTGGGATCCACCCGGTGGTACGAGTCAGGCTCCAGAGCCCGGGTCCTCACTCGGCCCCGCCCCTGCCCTGGCCTGCACACCTCACTCCCTTTCTCCAGAGACGTGGGCTCAAAGAACAAGGGCAGCGCTTCTCTGGACACACACTCGGGCAGAGGGGCAGAGCCCTCTTCACAGCCTTCAAGAGCACCACGGCACACACCGTCCACCTTCTGAGGGACCGCAGGGCTCCTGCTGGGGGTGCCCCAGTCCTTTTGGAGCCCCTGTGTGTCACAGAAGGTCTTATGAAGGCACCGTTCACCAGGCACGTCTGTGCGGGCAGAGGCGGAAGCAGTGGACACTAACCCAGCGCTGTTCAAACGACCGCACTCAAAGAAGCAGGAGCTTTGGAGGGAGAGCAGCTCTCGTGTGCGAAGGCTGCACGGAGGGAGATGATGGAGGTGAGGTGCTGGGTGGCGTGGGGTGCAGGGAGACACAGGTGATGGAGGTGAGGTGCTTTGTGGGGCGGGGTGCAGGGAGACAGGTGATGGAGGTGAGGTGCAGGGTGGGGCGGGGTGCAGGGAGACAGGTGATGGAGGTGAGGAGCTGTGTGGGTGGGGTGCAGGGAGACACAGGTGATGGAGGTGAGGAGCTGTGTGGGCGGGATGCAGGGAGACACAGGTGATGGAGGTGAGGTGCTGTGTGGGTGGGGTGCAGGAAGACACAGGTGATGGAGGTGAGGTGCAGGGTGGGGTGGGGTGCAGGGAGACAGGTGATGGAGGTGAGGTGCTGGGTGGTGTGGGGTGCAGGGAGACACAGGTGATGGAGGTGAGGTGCTTTGTGGGGCGGGGTGCAGGGAGACACAGATGATGGAGGGCGAGGTGCTGTGTGGGTGGGGTGCAGGAAGACACAGATGATGGAGGATGAGGTGCTGTGTGGGGCGGGATGCAGGGAGACACAGATGATGGAGGGCGAGGTGCTGTGTGGGGCGGGGTGCAGGAAGACACAGATGATGGAGGGCGAGGTGCTTTGTGGGGCGGGGTGCAGGGAGACAGGTGATGGAGGTGAGGTGCAGGGTGGGGTGGGGTGCAGGGAGACAGGTGATGGAGGTGAGGTGCAGGGTGGTGTGGGGTGCAGGGAGACACAGGTGATGGAGGTGAGGTGCTGTGTGGCGCGGGGTGCAGGGAGACACAGATGATGGAGGGCGAGGTGCTGTGTGGGTGGGGTGCAGGAAGACACAGATGATGGAGGTGAGGTGCAGGGTGGGGCGGGGTGCAGGGAGACAGGTGATGGAGGTGAGGAGCTGTGTGGGCGGGGTGCAAGGAGACACAGGTGATGGAGGTGAGGTTCAGGGTGGGGCGGGGTGCAGGGAGACACAGGTGATGGAGGGCGAGGTGCTGTGTGGGGTAGGGTGCAGGGACACAGGTGATGGAGGGTGAGGTGCTTTGTGGGGCAGGGTGCAGGGAGACAGGTGATGGAGGTGAGGTGCTGTGTGGGGCGGGGTGCAGAGAGACACAGGTGATGGAGGTGAGGTGCTGTGTGGGGCGGGGTGCAGGGAGACACAGGTGATGGAGGTGAGGTGCAGGATGAGGCGGGGTGCAGGAAGACACAGGTGATGGAGGGTGAGGTGCTGTGTGGGGCGGGATGCAGGGAGACACAGGTGATGGAGGTGAGGTGCTGTGTGGGGTGGGGTGCAGGAGACACAGGTGATGGAGGTGAGGTGCTGTGTGAGGCGGGGTGCAGGGAGACACAGGTGATGGAGGTGAGGTGCTGTGTGGGGTGGGGTGCAGGGAGACACAGGTGATGGAGGGTGAGGAGCTGTGTGGGCGGGGTGCAGGGAGACACAGATGATGGAGGGCGAGGTGCTGTGTGGGTGGGGTGCAGGGAGACACAGGTGATGGAGGGCAAGGTGCTGTGTGGGTGGGGTGCAGGGAGACACAGGTGATGGAGGGTGAGGTGCTGTGTGGGGCGGGGTGCAGGGAGACACAGGTGATGGAGGGTGAGGTGCTGTGTGGGGCGGGATGCAGGGAGATACAGGTGATGGAGGTGAGGTGCAGGGTGAGGCGGGGTGCAGGAAGACACAGGTGATGGAGGGTGAGGTGCTGTGTGGGGCGGGGTGCAGGCAGACACAGGTGATGGAGGTGAGGTTCAGGGTGGGGCGGGGTGCAGGGACACAGGTGATGGAGGGTGAGGTGCAGGGTGGGGTGGGGTGCAGGGAGACACAGGTGATGGAGGTAAGGTGCTGTGTGGGGCGGGGTGCAGGCAGACACAGGTGATGGAGGTGAGGTTCAGGGTGGGGCGGGGTGCAGGGACACAGGTGATGGAGGGTGAGGTGCAGGGTGGGGTGGGGTGCAGGGAGACACAGGTGATGGAGGTAAGGTGCAGGGTGGTGTGGGGTGCAGGGAGACACAGGTGATGGAGGTGAGGTGCTGTGTGGGGCGGGGTGCAGGGACACAGGCGATGGAGGGTGAGGTGCAGGGTGGGGTGGGGTGCAGGGAGACACAGGTGATGGAGGGTGAGGTGCAGGGTGGGTGGGGTGCAGGGACACAGGTGATGGAGGTGAGGTGCTGTGTGGGGCGGGGTGCAGGGAGATACAGGTGATGGAGGTGAGGTGCAGGGTGAGGCGGGGTGCAGGAAGACACAGGTGATGGAGGGTGAGGTGCTGTGTGGGGCGGGGTGCAGGCAGACACAGGTGATGGAGGTGAGGTTCAGGGTGGGGCGGGGTGCAGGGACACAGGTGATGGAGGGTGAGGTGCAGGGTGGGGTGGGGTGCAGGGAGACACAGGTGATGGAGGTAAGGTGCAGGGTGGTGTGGGGTGCAGGGAGACACAGGTGATGGAGGTGAGGTGCTGTGTGGGGCGGGGTGCAGGGACACAGGCGATGGAGGGTGAGGTGCAGGGTGGGGTGGGGTGCAGGGAGACACAGGTGATGGAGGTGAGGTGCAGGGTGGGTGGGGTGCAGGGACACAGGTGATGGAGGTGAGGTGCTGTGTGGGGCGGGGTGCAGAGAGACACAGGTGATGGAGGTGAGGTGCAGGGTGGGGCGGGGTGCAGGGAGACACAGGTGATGGAGGTGAGGTGCTGTGTGGGGCGGGTGCAGGGAGACACAGGTGATGGAGGGTGAGGTGCTGTGTGGGGCGGGGTGCAGGGAGACACAGGTGATGGAGGTGAGGTGCTGTGTGGGGCGGGGTGCAGGGAGACACAGGTGATGGAGGGTGAGGTGCAGGGTGGGTGGGGTGCAGGGACACAGGTGATGGAGGTGAGGTGCTGTGTGGTGTGGGGTGCAGGGAGACACAGGTGATGGAGGTGAGGTTCAGGGTGGGGCGGGGTGCAGGGACACATGCGATGGAGGGTGAGGTGCAGGGTGGGGTGGGGTGCAGGGAGACACAGGTGATGGAGGTGAGGTGCTGTGTGGGGCGGGTGCAGGGAGACACAGGTGATGGAGGGTGAGGTGCTGTGTGGGGCGGGGTGCAGGGAGACACAGGTGATGGAGGTGAGGTGCAGGGTGGGTGGGGTGCAGGGACACAGGTGATGGAGGTGAGGTGCTGTGTGGGGCGGGGTGCAGAGAGACACAGGTGATGGAGGTGAGGTGCTGTGTGGGGCGGGTGCAGGGAGACACAGGTGATGGAGGTGAGGTGCTGGGTGGGGTGGGGTCCAATGGAGACGCCGGCACTGTCACACATGTGTAGACACAGGTTCCTACACACACATGCATCTCCTGGCAGGGACACCCAGCAGCAGTGACTGCCCGTCTGACTCCTAGGTCTTGCTTTCTAACCCCCTTCTCTACCAACAAGGAACCAGGTGCCCTTGGGGAAGGGCTTGACTGTGGGGTTGGAGGGGGGAGTCTGTAAGATGAGCCCAGACCACCTCGTAGTTACAGAAAGTCAAACCGCAAAGCACCTGCACCTCCCACAATCCACCGTTCTGGGTGCGTCCACAGGACTGGGCCCAAGAGCCACTGAACAGCGTGAGGAACAAAATGAACAGCACAGTACATGATCGCCCGAAGCGTAAACGAAACCTCGTGGGTCTACACTGATGATGAACGAGGAAATAACCAGTGAGGGCAGTAGAGATGGGTCTGCTGTGCAGAACACCCGGGGATGCCCACAGCCGCCCCTCCTCGTGTCCCAGTCTCCCAGTGGGCGCTGCGCTCGGGGACTGCCTTCCCCAGACGTCAGTGTGGAAAGGGCGGAAGTGAGAAACCCGAGACAGGAGGGCGGCACCCACCGTGGCAAGTCGCCATGACACCACGCAGCCTCGCTAGGACGTGACGACAAAGGCCTCGACGTCCGCTGTCCTCTTCCCAGAACCCGGAACCCCACATCACTGGGAGGAAAAACCAGACAATCCCAACTGGGGGACATCCACAGGATGCCTGACCAAGGCTCCTCAGGACTGCCAGGTCACTGGCAGCGAGGAAAGTCACAGCAACTGCCACAGTCAAGAGGCGCCTGGGGAGACGCCGTGTTCTGGAGCCTGCAGCAGGTGCACGGCGTCCACACGGCGTCTGACCGCGGTGGACGAGCCACGCCTCCTAAAGCCACTGGTCACCCGGCAGCCTGGCGTGGGGCACGCGGGAACTCAGCCCTGCGTCGGCAGGCTTCCCTGAACCCAAAACTATTCCAAAATGAAAATGGTATTTTTTAAAAATCCATGGGAAACCTTAAACAGAAACACAGGGCAAGGAACACGCATGTGGAATCCAGTGTAACTGCTGACGCCAGCTATCAGTTCACTAAGGCATAGGGAACAACTCACTCTGAAGGCCACCATGATGTCGGACACTGCCACTGACTCTTAGGATATCACTCTAAAATAGGCTGACGCTGTTACACGAGGACTCTTTCCAGAAAGGGAGCAGAGGCAGGGGCTCCTCCAGCCTCACCCCACAGGACAGGCCCAGAGGTGGCAAGAGGCGCTGGCGCCAGGACCCCTACCCACATGGCATGCGGCTGCACGCTAGCCCGAGCCAAGTGGCCATCTCGGCTCACCGCCCCGGCAGCCAGCGCCAGCGGACAAGGAGGGCAGCCAAAGCTGAGACGAAGGCTGCGGGCGTGGCCCAGTGAGTCAAGCGCTCGCGGCTGTGTGGAGAGGCCGAGTGGCAGCGCTGCCTGCGGGGTGAGGTACACGGGGCTCGGTCCACAAGACGTTACCCAGAAGCCCCTACTTCACTGCCAGTAAACCTGTACCTATTCAAAGGCACTAAGATGTTTTTAAAGTGACCAGGGCAAGCAGATCTAATTAAATCTTGATTGACTTGTCACGTCTGTGTTTAGAAAGAAAGGTAACGTCAGTGCCAACGAAACCCTTGCTAACGCCCATCGACACGGCCGACACTGGACCCCCACCCGCCACCCGATGCCTTGCTCTTGTCCCTGCACTGTGACCTCCAGCAGTAGCCCCAGCCATCAGCAGATGCCCAGGTGGGCGCAGGGATCACCCCTGCCTGCTCCTGCAAAGTAAGCTTCAGAAGTACACTGCCGCTCGTTCCCCGAGGTGCGGCTCCAGTGGCAGCGCCCACGAAGCCCTCCCAGTTTGCCGCCCAGCCTCACGCACACGTCTGCAAGCCATGCCCGGCCCCCCCGGTCCTCCTGGATCCTCACGGCGGCCCGGCCTTGGCCTTCTGCCCTCTGGGCCGGGTTTCACTTCGCGTCCGGGAAGCCCGTGTCTGAAGCCTGATTTTGTGTGTGAATGTGCATGTGTGTAGTGTGTGCATATGCATGCATGTGGTGTGCATGTGTGGCACACGTGTGTATATGTGTATGTGTGTGCATGTGGTATGCATGGTTTTTCAGTGTATGTTTGTGTGTGTGATAAATGTGTGCATGCATATGTGCATGTATGGGTATATGAGTGTACATGTGATATATGTACATGTGCGTATAAGTGTGTATGTGTGCACACGTGTGTGAGTGTACACATCTGAGAGACATGCCAGATGGAGTATTTACCTCTACTGTGAACATTTCCTACCGCATTTTCTAAATGCTGGCACAGCTCACTAGCCTCACTAACCACTAGTGCGACCAACACTGCCTGCCGCTCCTAGCAAGGTGCCTCGCTCGACAGCCGCCTCCTGACACACTGGTCGAGGTCAGGCGACTGCCTGGGTAGGAGAGGCAGTGGGAAGGAGCTGATCTACGGCTCTGGGCCTTTGGGTCTTTCTGGTTTGTCAGACTCTGTGGTGGGATCCCTCCCAGGGGCCCCAGAGTGCTGCTGTGAGGGTCTCCCCAAGGCCCAGGCTCCCCAGGAGATGCTGTAATTTGAGGAATATTAAGATCACGGACCACTTGAAGAGCACCCACAATGAGCTCAAAGCAATCCCTCCAGCACACAGCCACGAAGAAAGACCGCACACGAACAAACCAACCACACAAATAAAAAACAGCAGAGGCATGGGGAGCTGTGCCGGGACGCACGAGGACACCGCCCTGCATCCGGCACACCTTGGCTGACCACGCCCACCAGCCCCGGGCATCGCTGTTGCTGGAGCCCTGAGCACCTCCCGCTCTGCCATGCTTGCTCCTGACAGCAGGAGGAACGGGCTCCCGCGCACAGGGACTTCAGAAAGTCTGCAGAGAGGTGGAATTCAAAGTTCATTTGGGGGCAAAGTTCTGAAACTCATGCACAGTTTTACAAAATACACATATCCCATGAACATTTGAAGACCACTCATAGGCATGGATTTCAAAATCTTTTGTACCAAGATAAATTTGTCTTTTTTCTTTTAAAGCCTTATTTATTTTAAAAGTCAGAGTGAGAGAGATCTTCCATCTGCTGGTTCACTCCCCAGATGCCCACGACAGCCAGGGCTGGGCCAGGCCAAAGCCAGGAGCCAGAAACTCCATCTTGGTCTCCCACACGGGAGCCATGTGCTAGAGCCAGCACACAAGCAGGAGGCTGGGTCAGAGCAGGGGGAGGCCTCAGCTCCACGCACTCCCACAGGGGGCGTGGGTGTCCCACGGGGCAGCTTAACCTCCTGTGCCCCAAACGCCTACCCCCATCAACTCACCTTTTAATTTCACTTTCCCACAAACTTTCTGAAGGACCCTCAGACTATAAACTCACATTCCGCCAGGCATGGCAAACTTCACTTTGTCTTATTTATGGCTGCATTTACCACAAAGGGGTCCATGAACTTGAATGGAAAAAAAAATGGCCTTTATTTCCACACGCCGTCGCAGAACTTGAGAACAGGTGCTATGGTTATGAACTGAGGCAAGAAGCCTCGGTAATAGCTTCAAATTCTGTGGCTCTGCAATTGACAGAAATCACAAATACCTTCTGATCACATGGAACTCGTGTGTCACAGAATCTCTCAACACTGATCGCTGCTTCCGAATCTGTGGAAGCTGTTAGCTCTGCCGATACTGACGGCGAAGCACACAAGTCTGCCTTTCGGTGTCGTGTAATTTTATTTCAGCACAGATTTCTGTTGTATTTTAATCCATTCATGCAAACGCATCAGAACGCCCAGCAGAGAGGGCCCGGCGATGGGCCCGCGGCACGGGGAAGAGCTCTGAGGAATGCTTCCGCGGGACAAGCACTTCGTAAAACAGCTTCTTCTCATTCCCAACCACTTGGTCAATTTTTTAAAAAGTTTATTTACTGGTAGTTTCCATGTACACAAATACACTATTACAACAAGAGAATCAGTGTAAGAGAAGGTTACGCCAGGCCACTGTCTCCTCCTCCCGCTCCCACCCCTCCCCACAAACACCAGCCCGCAGACGCGCACAGACAGGGCGCACCTGCTGCTCACCTGCACCGAGAGCCCCTTCCAGGCACTGCCCCCTGGTCTCTGCACCTGACAGAGACACGCAACACATTCCTACAGTCAGCGAGGACAGATCTGAGCACTGCCCCCCAGTCTCTACTGCACCTGACAGAGACACGCAACACATTCCTACAGTCAGCGAGCACAGATCTGAGCACTGCCCCCCAGTCTCTACTGCACCTGACAGAGACATGAACACACATTCCTACAGTCAGCGAGCACAGATCTGAGCACTGCCCCCCAGTCTCTACTGCACCTGACAGAGACATGAACACACATTCCTACAGTCAGCGAGCACAGATCTGAGCACTGCCCCCTGGTCTCTGCACCTGACAGAGACACACACACATTCCTACAGTCAGCGAGGACAGATCTGAGCACTGCCCCCCGGTCTCTACTGCACCTGACAGAGACACACACACATTCCTACAGTCAGCGAGGACAGATCTGAGCACTGCCCCCCGGTCTCTACTGCACCTGACAGAGACATGAACACACATTCCTACAGTCAGCGAGGACAGATCTGAGCACTGCCCCCCGGTCTCTACTGCACCTGACAGAGACACGCAACACATTCCTACAGTCAGCGAGGACAGATCTGAGCACTGCCCCCTGGTCTCTGCACCTGACAGAGACACGCAACACATTCCTACAGTCAGCGAGGACAGATCTGAGCACTGCCCCCCAGTCTCTACTGCACCTGACAGAGACATGAACACACATTCCTACAGTCAGCGAGGACAGATCTGAGCACTGCCCCCCAGTCTCTACTGCACCTGACAGAGACATGAACACACATTCCTACAGTCAGCGAGCACAGATCTGAGCACTGCCCCCTGGTCTCTGCACCTGACAGAGACACACACACATTCCTACAGTCAGCGAGGACAGATCTGAGCACTGCCCCCCGGTCTCTACTGCACCTGACAGAGACATGAACACACATTCCTACAGTCAGCGAGGACAGATCTGAGCACTGCCCCCCGGTCTCTACTGCACCTGACAGAGACACGCAACACATTCCTACAGTCAGCGAGGACAGATCTGAGCACTGCCCCCCGGTCTCTACTGCACCTGACAGAGACACGAACACACATTCCTACAGTCAGCGAGGACAGATCTGAGCACTGCCCCCCGGTCTCTACTGCACCTGACAGAGACACACACACATTCCTACAGTCAGCGAGGACAGATCTGAGCACTGCCCCCCGGTCTCTACTGCACCTGACAGAGACATGAACACACATTCCTACAGTCAGCGAGGACAGATCTGAGCACTGCCCCCCGGTCTCTGCACCTGACAGAGACACGCAACACATTCCTACAGTCAGCGAGGACAGATCTGAGCACTGCCCCCTGGTCTCTACTGCACCTGACAGAAACATGAACACACATTCCTACAGTCAGCGAGCACAGATCTGAGCACTGCCCCCTGGTCTCTGCACCTGACAGAGACACACACACATTCCTACAGTCAGCGAGCACAGATCTGAGCACTGCCCCCTGGTCTCTGCACCTGACAGAGACACGCACACATTCCTACAGTCAGCGAGCACAGATCTGACGACGCCTTTTTCCAGTTTCTTTAAGCACACTTACATAGAACTTTATGTGAATGAACAGACATCACACATGTCACACTTTTTTTAGTACAGTCTTTTTCTTGTAGTCTTTCTTTTCTCCCTAATTGGTGTCAGTTCTCCCTCCCTATGTAACTCAGAATCAGTGCCTCAAAGCGACCACACATGGGCACTTGGCGCACTGTGGTTCTGAGCTCCCCATGGTCAGGAGACGGCGTGCACGGCAGCAGCTGGCTCTGGGCTCTCCGGGGGCCCCTCACGGCTGTGGTCAGGAGGTGGGACGGCGCTGCCGTGCTCTGAAGGCTCCGGGGGCTGGCAGGTGTGGCCGCAGGTGGCAACAGACGTGCCCTCGCCTGGGCCTTTGCAGGGCCTGCTCTATGCTGACTGTGGTGGCTGACCACGCAGGGCAACAAAGAGGGCACAGAGCAGAGGCTGCCGTGCCTTCGTGAGCCAGCCTCAGACGTCCCACATCTTCACTCCTCAAGGCCAGCTCTCATCACTGGGGAAGGGAGTGCCCAAGGGACCCTGGTGTTCTTGACCAGATGCAGCCCCACCACCCCCCGACACAGCCTCTCCCAGGTAGTCACATTGACAAGCCGTGTGTGCCCCTCTATACTTCCCTCTGTGCAAGGGACACACACACCCATGGAGATGCCTGTCATCTCAAGAGACAGGTATCATCAAAATTTAAATGTTTATATTTTTAAACATTAATATAAATCTTTAACTTATAAAAATGTAGCAAGCTTTAAAAACACCAGGAGTCTTCAGTTCATGGGAAATGTGCATTACAAAAAATATCTTTAGGGGCTGGCACCGTGGCTCAGCGGGTTAATGCCTGGGCCTAAAGCGCCGGCATCCCATATAGGCACCGATTCTAGTCCCAGCTACTCCTCTTCTGATCCACCTCTCTGCTATGGCCTGGGAAAGCAGAGGAAGATGGCCCAAGTGCTTGGGCCCCTACACCCACGTGGGAAACCTGGAAGAAGCTCCTGGTTCCTGGCTTCGGATTGGTGCAATTCCAGCCATTGTAGCCAACTGGGGAGTGAACCAGTGGATGGAAGACCTCTCTCTCTCTCTCTCTCTCTCTCTCTCTCTCTCCCCCTGCCTCTCCAATCTCTGTGTAACTCTGACTTGTAAATCAAATAAATCTTTAAAAAAAAAACTTTAAATATCAAGTATCCAGGAATTTTGGGATGCATCTTCATAAATATTTTTAAGTATTTAAAAATAAAGACATCAAAACTCTGGTCCAAAAGTATGGGACTAAAAAGTGGAGCTGGGGCCGGCACCGTGGCATAGCACCCACAGCACCAGAATCCCAAATGGGCACCAATTTGAATCCCAGCCACTCCACTTCCAATCCAGCTCTCTGCTATGGCCTGGGAACTCAGTAGAAGATGGCCCAAGTCCTTGGGCTCCTGCACCCGTGTGGGAGACCCAAAGGAGGCTCCTGGCTCCTATCTTCAGATTGGCGCAGCTCTGGCCATCATGGCCAATTAGGGAGTGAACCAGAGTACAGAAGACCTCTCTCTCTCCCTCTCTCTCTCTCTCTCTCTCCCCCTCTCCTCCTCTCTCTGTGTAACTCTTCCAAATAAATAAATAAATAAATATTTTTTTTAAGTGGAGCTGCCGGCACCCAGAGGCAAGACAGTCCGACCCCAAAGCACTCCCTCCAGCCCTGCTGCCCACGGCCCTGGCTGGCCGGCCCCCTGGACGGCAGCCCACGGCTCTCTGCAGACAGGGTCACCACTGCGAGTGCTCTGGGAAGTGGCGTGTGGGCAAGGCTGCCCTTGCAGGCCCTGTGCTCACTGCCCAGAGCCCCCGCCCTGAACACACGACGCTGCCCGCTGAGGCCGCCCGTCAGCGGGAGTCTGGGAGCCCTCCTCCCTCAGGGCAGTGGGCCCAGCTCAGGGACGACAAGCTTCCCTGCATTTGATTCCTGCAAGTGAAGAGAAGATGCTACTGGAGGGCGGACAACTGCACACACGCTGTTGCTCGTCGCCGCTGCTTCCAGCTCCCAAACGCGGATGCAGAGCCGTGCCCTCGCCCTTCCGGGATCCGCACAGGCCTGCAGAGCCTCTCGGGCACAGGGAAGGGGGCGGCGGAGGCATCTGCCCTCCAGCCACGCCCACCCCAGAGCGTGCACAAGGCGCTGTAGCAGGCGGGTTAGCGGGAGGCTGGGTCAGAGCAGGGGGAGGCCTCAGCCCCACGCACTCCCACAGGGGGCGTGGGTGTCCCACGGGGCAGCTTAACCTCCTGTGCCCCAAACACCTGCGCCCATCAACTCACCTTTTACTTTCACTTTCCCACAAACTTTCTGAAGGACCCTCAGACTATAAACTCACATTCCGCCAGGCACGGCAAACTTCACTTTGTCTCATTCATGGCTGCATTTACCACAAAGGGTTTCATGAACTTGAACAGAAAAAAAACAGTCTTGGGGCCAGCACTGTGGCGTAGCAGGTAAAGCGACCACCTATGGCACTGGCATCCCATATGGGCACCGGGTTGAGTCCCGGCTGCTCCACTTCTGATCCAGCTCTGCTATGGCCTCGGGATGCAATAGAAGTTCACCCAAGTCCTTGGGCCTCTGTCCCCTCATAGGAGACCCGGAAGAAGCCCCTGGTTCCTGGCTTCGGATCGGTGCAGCTCTGGCCACTGCAGTCATTGGAGGAGTGAACCAGTGGATGGAAGACCTCTCTCTCTCTCTCTCTGCCTCTCTTCTCTCTGTGTAACTTTCAAATAAATAAATAAACCTTTAAAAGCTAGCCTTTATTTTCCAGACTCTGTAGCAGAACTCCTGAACAGGTGCTCTGGAGACAGGCGGGGAGGCTGGGCTGACGTGGTCACCCCGGCAGGGCGGTGCTGGCTTACCCGGGCAGGCGGCCGGCATCTGACATGCTACAGCACATCACCATGTCCGGGGGAGCGGGAACACGGGAGGGGAGACTTCAGGAGGTCCGTGGGAAGACAGAACTAAAAGACAAGCTGCTTTACAGGGGAAAAACTTGATATCCACACCGAGTGTTTTTCCTTACGCCCATTTCCAGGAGCTTCGTGAACATCCCTTGTACTTGAGCCCTCAGAATCTGAGCCGCCCATGAAATCCTCCCCCGCGTCCCCCCCAGGAGATCGCTTATATTCCCCAGAACACGGCCCAGGAACTGCTGAGACAGGGTAATCCAAGTTCTATCCTGACCTCAGCAATTTACGACACGCAACCAGCGCCGCTGCCCCTTGGCTGCCGCCCGCTAGGTTAGGGACCAGGCAAGACTTCCTCTCCCGCCGGAGCTGCTCACCCATTCAGAGAACCAGCAGAGGTCTCACCGCCGGGGTCCTACCGCCTGCAGACTGCTCCACCTTGCTGGAGGAGGGCCCAATCTCTCCCAGGTTTTCTAGAACCGTCCTCAGTTCAACCCCGCCACGGTTTACACTGCGGCCCACATGACAGAATCCCACTGGCATGTGGCTCCTCGGCGTCCCTCAGTGGGAGTGCTGAGCTCCTAGGGACGCTCTCAGAGGGCTGAGGGCGCCCCGCCAGCCGAGGCCACATGCCGTCAGCCATCGGTCCCGCCTCCCCACAAAGGGCAGAAGGCAGTCCCCTCCCCCGCCTCCACTTCCCACGAGCCGCTCCACAGACCAGCGCCTGCTCGCTCGGAAGCCCATGGCCGAAAGACTCACACCCCATGTGCCCGGCAGCAGCCAGGAAAGGGAACGGACTCGCCCACCCCTGAGCCAACGTCAGAAATCAGAACGTTCCTCTTCAACACTGCTTTCGAAGTGATCAGCCAACAAGCCCTCTCGGTCTTTGAGGCGTGTGGGTGGCTGCAGTCCCCGCACAGAGTGAGGGTCCTCTGGGTCAGGAGGTCCCAGTAGCCGCGGTCAGACCCGTCAGGGCCTCCCTCACTGTCCATCCTGGTAGCCCCGTCAGAGCTGTCGGGGCACAAAGGCCTCCCAGAGGGCAGGACAGACAGGCTCCTCTGACCACCTGCCGCCCACGCCCACTCTGCAGCACAGGTGCAGTCAGAATGGCACTGAAGGGGACAGCGGTGTGGACGGCGCTGGTCGCTCAGCCAGGACGCACCCCGGCCCTCTCCCCAGTCTGGGCCGCCCGCCACCCCACTGGCTGCAGCCCATCACGGCCAGCCCATCGCCTCCGACGTGGACGATGCCCAGGCTTCCCTCCTCCCGGTGGGCCCCACGATCGTGTTTCTACCACACCTGGCCTGCAGTGAGAACACCCACGGGCGACTGCTCGGCCTCCGCTCCTGACATCCAAGCTGTTTTAATCCCCCCGAGTCGAACATAATATTATAATTCCAAGTAATGCAACAGCAATTTCTCCCATCATTGGATACCAAGCTCAAGATGTTACAGGAAAAAGAAATAGCTTTTACTGCTGATACGAGAATTTTTTAAGCGAGACAAGTGTGAGCAAACAAAAGCTGTCACATCAAATACTGTGGCAAAAAAAAAAATCTAGAAAAAATGCCAGAAATGCTCAAATCTAAATAAAGTCATTTATTTGTCGTCGTAACCCCTTCACAGCCGAGCTCCTGCGGCACCTGGCTCATCCTCCATAGGCAGCAGGTTGGTGCAGTAACCACCGCGTCTCTCACGTCTGGTCACAGAGGGTCCCACAGCCAGTCAGTCAGGCACAGAAACCAGACTGGGAGCACCAGAGGCCAGGGGTCGCTCAGCTGCCACCTGCCGCGGCTCCCGCGGAACACAGGGGGCAGGACTCCTCGTGGTTGCCCTGTCAGGCAGCTCAAACACCACGCACAGGGGCTCCCGGGAAGCCAGGAAGTGGGAAACAAACGCAAGAGACCCAGGCGGAGCCCCAGCGCGTCCTCAGTGAGTGCGGAAGCTGGCTTCCTGGCTCGAGCTTTGAGAAAAATTAGGATAACATTGGCGAAAGCGCGTCACAGAGGCCTATGGGAGCGCAGGGCAGTGCACAACTGGGTCCTCACTTCGCACCAGGCGCATGGGCGGACCCTGACCCGCTCCCCACCCCTTCTTGGCTCTCTGCCCCGCAGTGAGTCCTCCATGCCCCGATGGCTCTGGCAGTGGCTACCAGGCCCTCCGGACCGGACCGGACCGAGAGGACCCTGGACCGTGCAGCCCTCACTCTGTGCAGTAACTGCAGCCACCCACCCGGCTGACCACCAGCCTCAGCCCAGCCTCAGCCCAGCCGCGTGGTGGCCTTGCTGATGGGTGCTTCCCCCACGGCAATGCCGTTCCTTGCCTGGCTCCTGGGACCAGCTCAGGATGTGGGTCATCAGGGCTCCTCCTCATGCCCCCACTCGGCCAGATACCCTTCCCCCAGGTCCCCATCTTATCGCACTGCCACTGGAGACTGTGCTCACTGCGGGGCCCCTGCCCAGATCGGCTCTGAGAGGCCCATGGCTCCCAGCCTGGAGGACACCCTGGGCGCTCGTGCCTTCCCATTGGGGTCTGCTGAGGGGCCACATGCTCAGCATTTCTCACCACCTCATCCCTTGGGGCCCTCACACCTCCTGTGGAGGGTGCCAAGGGGCCTGTCTGCCCCGCAGTGCCCTCCAACAGTGCCTGTCACCGGCCAATGCCCAACCACAGGTCCCCACGCCAGTCCCAACACGTCAGTGCCGCATGCAAAGGCATCATGCTCCCCAGCCTCCCCATGGAGGCTCCCCACAGACCTGGCCCACTGCCACTCCTCACCCTGCTCAGCCTCCCCTGCCATCCCCCACCCCACTGCTCCTCTCCCACACCTGGGTGCCCACCCACCTGCTGTCCCCCCTGTGGTCAGCCCCTTGCAGGCAGGAGCCACGTCTGCCCCGCGCTGGAAGCCCAGGGCCTCACAGAGCGGCACGGGGCCGCGTGCCAGATGCTCAGTGCACAAGGCAAAGCAGCTCCTTGGTTTCTAACAGGCAAAACGCACTTCTAAAAACGGGCCTCGGTGGCCCAACGGGGTAAGCCACCGCGTGGGACACCTGCATCCCACACCGCAGGAACTGGCTCAAGTCCCAGCTCCTCCACGCTGCCAGTCCAGCACCCTGCTCATGTGCCTGGAGGCAGCTGACGAGGGGCCGAGGACCTCCTCCCCTGCCACCACACACCTGGTCTGATTGGAGAACCTGGCTCCTGGCTTTGGTCTCGCCCAGCCCCAACTGTTACAAGCATTTGGGGGATGAACGAGTGCATGGAAAATACCTGTGTGTGTGTGTGTGTGTGTGTGAGAGAGAGAGAGAGAGAGAGAGAGAGAGAGAGAGAGAGAGAGAGACTCTCACCTTTTCAAACCTTTGAAAAAGTATAAAAAACAGAAGTGAGTGTGGTTAACTGAGATGCTGTGGTTCTGAAAGCCACACCCCAACAGAAAGGGCTCGCGGGGACCCCACCCGGGATGGGAAGCCTCGGGCACCTGCGACTGCTTCCCCACCCCAAATTCCTCTCCTCACCTCCACTTGGGGACTTTCTGGTTGCTTCCTTGCCTCCTGCCGAGTTGCTGTGGGGGTCGGGAGGTGCCTGTGGGGCTCTGCTGCCCAGGCAGGGGCCACTGTTTGGCAGGGGCTACCCCTTCCAGGTCCCCCACACCCCAGGCTCCTTCAGGCAGGTCCACAAAGAGCAGCCACCGGCCTCTCGCCGGGCCACGTGCTGCAGCCCAGGCTCTCGCTGTGGGCTTCTGTGTGGGAGAGCAAGAGATGCGCCCGCCCTCCGCAGTCTAGAATTTGTGGTTTGTGTTATCTCACAACTTCATATTTGGCAGAGGTGTTTTTAAATTTCTTAAGAGTTGTGAATAATTATGTAATTCTGCCACCTCCTTAAAACTAAGAGTTTTGAAACTGAATCCTGCAGTCTGGGGCTGACAGCCTGAAGGGAACTTTGCGGGTTTGTTTTTCCCTTTGGGTTTTAAGCAAGTATGTGCCAAACACATTCTTTCGTCCGGCTGAAATGCTTCGTTATGGGGAACTATCCTGTTTTAAAAAAAGCGGGGGGGGGGGGTCCGTCTCCCTCCAAATTCATTCTCAAAGGACCGCCTCTGAAACACTGAGGCTGCCCGGACTCCCCAGGCGTCCGCACGCCGCAGGCCCGGCGCTACTGAGCGTCTCCAGCGCTGCAAGGCTCTCCCATCCACGGCTCATCCCTGCACCCTCAGAAACGCCTCCCCGGGGGTCTCCCTTACTCCCCTTCGGTTACTTGAGAGCCCAGGGATGAGCTGGAAGAAGCCTGCACCATCCATACCCCACAACCTGCCCAGGGCTCAGCCCACGCACTTCAGCCACATCCCAAAGGCCCCTCTCTCCGTTCCGGACGCATCACTGCCAGCCATGGCGCTGCCAGATCTGTACACGTTTCTGAGCACCTGCAGCATCCGAGACCCTGGGTGGAGCGCAGGGCAGGCGAGACCACAGCCACCCACGCCCCGGCAGCACCGCGGGAGGCGAGCATCTCTGACGGACGAGGGGCTGTCCGGAGTTAGGACATGCTCATCTTTTGTCCCTGGGCATCAGATTCCTCTTTTCTCACGTGTACCTTCTGCCCTGGCTAGCATCTAAGTATTGGCACCAGGGAGCTGTGCCACAGACTCCAGCGGGCGAACGAGAGCTGGTTACTCTTCTTCCCCTGGAAATGAGGACAAGCACATCTGGATCCCAGAAAAACAGGAGCCCAGCAGCTGCCTCCTCCACCCACATGTTCTCGGGAGATGGACAGGGGCACGGGGCTTCCTGTCAGGCACATTTGATCATCTGTGACCTCACTTGCGCAATAAATCAAGTGTGTTGCAACACACAGATGCCAGAGACCTGGTGTGCAGTTGCTCGCTCAGACGGCTGCTGGCTTCTCGGTTGCGACTGGGTAACGAAGCCCTCGGGACCTGTTCCAGATTCGATCGCGTGCAACCCTCAATCGATATTTCATTAAGTGTTACTATCTTTTGCTAGTATTCCCCAAGTCGGGGTTTAACGTGCTCCTGCCGAAGCTGCTGCTGCTCTGAGACAGAGGAGGACCTGGAAGCCTCCCCCCACGCCTCCGGCAGAGCCCCTGCCCTCCGGGACTCGTCCCTCACCCGCTCCGCACGGCCTCCAGCCGGGACAGGGGTCTCCGTGGCACAGGAGAGGTGCTCAGGAAGCACGAGGGATTCTGAAAAACAAAACTGGGCTTTACTCCCCCATCCACGACTCGTTCACGGTGGGGGCGGGGGCGGGAGTGGGGGCAGGGGTCCGTGCTTGTAACATTAGTGCCCCCTTAAAGCTGTGCAGGGCAGAGTCAATCCCGGAGCATCCCCAGACAGCGTGCACGCAGGAGAACACCTCTGAATCCACTGTCCCGACAGGCTCCTCCTGACACCCGCCGTACCTGCTGCTCCATGGCTGCCGTATAAGCAGCTGTCAGGACAAACTGAAGATGCCCACAAGCCTCTGCGACCTGAGGGCGGGAAGCACACAGGGCTCTGGGAGTTCTTACGACAACACGTTTTATCATAACACACTGCAGCGCCTGGCCTGCCCTCGTCACGCACGTGAGACCCAGCTCCGCCACCCACAGTGAACTGGGACAGGAATCTTCTCCAGCGAGGCCGGGACTGGAGAGAGGCTGGGGGAGGCGGCTGTGGGAACCCCTGGTGGCATCCTTTGGCTTTGTCTTCTCTTTAACACAAAAGTGAACACAAGGTGAAAAAAAACTGAAAACTGCTGTAGTCAGCAAAACGTGCGCGTGGAAGGCAGCAGGGCACATGACACGCTGGTCCACACGCCACGGCCGTGTTCCGCGCTCACACGGGTGAACACAGCCATGTCTCCCCACTCCCACCCGGCTTGTGCCTCATGCCACAGGGACCAGAACACCAGCTGCCAGAGCACGTGGGAGCTGGCCAGGCCCCTCCCACCAGAGGAAGGAGACAGAAGCCTCTCCCACACCCTCAGAGGCCCTTGGTGCAGGGGAACAGTGTGTGATACCCACTTCTGAGCTTGTCCTCACAGCAGCCCGCGCTCTGCAGCCTCAGGCCGAGGGCAGAGGGACACAGAGGGGGCCTCCCCCCTGACAGTGCTGCTTATGGTCCACAGGGCCAGGCACGGAGTTCACGCCTTGTGCTGGGCTCCTCCTCGGCCCCAGAGCAGACACGGGGCTACTTGCAAACTTTGCAGAACTGGACACGTGTGTGTGTGTGTGTGTGAGTGAGAGTGAAAGTGAGAGAGAGAGGGAGAGAGAGAGAGAGTGAGCATACATCACACTAACCACCTAGTAGCTTCCATGGCCCACGAGGTGTGACACTCGCTCTTCAGGACTGGGACATGAGCACGCGCAGTCATGTAACAGACGGCAGCTGACACACTGTCTGTGCCGTTTGGAAACCATCGCACTGAGGCAAATGCCCAACCGCCCAATTCTGGTTTGGTTTCTGCCTTATCTGGTGCTCAGGGAGCTCTGGGCTGACCTGGGGCTACCGGGGGAATCCTGAGGAGGCGGCAAACCCAGGCGCAGAGAGAACAGGCCACTCCACAGCATGGCGCCAGCACAGCTCCGGGGTCCTCACTCTACAGGCAAACCACCCGAGCCACGCGGCCTCCCCACGCAGGCCCTCCTCCCACACTGCCCGAGCCACGCGGCCTCCCCACGCAGGCCCTCCTCCCACACTGCCCGAGCCACGCGGCCTCCCCACGCAGGCCCTCCTCCCACACTGCCCGAGCCACGCGGCCTCCCCACGCAGGCCCTCCTCCCACACTGCCCGAGCCACGCGGCCTCCCCACGCAGGCCCTCCTCCCACACTGCCCGAGCCACGCGGCCTCCCCACGCAGGCCCTCCTCCCACACTGCCCGAGCCACGCGGCCTCCCCACGCAGGCCCTCTTCCCACACTGCCCGAGCCACGTGGCCTCCCTACACATGTCCTCCTCCCACACTGCCCGAGCCATGTGGCCTCCCCACGCATGTCCTCCTCCCACACTGCCCGAGCCACTCAGCCTCCCCACGCAGGCCCTCCTCCCACACTGCCCGAGCCACGCGGCCTCCCCAAACAGGCCTTCGTCCCAGATGCCCCGGCACCCTGCAGTCCATGATGGACCCTGGGGGGCCTCTCGTCTGAGGCCCACCCAAGGATCTCTCTGACCTGAGACCACAGCGTCTTAGTGACTGCGCCATGACGCACTTCCCCAGGAGGCTCTCCAGGGCGTCCCCCCTCCACCTCTGGGATTCACCCAACCTCGCCTTGGAAACATCCCGGGATCCTCAAGGACCGCGAGGAAAACACGCACCTGAAACAGTGCAAACGCGTGCACCCAGACAACCTCATCTTGCGTCTCTGCCTCACACATGGCGCCTCGGCATGGAAGCTGCCATCTCTCCCCCTGCACACAGCTCACCCTGTGCGGGGGCTCCGCGTCGTCCGAGAATCTAAGGTGCGTGGGAGCCACAGCAGGCACGGAGCCCAGCAGGAAGACTCCCACAGCCTGCACAGAGGGCCTGGCCTCAATTCCTGGCTCCAGCCACCTGCTGATGCTGATGCTGCACAACCCGGGAGGGAGCAATGTTGGCTCAAGCGATCTGGCTCCTGGCATCCACACGGGAGACCAGGATGGACCTCCTCACCCAGCCCAGCCACAGCCATCATGGCTGTTTGGGCTGTGAACTAGCAAATGAGAGCGCTCGCTCTCCCTCTCTCCTGCCTCTCACGTCAACAAGTGAAGAACAGGAGGAAAGCGCAGAGGTCCCACGCAGATACCGCAGCACTTACGTCAGGCAGGGGCGCACCATGGGCTGGGGTCCTGGGACCCATCCTCCCACACTTCTCACCGTGATCTTTGTGGTGAAAATAAACAGGAAATACCAGACTGAATAATTTCTAAGATTTGCTCAGTGATGGGAACGTATAAGCACACCAGTGCTAACTCGGCGTATCTTTCAGGGAGAATTTATCTGATGTGGCTTTTACTGTGCATTTATTTTACACTGTGACTTAAAGAGTCTCCCGCTCCCTCCCACCCTTCAGGGATCAGGCATCACTCTGTTGAGGCTGAGTACTGGCCCACAGCGGGCTGGCCTCCAGGAGGGAGAACAAAGAGCCGGGAGTCAGCAGGCGCATGCTCACGGGAGATGCGCATCCCTCCCTGTCCTGTTCCTCTTTCCAGCAAGACAGAGATTCATCCCTGGGAGCTCAGGTACCGAGAATGTAGGAGCCAAGGAGGAGCTGTCAGGGCGAAAAATGAAAGATTTTCACACCTGAAGCCGGTGCCTTTCCTCATGACTAAAGACAGCCATGGCTGCTCCACCAGAGACGGACACGCGGCTGCTCCCACCCCGGAGGGAGCCACAGCTGCTCCACCAGAGATGGACACGCGGCTGCTCCCACCCCGGAGGAACCTGCGGCTGCTCCCACCCTGGCGAGAGCGGGGTCCCTTGTGCCGCATGTACAGCAATCTTCACTTGCTCCCAGGAATAAACGACTCTGGCCAAGCCACTTGGCAGATGTGGTTTCGTACGAAACTGGTGATGCTGTTGATGCCCCACCATCTTGAACATGCTACAGAAACTCTCTTTTCAAAACGGTTTTTCTACAGATTCGATGCCACCATCTTCACTGAAAACCATGGGCAGACACTTCTTGCTGGGGGACGAATCCTGGAACCGTCTGGAAACCCAGGTCCGACTCCTCAGCACCACAGCAGCTACCTTGGGGCCTGCCGCAGTGGACGGGCCTCCTGCACGCTGACCAGAAGTGCGGCTCACTCTGCACACGGAAGCTGCCCTTCCCCCAACAGCGCTGACAGGCACAGGGCCAGCTTCACCGGCTGAGACATTCTACCCGCAATCGACTGACAGCCTCCACAATTTTTAAGTGCAATTAAATCCTAAGAATTTGCCCAGAAAAAAATATCTACCACATTAAAAAAAATGTTTTAAGAAGACAAAAAAACAGCTGAATTGAACAAGTAATTATGAAAAGGTTGCTCTTTAAAAAAAAAAAAAGATATTTGTCTGAACCCAGAAATCAACTTCATTATACGACTTTCAGGACTAGGAAGCTGAAGGCCACATGGATGCTGGGCCATTCTGACCACGTCCCCTGTGGGACGCCTTCCCCACACTCAGGACACAGACATGACACCCTCCACAGACCTCAGCTCCCTGCACACCCCCACTGCTGTCCACACCCCCCACCTCCCTCCCCTGCTGCTGTCCACACCCACACCTCCCTCCCCCGCTGCTGTCCACACCCCCTACCTCCCTCCCCCACTGCTGTCTACACCCCCCACCTCCCTCCCCAGCTGCTGTCCACACCCCCTACCTCCCTCCCCCGCTGCTGTCCACACCCACACCTCCCTCCCCCGCTGCTGTCCACACCCCCTACCTCCCTCCCCCACTGCTGTCCACACCCCCCACCTCCCTCCCCAGCTGCTGTCCACACCCCCCACCTCCCTCCCCAGCTGCTGTCCACACCCACACCTCCCTCCCCCACTGCTGTCCACACCCCCCACCTCCCTCCCCAGCTGCTGTCCACACCCACACCTCCCTCCCCCACTGCTGTCCACACCCCCACCTCCCTCCCCTGCTGCTGTCCACACCCACACCTCCCTCCCCCGCTGCTGTCCACACCCCCGACCTCCCTCCCCCGCTGCTGTCCACGCCCACACCTCCCTCCCCCGCTGCTATCCACACCCACACCTCCCTCCCCCGCTGCTGTCCACACCCCCCACCTCCCTCGCCCCGCTGCTATCCACGCCCACACCTCCCTCCCCTGCTGCTGTCCACGCCCACACCTCCCTCCCCCACTGCTGTCCACACCCCCCACCTCCCTCCCCCGCTGCTATCCACGCCCACACCTCCCTCCCCCACTGCTGTCCACACCCCCCACTTCCCTCCCCCGCTGCTGTCCACGCCCACACCTCCCTCCCCTGCTGCTGTCCACGCCCACACCTCCCTCCCCCGCTGCTGTCCACGCCCGCACCTCCCTCCCCTGCTGCTGTCCACGCCCACACCTCCCTCCCCCGCTGCTATCCACACCCACACCTCCCTCCCCTGCTGCTGTCCACACCCCCCACCTCCCTCGCCCCGCTGCTATCCACGCCCACACCTCCCTCCCCTGCTGCTGTCCACGCCCACACCTCCCTCCCCCGCTGCTATCCACACCCACACCTCCCTCCCCCGCTGCTGTCCACACCCCCCACCTCCCTCGCCCCGCTGCTATCCACGCCCACACCTCCCTCCCCTGCTGCTGTCCACGCCCACACCTCCCTCCCCCACTGCTGTCCACACCCCCCACCTCCCTCCCCCGCTGCTATCCACGCCCACACCTCCCTCCCCCACTGCTGTCCACACCCCCCACTTCCCTCCCCCGCTGCTGTCCACGCCCGCACCTCCCTCCCCTGCTGCTGTCCACGCCCACACCTCCCTCCCCCGCTGCTGTCCATGGCCCACACCACACACAGAATCCTCCTCAGGTCAGACCACAGGTGGCCCCTGGAGTGCTCACCAACACCGCCGTCTCAGACCCGCAGACGGGGGGCGCCGCCATCTGTGGCTGTTCTCAGCACTGACACTTCTGAGTCCTTACTCAACAGGAAGCTGACACAGCTCAGCCAGGCCAGGGGAAGTGGCTCCTTCTGTAGTGACGCTCGCTTACACCCAAAGCCATGGAACCCCTTATAAAATGGGAGCTGAAGGGTGGGCACTTCCCATGGAAGACGCTGCTGCAGCCCGGCTTCCCGCCCGCTTCCTGCTAACACACCCTGGGGGCAGCCAATGACTCCGTGCTCGGCCCCTCCCACCCACGTGGCAGGACCAGACGGAGTTCCAGGATCCGGGCTTCTTCCTGACCCAGTGCCGGCTGGCACAGGCACCTGGGGAGTGAACCAGCAGACTGGAGCTCTTTCTCTCTCTGCCCTTCAAAACGTGAGGATAAATCAAAAATTCAGAAGTGTTTTAGCTAGAATGTGAGCTCACAGGCTCCGAACCTTGTAGCAACCACTGTAACCTGAGAGCAAGAAACAAACACCAAGGTGAACCCGGGAAGCCAGGCCACAGCCCCCTGGCACCTGCACGTTCTGCAGACCCTCCTGCCTCCTGGGACGCCCCGTGCGGGCAGCACTGCCCCTCAGGGCCTGGCACAGTCACCTGGCTGCGGGGTTGGCGCGCCCTGGTCTGCAGTCGGCGAGTCCCATCGCGGCAGAAAGCACGCTGGTCCCGCCGTCCTCCGGGGCCTGGGCCGGCGCTCTGGGCCTGTGTACAGAAGAAACGGGTGCAGACAACGCTGACACATGGGTGCCGGCCTCAGCCTGCACGTCTGTAACCCAAGCCTTCGAACATCTCTCAACGGGGCACTGGGGAAAGCGTCCATCAGGGTTTCTCCGTCGCAAACGCCTGAGTCCCCAGAACTGACCTGCGGCGTTGCGACCAGTGCTAGGCCAACAGGGTCCTGCTCGCAGCCCACCTCATCGCCTGGTCTCAGAGAAGGGAGCCCCACACCGCCCTTCCACTCGGGGTGACTCCCTTCCACACATCACCCCACGCTCTCTCCCCCTGTCCAAGGCCACCCGATCCTGGAAGACTCACCCTGGGTCCCCCCTCGCCGAGGTGTCCGCCTGACCCTGCCTGGCAGGAATGCATCAGAGCTCTGTGGCTCTCACCGGGCAGAGGCCCCTCGCCGGGGCCTGGGTCTGGATCTGCTGTCACCCCGCCCCCGCCCCTTACCTGAGTCTTGCTCCCTAGCCCCTGCCTGCACCTTCACCCACTTCCTGATTTAAATCCTGCAAAACTGAATGGACGGCGCTTCCGACGCAGACGCTCTGCCACACACCTGGGGCTCCCTTCCAGGTGAAAAGGTGAAAACAGGGTGGAAACGTCACTCTGCGGCAGGCAGCCGCCCCCAACTGCCGAAGCGGCCTGTGAGGGTCTGCGGCACCGCGGCGGTCAGGCGTCTCCCTGCTCAGGTGTACACAGTACGTCCCTGGAGCCGTGCAGGGTAGGCGGGGGTGCATTTCCAAAGTGCACCCCAGAATGGCACCTTCTGGAGATCTGTTGCAGGGAGCGCTGCCCCCAGGGACCCCGCCTCAAGCCCTCCTCTCTCCTGGGAGCGAGAGACTGCTCTGTCAGGCTGAGCCCTTGGGTGTGCGCTCAGGGAACCCCGCGTTATTTTCAGGACCCCCTAAAACGTGCACTGCAAACCAGGCCTGTTTTGCTCTGGGTACTGCGTGGATTCCGGAGCAGGACGTGCACAGCTGACCACTGGCAGTGAACCCTCTCTCTGATGCCTTCTCTTTAATCGGACGTATTTATGGGGCGCGGTGGCTAATTCAGCAGGTAGCACCCAGTGTGCAGTGACCCATCAGGGTAGTCAGCACTCCCAGGGCGGGAACTTAGGAAACAACTAGGGCCGGCGCCGCAGCTCACTAGGCTAATCATCCGCCTGCGGCGCCGGCAACACGGGTTCTAGTCCCGGTTGCTCCTCTTCCAGGCCAGCTCTCTGCTATTGCCCAGGAGTGCCGTGGAGGATGCCCAGGTGCTTGGGCCCTGCACCTGCATGGGAGACCAGGAGAAGCACCTGGCTCCTGGATTCGGATCAGCGCAGCGCAGCGCAGCGCAGGCCGTAGCAGCCATTGAGGAGTGAACCAACGGAAGGAAGACCTTTCTGTCTCTGGCCCCGGATGTGAGCAGTGCATCCTGGGAAGGTGGGCGTGGCGAGTGGGCTGCTAAAGAGATTTCATTGCGTTTCCCCGGACAGAAGCTCCGGGCTCGCCTACGCTCTATGTGGCTCAGAGCAGGCCACATGTACACAGATACAAATACATAGTTACACATACACACATACACATACATAGTTACACATACACTTACACATGCAGTTACACATACACACACATAAATGCATACACAATACACATAGTTACACACATACACATACACACATGCACAAATACCTACACACATACACACTTACATACAAACGCATGCTTGTGCACACAATACATAGTTACACATACACACATACACATACGTAGTTACACACGCACACTTACACATGAAAATACAAATACATAGTTACACATACACTCACACAAATGCATACACAAATACACAATACACATAGTTACACACATACACACAAATACCTACACACATACACACAAATACTTATATACACACATACATACAAACGCATGTTTATGCACACCAATACATACTTACACATATGCGCATACAAATACATACACACATGCATACACATATACAAACATGCACACGAACACAAACACACATATATACACACAAACACGCATCTACACATACATACACGTATGTACACACATACACACACGCGTGGCATGAGCGTCCTCGCCTGTAAAGGGAGGGCTGTGAGGACAGAGGGTCCCAGAGGTCACCAGCTCCAAAACTCTCGCAGGAGGAAACCCCGTTGTGAGTGGAGCCCCAGGGGAGCTGCCCGCTGTGCTGCCCAGGGCTGACCCAGGACAGGGCCTGGCGTCCAGGGCCCATCACGCGCAGCCAGGACAGACGAGGATGAAGGGGCTGACACCGGGAGCTGGAGCTGGAGCCTGGCCGTGCCCCAGGCTGCACCCAAGCCCTGCAGCCCCTCAGCAGTCCCCTGAGGCTGGCCCAGACCCCAGCACCCACCCCGTGCGGGATCACAGATTTCTGGTGGTATCCATACGGCTTTGGTCCTCCCCCCGCCCCCAAGGATGCCCGGTGAACCAACTTAAAATGAACACGAACCTACGAATTCTCCTGAACCACTGGGTTGGAACCAAATCAGTTATCAAAATAATCTCCGAATCGGTTTCACTCGGTTACGGTGTCCGGCTTTGGGGGGCAGGGGAGACAATGAGGTCAAAGATTTCACGGATGGGGAAGGCTTAGCTGGACCGTCCATGTCTTTTTTTTTCTTTTTTGACAGGCAGAGTGGACAGTGAGAGAGAGAGACAGAGAGAAAGGTCTTCCTTTTCCATTGGTTCACCCCCCAATGGCCGCTGCAGCCAGTACCCCATGCTCATCCGAAGCCAGGAGCCAGGTGCTTCTCTTGGTCTCCCATACAGGTGCAGGGCCCAAGCACTTGGGTCATCCTCCACTGCACTCCCGGGCCACAGCAGAGAGCTGGACTGGAAGAGGGGCAACCGGGACAGAATCCGGCTCCCCAACCGGGACTAGAACCCAGTGTGCCGGTGCCACAGGCGGAGGATTAGCCTAGTGAGCCTCGGCAGCAGCCTACCATCCATGTCTTAAAACACCCTCAGGGCGAAGACAGGAGGCTTTTTAGGTTCTCAAGATAGCTTGATAGGCCAGGGCACGCTGCGCTGCAGCCCGGGGCTCTGTTTCATCTACCTGCCTCCCCCCCCCCCCCCCCCCCCGCACACATTGTGTTGCTGTCACTCACAAGGACAGATCTCGTACTGCACAGGGACCGGAATGTCTCAAGTCAGATGAAGACGCTCAGGGATTTCCAGCCCACGAGAGAGCCGGGCTCCTGCTCCCAAGGCCGATTCTCAGCGCGCGCTTAATTTGGTTAAGTGGCAGGAAATGGCACCTTGCTTGCGGGCGCTGTTAACAGGTTCTCAGCTAAAGGGAACTCCAAACGCCACGTTTTCTCCCGGCAGCTGCTCACCACTTTCCACTGCCCCCCGTGCCGCAGCAACCACCAACGTCTTTGTTCCCCCCGGGAGTCTGCAAAGTAGCCGTGTCCGCATGCCCTGTGTCCCACGACGTGAGCCGTGCACTTACTGACAAGAGCGGAATTTGTCCTGCGTTCCAGAGGGACTGTCCTCAGGCTCAGGGAGAGCCACGCCCCCCGGGAAGACGCCTATACACCTGTCAGGGACACGGGCATGTCACCCTTGGGGCACCCTTTCTCAGAGCTACCCAGGGCCCGCCCGGTGCAGGGCAACCTCCGAGAAAGAGGGTCCCCCACGCCAGAGCCAGCGGACGGGCCGCCTCCACCAGGACGCCACAACTCTGTCAGGATTTCCTGCTGAAATGCAAAGCAGGCTGAAGTTTGGACTTCTAGACTTCCTTTTGTTTTTCCTCTGCTTGCTCTTGCAGTCATGCTGTTTTTAAGCCAATTGAGATTCTGTTTAATGTAAAGGGCTTTATGGTGTTTGAAAGAGGCCAGGGGCAGGTCCGCTGGGTGTGGTGGTCCGCTGGCTGCCCCAGCCCCAGGAGGTTTGCAAAGTGACACCTGCTCACTGGAAGCTCCCAGTCTCCTCTCCTCTGCCAGCAACAGCACCAAAGCCACACTGCAGGCGAGAAGGAAGCACCATGCAGTGAAACACAGAAGGGAGCCCGAGGCCTTGGGTGGCTACAGGTGGTGGGCACAGTCCCTGGTTCCACAGGCCAGGTTGGCATGGGGCTGAGTGGCCATGAGGCAGCAGCCGGGGGTGAGATGCCATCTGGGCAGGTGGGCAGAGGGTGCCAGGAGCGTCAGGTGGAGAAGGGAGGTGGCACAGTCCAGGGAAGAGACAGCTTGTGGGAGAGGCAGGGAGGACGTGAGCGTGGCCGGCGGCTGGGCTCTGCAGGTGGACGTGGCCATGCACTTGGACCTGGGAGTCGTGCAGGCTGCTGCCCTTCTCTGCTGGGCTCTAACAGGCCTCGCGTCCGAGTGCAGGAAGGCATGGGAGGGTGGAGACAGCACCCAGGGGACGCAGAGCAGGACACCCTGGTAGCCGCAGGCCCGGGAGTGCAGCAAGGGGAGGGGGGGCACAGTGGAGTAACATAGAGTGGTCTGGAATTACGTATTCAATTTTAATTCGCCCATTTTAAATGAGCCCTTGGTAGAAACCACCCACGTTCCCTACAACCAGCGCGCGCTGCATTAGCGTCTAGATTCTGATTCCCTAAGCGTGAGCCTGACGTGTGGCGTCCTTTGCACACACTCACGCAGAAACTGTCGCACAAACTTGTGTTTGACAAAAGGCACATCTGGGACACACGCCACCAGCAAAATCCTCCTTGCTCTACACCTGGTGCCCCACGGTGCAACCGAGTTCCTGTGTTTTGTCATTTTTTTCCCCAAATACTTATTTCTTCGAAACACCTGCTTTCTGGAGGTACTGACTTCTGAAGGAGGAGACTCATTTGTCAGGCGTGAACAGCAGCTAGTCTCTGAGGCGGCAAAGGGAAGGCCGGGCTGTGCAGAAAGCCCGCTCTCCTAAATAATAGGCCAGATTATTAACCTAAAGCCACCAACCCAGCCGGCCAATCCCCGGCTTCCCCACACAAAAGGCGCCAGGCTGATAACCTCACCTCTTTGGAATTAGGCTGCGGTGCAGACCACACGGCCCCAGCTCAGGACAGCTGCCCTCCCCTGGCCGGCCTCTCCTCCATCCCTCGTGCACCCAGGTCCGGTTACTCAGCAAGATATGACTTGGCACTAAAACTCAATTAAGCTGAAACTTCGGTCATACGTGGTTCTCTTCCCGGCAGAGCGTAATCCCCGTGACCCATTTTCCAAACGTTGGCACATCTACCTTAGAGCCGGGAAACAGAAAGAGGGGTGAAAAGTTTGTTTAGAACTCAAGCTCCCATTTCGAGAAACTGGCTGGAATTTAAAACAAAAACATTGAAATACACACTCAGGATGCGGCTCTTGGAGTTTGCACAGCACTTGTCAGACATGAATTGCCACTCACTCAGGACCTGTAAAAGCCATTTTGCCAATGGAAATTCCGATGAGAAAGGAAGGGGGGCCCACTGCTGCCCCCCGGGCTCGCCGGGAGCCAGCGACCTCTGCCGCCTTTGAAGACTGTGGGAGTCTGGCGGGTTAATGGGATTGGGTTTGGTCCCCCCCCCCCCTGCCCCTTTACAAGATCCCGCGGCTCCACTCAAAGGGCCCCTCTCATTGCTTTCTGACTTTCTAAGAAGCTCTGTGAACGACACGGACGTCCCCCGCCACAGCCACGGAATTCAACGGTAGACAAGGGCGGGACAGAGTGGGTGGGAGCAGAATAGCCGTTCCCAGCAAAGCGTGGGGTGCCGGGGGGAGGGGAGACGGTGGGAAGCCTGCGCCCGGGAAAAGAAAAAGATGCGTGGTCTCCTTTGTGCGCGAACAAATGGCCGAGCGCAGGGCGGTCGGGGCCCCGGGTCACGCGCTCCGGGCTGCAGCTGCCGCCTTGGGGCAGGGGTCTCGGGAGGCCGCTGTCCTCGCTCGACCCCGGCCGGCCCAGAGCGCGCCCGGCCCCGATCCCGTCGGCCGAGCGAGGTAAGCACCGCCGGGCAGCGCCTCTGCAGCAGCCGGGGCGCCCCAGGTCACCCCTCGACAGGGCGCACGGCCGGGGCTACCCGCGCTGGGTCCGCCCCGCGTTCCCGACTCGCCCTGGAGCCATGCGCGGGAGCCTGAGCGCCCTCAGCTGCCCCCGGCCCAGGAGTGGGCCCAGGCCGGGGAGGGTGGGACCGACCCAGGCTGCCTGGTCCCTCGCGGGAGCGCGGGAGGGCGCAGGAGACTGCCCCAGCCGCCCTCGGCGGAGAGTCACCCTCCCTCCGAACCACTGGGCAGGCAGGCGCCTTACCAAGGTCCTGGCCCGGCGCTCCGAGTCGGCTGGCGGGGCCCTTGGCGAGCCCCCGGCCGCCCAACTCGAGGGCCGCCCACAGTCTCCCGGGGCGCGGGCGCGGGCCTGCGGGTCCAGCCTCCGCCGCTCCAGGCCTGCGTCGGGCTCCGGGCCCACGCGCCCGCCGGGCACCTTGAGGCGAGCGCGCCCTGTGCGGTGCCGAGGGCCAGCGCCTGGACCAGGCGGCGTCGGAGGGATGCTGGCATCCGAGGCCCGTGTAGCCCACGGCCAGGCCGAGGGCATGAAAGGGTCTTTATCCCCCAGTGACACGGCTGGCGGTTTCCTCCTGCCTCGCCCCCCCCCCCCCCCCCCCCGCCCTAATTGGGGCCGGCTGCTAATGTGATTAAAGGCCAGTTAAACGATTCTCGGAGCACACGGTGGGAAGAGGCCAGGACCCCTGCCCCCTCCCCAGGGTCACTTCAGGCCTGTGGTCAGGGGGTGGGTGGCCGTGCCAGCCCCAAGGACGGCCTGGCTGGTAGCCCGCCGATTGTCCGCAGAGGCCGCAGCGGGCGGGCGGGCGGGCTCCCGGGGCTTTATGTAAGCCGGTGGGCTTTGGGCCCGGCCGGATTTGGGGATAATTTTCGCACGGTCTCCATTTTCTGGCCTTTGGACAGGCGCCCTGAGCCCTCAGGAACCTCCCCCTCCGGAGCCTGGCACCCGCAGGGCCCGGCTGCTGCATCAGGCCTGGGGGCTTCGGGCTCTGGGGGGGGGGGGCTCCCCACCTGGGACAGTCACTCTAGGGGATGGTGGAGCCCCCGGGGCTGTGCTGCGACCAGGCTGAGCCCCTGACACCACTGCAGCCAGGAGGCCTGGAGGAGCGTATGTTCCCAGGTCGGCCCTACGTGGGTGGTCCTGCCTGCCGCCCAAAGGGCTCTGTGTCCCTGCCCCTCCAGGCGCCTGGGGCCTGGGAGCCAGTGTGGCCCGCGGCTCCTGCCCTGGGCCCAGAGGCCTTGGGGACCCCTACCAAGCCTGCCTGGCCTGTTAGGGGGCTGTACCCCCGACACAGAGAAGGCCGTGCGCTCCAGAGGGACGGTTCCGGGAAGGAACGCCGCGGCCCGCCAGCGCTCATGGACAGCCCCCCAAGGCTCAGGGAGCTGACGCTACTGTAAGTGCTCGGGAGTCCCCAGGGACGGAAAGTGTGGCCCAGCCGGCCATCTACGCCTCTGAAACTGCAAATCTGGAAGTAGTTAGATTAGGGGAGGCAAATGAAAGCCAAGCGGGAGCCGGGCAGAGGCACAAGCACTGGGCGCTCCCCAGGGCCCTGAGTTCCGGCGGCCACGGCTGTGAGACTGGCGGCCGGGCGGGAGCAGGGGAGCCTGCTGGGGCTCTCGGCACAGCCCCCATGGAAAAATGCGCGGCACAGCGCTGCGGGAGGACAGGGGCTCGCCTTGAAGGAGCGGTCCTTGACGCCCCAGACCCGAGGACGCAGACCCGCCGAGGCATCGCTGGCGTGAAAGGCAGCCTGACCCCAGGAGGTGCTTGCGTGGCTGTGTGCGTTCCTCAGCTGTTCTCCCTTCTAACAGGTCAGACCCCGAGAGCAGAGGGCGCAGGGCACACGCAGACTGCGCTTCTCCTAGTGGACCTTGTCCTAGAAATGCACTGTGCATCTGGGAGCCTGACCTCCGAAAACTCCACACCTGCGCAGACGTTAAGTGTACATTGTTCAACCCCACCCCCCAAAAAAAGGGGAAAAATAATTAAAAAGCAAAAGGTGGAAGCCGAGAAAGCTGGAGAGGAAAACAGTGAGGACCGACCCGGCTTTGCCCCGCGGCCTGTCCTTTCTCTTTGCCTCTCAGATAGCCCAAAGAAGAAAACAGAGTGAAAATAAGATAATTTCGTGTTAAGTCGACACGTCGAAGCAATTAATTTCTTTACAGATGGGTGCAGGGACCTGCTGAGAAAACAGTGCACACCAGTCGATTCCTCCTCCCTTCTGCTGCTCGGGGAATCGGAAAAAAGTAAACAGCTCCCACCTCTCGATGCTTTCGTCTGCTTATTGAACACAGATAAAATTAGAATCCTCTTCTATTTGAGATCTAAAAACAATCGCACAGGAAAAGTGACTTTTTTAACCAAAGAGATGTCTGTTTTTGTTTCTGTGTGAAATGGCAACATTTAACTAATAGGTAACGGCTAAACGAACCGCCTTGGTGGTGTTTAATCTACAACTCCCGTAAAGACAGCTACCCTACTGGCTGTGGGGGGAAAACCTTCCGTTCTTAAGTAAATCTTGTATTTTTTTTTTCTGGGAAGGCTTTTCCCATGATCTGTCAATAAATGAGCGATAAAGAGCGAAACCAACCGTTGTGTGTTTTTGGCAAATGATTCTTTCATTCTCAAATGTCCGAAGTGCACGGGCTACTGCTTATTGGGAATAACCTTGCAACGCACTGCGGTGAGCAGAGGCCCCGCCGGTTTCCTGGTCCTAGGGGGAGCCCCACTCCTCCAAGAGGGTCCCCCAGATGCCAGCGTGTGTTCACATCTCGGCAGACCCAGCACAGCACGCGTGGAAGCCGAGCGAGTGCAGGGGCCGCTCCACTCGGAGCTGGAGGTCCCGTGCCTCGCGTGTGTCTGTCCCAGTCTTGAGCACCTCCGTGGGTGTTTCTCTTACCTGCCAAGCAGCCTACTCAGCAGCGTGCTTGGGGCATTGCTCTTTCACTAGAAAATGACAAGCGTAGACCGGGACCCGAGCTCGCCCACCCAGCCAGGGCGCTGCCTGAGCGCCAGCCGACCACCCACCAGGCAAATCCTCAGCCCCAGTCACGTGGTGGGGGGCGTTTGGGTCTTTGTTTCTGGTTTTGTTCCGCTTCTCTGGGAACACAAAGGCCCCTGTGTCGGGGCACCTGGGCTGGTCAGCCCAGAGGACACGGCTTCCCCTGGAATGCCAGCTTGCCTTCTGCCGGCTGGTTACAGCCGAACCGTTGGCCTGGTCTGGCATTGCCCAAAAGAAGGCCCCTTCCAGGAAGGGCAGGTGCACACTGAACTGTAGACAAAAGACGTGAGTGTCAGGGAGCGCCCAGGGAAGGGGGGACAAAGATTGGCCCTGGGAAGCTAGAAAGCCACACCTGAAATGCACCTGCTGTGCCCTCACCGGGCCCGTGTGATGGAAGCAGCTCCAGGTGGACAGGAATCTGAGGCCAGTGCCACACTCCAGCCACGGTCACCTGATAGAGAAGCAGATCTGCGCACCAGGAAGCCTTCCTCCTGCCGCCTGCAGCGGAGAGTGCAGAGCCTTCCCCGCAGGCCTCCGGCCCAGCCTGTGTCCCCACCCCCTGACATACCATGCTCCCCAGGACACCCCCATGGCCGACACCAGCGTGGAGGCGCTGCTGTGGGAGCCTGGAACAGGAGGGCATAGCCCACGCTGCCCAGCCCTGGGCCTTGGGACGCTCCAGTTAACACCCCTGTGGCAGCCTGAGCCCTGAGACCCCACACGGTGCTGCCCCCGCCTTGCCGAGCCAGCTGCGTTGGCGTGCGGGGAGCGGCCCTCCTCCGAAGTCCTCGGCGTGGCCTGGCCTCTGGCCTGTGCCCAGCACCGGCATTCTTGTTCCCAGAACAAAGGCCCAGAGGCCCCTGCAGAACCGAGAAAGGCTGAGAACAGGGGCTTTCGGTGCCGGCTGGCCGCGGTCAGGGAGAGAAGCGCGTCTTCTGCCCGCGCGTGGGCTACCAGCGCAGAGCTTGCACACAACACAGCGCCTCTGAGCGGGCATCTGAACTCTGGCCGTTCCTCTTCCACGGGCTGGCTGCTGTCTCTCAGGTGGCCCCGTGGGGTGGTGAGGGGTGGGCCCCGGAGATCCACGGTTGCATCTGCTGCTTGCTTTCTCCCCACTCCAGCCCTGGAGCGAGATCACTCTGCTGGCAGTGGGGCCACCATTCCTAGCACTGCGGCATTGGCAAGAATCACCCGTGGCCCCTGAGCCTCACTTCTCCCTGTCGGAATGAAGCTAGGAGTCCCAGCTCCCAGGGGATCTTGCACCAGCCATGAGGTGACTCCACAGCCCCGCCCAGGCTGCTGCCAGCCCGTCAGTCTGGATCCTGGGCCTCCCCCGGGACACCTGCCCTCCGCCCCCATCGCCTCCTCCTCCCCTTCCAGTTCTCCTCCAGGCTCTGCCTCGGGCTCGTCTGCTCAGTGCCCGCCGTGGCCGACCCAGCTCATCAGCACTTGCTGGGTGACCGGCTGTTGGAACCCCAGCCCCAGCCCTGTGGGTACAGCTGTTCTGCAGAGGGGTACAGGCTCATACGGGTGCGGTACACCATGAGTGGCAGAGCTGGGTCTAGGCCGGCTTCCCCGACCTTCCAGGCTCATGTTGGGTCCTTCCCCTCCCCCACGCTGGGAGAGCCGAGGTCCTTGTCCTCTGACTGCACCAGCAGCTCAGTGCTCGAAGCTTCAGCCACCTGACACGGCCGCTCCAGAGAGATGCAAGCCAGACACGGCTGCCACGCTTCCCGGTGCACACGCAGCACACACACGTGCTCTTACACACACACACACACACGCTTCCCTGTGCACACACAGCACACACACGTGTGCTCTTACACACACACACGCTTCCCTGTGCACACGCAGCACACACATGTGCTCTTACACACACACACTTCCCTGTGCACACGCAGCACACACACGTGCTCTTACACACACACACGCTTCCCTGTGCACACGCAGCACACACATGTGCTCTTACACACACACACTTCCCTGTGCACACGCAGCACACACACGTGCTCTTACACACACACACGCTTCCCTGTGCACACACAGCACACACACGTGTGCTCTTACACACACACACACGCTTCCCTGTGCACACGCAGCACACACGTGTGCTCTTACACACACACACTTCCCTGTGCACACGCAGCACACACACGTGCTCTTACACACACACACACATGCTTCCCTGTGCACACACAGCACACACACGTGCTCTCACACACACACATGCTTCCCTGTGCACACGCAGCACACACATGTGCTCTTACACACACACACTTCCCTGTGCACATGCAGCACACACACGTGCTCTTACACACACACACGCTTCCCTGTGCACACGCAGCACACACACGTGCTCTTACACACGCACACACGCTTCCCTGTGCACACGCAGCACACACACGTGCTCTTACACACACACACGCTTCCCTGTGCACACACAGCACACACACATGTGCTCTCTCTCACACACACGCTTCCCTGTGCACACGCAGCACACACACATGTGCTCTCTCTCACACACATGCTTCCCTGTGCACACACATGTGCTCTTACACACACACACACGCTTCCCTGTGCACACACAGCACACACACATGCTCTTACACACACACTTCCCTGTGCACACACAGCACACACACATGTGCTCTCTCACACACACACATTTCCCTGTGCACATGCAGCTCACACACATGTGCTCTCTCTCACACACACACACGCTTCCCTGTGCACACACAGCACACACACATGTGCTCTCTCTCACACACACACTTCCCTGTGCACACACATGTACTCTTACACACACACACGCTTCCCTGTGCACACGCAGCACACACATGTGCTCTTACACACACACTTCCCTGTGCACACACAGCACACATACATGTGCTCTCACACACACACACTTCCCTGTGCACACACAGCACACACACATGTGCTCTTACACACACACACACACTTCCCTGTGCACATGCAGCACACACACATGTGCTCTCTCTCACACACACGCTTCCCTGTGCACACACAGCACTCACATGTGCTCTTACACACACACATGCTTCCCTGTGCACACGCAGCACACACACATGTGCTCTTACACACACACACTTCCCTGTGCACACACAGCACACACACATGTGCTCTTACACAAACACACTTCCCTGTGCACACGCAGCACACACACATGTGCTCTCTCTCACACACACACACGCTTCCCTGTGCACACACAGCACACACACATGTGCTCTCTCTCTCTCACACACACACTCTTCCCTGTGCACACACAGGCACGCACACATGTGCTCTCACACACACACACACTTCCCTGTGCACACACAGGTACACACACATGTGCTCTTACACACACACACACTTCCCTGTGCACACACAGGCACACACACATGTGCTCTCTCTCACACACACACACGCTTCCCTGTGCACACACAGGCACACATACACATGTGCTCTCTCACACACACCCACACGCTTCCCTGTGCACACACAGGCACACACACACACATGTGCTCTCTTTCACACACACTTGCTCACCCAGCACCACCTCCAAGCTGCCACTAGAGACATCAGTGTGTGCCCTCTGAGGCTCACTCTGCCCTGGGGGCCTGCCCGATGGTATTGTCGTGGGACCTGCCCACGTCTGTGTGGGGATGACACACATGTGTGCGCCTGTCCCTGCAGCTCCCTCTCCATGGCCACGGCCACCCACTGCCCTGCTTTGCCCAGGTGCTGCCCTACTGATGAAATCTGCCTTCGTATGGATGAGCAAGTGTTCCAAAAACACCTGTGCACCACTCACTGCCCAGCAGGCCCTGGGCAATCAGAGTGCTGACCCCCAAAGGGGATAGCTGGACGGGGCAGGCAGGGATCACAGGGGAGGGCAGAGTGAGCAGAAGCCAGCCTCCGCCGTCTGCGCCAGCACCTGTGGCCTCTGATGGCCAGCTGGGCTCCCACAGGCACCTGTGTCCTGTGAAATCGCATGGGAATGTAATCCCAAATCCCCCTGTTAGTAGCACAGGGCTCGGTGCCCCAGCCAGGCCCCAAGCAGTCGGGTTCCCTTTGAAGAAGCTGGGCAGAGCCGCAGAGTCTGAGTCAGACGGGGCTGGTCCTGGGGACATGAGGTCCTGTCCATGAAATTGCACTTGGCTGTGTTTTTTTTCTGCTGCCCTGTGTGGCCTTGCTGTCCCTTGGTCAGCCACAGGGAAGTCATGGTCTCCAGAGGCCGGGGCAGCTGGGGGTGGGGACGACAGAGCAGAGGACCCAAGTCCTTGGCAAGGCCGGGGCCGCGTGGGAGGCAGGACCTCAGCAGCACCAGAGTCACCAGAGCTGAGTATCCCCACCCCCTGGGGCAGCCCTGCAGCCCACAGACCCTGCCCTGTCCAGAGTCCTGGACACCTCTGCGAGTGTCCTGAGCCTCCCCCAGCAGATGGCCACACACGGGGGGCATTAAACAACGCTCACTCACTCTCCGTGGAAGCCAAAGCCTGAACGGTGTGGGCAGGCAGCTTCCCCGCTGACCGCCTGGCGTGGACCCTTCCCGGCCTCCTCCAGCTTCGGGTGGCCCTGGCCCTCCGTGGCCGTGGCCCCATTGCTTCCACTTTCTCCTGTGTGCTACTGCAGCCTCTCCTCTCCTGCAGGACAGCAGCCACTGGGTTTAGGGCCCACCCAGACGCAGCACAAACTCATCTTAACTCGCTACATCAGCAAAGACCCTGCTTCCAAGTGAGGCCCGCTCCTGAGGCTCTGGGGAATGGGAATGGCTTGGGGGGCACCATTCAGCCCAGCACACCCCCTCCACCAGCAGCAGCCCTGAGGAGGGGGCTGGGGGGATGTCTGTCCCTGGTCTCTCTGGTCAGGGACAGTCACCACCAAGGAGGAAGCCGGAGGGGACGCAGGGGGCCCAGCGAGCCCCGTGCACCTGACCCTGTGCACACCCCGTCAGGACCAGAGAACCTGTCAATATTTTCTAGATTAAACGCACCCAGGAAGAGCAAGCCCTAGACACAGACAAGGAGAAACAAACACAGAAAGTGCCCGTCCCTGCCCCTCCCGACAGAGCGGCAGGTCCTTTGCTGCCTCAGTGCCTCAGTTTCTTCATCTGCAAAGTGGGCCCAGGCCTGCCCAGGATTCAGCGAGACAGCCACACACCAGGGCCTGGAGGAGGACAGTTGGCAGCACCACGCTGCCCAACAGTGGGTCACGGTGCCTGTGGCTGCACCCACCTGGCCCTGTTGGGGACCCATTTGTGTCAAAGCAGACAGATGCACACAGACCTGCAGTCCACACATCCCTAACCCGCGGTCACTGGCAGTGCCGGCACCCGGCTAGGATTCTGAGCAGTGCCCACTGTGGTCCCCCTGCACCTGCGTCACTAGTGCGGCTGGGCTTACACTTCCACGGCCTCGGGGATTTGCCATCTGCATGCACCCAGCCAGCCCTGGTGTCCCCCTGAGTTGGGTCTCTGTTGATTCCCTGACTGGAGCTGGGCTTGCGGAAGGCCTGGGAGGTGGTACGGGGCCAATCAAGAAAGCCGCAGTTGAGAAGCAGAGAGGCAGACAGGAGGGAGGGCGCTGGGATTCGGGGGCAGCTCCAGACACCCTGGAACGTAAGCCAGAGCCCCAGTGAGCAGCCGGCAGCTGCACCCTAGCTCCCTCTCTGAGGACACCCTGCAGAATCCCTGCCTGCCCGCGGGCTGCTCCCCACCCCCGAGTCCACCCCCAACAGCCAGGGCTGGCTGGGACACAGACCCCAGGCCCTGTGGGGGCAGCCTGCAGGCTCAGGCCATTGGGGTGACCTCCTCAGCGGGTCCAACTCCGAGCTCAGGGAGCCAGCCAACTGTGGAAACAGCCGGATACCATTGTGAGCCAAGCCCAGTGGGGACACTGACGGGGCCAGCCCAGGTCACCCATCCAAGTGACCATAGCACAGGGACGCCCATTGGCCACTGCTCCGTTCCTTGCTTACAGAAAACTCTGGAAGAGTGGCCCCAAACTTGTCTCCAGAGGCAGAGAGGCAGCCCCCGGGGTGGTGACATCTCAGCGCCACTTGGTGCCACCGTGGCCCGGAGAGGTGCTGTAATGCCCTTCTGAGTGTGGTCACGGTTTTGGGGGCTGGGCGAAGCCGGTGGCACTCCCCAGCCCGAGTAGGAGTCAGGTGAGAACAGGACCCAAGGTGGACCCTCCCCATGGAGCAGAGGGCCCCTCCCGCCTTCTGTCTACCTTCCCGGCCCTGGGACCTGAGCTGAGGCATCGGCTCTGCCTGCGTCAGCTCATGCAGCTACACAAATCGCCGGAGACCAGTGGCTTCGGCAGCGGCGGATCGTTTCTCGCAGCTGAGGGGACAGGGAGCTCGGCTCTGCTGAAGGCCTTCCGGGTTTACAGATGGCGGCTTCGCCCCGTGTCCCGCTGTGGCAGAGAGCAGGGAGAGAGGAGGCCAACTGCCCCGTCTCTTCTCACCAGGCACTAACCCCGCCCTGCTGGCCTCACCGCCTCCCGA
The DNA here is from genome assembly GCA_949820135.1 of Sylvilagus floridanus. Classification (NCBI taxonomy): domain Eukaryota; kingdom Metazoa; phylum Chordata; class Mammalia; order Lagomorpha; family Leporidae; genus Sylvilagus; species Sylvilagus floridanus. The sequence goes on from OX463228.1 coordinate 52,739,823, forward strand.
CTCCCACAGGCCCCTGGAAGGTTGGGGCTACGGCAGGTGGATTTGGGCAGAGCCAGACATGCCAACCAACATGGGCTCCTTCTGTGCCATCACCACCTCCAGCCCCGCCCAGGATCGCCGGTCTCAGCTCAGCCAGGGCAGGAGCCAGTGGCCTCCACATCACCTCCTAAACGCCTGCATCCTCTTGGTTCTGCTCTCTGGAGGACCCTACACGGCGACAGCACTCACCCACCACCTGCATCTGCACCCGCGGCTGTGCAAACACCACCCCCCTCCCCCCCTCACAGGGTGTTCAGAGTCAGCACCCCAGCAGGTGGTCTCTCACTGTCTCCTTGGCCATCCCCACATCTAGGGGCCAAAGGTCACATCTATCACACTGCCCCCCATATCCATTGAGCAAAGCAGTGAGGGGCACGTGATGGGATCTGAACAAACCAGGGGCAGAAGAAGGCAAGAGCGACTGTGTCTCAGGAACAGCCCTGGAGCAGGACCTCGGAGGGCCTGGCACGGGGCCCGTGCCTCCGCTGCCTAATCCACGGGACAGGAAACCTCCCAGCTCCGTCGTCTGGGGGCTTTCTCGAGGCTGGAGCCGGGAGGGAGGAAGCAAGCAATCCCCAAGGCTGTGCCCTGTGCACAGTGGGAGGTGCCTCCCCCGCCCAGGACCCCAGTGCACACCCTCCTGTAGGGCTCGCTGCCCCCCACCCCCGGACACGGTTCCCGGGCCTGACGCTGTCCCGCGGAAGATAGCCGGGCTGGACAGGAGGGCGTGAGAGGACACACTGCCCCTGACCATCCAGCCCGGCGGAGCTAGAAACCGTCAAAAAGTAAAAATTCCATTTGTAAACAAGATCGAATTATTTGATTGTGAAACCGGGGTACGTGGAATTTAAAATAATTTAATATGAAACAATATCATTTGAAACGCTGGCCAGCCAAGGGTGCGGGGGGGGGGCTCTCTCCTCCTGTGCCCAGACATGTGGACACACAGCCCCCCGGGAGCAGGAACAAATCATTCGCTCCCCAGTTGGCCCCTCGCCTTCTCGGAGGTCAGAGTGCACTTCGGCAGGCGAGGCTGGACAATCCCTTGGCAGTGCCAGGCCGCACCACAGGGGGCCTGGATCGACCACTGGCTCAGCCAGGGCAGGGGACTCCAGGGAGCACATTCACGGTGAGAAACTTGGGCCCAGTGAGGTCGGAAGCCAGGCAGGAGGAGCGGGAGGCAGAACAGGACTGCTTAGACCAGAGTGGAGAATTTTCAACCCGGCTCTCCCTTGTACTGCTGCTGTGACCTGGGTCAAGCAGGTGATCGCCAAGCCTCAGTTTGCTCATCTGCAGCATGGGGACACTCACAGCCCCTACTCCCCGCCTGCCATGAGGCTGAGATGGCTCCCAGCACCTCCTGGGGACAGAGGTGCTCCAATGGGGCACAGGACGCGGCTTGTGCCATCTGCCGTTGCCCCGGAAGCGGGCCCGCTGCAGTGGGCTGTATCCAGCCAGCTCAGGACTGGGCCGGCGCCTGCCTGGAGGGTAGGAGGCCACACACACGTGGGTTTCGCAGTTGGTGCCCGGGAAGCACCGAGGAGGTGGTGTCCCAGCCCTCAGCCTCCCCGCCCTCTGCCTTAAATGAACTCACTGGGAGTACGTCCGAGCCAGAGCACCCAGCGCCAGCTTCCCCGTCTCCTCCTGGAACTCTGTGTCCAGCCTGGGGGTGCGAGCTGCCGCGCGCGGGGACGTGCAGCACGCCTTCCCTGCCGCCCTGACCGTGACTCGCGCCCCTGCAGGCCTCCTGGGAGCCACCTTGGGCGTGTCCCCAACCTGTCCCTGCACAGCGGGTTCTGGAAAGCACCTGAGGTCTCCTGGCCAGTGAGTGGCAGGCCCAGAACCCAATCAACCGCATCCTCCCACCTCCCCCTGGCAGAGCCAAGCCACCCCACTCAGGTGAGCAGGACCGGCGTGGGGCCAGGAAGGGCTGGGGAGGGCCACCCAGGCCCAAGGCCTGCAGTCCCCACGCAGCCACCTGCGGGCCCAGGGCACTCCCATCCCGCCGCGCCCTCGCCACAGCGATGCTGAGAGGCGTTATTTTCATCCCTGCCGGAGCCTCGCCAGATTACATTGTCAAGGCCAGCACTTCGGAGAGACTTCCTCGGTTTCGCAATCCACGCGGTGACTAACACATGTTACATTTTGAAAACGTCTCCGGGTAAAAATTTAAGCCAAATTGTAAATACATACAAGGCTCTGTGCTAACGGGTGCGTGGCTTCTTAGCGGCTGTTGTGCAATCGCACCACCCCAGAGGATGTGCGATTCTCTAACACCAGGTCCTGAGCCGCTCTGACAGCGCCGCTGTGGGCCGCAGCCCAGCCAGCCTCTGCAGCCGCATCTGGCTGGTGTCGGGACACCTAGGGGAGGCGGCCAGCGGCGCTGAGAACGCCTGTGTGGGGCGTGTGCACGCTGGCAGCCTGCCAGGGCTTCTGTGTGTCACTGGCACCTCTAGGCGTTGGCTACCGGTGACAAAACCAAAGCCCAGATGTTCAGAAACTTGGCTGACTTCCACGAGGAGCAGAGCAGGACTCTGTCCCCGGCCTGTCTGCAACGGGGGTGCCCACGGCTGTGCCTGCCACACCCACAGCCTCAGGCTTTCCACGCTGCATCTGCGGGAGGCTGATGGACAGCAACATGGGGGCGGGACAACCTGGGTCTCTGAGCAAAGGGACAGAGCTGCAGCAGGTCGGCCAACGTCCGTGCCAGAGCCTCCGGGCCCCACGGAGGACACACGGGAAGCAGACAGCGAGGAGGAAGGCAGGAGAGAAGGACAGGGGCAGGGAGACCTCTGTCACGTGGGCGACAGAGAGAGAGAGGCCAGGGAACGAGAGCGCCCAGAGCTGCCCGGGCCCTGTGGCCACTGCAGCAGACCCCACGCGTCAGCCGCCCCCAGCCTGCAGCAGCCTGTCTGGCCGGCTCCCCACGGCACCTCCGGAGCCCGGCCCGCACCTGCGCCTCCTCGGCAGCTGAGGATGAGTTTCCTTGAGTTCCTGCCCTCTGAAAGCACCAGGGGCAGCACCCTCGGCCCGCAGCTGCCGGTCATTTGAGCGGCTTGTCCACTCTCAGACGCCGGACCACACACCAGGGGCGCCCTTGCTCCCTCACTGACCTCAGACCAGCGACACAGCACAGCCGGGAAGCAACCAAGACCCAGGAGACGCTTCTGAGAACGAGAAACGCCTGGGCGAATGCTGATGTTTCTTCCAAGTCCAGGGGTTCCTCTCAGCCAGCGCCTGCCACCCCCAGAGCTGCCCGACAAGCCTGGCGGCTGGGCGCTGTGACAATGCAGGGTCCCCTGGCCCACCGCCCCTTGTCTCTCCGGCTCCTGTAGGTGGCCAAGAAGCATTGGTACAAAGAGGCTGCACTTGGGGCCGGTGCTCTGGCTCACTTGGTTAATCCTCTGCCTGCGGCGCCAGCATCCCATGTGGGCTCCGGGTTCTAGTCCCGGTTGCTCCTCTTCCAGTCCAGCTCTCTGCTGTGGCCCGGGAAGGCAGTGGAGGATGGCCCAAGTGCTTGGGCTCCTGCACCCGCATGGGAAACCAAGAAGCTCCTGGCTCCTGGCTTCGGATCGGCACAGCGCCGGCTGTAGCAGCCATTTGAGGGATGTACCAACGGAAGGAAGACCTTTCTCTCTGTCTCTCTCACTGTCTATAACTTTACCTGTCAAATAAATTTTTAAAAAGAAGAAGCTGCACTAAGTGGGGGCTTGGTTCACTCCCCAGATGCCCGCAGCAGCAGGGCTGGGCCAGGAACTCCACCCGGTCTCCCACGTCGGGGCAGGGACCAGGCCCTCCCATCTGAGATGCAGGTGTCCGTGGGGAGGCTGTGGAATCCGTCTCAGAGGATTGCCTGAGCCCCTCACTGTGCTGGGAGAGGCAGAAGTAGGCAAGACGCCCCCCCACCACCACCACATCTCCAGACCTTTGGGGGCAAAGGGGGCTCACGGACGGACGCAATCAGGAACCAGTGTGATGGACACAAAGGCAGGGGCAGGGCTAGGGCGCCTGGAGGGAAGGATCCGCCCCACGGCAGGGGGGGGGGGGGTCAGCAAAGATCCCCGAGAAAGGAAATTTCCATCATCCCTGGCGATTTTAATTTGGCGTCTCCAGAAAGCCTGTTCCGCTGGAGCCGCGGGGGCCTTCACGGAATTACTCGGTTTTTGTAATAATGAGCTTGTCTAGGTCGAGCAGGGAGCCCTTTAAAGTTCTTCTGCTTTTTTATTACAGCGACGACTTACAATGCTTGAAAAGACATTTTCCTTAATTCAATTACCGACTGAGCTAAATGCATTTGCTGGAGATAATTAAGAATCTTTATAAATATAAAACAATTATTCCATCAAAATACAGTGCTCCGTGTTATTCTTCATGTTCTATCAGACCCCACCCCTGCCCTTCTACAAAGCAATCCCCAGGCACTCCCGGATGCCGGGCCCCACGTGCCCAGGCCACTCTGTGCAGGAGCCATCCGCCCCCGGAAGGGCGTGGCCGTGGCCCGGGAGCCGCCTGCCACCAGTGCTTTCCTCACTTACCTCTCCAGTCCTAGCTCTGGCCCAGAGCAGGGCTCTGAAAGCTGGTGATGCAGCCCAGGGGAGCCCGGGAGGTGTGCCAGCCGCACGCGGCACGGGCCCTGGCTCGGATCCTGGGACACGGGGCGTGAGTGGGAAAGCCGGACACATCCAGTCCAGGTCTGGAGGGGCTCTGCATCACTTCCATGGTGTTGGCAGAGGGGTACCGCAGTAGCCAGAGGGGCGGGGGCCGCTACGGGGACCCCCGCCTGCACTATCTTTGCAGCTCTTCTATAAATTTCTACAAAGTTTATCCAGGCACAACAACAAATGTGACTGAACCAGTCTCTCATGGCTGCTCAAGGAGTGCAGGCCATCAGAACCGCCCCCACCTTCCAGAAACCCCACCAACCCCAGCCCCTGCTCGGTTCCCAGGCAGGTGCGCTCTGCCGCAGCCACCACCTCCACGTCAGGCCCAGCCCTTTCCCATACCGCTTAGCAAGGACGCCGGGTCACCATCGCAATGGCAGCAGAGGACTGCGCCTGTGGAACCCGCACGAAGCTCCACCGATGGTCCCCAGGGAGAGCAGCTGGGGGACTGGCTCCCTCAGCACACGGCAGAGGCTGACCCAGAGCTGCTGTCACCACACCGCCCGCGGCACCAACCCGAGCCTCCCGCGCCACCTGCTCGTCACGTGGCCACCACAAGGCACCGCACCCCGCAGCCACGCCAGAACAAGGGGGAAACACGGGCCCACATTGAGCAGGGCGTGCCTCCATGCGGGAACGGCATTGATCCAGGGAGAACGATGGACAAGATCCGGGCTGTGTGCTAAACATGGGGGCTGGGGCACGGTGGGGCCGCACACACCGGCCAAGCCCTCCCTCCCTCATCTCACGAGGCGTCAGCTCCCACATCGGAAGACACGTTTAACAAACCCGCACACACGCCCACCCTTTCCTCTGCCTTAGGCCAAAGTGGGTGGACGTGCGCAGTGCCGAGAGCATCGTGTCCAGACACACACGTTCTCGCCCGGTGCCTGCCGTGATGATGGTCACGCCAGGTCCCCAGGCCACACTTCGCAGCTAAGTGACCCAGGGCAAGTTACTTAACCGCCTCATCTTCGATCCCTCCACTGGAAAACAGGGCTAATGACACCTGGCTGCAGAGCGTTTACGAGGATTGCTTAAGCTAATGGGTGCGGAAGCCCCCGCTCCAGCCTGGCCGGCGGGAGGGATCGATAAAGAGGGGCGCCTCTTGCGAAACAGCCCAGCCCTTGGCGCGGGCAGTAGCCCTCCTGTCTTCCCAAACATCCCCAAGACAGCCTTGGCTCCGTCCTGCAAACAACACCACTGGACTTTATTCCGCGGGCTGAAATCTGCTCAGCTCTCGTCACCTGCAGCTCGGCGTCCTTCAGAGCACCCGGGGCCTCCACGTGACCCTGGGCGCCGAGCGAGCCGCGGTGACTTGCTTGTTGCCCAAGACAGCCCCGCCAGGCTCCCCGCTGCTGTTTGCCACGGTGGGCCTCTCTGGGTCACCTAATCCCTCCTCCATGCCCCGGGCTCAAGTTCCCTCATTGTCATAAACCCAAGGGAGGGTGTTTATGAAGGAAAAGGGGTTTGACCAAAGTCCAGGCTTAACTCAGAATTTCCCTGTGTTTGCTTTCTGTTCCTCTGGGCGTGCTGATGGACCAGGCCCCAGGGGGCTCACTCAGCAGGGCTTCAACTGCCCGGGGACAGGACAAAGACCCCAGCGTCCCTTGCCGGGACTGCACTTCAACCCTTCCACAGGGTCCGCTCTGAGCCTTGTTCTGCTGATGAGACCAGACAGGCCTGTAATTTTAGGTAATTGCAATGGCAAGACTGGAGGAGGCTCACGCCCCGGCATTCCCACAGACTCGTCCCGGTTTGTTTGGCTTGGGAAGTTGAGCAGGTGGAAAACGGCAGGTCAGCCGCCCGCCGCAGAGAGGGAGTGACTCACGCCTTTCGGAGCGCAGGTCAAGCTCTCGGTCCTGCCCCGGGCTGCTTCTCCATTCATTTATTCAGCAAATAGTTTATCGAGCGGCTAGCTTGGGTGTCTGCCTTTCACACGCCCAGGCCTTTGCACAGGCCGGGTCCTCCGCCACAGCCGCCCGGGGGCCAACGGGCTGTGGATCCCTCCAGACCAGGTCAATGTTCCCCTCCTCTGGGAAGCCTCCCTGAGTTCCCCCGCCAGGCGCGACCCTCCCGCCCCCAGGAACGCCCCTGGCCCAGCAAGCGGTCAGACGGGCTTGGCTGGAAGCCAGGCTCTGGGCATCCCATGCGTGGTTTGGGCGAGTTGCTCCCTTCACAAGGCAGGCGACAGTGACAATACCGACCTCTGCCGCACATCCCCTGGTGATGGGCGGCAAACCCTGCAACACCACTCTCGACCAGCAGTGAGCTCACGAGAGGCTGGCGCAGTCATACCAGGGCCAAAGCGAGAGTCGCCGTCCGATCCCAGCGGGATCCCGCTAGATCTCAGTGGCGATGCGAAGTGGGATGTTGGATCCGGGGTCCTCGCCCCGAGGGAGGACCTTGGAGGCTCCAGCTCTGAGCAAGTTGCAGTGAGAACCAAGCCAGCAGCTGCAGCAGCAGACTCTCCAAGGCTCACCCAGACCCAGCGCCCTCCTCTCCATGCCCCTGCAATTGGCCCCGAGCTGGGGCTGGCTCTGCAGAGTCACTTCTACACGCTGCCCCTCCCCTGCTCCGCGCAGCTGTGGTGGAAGCAACCTGGCGTCCCCGTGGGAGGCACTCGCTGGCTCGCCCGGGAGCCACTCACATCTCCAGCAGATTTTGCGAGAGCCGTCACAGCAAGAAGGAAGGCTCCATGGGGCTTAGCCAGGGAGAGGGAGTGTTTGTCGCAGGAGCAGGGACTGGGCTTGGCTGACTAGTACAGGCGGCAAAGGTCCCCAGCAGCAGCACACTGCTCAGCCCCGCTCCGGGACCCAGACCCCCGCAGCCACAGCCCGAGGCCTGGCTTCAACACCACCTTCGTGCTCAGGGACCCTCCAACTACTAAGGTGACTTCAAGATATGCCCAGGAGTACCTGACTGCTGAAGCCAACTCAGGCCCCCCGCCCGGCCTCACAGGGATGCCCACCAAACCCCACGCAGGAACTCGGGGACACCAACTAGTGCACAGCATCCGTCGATGGCTTTGACGCAAAGGAATGAAACAGAACCCGAACTCTGGGCATTAGCAAAGCACGATCCAAATGGAGGCTGAACAGGGGCAGCGTTGGTCCTAACGTGCCACAGCAGAAGCGCCTGGCTTTCAGGGCTGTTCCTGGCTCCTCGTCCCTGTGTCCGGCTTCCCGGGAGGCAGCACTTGATGGTTCATATAACTGGGTCCCTGCAACCCCTGTGGGAGACCCGGATGGAGTTCCTGCACCAGCCCTGACTATCGTGGCCATCTGGGGCGTGAACCAGCCAATGGAAGAGCCTCTCCCTCTCCCTCTTTCTCCCTCTCTCTCTCTCCCTCCCCCCTTCATCTCAGTTTCTGTGTGTGTGTCTCAAATAAATAAATATTTTTAAAACAGACCAAACAGAATTGGCTTTGACAATCTTAGAAATGGCATGAGCACCTCAATATTTGGTCAAGCAGAGGCTCAATCCACCTGCAAACAGAACCAGTAAAAATGCAAGGTAGAATTGAAGACATCAGCCGAGAGAAAAGATGTTAGAAAAAAGAAGTCAGGAGGCGGCTCGTGGGACAGCAGTAGGAGCCGGATGTCCATCTAACTGATGTTCTAGAAGACGAAAGAAGGAACAGGGCCTGGGTGAATTACTGGCACGAGAAGGGACCGATTGAAGCCGGCACCATGGGTGGAGAGTTCCCCAGAGCACGCGGCACGAGCCGAGCGGGATTGACCGGCCACGCTGCGGTCAGGAGCCTGAGGGGTGCACCTGCAGAGCAGCCCCTCCTTAGCGGGCAGCTGTTGCCCTCTGCTCGCGAGGGAGCAGTGGACCGTCCACAACCCAAGAAGCATCCTTGGGACCGCCGTATTTTCTCAGTTACAGTGAGTCTTCCATGGCCCAGGAGGTCTTCCTGGGTGGGTAATTTGCATCTCTGGGTGGGGCTGGGGAGCCTGTATCTGCTTTGTCTTAGGGGTCTCCACCAGTGCCCTCACAGGTCCCGAGGCAGTGATGTGAATCCTGATTCAGGGAGCACCATGAGTCTGTAGCAGGACCCAGACATGTCATGGTGAAGCTGCGGGATGTCGACCACAAAAGACAAGTGCACATTTTATTGCACACTTGATTCACTTTTGAAGGAAATATTTTCCAAGCACCTAAGCAATGCCAGACCCTTGGGAGGTATCAGTCGAGGCATGGAATTCTCACTTATTGTCACAGAGGAGACACAACAAGAAATAAATATTGTGTGCTGTGGAGCCGGCACTGTGGTGCAGTAGATTAATCCTCCACCTGCGGCGCCAGCATCCTACATGGGAACCGGTTCAAGTCCCGGCTGCTCCACTTCCAATCCAGCTCTCTGCTGTGGCCTGGGAAAGCAGTAGAAGATGGCCCAAGTCCTTGGGCCCCTGCACCCATGTGGGAGACCTGGAAGAAGCTCCTGGCTCCTGGCTTCGGATCGGTGCAGCTCCGGCCATTGCGGCCATCTGGGGAGTGAACCAACGGAAAGAAAACCTTTCTCTCTGTCTCTCCCTCTCACTGTCTGTAACTCTACCTATCAAATGAATAAATAAAATCTTAAAAAGAAGAATGTTAGCTGGATCTTTCACTATGGGAAAGAGTAAGAACACAGCAGTGGGGGGGGGGGTGTGGCTGGGAGAGCCTGGGGCAGAGACAGGTTTAAGGTAAATTCACTAAAAGCTTCGAGGGAACAACATTTTGGGCAGAACTGCCAGCACTTATCAGCCACTTAAACAGCCTTGATTTTAGATTGTACCTCTTGTTATGACTGAGTTGTGAGAATCTGTGTACATTCTGGAATAATCTTTATCGGACATATGAGTATAGATTATAACTATTTTCTCCCAGTCTGCAACTTATCTTTTCATTTTCTTTACAGATCTTTTTAAAAATTTAACCCATTAATCTGAGAGAGATACAGAGAGAGAGAGATGGACAGAGAGCTGCCATGCACTGATTCATTTCCCAAATGCCTGCAACCCTAGGGCTTGGCCAGGCCAAAGCCATGAGCCAGGAATGTAATCCAGGTCTCCCTGGTGGGCAGCAGAGACCTAGCTACTTCACTCCTGCACATCGGCTGGAAGCTGGGACGGAGTGGGGCCAGGACTCAAAGCCAGGCAGCCTTATGGGATGTGGGCTGCTCAGTGGGAGCCCTAACCATCAGAACAAGTGCCTGCCCCTAAAGTTGTGGACTTTGGTGACATCTGTTTTTACCAATTTTCGCTTTTATATTTTATGGGGGTTCTGTGTTCTAAGCACAGGTAGATTCTCTAGAAAGTTTATAGTTTGGGGTTCTTTGTGTTTAGGTCAGTGGTCCATTTTAAGTTAATTTCTCTATATTGTACAACATTGGGATTGATATTTATATTCTATGTATGGCATTCCATTTTCTAGCATTATTTGTAAGGAAGGAAGGATGGAAGGAGAGAGGGAGGGAAGGAGGGAGGGAGGGAGGGAGGGAGGGAGGGAGGGAGGGAGGGAGGAAGGAAGGATCTTTGCCTTTCCCAATAGTTGAGCTTGGTCCCTCTATCTAAAAACAGTTGAGTGTGTGTGTGTTTACAAATATATAATTGAATTTATGTATTGACTTCCAGGCCTTTTATTCGGTTCTATGGGTCTGTCCTCACACCAATACCATAGAGCTTTCTCTCACAAAATTGCTTTAGGCATTCCAAGCCCTCTGTATTTATATAAATTTAGAATCAGCATGTCGATCTCTGCAAAAGGACAAATGAAATCCTAACTGGGATTAAAGTTGGAGTCTGTGGGTAATCTGAGGGCAGACTGGACATCTGATCGCATTGGGGCTCTGGATCCATGAACATGGTATGTCTTCCTATGTGGCATTTCATTTCCCCAACAATGCTCTGTGGTTTCTGTGTACAAGTCTTGGATGTATTTGTGGTATTTATCCCTGTGTATTTCCCACACTTTATATTATAAGTGGTTTTGTTTAAAAATCCCCTTTCACCTTGAGATAATTTTAAAATATCAAGAGAGTTACATAAATAAGAATTCCCATAAATCCTACATAATCGTGGTACAATTACGAAGACCACACCGTCTCCACGGGCTCAGCACTACCCCCTAAGCCGTAGGCTTTGCTTGGCTCTTATCAGTTCCCATGCCTCCCCCCCCCCCCACCTTCCTAGGCCCAGGAGCTGGGGCTGGGCTCGGTCAGCTGCGTCCTTCATCTCCTGTGGTCTGTGGCCCTCTCCGGGGTCTCCTCCTTTCGGGGCTGGACTCTTAAAGAGCAGCGGTCACACGGCAGTGAGTCTGCTGCTTCCTCGTGACTCCTGGAGGCTGCGCCGTCCCAGTGTGTCACCGGCCATGGTCTCACTGCTCTTGAGGGAGGCGCTGCACGCAGTGCCTGGCACCACGCCACTTCTCTCGTAGTCACTACCAACGAACGGAGAGGGAGGGGAATCTTGGAGACGGTGCAAGCATTCTGTTTCTTCTTAAGCATTTGCCCCCAAATTCCAGCATCCTTTGGTGTGGCTTGTCCCTGGCGATGGTTGCTATGATGGTTGCTATGATGGTTGCTTCCAATGATCTTTCCTTGTCCCTAACTCCTTGCACATGTATTAATAGGAGTTCATCTGCACTGCAGTATTGTTCCTTCTCTCATTTGTGTATTTATTGATTATTTATCAGTGTATGCTGAGATATGCTTTTTATCCTTCGGGTTACATATTCCAGCACTATGGTTCTGAAGGGTTTGCTTTTTGCTCAAACATCTTCAGCTTTAACCACTGAAATCGCTTTTCGTGCTTTTTCAGCACCCACAATCCTTGCGACTTTTCGCCCCGTGGCATGTTTGTAAGACAGTACTTTTTTGTATTTCCACTGGGAACTGTTCTTTGCTAGGACACGGACGTCCAGTCAGGTGTGCCTTCACAAAGTGGACTTCACAAGGACGACGCGCAGGGGCTTCTCGCCCGCTGTCCCGGTCCCCGCCATTTCCTGGAGTGTCCAGGCCTCCACGTTCACCGGACTCAGCCGGCACCGTCGGGTGCCCGGCTCTGTGCTCGCGTTCCTTCCTCTGTTCTCCTTGGCTTATTTCAGGTGTCAGCTGGACCACAGTGAGGAGCCGCTAGAAGCCTAGACAAGCCTGAGTCTGTGTCTGCGAGGGTTTCCTCACCGCAGACAGCACGGGGTCCAGAGATGACAGACGCACGAGGCAGAGTGGCGTCTCCCTCCCTGGAGCCGGAGAGAGCATCCCCCGACTTGGACACCAGAACTGCAGGCTGGCAGCCTTTGGACTCCAGGCTCTGCACAGCGCCTCCCCCTCCCCCACCGCCGCCCGGCTACTCGGAGTGTCGGCCCCTAACCGAGAGCCAGGGCGTCTGACCTGGATCGAGCCGTGCCACCGGCCTGCAGGTGACCTGTCGTGGGGGCTTCTCGGACGACAGGATCGCGTGAGCCGCCCCCTGCAAGGCCCACAGGTCCTGTTGGCTGTGTCTCTGCAGCATCCTGACCGACAAACCTTCCTTCCTTCGGGTCAGTTTTCTGTTTAGAACCAAGATTCTGTTTTCTTCACTGACATCCCACAAACTGTCTCCTCGTCCTAGTTTTCAGGAGCTACGGTGACTTAACCTCTGCGTTCCTGAGCAGGCCATCAGCCTGGGGGATAAGCTGCCTGTGTTCCCCAGAGGAGCAGCTGGGTTCAGTCCCCAGCCCCAGCTCCTGGCTCCAGCTTCCTGCCAGTGCACACTCGGGTCCAGCCGTGATGGCTCCAGTGGTTGCGTTGAGTCCCTGAATCCCAGCCCCAGCCCCGCCCCAGCCATTGCAGTCGTTTAGAGAGATTTGGGGAGTGAATCAACAGAGGGGAGCACTCTCCCTTTCTCTCTCTCTCTCTCGTCTCTGTCTCTCTGCTTCTTTGCCTCAAATAAACACATAGATAAATATTGTTAATTTTAAAAATGATGACTTACTGCAATGCACCTTCAGATGATACAGGGCCACCTCGCATACGATGTGAGAATCCTACAACAACATGAGCGGATTCCACTTCACTCTCCCATCATTCTGCTACTGTGGTCACACACAGCACTCTCAAAGCATAGTAGACCCCAAGTCACATTGCTGATATTTCGTTATAAATGGTCAGTTATCTGTTAAGAAACCAGAAAGATGAAAAGGTTTTTTAATGAATGTTTTCAAATGCATGTAGCAGAATAACATGAAATACTTCATGTAAAACATGAATTTACATTCCATATATGTTTGTATATCTTAGGTCTAACGTGCCAAGGGGCGGAAGGCTACCTGTCAACATTGTTTCCTTGCTTCCTTCGGGGACTAGGCTGGGAGGGTTTCTCATCCTTAACTTTGTATTTGGGTGAAATGAGCAAGCATTGCTCATAGTTGAGATACATCTAACCCAGTTTTCCTTTTCTTAAGAACATTTATGAACCACGAGGATATCACCATGTCACTACATGGAATCATTTTTAAGATGTGTTTGAAAGGCATAGTGACCCAGAGAAGGAGAGGTGGAGGGAGATCTTCCATCTGCTGGTTCACTCCCCAAATGCCTGCGACAGCCAGGCATTTAGAACTCAGGAAAGGCCTAAGCCAGGAGCCAGGACCTCCCACGTGGGTGGCAGGGAGCCAATGCTCGGGCCGTTTGCTGCTGCCTTCCCAGGGAAGTTAGCAGGGAGCTGGTTCAGAAGCCCTGAGCTGCCGGGGCCTGAGCAGCAGCTCCCACGTGGAAGCAGTGTCCGGGCCAAGCTTAACCCGCTGTGCCAGGGCACCCCCACTCCTGGACCAGTTCTTAATGTGCGTTTTCGCCTCTTTTGAAAGAGACTTTCGGCTCAGCCTCAGAGCTGCCACTCCTTCACAGCAGATCCATCACCCTATCTGGGACCCTCTTCTCTCGGCGTCACAAACTCACTCTCACATTCCCTGCCACGCACGGCTGCTGATCTCTGAAACACTTCCTTTGCCCTCATTTTGAAAGGATATTTTGCAGGGTAAGGAATTCTGGGTTAATGCTTCCCTCCCGTCACTCCTTGGAGTCGCCCTGGGCCTGGGCTGCAGGCCGGCGATGCTCCGGAAGCCGCCCGACGCTGCTCTCCGCGTCCCACGTCACCAGGTTCTCCGGCTGCTCCTGGCATGTTCCCTTTGACTCTGCTTTCAGAAAACTGACAAGACGCGTCGTGGTGCGGTTTCTCGCGTGTGCCCCCCCCCCCGGCTTCTTGGGGCATCTTGGATTTATCGTTTGCATCAGATTCGGCGACTTGGCAGCCCTTCTGCTTAGAACAAACGCCCTCCGTCCTCCTCGCTGTCGGGGACCGGAGCCTCCCGGCCGGCAGAGCACTCACACTGAGAACCTGACGTTTCTGGCGCTTCCTCCTGGGTCAGCTGAAGACCTGTCCTGGAGGTCACTGATCCCCATTTTACCCAGCTGCCCACTTACTGCTGAAATCCTCGCTTCCCGCCTCCCTTGCTGTGCCCGTGACCGCCCGAGCGCCCTGCGGTGTGGCTGCCACTGGCCCTTTCCCCTCCCACCCCTTTCCCTCCACCGGGCTCCTCCTGTCCAGCCTCCCGAGCGCCTGCAGGACCTTGCCAAGGGGACTCTGACGACCCCGATCCTGGAGCTCCCAGGCCGGGGTGGGTTTTGCCCTCTGCTGTGTGCTGTGCCTCTGCGCTCCGACTCCAGAGCTCCTTTCTGTGCAGTCCTTTCCCTTGTGGGAAATGTGACCTGCAGCTCCCCTGCCTCCCACCTCCCACCTCCCACTTGGCAGAAATCCGGGTGGGGCAGGGCTGGCCGCACCTCTCAGGGAGCACATCCCTGTGCCCAGCCCAGGCCCCCGGGCGCCATGCCGTCGCAGGTATATGGGCAGAGAAGTGACGGCGGCCGACCCAGGAGTGCGACAAGCTGCTCCGGCCTCTGTGTTGAGGGCAGATACCGGAAGAGCAGGGCCGGGAAGGAAGTGACAGGCTCTGGGTGCACAGCTGGCCCTTGGCCAGGAGGTTCTGTCCCTGTGCGCATTCCACAACCCCAGAGGAAGGTGTTTGGGGGGACTGAGCTGCTGGGAGCGGTGTTGATGCTCTGTCTGCTCTCCCCTAAGCAGAGCAGTGCAGCCACCATCTGCGTGGTGTTCCCATCGTGTCAGGTATTGTGGGTGACATAGACAGGATTGGAGTGTGCGGGGGGCGGGCATGGACATGGGCAGGCCCAGCCCTCTGCACCAGGGTCTTAGGCAGCTGCACAGACATGGGTGCCACCCCCACAGACACTGGAGGACCACCTCACACAACGCTTATAGGAAAAAGGACACAGGCTGGAGTGTGGGGCTCTAGAAGGTTCTGCCAGCCTCCCGGGGGTGGCTGGAGCTAACAGGAAACCCCTCTGGACCCACAGATTCCAGTGAGTCACAGAAGGGGGACAGGTACAAGGTGGGACTTAAATGTGGAGACTGTGAGTGTGTGAGGAGCTCAGGTCTGAGATACAGAGAGTGATGGAGAAGGAAAAGGACTCAGTACAGAACCGGGACATAGGACAGGGACATGGGGAGGCAGGAGAGGACGGGAGGGACCCCAGGAAGGGGACTGCGCCTGAGCCATGGGTCGCTTCTGGGAGCCTACACAGAACTGGATGCATTTGAAAGGCATAGTGACCCAGAGAAGGAGAGGTAGAGGGAGATCTTCCATCTGCTACTGAAACCATGGCATGGCCAATGTGTCTCTTCATGGTCGCACGTTTCTTTTTATTGTGCATCCTGGCCAAGCCCTGCTTCCAGGCCTTCTGGCAGCTGGCCTTTTGCCCTTCCTGGGCACTGACCCAGACCTGGGGCTCAGCCCCTCCCCCTCTATCCGTAAGCACCCCTGGGAAGGTCTTGTCCCCGCTCAGTCTCTAGAATATGGGGTCCCCGCACTGCCCACCCTTCCCGCCAACGTCCACGCTCCTCCCCGGTCCCTCCATGCTCACCCTGTCCTATGGAACCACCACTCTCCCTCCCACGAGCTGCCCCAGGCAGTTCTCCCTAGGATGAGCAGGTACCCCAAAACTTTCAGGGGCACAAAATCTCGGGGATAAAGTCACAATTCAATGGGAATTTTTTTTAAAGATATATATTTATTTATTTGAAAGGCAGAGTTACAGGGAGAGAGAGAGAGAGAGAGAGAGAGAGAGAATATCAATCCACCATCTGCTGCTTCACTCCCCAAACGACTGCAACAGCCTGGGCCAATCAAAGCCACAGGGGACTCCCACTTCCTACCCACCAGGATGGCGCAAACCCATCAATCACTCAGAGAACACACGCGGGCCAGGTGTGGGGCGTGGGGCCCTCGTGCCCTGCTGGTGGGGTGAACAGGTGCAACCCCTGGGAACGTGAAAGCCACAAGATCCGTTTCCACACACAGAACACACCCCGACGAGCCAGAGGCAGGCACTCAAATGCCAGCGTTTCCCCGGGAGTCAGGGAAGTGGGAAAGTGCCCCTCCATGTGTGCAGGTGAGCAAACACGGCCCGCGGAGGCAGAGGGTGGCATGTTACTCCTGAGAACACGGACAGCACTCCAGATGGCCAGTCCAGCACAATTCTGCCTGCCCCAGCGCCAGGGGCCGTCCAATCCCTAGAGGCAGGAAGGAGAGCACAGGCTCCCCAGGGCCGGCAGAGCAGCAAAGGGCAGCTGCTGAAGGCAGACACACTCTGGTGTGGAAGGAGGGAGCTCCGGAAATGGATCACAGGCCTTGTGCCTGAAAGTGGCTCTCACGGAAGTGTAACATTGTGGCATTTTCCACAGTCTCATACGGAGGGAAGGCACAAAGTTCCTGTTGAGCAACTCAAAGTTCAAGATGAGCAACTCACCAACAACTTGGGTGCAGGGACTGTGCCGCCCCTGCCGGGGCGAGCCGGAGACCGGGGCTCAGAGGAAGCCGCTGGGGCCGGGCCTGACTTCGTTTTCACCTTTGTTACTTTTCGCAGGGCAGATTTTTTGCATTACTTTTTTTTCTAACACTGCAATGACATGCGATTTCTCTGACTACTGAGTGTGAGGACAGCCCTGGAAACACCGTGTCTGAGGCCAGAGAAGCCCCATTGCGAGTGGCACTTCGTTGTAGGACTTGGGCATCAACCATGAAGCCAACCACCCGCCCCTGCCACGTTTGGTTTTTGAGTAAAACACAAACACAGCAACAGAGAAAGCAAGGGTGGCTCCCGGAGGAAGTTTGCACGGTGGACGTCCTTGGCAGCCTGCTTCCACTCCGGCCCTCCGAGCTCACGCACCAGATGGTCTGTCCCTGGCAACTGGTGTTGGTGAAGCCATGGCTTAGAGACCAGCGAGTCCATTAGAGTTTTGTTCCCCAAACACTTTCCCTAACCCTCACCTAGCTAGCCCTCCTCAACTCGCAAAATCCACCCGGGTTGCCCCTCGAGCCTGGCCAGGGTCTCTCGATGGTCCCCGCTTCCCACCACAAGGGACACCCTTGGCTCCCATGATGACCGCACAAGGCAGGGGCAGAGAAATCCACTAACTGACACCTGAGAGCGACAGAGCTGACCAGCCCGGGGTCGCGGCGCTGGCCAGGCCTGCCCCAGGGCCTCTGGCTCCCGCCGGGCTCCAAAAGGACATGCCCTCCTGTGTCTTAGCGCTCACGGCCCCCAAGCCACAGACCCATGCAAGTGGGAGGCAAGGCCCAGCCATGTGGCCAGGACAGCTGCCCCCTCACTTCTTTACTCCTTCACGACCAAGGCAGAACCCTTGGCTCTGGAACTGGTTGGACTCGAACTGCTGCCGCAGAGGCCAGGGTGGCCAGGCCGATAAGCAATGCCTGGCCACCCTTCCCAGAGGCCCCGGCGCCCCCCAGTGTGCCACAGGGGCCTTCCCAGTTGATGCCGACCAAGGCTTTTGGTGGGTGTTGCACCCAGGCCGTGAGCAGGGAAAGGGTCTCTGCTGACACTGACCACCTGCCTAACCCAGCGGCCAGTTAAACTGATTAATCCCCAGGCACTTTGCTGACAGAAACCGGAGGCTGCGGCGTGTGGATCCTGCCAGGGGAAGCCACGTGACTCTCGCAGCATCTGGAGACCCTCTGTGGGGCTCTGACCTCTGACAGCTTGCTGGTCAAACACCCAGAGACTCTGATCTTCCAAACGTCCCCTCCCCAGGCCTCTGGGGATGCAGTCCCGGTGACCCCATCAGCCACCCCTGCTGGCCACCCAGGGGTCGTCCTTGGCTACACACAAGGGATGCACTTGGCACTGCCGTGACCAGGGGCCTTGAAACGCAGGGGCTCCAGCGGCTGCAGGGGGCGTGGTCGGGGTGGAGCTGGAAGCCTGGCGCTCGGCTCGTCTCCTAGAGAACGGCCCCCCTCGCACGCGTTCTCCTCGCGGACAACAACAGCCTCCCTTTGGCTCCGGCAGGCAGGAGCAGCTGTCCACACTGTTTATTCAAATACCATGCTGGCGATGCTCGCCGTGTTTTCCTGTCTTCCCTGCAGGATCTGAAACTCTGCGTGGGGCCGGTGCACGCACGTGCACGGCTCTGCCGAGCACAGACGCCCGCTTGCTGGGGCCCCTCTGCCCCCGCCCAGCCCCCGCACAGGGCGCCTGCTGCTGAAACCATGGCATGGCCAATGTGTCTCTTCACGGTCGCGCGTTTCTTTTTATTGTGCATCTTGGCCGAGCCCTGCTTCAAAATTCCCAGCCAGTGTTCCCAAGCCAGATTTCAAAGAGTCTTGCACCTTTGACCCAATAAAAACCAGAGAGAACTGGACGAGCACTGGTGTGTCTCGGAAAGCAGCACTTCCAATAAAAGTTCTGTTTCTTTGCCTTCAGTTTCCCGTTGCGGCTCACGTCCTGGCCTGTGAGCTCAGGGCTCGTGCTGTGCCGGCCCCAGGCCCAGGAGGGCTCCGCACAGCCCTCAGGATCGGCCTGACCCTCCCAGTGGCTCACAGACCCTCAGGAGCTCCCTGGCCTCTCTGCTCAGGGCCCCTGGCCAGCCTGGCCCTGCAGCCCCTCCCTGTCTGTCCCCTCACAGGCCTCCTGCATCCCCCCCAGGCTGACATGGCCTTGGACTGAGCACTCCCAGCCCCTGACACGTGAGCCTCCTGTTGCTGCTCCAACAAAGTCGTTGCAAACTTCCCGGCTTCCAACAGCACAGATTTGGAGCCGGCATTTGGCCCGCGGCAAGACGCCCACGTGCCGCGTTGGAGAACGCGGGCTAGCTGCCCGGCTCCGGCTCCCGACTCCGGCTCCCGGCTAATGCAGACCCTGAGAAGCAGCGGGGATGGCGCCGAGCAGGGAGGAGGCCTGACGGAGCCCCTGGCTCCCAACGTGGGCCCCGCCTCCACCTTTGAAGACCTCCGGGGTCAGGTCATGAGCAGGGCTGCTCCACGCCTGGGCTGGGGCCCCCTCCTTCATCAAGGCACAGCTCTGACCTCCTTCTCCCTGACGGGGACTCTGCTGCCTCTCTCGTCCCTAGTCAGAACCTGTGTGGCTGGCGTCCGACCTCCAAGCCTTAGCGTGATCCCTCCGCAGTCGCTCCGGGGCCGTGTTCAGCTGAGCTCAGCACACAAGTGCCTGGCACGCACCAGCTCTCGCTCTGCTCACCTCCACAATCCCTTCTGGACTCCCAAAGCCTCCGTGGAAAGTCGCTGGATCCATTAATCCTGTTCCTTGAGCAAAAGAACACTCGCACAGCAGGAAACATCCGGGCAGCGCAGGTAATGAGGCGAGGGCTCGGGACCTGCTGGCCTGCCTGGGTGCTTGTCTGTGCTTCCCGGTGGGGGGGGAGGGTCAGCCGCTCCCCAATTCTGGGCACGGCTGTTTCCGCTTACAATGAAACCCTCAGCTCTCTCCCCGCACCTGCTGCTCCCGTGGAGCCCCCTGAGCAAGCCGCGCCTGGCAGAGGGAGGGGCTCCCAAACCAGCTCTCCACCCCTGGAGCCACGAGGTCAGTCCGTGGGTCAAAGCTGGACACGTGGTGCAGCACAACTGTGCTCGCTCACGAGAGTGCACGCACGCACACGACACACACACGTGCACACGCACACACACGCATGCATGGCTGGGCTTCCCTCGTCACCGCAGGGCAGGAGCAGACTGACAAGAGCGTGGCGCAGGCCGGGGCCCAGAGGGAGGGGCAGGAACCGGCTTGCAGAGCCCCGAACGCAGCTGTGCGTTGGCTGCTGCGTGCAACTTCAGGAAGCGAGGTCGGAGGCGCAGAGACGGGCTGAAGGCGGTCCCAGTGGCACAAGGAAGACAGGAGGCCTGCCCAGTCCCTTCCGCGCCTGCCAGCGCCAGGCCAGGGGCACAACGAGGTGGCTTCTCCCCGCCCAGCCCCTGTGTCCCGCCGCCTTCAAGGAGAAGAAGAGGGGCTGAGAACAGAGTCCCAAACATCAAAGACTGGGGTTTTAAGACGCAGAAAGTCAGATCCAGACAAGATCTTTGGGGAGACTTTGGGTGGTAGGGATGTAGCCACAGACCTGAAACCGGCGGCGATTCCCGGCACAATGTGTCACCAGAACACTGCTTGATGACACCTCCCCTCCCCCACCATGTAAAGAAATCCCCAATGACGACCCTAAAACCCACACTGGCCAGAGACACAGGCTGGGCCTGCAGCGTGGGAATCGGGGTGGGGTGGGGGGACAGAGCTGCAGAGCCAGCGCCGCCCACTAGGGTGGAGTCTCCGTGGTGCCTACCAGCCAGGCCCCATCCTCAGGGTGGCCTCGCAAACTGTCCCTCCTCCCTTCCCAGTGCGAGTTCCTGCAGGGGTTCAGCTCCCCCGCCCCACGGTTGCCTGTGAAAGGGGCAGCAGGCCATGGCCAGGAGCCCATCTGCCCGGGGGCGGGGCCAACCCCGCCCTCCAGCTGGGGAAGGGGAGGGCCTGCTCTTGTTTCTGAAGCTAGAGTAAGTGTGGTTCCCAGGGAGGCCTTTGTCTGCCGCACCCGTCTCCATAGCAATGCAGGCACACGCCTGTGGTGACGGCCATGGCAGCTCAGCCCCAGCTCTTGCCTGGGGTCAGGAAGGTGTCCAGGTTGTAGAAGGTACCAGGAACGCTCTGTACCCCCTACCATGTCATCCCGCCTCTCCCAGGGCAGCTATGGAAACGGAACAGGCAGGCAGGTACAGCATGGGCGTCGTGCCTGGCACTCGGCCAGCTCTCCCTGTGTCCCTGGGCACACGGCCCAGGGCCTCTCCCCAGTCAGAAAGCATCTGAGACATCGCTGCCACCTGGGAGCAAGGGAACAGGGCCTGAGACGGGGACCCAGGCAGAGCAGGGCAGCTGTGCAGCGAAGGGGAAAAGTCACCAGCATTGGGCCATGTCTGAGAAGCCTGGCGGAGCCCGCAGGTACCCAGACCACAAGCGAGAGACCTGGGGGGACAGCGTGGAGTCACAGCGGCGCAGGCACCTGCAGAGACGCCGGTCCGCAGGACGTCCACCTGACAGGGGTATCTGGATGCTGAGCGGAGGATGCGGAGCCTGGCAGCTGATGGGGCGGGGGTGAGGCAGGGACAGTGCCAGTGCCCTGGGGCTCTCGGGGGCACTCAGATCCCCCCAGCTGCCCCAGCACCATCCTCCACGGGGTCTGTCCTCACTTCTGATCTGGGTGCCTTCAGCAGCCTCCTTAGCTCACCCTTGCACATCTTGTGGCTCCTGTGCTAAAAGCCCGCCAGTGACCCTGCACCACACAGTCGGCGCTTGGTAAGTATCTGATCGATGGGGGCCTGGCACACAGTAGGAGCCTGTACGCAGCCAGCCCCTGGGTCTCATGCTCTGAGTGGATCCAGGGGCCCTGGGGCCTGACCCACTGTGCTTCCCCGTGGGAGACCAAGGTCCTGGGCTTCTCCTCGGCCACCTCTGCCAGGATCTGGGTGTCCTCAGGAGACCCCGAGAAGCGGGTGCCACAGAACTGGGAGGCAGTGTTCCTTTCCGTCTTCACATCGGGCTAAGACTCAAAACAAAACTGTCAGATTTCAGAACATTTCACAGCGGCAAAAATAACTGCACTTGGGGAAAAAACACGCAGACACTTCTCAAAGTCACCGAGTCGCTTCAACAACGTGCCAAAGGCTTCTGGAATCGACAAGTGCGGTGGCCGCGCACCAAGTGCACCTGCCTCTGCCAGGCCCGTCTCCCCAGGCCCCGAGGACCCCGGGGCCCAAAGCCCCCGCACAGAAGAGGCACCAAGGGAGCCGGCATGGAGCCTCCCGGCTTGGCCCTGCTGAGCGCTGATTCAAAGGCCACGCCCTCAAGGCCCGGCCACACCACAGGGGCTGAGGTTGCCAGAGCTGAGGTTTCCAAGGCCGGCACAGGCAGGGAGAGAAGCAGCTTGCCACATGCACCCAGAGGTGCTCTGGGACTCACGGCCACCTTGAGAGCCGGTCGCCCACTTCCCAGGTGCGGGCAGAAGGGCGGGGCCCAACTTCCTCTCTGCTCCCCAGGACCTGCAAAGTCATCTTGGACCGAGCAGCGTCAGTGAGCCCCGGGACAGCAGAGCCACAAGCAGGAAGGAGCCTGGGCCATGGACGCCGTGGCGCAGTGAGGTGCAGGAGAACTTGGCCGTCAGTCACAGGAAATATCTTCCAGGCCACGGAGCCACCCTGGGTTCTGCCACAGGAGGCTGGTGGCCGGAGGAGAGCAGGGGGACTCCGTGTCCTCCCAGCCGCTGCCACGAGGGGACCTCAGAAAGTGTGCAGGAAATAGAATTAACAGATCAGTTTGTTTCGGTGCAAAAAACACTGAACTCCGTGAGCAGGTTTTTCACCACGCGGGTTTTCCAAAAACTTGGAGGCCTCGCCTGTGCATGCGTCGCCCTTTGAATTCCGTTACCCACGAACTCCGTGAAGTCCCTCTCTAGTCTGAGCGAAGGGCAGGTGCAGCTTGGGCCTGGGTGTGAGGGGACGGGGCCTCCCCGGGCGGGGAGACAGAGTGAGATGAATTCCAGAGAGCAGCCGCAGCCCAGGGTGGAGGAAGGGCCCCCCCCCCTTCCCAGCACTGGGCGCGAGCCACCCGCGGAGGAGCGGGGGACGCCGGCTCAGATCCGCAGCTCAGCTCAGGCTCAACCTGTGGAGTCCGGGGGAGGAGTTCCGGAGGCCATGGACTTCGGAATACGGCGAGCATTTGCCACCGGGGGACGATCAGCTGGTAGCAAACGCCACCTGGGAATGAAGATAATGCGGGGTGGGGCTGCAGACAGAGGAGCCCAAACCTCGGGAACCCCAGGCTTTTGAGGTTGTAGAAGGGGGAGGGTCCTCCAAGGAAGGGGGTGGGGGTGACCAGAGAGCAAAGAGGAAGCCGCAGGCGTGTGGGGTCCTGAGAGAGGGCCACCTCCTGGGTCACCATGGCCTCCACCATGCCAGGGCTCCTCACGGAGGGACCACGGGATCAGGCAGGATGAGGGTGGAGCAGGGAGGGGAGGGGGCTCCTGGTCTCGTCCCAGGCCCCCGGCTGTTGGCCATGCTGGAACCTGGACCACTGCCCACTCTGCGGTGTCCACAGGTCCACTCCTCAACCGCCTCACTTGGGCACCACTCAGGGGAGCCACAGACCAGCACATGGGAACTCCAGGCGCCCCGAACTGACCCTGGGCCCCCACAGGTCCTCCTCACCCTGGGAACCCAGTTTGAGGGAGGAGCCACAGGCTCGGCCCCTGGAGTAGGGGTGACTGGGAGGGGGGTTTGCCGGATGCCGGCTGGATGACCTCAGCCAGACTGCAGGGTCCACCTCTGTCAGATGCAGGGGGCAGCGCGTCCACTCGCGGCGGGCGTGAGGACGGAGCCCCCGGCCTGGCAGCAGCTCGGGACCCGGCCCGGCCGCCATCACAGGACCTCCCCCCAGGCACCCAGCCCGCCAGGCCCTGGCCAGGGCTGGACTGTGTTCCCACGCAGCCCTGGAACCCGTTACAAACCACGGGCCTCAGGGCCTCCCGTGCCAGACATGAGCCTCAGCAGAACCTGCCTGCGTGCCCAGTCCACCCACTCCGGTGAGGATCTACC
This sequence comes from Sylvilagus floridanus, assembly GCA_949820135.1. Lineage (NCBI taxonomy): Eukaryota > Metazoa > Chordata > Mammalia > Lagomorpha > Leporidae > Sylvilagus > Sylvilagus floridanus. The sequence continues at coordinate 52,763,507 of OX463228.1, forward strand.
AGGCAGAGACGCTGAGAAGTGCAGCCAGGCCCTGGCTCTGCGGGGGCGGCCGCGGGCGGCAGGCAAGAGCTCGGAACACAAGCTGCCGCCAGCACCGCGCCGGACGATTCCAGCTTCCCCGGGGCCGGGGCTCCGGCTCCCTGGCCGGCCTCCGAGGGAGAAGTTACATAACCGGAGGCCGCGGAGCCCGCCGCCGGGTGGGTCCCCGCTCCCCGTGCGAGGGCTCCAAACACCCAGCCCACCCCCTTCCCACCGTCTCCACGCTCTGTTCCCTCCACATCACTTTTAAATTTGTTCCTCTCTCTGCCGCAGGATCTGCAAATCAGAGGGGACTTTAAAAAGTTTGTGGGAAAATGGAATTAAAAGGACAAGTTTATTTCAGGGCAAAAAAAAAAAAAAATCACAGCGTTTTAATCCGTGCGGCTTTGTTTCATAACACACGTTTTCCAAGAACTTTCTGAAGACCCCTGTATACGCTCATGCCCCAAGCCTTTGCAGCCAAATCAACCCATCTTGGGAGTTGGTTCTCTGCTAACGCTGTGCAGTGCCCTTGCGAAACCCCACACCTCGCCTCTGAGGCTGCTTCCTAAATTATCTCCTCTGCAGGCCGAGTTCCACGGCAAAATCTCGGAGCCTGGGAGACTCCAAGCCCAGTCCCGCACCCCTCTGACAGGTATGGAGACCGCGATGCGGCAGGGCAGGGGCCTCGGTGCCCCACTCCGCAAGGACAGGGAGACGGTCGGTCACCGTCACTCTCCGGCTCCAGACCCGACCCCCCTGCCCAGCTTCTCGTGGTCACGGGAGTGTCCCCTCTGCAAAGCCGGCTGGCTGGGCGGCGGCCGTGGGGGCAGAGCGGGAACCGGCTGGGCACGGGGCAGAGGGCAGGCCAGTGCCCGTCTGCTCTTGCTGTGCTCTTGGCAAAGGGCCCTGGACTCTGTGACCACAGGGGAGGCCAGGCAGGTTGCCGCCTCCTCCACTCTCGGCACCAGGACCCAGGCCACGCGGTGACGCCCCAGAGGCAGCGGGCTGTCACCCTGGTGGTCAGCAGCCCTCCGGGGTCTCTCTGGGCCCTGCCCAGCCCCATGCACGTTCCTTCAAATCCCAAAGCGCAGACCAAGCCCACTTGTGTGAGGATGTGTTTAAAAAGAACATTCTCCGTGCACGCTGGCCCTCTGCCTGCTTCCACTTTGGGGTTCTGGGCAGAGTTTTAGCAGCAAACTTCTCACCAATTACCAAGAGCAAAACAACTCCCAGAAGGCGGGAGCCCGTGCCAGGCAGGGCAAGGGGCAAGACTCTCCTGTGAGGCATCCACTCGGCCCTGGGAATCCCAGGAGATGCCCCTCACGTTGGCACTGCCGCGGGCTCGGCTGCCCCGTCCCTCCCCAACCTGACCCCTGCACCTGGAAGAGCCCCCGTGTCCCCCACAGACCCACTGGCCCAGGAGCACCAGAGCAGGGCGCCCTGCCCAGGGTCCCCTGCACCCCCCACCGAGGCCCAGGCATCCCCCCCCATCGTCCCGGTCCCTGCAGACCCGCGGAGCACACCCTGTGTCCTGGGGGCAGGGTCTCGGCCGGGGCTGGGAGAGCTCCAGGCCGCCTCTGCCCCACGGTGGATCAGCGAAGGGAACAGCGGGAGGAAGGCGCCGCAGACGCATGCGGCCCGCGGCTGAGGCCGTGTCCCGGAATGATCCCGGCACGCTTAGAACTGGGCCTTCCTGGAGCAGATTGGAAAATCCCCCGGAGCGGGTGGGGCCCTGCCAGCTGCTCGGGAAAACGTCTCTTCAGAGCTGAAGGGCGTCATCTTCCTTCCCCTTCATCCCTGCCGCACGGCCCCACATCGCGGGCCCCAGGCTGGGGCCCCAGAGAGGATTCCCACATGGGCCGCCAGCCTTGGCTCATGGAGCCTCTGCCTGGAACCAGAGACGGGCCTGTGGGCTAAGGGAGGGCTGCACGAGGAAAGGGCAATCTGGGAATTCTTCCTGGAGGAGGTGGCTCCTGAGGCATGAGCAGGGATTTATCAACACAAAGCAAATGAAGGCGAGCATCCGGGGGCAGCAGGAGAGATGCCCGTGGGCTGCGAGGCAAGAGCAGGTGGGATGGACCCTGCACGGGGCGGGTCTGGGAAGAGTGACCAGCGTGGCATGCGGTGTCTGCACCACTCACAGGGTGGGCTTTATCTGGGGAGCAATGGTGGGCTCGGGGCAGCAACACAGCTGGCGTTCATGTCTTGAGCAGGTCACCCTGGTCCCTGGGGCAGCCTCAGAGCCCTCAGACGGGCCAGGATGCCCCACCCCGAGCTGGTGCCTGGGCCCTTCCCGGCTCTCCGCCTGCGAGATGTGGGTGCTGGGGCGGCCAGGTGCCCTCCTGGTGTCCCTCCTGGCCACCCTCTGCTAGGGGGAGTTGGGTCTTCCTGTAGGCAGGGGTGGCAGGGGCCTGGCCATGCCCCAGCTGTGACAATTCTCCAGCCAGAGCCGTCCTTAGGCTGGGAGCCCACTGAGTGCAGGGGCGTGTGGTGCCCTGGGGGTCCTGAGCCTTGTGCAGGGGGGCTCCTGGGAAGAGCATGGTGTGTCGGACGGGAGGAAGCCGTGGGAAGGCTGTGACCCAGCCCTCACGGGGCCTGAGCCACCCCGCCCCGCGTGGGGAACTCAGCTTGCTTAGCCCTGACTCTGCTGCAGCACGAAGCCAAACCACACTGCACTGCGCTCGTGGCCCAAGGCAGCCCCGTGCGGAGTTCCACCCGGCGTCCTGGGGCCCAGGCAGCACTCCCCCTCCCTGCCTCTCCCACCACTGCAGCAGGCGAGCTGCTCTCCCTCTCCCTTGGCCACTGGGGTCTCCAGGCCTCTGGGCAGGATCTATGATGGCCACCCAGACCCCAGGGGACAAAGAACTTCCTTCCAGCCTCGGATGTGCTGGGAGTGGCAGCTGCCTCAGCTGGACTGGAGTGCCCCCCCATCTACACCACAGCCGTTGCCCAGAGGGGCCACGTGGGGCACGAAGGGCCAAGCCCACTCCCAGCCTGGGGCACTCTGAGCAGCCATCTCAGCTCCGCACAGTCTCCTTACAGTGTTCTGCAGGGGCCCCCGAGGTACAGCCCACCTGCCAGGCACAGGTGGCACCTGCCCCCCTTCCACAGGGAACGACCAAGCCCACTTCCAACAGGCCCAGCTCCACCTCGGAGCTGCTTCCTGGGACAGAGGGTGCAGGAGTGACCTGGTTAATCAGCCAGGAAAATGGGACCTGGACTCCCACAGCCTGCAGGTGTGGCCTGTTTGTCCACAAGGGGCCAGAGCCCACTGCTGGAGCTGTGCAAACAGCCCCCGCCTCTAGGGGGCAGGGGCCCCTCAGGGACCACGCCCACCTCTCTTCCTGGCCACGAGGTCAATGCCCCGGGTGAAGTCACAAAGAAATCATCCAGGATCAGACAGAAAGGGAAGAGGAATGGACACAGAGAGTGAATTTGACCAGCACAGGACTGGACAGAACACAGAGCAGGACACAGAGTGAGAAAAGGGGCCTGTTGCTTTCAGCACTTCCCTAGACTGTGGGATGCACAAACTGTGAACACACAAACTGCAGGATGCACACACTGTAGCATACACACACTCTAGGATGTATACACTGTAGAATGCACACACTGCAGGATACACACACTGTAGGATGCATACATTCTAGGATGTATACACTGTAGGATGCTTCACTGTATGAAACACACACTGTAGAATGCACACCCTGTAGGAGGCACACACTCTAGGATGCACACACTGTAGGATACACACACTGTAGGATACACACATTCTAGGATGTGTACACTGTAGGATGCTTCACTATATGAAACATACACTGTAGAATGCACACACTGTAGGATACACACACTGTAGGATGCACACTGTAGGAATCACACACTGTAGGATGCACACACTGTATGATGCACACCCTGTAGGATACACACACTGTAGGATGCACACACTGTATGATGCACACCCTGTAGGATACACACACTGTAGAATGTACACACTGTAGAATGCACACACTGTAGGATACACACACTGTAGGATACACACACTGTAGGATACACACCCTGTAGGATGCACACACTGTAGAATACACACACTGTAGGATGCACACTGTAGGATATACACACTATAGAATGCACACACTGTAGGATGCACACACTGTAGGATATACACACTGTAGAATGCACACACTGTAGGATGCACACACTGTAGGATATACACACTGTAGAATGCACACACTGTAGGATGCACACCCTGTAGGATGCACACACTGTAGGATGCACACACTGTAGGATGCACACCCTGTAGGAGGCACACACTCTAGGATGCTCACACTGTAGGAGGCACACACTGTAGGATGCACACACTCTAGGATGTATACACTCTAGGATGTATACACTGTAGGAGGCACACACTGTAGGATACACACCCTGTAGGATACACACATTCTAGGATGTATACACTGTAGGATGCTTCACTGTATGAAACACACACTGTAGAATGCTCACACTGTAGGATGCACACCCTGTAGGAGGCACACACTCTAGGATGCTCACACTGTTGGAGGCACACACTGTAGGATACACAAACTGCTGCAGACACACTGTAGTATACACATACTCCAAGACGCAGCCAGAGGCCTGGAGAACAGGAGATGTCAGAGCTGTGGGTGGCAGTGGAAGCACTGAGAATCAGCTCCAGCAGTTGGGGAGGCAGCATCGCATGGAAGGACAGGACCTCCACCAGACCGCTGGTCCCACGGGAGGAGGGCTGCTGGGTAGCAGAGCCATGTAGGTCCCTATATCCAGGGACCGAGGAGAAGAGAGGCCCTGAGTTAATGAAGGGACTCCAGGGAGGCACCTGGTTGTGGCTACTCCCAGCCACCAGGAATGGCCTTGAAAAATAACGGAGGGGGGCCGGCGCTGTGGCGTTAATGGGTAAAGCCCCAGCCTGCTGTGCGGGCATCAAACATGGGCTCTGATTCGAGTCCTGGCTGCTCCACTTCTGCTCTAGCTCTCTGCTATGGCGGTAGAAGACGGCCCAAGTCCTTGGGCCCCTGCACCCTCATGGGGGACCTGGAAGAAGCTCCTGGCTCCTGGATTCAGATTTGCACAGCTCCAGCCGTTGCAGTCAACTGGGGAGTGAACCAGTGGATGGAAGACCTCTGTGTAACTCTGACTTTCAAGTAAATAAATAAATCTCTAAAAAAAAATAGAAAAAGAAAAATAATGGGGAATGGGGAGCAGAGCTTCCAAATGGGCAAGGCCTTTGCACAGAACAGTAAATCATCTCGTCTGTGTGGGAAGAGACATGGCCCTGAGTTAGAGTGCACCTGTTGGGAGGGCCTTGGAAGCTGGAAGATGGCAAGGTCAGAGCCAGGAGGGCCTGGAGGAGAGGTGGGCAGGTGCAGGAGCACCACCTGCAAGGGGGAGGGATGCACGCAGGTGAGACGGCCTCTGTGCTCCATCCGGAAAGCCCTCACTAGGCCTGCAGCGCCGGCATCCCATATGGGCACCAGTTCAATGCTGCTACCCCACTTCCAATCCAGCTCCCTGCAAAGCACCTGGGAAAGCAGTGGACAATGGCCCAAGTGTTGGGGCCCCTGCACCCACGTCAGAGACCCCAAAGAAGCCCCCAGCTCCTGGCTTCGGCCGACCCAGCCCTGGCCATTGTGGCCATTTGGGGAGTGAGAGGATGGCTTTCTGCAGAAACCTTTCAGCCCCTCTCTCTGCCCACCCTGGAGGAGACACCTGCTGACTACGACCAGATGGGAGGATGGGGAAGTGGAAGGGGTAAGGATTCGCCTTGTCTTTCCACAGCACTCAGGTCAACCCCTCTGCTGGGGAGCTCAGAGTGCAGAGCCAGCTGACATGGGAGCCCACAAAGCATCACCACAGACCAAGGACCCATTGCCAGAAAGGGGGTGCTGCCTTGGCCCACGACCCTCTCAGATCACACTGCCCAGGAACCCCAGTCCAAGCGAGTGTTCCACGAGAGGCCCCACACACTCGGTCACCTTCCTTCCATTCTGGGGGCCCAGTCCATAGAAAACATGGGCCCAAGAACTGGGGGGTGGGGGAGCACCCCCAGGGGCCCATGTTGGGGCAAGTGCTCCCTGCCCCTGCAGCGGGGGTCTCTGGCGGGGGTGGGCAACCGTTTTTTTCCGCCAAGGACCCTATGGATATCTACAACATCAACAGCAAGCCATACAAAATTACCAGCTTAAAAATTCACCTGCCGTAGACTTATCAAGTCCTGAGTTCCCACCAGCAGCTGCCTGGCCAAGGCTGGCCGCATTCGGCTGGGGAGCTTCCAGCAGGGACAGGGTGAGCAGGCGCTCGGGCACTTGGGTTTCCTGGGCCAGGCTGACCGCTCCTGGCTGGCAGGAGGAAGTCGTCTGCCGCGGCACAGGTGCAGCACGGCGGCGATGCTGCTGCGTGTCCCTTGCCCAGTCTTGGTGGCAGGGCAGTGGCCACAGCCTGAGAAGGTGGCTGCAGTGGCCATAGTGTCCAGGAGCTCAGGCCCTCGGGAGTGACAGTCTGGGCAGCCACAGGTGAGTCGCCAAGGGCAGCGATGCGTCTGGAGGCGGCCATAGAGAAGGGGACCCTGACTCTGGCTGGCAGCCCTCGGGCCAGCTGTGAGGATAACATCCCCGGCCTTCTTCATGTCGGGGAGGTGGCTGGAATCCCCATGGGCCATTCCCGGTGAGCAGGGCGAGACCGCGGGTAGGTCCAGGGCCGGGGTGAGGTGGACATGTGGGGAGCCGCTCGCGTCTCCCTTTCCCGTTACTGGGGTCCTTCTTCCCCGTCGCTAGAACAGCTGCCAGCAGACGCCCTCGGCTCTCCGCTCTTCGGGGACATGTTGGCCAGCTAGGTCATGTGCTCTTCCAGGAGTCGGTGCAGGGGGAGGTCACCCCGGGGACGTCTCTGAGGGGTCGCCCCAGCTCCCGCGCTCCTGTGGGGTCGGCCGGGGCCTCCTGATCGCCTGGCCTCACCTGCTCCATCTGCTTCCTGCTCTTCCCTGCCACAGCTGTGCCCGGCCCTGCTCGCCGAAAAGCCTCCCACCTGCAACTCTGCCTGTCTGCCTTGGGGAGCCCTGAACCCCACCACGACGGCACTGGGGCCCTGAGTGACCACGTGGAACATAGCACTGCCCACGTGGGCCAGAGGTGAGCGGGAAGGCGCCCGGCCACGGGAGCTGCTGCAGGGCGCGAGCTTGCCTGAGCCCTTTCTGGAGGGACAAACAATCCTTGAACACGTCTGGTAGGGGGCAGAGGCGCTCACCCTCGCGTGAGGAGCCCCGCAGGGCTCCTGGCTGTGCCAGTCCCAGACCCACAGCACTCTTGGGAGGCACCACAGGGGAGCAGGTGCCAGTATCCGGCCTTGGTCTCATGTTTTCCCTGGCTGGCCTCACCTCCATCCTGGCACCTGCCCCCTCCAGCCCCAAGGGTGCAAATCCCCCCTCCAGGGCCTGAGTACCTCATCAGGGCTGGGATGGAGGCAGACCCGCCTCTGGGTCCTCAGGACCAGAACAAGGCAAGGCTTGTGGAAGAATCCAGAAGGTCCCAGTTTCCCTGGGCAGCAGGACCACCCAGGGCCTTCAGGATGGACGCTGGAGCTAGATGCTCCAGAGACTGGCGGAGGTTATGACAGGCTGATTGGCCACCAGAGAAGTGCAGATTTGGGGGTGCACATGTATGTGGGACTGAGGGCATCCTCGGCTGGGACATGGGAGCCAAGGACTTGTGTGCTTGCCCACCCTTTGCCAGAAACCCTGTCGACTTCCTAACTCACAAACACCATCCCCGCCCCAACACACACAGGCGCCGGCACGTAGGAGGCTCCGGTGCCCCCACCCCCTCCCCAGGCCCCCAATCTCTGGATTTTTCTCCCCGACTCAGCAAGGTGTAAAGTAAACTGCCTGGGCCGGCCAGCAAGTTGGGGGTTTGTGCTGCATAAACACTGCCACCACTAATGAGGGCTTCGGTGGAGGCCTGCTCCCCAGGGACCGTGGAGTTCTGCTCCCCAGGGCTGTGTCTGGGAACAGGGACATTCCAGAGGCATCCTGGCTGGAGGCAGACCGGACAGTGAGGACAGGCGAGGGGAGGGCGCTGGAGTCCCCCCACCCTCCAGCCAGTCCACGGGGAGCACCTGCCACCTGCCGGGCCCCGGTCCAGGGGAAGGGGGGAAGCCCAAAGTCATGGAGCAGGGGAACAGAGGGACTGGGGCTCGCTGGAGCCTGCTTGGTAACAGGGCCCCTCCCTGCAGCTCAGGGCAGCTGAAGGACCTCCCCTACCCAGGGAGGCCAGGAGTTTGTGTGCGTGCATCTGTGTGTGATGTACCAGTATGTGGAACCCCCAGTCGGGGTTCCTGTCACTCTTCTAAGCCCAGCAGGAACACAGGGGTCCCTCCCTGTAAGGAGGACAGCCTGGGGTCCATGAGCTCGGGAGGAAGCCTGGGGCACCTGCCCACCTGCAGCTCTGGATCTGCAGGTACAAAGCTCTGGACAGCTCCTATCACCTGCGTCGGCAATGCCGCCCAGCAGGTGGGGTGGGGGTCCTTGCTGCAGGGCACAGCCTGGGCGGTCCCGAGCCTCTGCCTCTCATTCCAGGAAGGCCATAGGGCCCTGCGCACGAAAGCATCAAGCACCCGTGGGTCAGATGGTCACGTGTTCCACCCCTGTCTCCTGGGGCAGCCTGGGAAGACGGATGCAGGCGAGTCTGGGTGGGGCCTTTGGATCCATCACAGGGAGGGAGGGAGGGGCCCTTTCGATCCGAGACCACTTCCCCACAGGAAATGCGTTCCCCAACTTGGGCATGGCCACTGGGGAGTTGGCTTCAGGCCTGGATCCTAGAGTGAGGTGGGCCTTGGCCATCAGACGACCCTGCGGAGTGGACGGCTGTGTGGACCAGCGGCACGAGAAGTGCCTCCCAGGACCTCCTTGGCCTGGGAACTAGGGTCACCATGACCCGCTCGGGCTGGGCCTCCTGCCTCTGCCTGCCCTGGCCAGCCTGCAGGGCAGAGGCCTCAGCAGTGGACGCCAGGACACCAGCGCCCCTGGCCGGCACCTGCTTTGATCCAGGCCCAGCGGCAGCTGCTACAGCCTGTTCCCAGAGGGAAAGGACGAGGTACGGCTAAGGGCCTCGCTGTCTGTCCAGGGACGGTAACACTGGACCGGAGCTGCCCTCTCGTTTCTGTTTCCAGTGTTCTTCTTGGCTGGCAAAATACAAAGCTGGCCCCTACGACGGGAGCTAAAGTTGATTTTCAAATTTTTGATTGTTTGTTTGCGAAATCCACCGGCGCGGGAGCGCGTGTGAATCATCTCACTCCATGCTCGCGCTGCCCCACCCCGAGATGGGGCATCATGCCCATCACACAGATGAGGAGGTCCGCGAGGTCAGTCTGACCAGCGGGTGCTTCTCCCGCCCTCCCTGGCCCGGCCCCACCCTCCCTGCAGCCCTTGTCCTGGGACCAGCCGCCACCCCCCTGGACGGGGCTCCTCTGGCCCCAGCCAGCCAGTACTTGATGAGAGCTGGAGACATGGTCCTGCCGACACTGGCCACCCCAACCCAACCAAGGGCTCCTTCTCTGCACCCCCAGCCTGTGGCCGCCCACTGCCTGGAGGTTGAACAACCAGGTTGTCTGGAACAGGCACTGCCTAGACTTCCGCCTCCTGGCACAGCCACAGCCTGTGCTGGCGAGGCTGGGGTCCCAGCCCTGGCTCCAGCCACCGGCAGCCCTTTCTGCATTCGCCAGCAACAATGAGGACGAGATGCTTGCCCTGGCCACAGGCCAAGGGCATCGACTGTGGTCCCACCTTGCCTGAGAGACATCTGGGAGGAACCTGGGGCTCGCAACCCCCTCCTGGGCAGCCGTGTCCTCTGAGCTCCCTGCCCTGCAGGGCCAGCTCGCCCAGCCACGCCACCGCTCCATCCAGCAAGCGCCAGGGGGCCTCCCTCCCGCCCTGTTTCCCACAACCCCGCCTGCCCCTGAAGTCCCGCCCACCCCATCCTTTGCTTCACTCTGGGACCCCTGCCCTGAGGGGCACAGGCAGCAGGCCCCCTCCCCTGCACCTTTCCGGAGCCCCCTACAGGATCGGTGTCGCTCAGCGCCTCAGTGACGCCAGCTGTGCCTGGCTGGCAGACTGTGCTGGGGACCCAGGCTGTTGTGGCAAATCCCAGGGACTCTCTCCCTGCCCGGAAGTGGTGGCCTTGTCATCGCCATCGTCATCACCGGTCCTGTTCTTCCCCGCACTCTGCATGCTGCCCCTCCTGCACGTCCCCTCCCCCAGCAGTGCTGGCTCCTGGAGCTCTGTCTGCCCCTGTGGCCTTCACTTCCGGCCACATCTGTCTCCAGCCGCCTCCATCCTGGGCTCAGGACCACCACATAGTGGACCCCCAGGGCCCTCACATGCCGGCTCTGCTGGACGCACACTGGAGTTTTATTCCCAACCCTACTCTTGCTGCCAAATCTGCATCATTTGCGAGTGGCTGTGGCTGCACACAAAAGTAAGACCCAAGGAGGAGAGAGCGACTTATACAGACGGCGCCACAGATGGGACAGGGGACGGGTGCGCCGCGCTGCAGGCAGTGGCTCCACAGCCCTGGTCCAGCCCCCAGAGGCTTCCCTTGCCTTGTGCTCACTGCTTCAAGACGGTTACCCACTGCTGACATCAAACCTTCAAGCAAAGGCAAGAAGGAGGGACAGGGACAGGGAGTGGGTGTGTGTCCCCCTCGCCCAGCTTCGCTGAGCAGGGAGGACAGAGTCTCCCCCAGAGTCCCCCAGTGGACACCCCGTGCATCTCATTGGTCTGGACCAGCTGGTGGCCGCTCCTAGCTGCAAGGGAGTCTGAAAAAGCAGTGTGTGCGTCACAGGAATGATGGGCACACCCGCTCAGGTCCCCTTGGCTCTGCAGCTGTGGCCCCAGGGCTGCAAGGGTCTGAGACCTGTGCCAGTCTCCCTCCAAGGCAGACTTGAGACCCTGGTCCCTCAGACAGAGCTCAGCACAGAGCTCCCACAGGGCCTGGTCATTGGAGCTCTGCAGTCCGGCCCAGGTGGTCACTCCGGCAACACCTCCCCCGCTGCACAGCCAGGGCGCAGGCCAGGCCTCCAGGTCTGCGCCTCCCATGGGGCTGGCCATTGCATTGTGCCCATCACGTGCCCTCCACGTCAGATGCCCCAGGACTCCCTGAGGTGAGAAGATCCTGGGAGGTGCAAGGGTAGGGGAGGCCCAGGGAGGGCGCAGAGGTGTCAGATGGCAGAGCATGGCCCCCCATGGGCCTCTGCCCCCAGCTAGGGGGCTGGCTCTTCCCCCAACCTCTTTCCAGCAGAAGCAGCTGTGGACTCTGCCAGGGCTGGGGGCAGCAAACCCAAGCCACAGGTGGCACCCAGCTGAGCAGTGCCCTGGGCTGTGGGCCACGGGGGCACCCGGGCCCACGGGGCAGCCACTCAGCCAGAGGGCTGTGTCAGCGCCCAGGCCACAGAGAGGACACTGTGTCTTGATGGCTTCCAGTCTCCTGCCCCCCACATAGTGAGTTAATGATCCTGTTTACTCCTAGCAACAGCACAGAGGCGGGACCACAAAGCTGGCCTCCCCTGGCTCCACCCCCAAAACTCCCCAGCAGGGACCTGCCCAGAGGGAGCAAAGCGTAGGGGCGGGGTGGAGGGCACAAGGCCTCTGGGAATACCAGGGACCCTCGGTGGGTGGAAGGCTGTGGCCGGGGAGGACTGCAGGGTGTGGTTTGCCCCCTGCGGCCAAGGAGGCTGACACAGGGCCTGGCGCCGCAGGGCTCACCTGGCCTGCTGAGGGTACATTCACCACCGACCTGGTTGACATCCTCTGGGGCTGGGACATCGGCCGCGACCCCGCCTCCCCTTGGAGTCTGAGGACACGAAGCCCAATGGGGCAGGCAGGGCCGGGAACCCTGGCACTGGCAGGGACTCCAGAGGTCACAGCCCCGGTCTGCTGGTGCCTTCGGGACAGGCGGCAGGTTTTAACTGACAACGAACAGGTTCCTTCAAGAACCATCATGAGTTGATGGCATGGCTGGCAAAAAGTTGAAATAGCAGTGTATTTTCTTTTTGGTTTATAAGGTTTATTTATTAATTCGAAAGAGTTACATATAGAGAGATTCCCTCAGCTGGTTCACTCTCCCAATGGCTGCCACAACAGGAGCTGGGCCAGGCCAAAGCCAGGAACCAGGAGCTCCATCCTGCTCCCCCACAGCAGGATCCCAACGGAGCGAGGCCGCCCATGGACCTCTGGGCCCAGGTTCTCTGTGCCATTTCCAGGCTGCTGCTGGCCACCTGGAGGAATGTACTGCAAGCCCTTCCTACAGCACCCCGGACCTGGGGGCCTGGAGAGGGATCTCGGGGTGGGGGGGACGGCGGGAGGAGCCCCAGGGCCTGGAGAGGGTATCTCGGGGCGGACGGCGGGACGAGCCCAGGGGCCTGGAGAGGGATCTCGGGGCGGACAGCGGGAGGAGCCCAGGGGCCTGGAGAGGGATCTCGGGGCGGACGGCGGGACGAGCCCAAGAGCACAGCCACAGCCTCAGCCCCAGGTTCCTCACCCCCCAAAGCCGGAGCCCAGCCCGAAGGCCCTCAAATCCTGCGTCCCACGCCCTGAGCAGCAGAGTGGGAGGCAGAGGCACCTGGGCAGGCCCCTCACTGGAGGGGGGTGGTTCCCAAACCTCCCAGTGGGCAAAGCCCAGTGTCCTTCACCCCAGGGGACACACAGATCTGGTGGCTTTGGGCAAGTTTCTCGACCTCTCTGAGCCCGAGCCCACTCTCGCCTAAGATCGGAGTGACAGCGGCGTGGGGCAGGGTCTGTGGCAGGCACCCAAGGTGATGGCAGCTCTGGGAGGGATGCTGAAAGCGCGGCGTGCACCTGGGAGGAGCTGTACTTGCCACGGCAACACCCTTTCCCTGGTGCTCACCGGCCCGAGGCCCGGCCCGGGGACACCGTGACCCTGCTCCAGAGAGACCTCGGCACCCGGCCTGAGCCCAGCAGGAGGAGGTGCTCAGGCCAGGCCCCTCCCGCACCTGCAGGCACAGTGGGAGCAGCGAGGGGCCCAGGGTGCAGGGCTGAGCCTCCAGCCAGGAGGGCAGCAGTGGCAGCCATGCCCAGTGCCGGCTAGATGGGCAGCTGGGAGCGCGGAGGGGGTGCTGTTGGTGGAGACTCGGAACAATCGGAGCCAGCTCGTTCAGAGCCAGAGTCCCTTTTTCCAGAGTGGTTGTTTAGAAGAGAAAAAAACATGGTCCAAATAACCACAAGACAACCTGCAATTGCCAGAGACATGGGGGTCGGTGGCCAAGAAGGCTTGCAACAGAGCAGCCCTGGGGAGTGTGTGTTGGTGCCAGCCCAGGCAGGAGCAAAGCCCGGGACACCCTCCCGGGGACCTAGCCCATGCACCCTGCACATCACAGCTCTGCTCCCAGGGACCAGACACAACCAAGGTGGCTGCAGGACTAGCCAGTGTGCAGACAGGGTGTGGGAGGGCTCTCTGTCCCAGTGTTGGCCCCTGTGGTCTGGGCCGTAGATCAGAGGAACCAGACAGGGTGGGGGCCCCTTTAGGAGCCATTCTTACATTCCCAGAGAGTGGCCCCTTTGGCCCGTGTGCTGCCCACCCTCCTGCCTTAGGACTTCCTGGCAGTCCTCTGACCCATAGAGACCCAGCCAGGCCCCGTTAACCCCCGGTCAGGCCCTGCATCAACAACAAGAGTTCAGCCCCACACCCCCCACCCATACCCTGCCGCTGTCTTCTGCCTCTCCAGGTCTTGCTTGGCCAAGGTTTGGGGCTTAAAGTGGCCATTACAGCCGTGTGCTGCCTGCCTCATGTGTGTAAGGACCAGGGGCTCCCAAGGGTCAGGGGGCCCATGGTGGCACCCATGGTGGGCTCATAGGAGGGACAGAGGCCATGAGCCCTACTCTGCCACGGCCTCTCCACCAACAAAATCCTCGAGGGGAGTGAAGGAAGGGGCTGTGTGCTCAGTGGGTGCCTGGACCAGCTCCAGCCTGACCCCCTGCTGGGTGTGAGCAGCAGGCCTCACCCTCAGGACCAGGATCCCAGATCCGCTCATCTTCCTGCTTGCCACAGCCTCTGCGAGGCGTCTGAACACTCGGGCTCCCTCTGAGCCCCCGGTGGGGAGCAGGGCTATTCAGGCTGACCGTGGGCCTGCGGGGCAGCAGCCACCATGGCGGGGCCTCTGTAGCACAAGCCCCGCAGTTCTGCCCAGAAGCCCCCGCACCTGCAGCCGGGGAAGTCGGGCTGCCGGAGGCTGTGGCGTTGCCGTGGGCCCTGGACAGACACCCTCGTCAGAGGCAGGGACTTTGGTGGGAGGTGGAAGGCACAGCATAGGTGAAACCCAGGAGACAGAGTTGTGTCCAGGCGAGAACTGGCTATGGTCGGTGTGGCCAGTGTGCAGCAGGGGCGCTGGGTCGGGTCCCAGGGGCCAGGGCCCAGGGAGATCCCAGGAACGCTTGCACCATCCCAGAGGTGCTGCCTTTGGGCGCCGTGCGGGTGGCAGAGCCTTCTCGCTGCGAGGGGCTGACACCAGACCTGTGCCAGTCCCAGAGGGGCACACTCGGGCGACAAATCATCTCCCCGTGGCCACGCTGAGAGCCGGACAGCGGTCTGAGGCTCGGGTTCTCCCCATGGCCACGCTGGGAGCCAGACAGCGGTCTGAGGCTCGGGTTCTCCCCGTGGCCACGCTGGGAGCCGGAGAGCGGTCTGAGGCTCGGGTTCTCCCAGGTGACAACAGTGGGGCTAAGAGCTGGACGCCTGCCAGCCCCTGTGGTGCGCCTGTGGGATTCAGACAGGAAGCCCCCGGGGATAGCAGAGTGCAGGCTGCATGCTATCAGCGTGCCGGCCCTGGGCCGGGTCCTTGGCCGGGAGCCGTGGCTTGGCCGAGTTTACACAGCAAAGAACAGTGGTTCTGCAGCAGAAACCAGGCCTCTGAGCCCCTGGGCCCCTCAGTCCTCTTCCACAGCCCCACCTCAGGCTGCCTGGCCACTCCCCCCAACGCTTCCCTGACTGCCCTCCCCCCCAGCCAGGAGGAAGGAGAGCCAGCCTGGACAGGGAAACAGCCTGACCAGCTAGGGCTCAAGCCCAACTCTGCTATTGACTGGCAATGTCTTAGCCTCAGTTTCCCTGCCATAACAAAAGGGGTTTTGAGCTAATTATATCCAAAATCTTCCCCGTCTCCCAGTCCCTGCTCCATAGACTAGAACAGGGATGCTTAATCCAGAGCACACGTGCCATAGCTGTGCCTTCTGTGCTCACGGCAGGCAGCACTAATCAATCACCAGCCAATCTCTCCCAGGCAGCACTAATCAATCACCAGCCAATCTCTCCCAGGCAGCACTAATCAATCACCAACCACTCTCTCCCATAGTGCTGTACAGAACATCATCAGACTGCTCACAAGGCTGCCACTGGATCTAAATGGCGAAAACCTCTTTCCTTCCCTGTGTGGGAAGGAGCTGGGCTGGGAGCAGGCTGGCGGAGCAGCCTCCCACCACAGCTCCTGCCTCTCCAAGCCTCTGAGCCATGCCCGCAGGGAAGCCTCCCCACCACACTAAGAGCCTTGTGGCCTGGCCCAAGCCCCAGGCCCTCTCGTAGCACCTCTGCCTCTCCTTCAGTCATTCAACAAACACACAGTGCTGGGCGTGTCTCTGAGTCTTCAGGCCTACTCCGCCCTGAGCCCCCCACCAGAGCAGGGGCCCAGCAGCGAGTCCCTGGTGCTGTCAGCAGTGGCCAGCGCCACCCTTGCCCTCTGGGACTCACATGCAGGTGAGGAATTTAAAAGACACTCCTGCTGTCATTAAGTGGCTACAGCTAGGAGACTGCCCCAGAAGGGGGGCCATGGGGGTGCTCTCTCAGGGCCGGGGCTGGTAGGGGAGCTCTCTGAGTATCTGCTGTGGACAGGGCCCTGGGGAGACGTGGGGCTGCCAGGCAGAGCCAGAGACCTGGACAGGAGGAAGAGGCAGACCCAGCACCCAGCTTCGCCCGGAGCCAGATCCCACTTTCCCTCTGAGGGAGGCTCCGGCCTCATGCTCGGCCCTTCTGGGTTCACCTCCAGCCACAGTGGAGGCCAGGGGACCCCGGGTCATCTCAGAGCCCCATGGGTGGCTGGGCAGGGGGCCTCCTGCCCACGCAGCGGGAGCTAGATCTACAGGCCTGCCGGTCCCCACCCCCTGCCAAATTGCACTTAATTGCAGTGATAAGCGGTGGCAGGCGTCCACGGCCACAGCGTGGAACACGAGAAACACTAGGCAGCGCCGCCAGCCAGCCCGCGCCCCCCGCCCACCGCGAGTTCCCGAGCAGGAGGCTGAGGCTGGGTTATCTGAGGCCACCGCACCCCTCCCCACCCGCTGAGAGGGGCACTGCTGGGGGCCACGGGGGCTCCACAGTCACCAGGGCCCTGGGCCGGAGCCCGAGCCCCTCGGGGTGCTTCCTGCCTGCGGTGGCAGGGTGGTCTGAGCACGCACAGATGGTGGCCACCCTGGGGTGCGGCAGGCAGCGGGGGAGCCTGGCGTCTACACCCAGGAACCACCCTCTCCCTGCCTGACATCGAGAACCACAGGAGCGGCTGCCCCGGGCAGCCAGAGAAGTCTGGGGAGGCCTTGGATGGAGAGGCCGGGTGGCAGAGGTCCAGGGTAGGCCGAGGAGGGCCAGGGGCTCCTCTCCCCACCCCAGTCTTTCCTGATGAGGAAGGTGTTTCTCCACCCCCTATGGCTGCCTCCTGCTCTGCCAGGGAGGAGGAGGAGCAGGTCCCTCTCTCCAGCAGCTGCGGCAGGGCTGGTCCTGGCGGATGCTCTCCCGTGCCCACCTCAGCTGCCCAGGAACCCTGCAGGGTGGAGCCAGTGACACAATGATGATGATATGGGTGCCGTGCGGGGGGCACCAAGGCAGAGACATGAGGTCCGAGTGCAAACCGGGAGGGCTCTGGGTCAAAGGTGATCCTAACCAGCCTGGCAGGGGAGCAGCTGGCAGCGCGGCCCGGGGATGGAGGGGCCCCACCCAAGGAAGTGTCCACGCAGCCCGCTGGGTGGCACAGAGATGGAAGGGGAGCTGCCCCCTTGCCAGGGGTGGGAGCCGGGAGGCGGAGCGCTGAGGAGGGCCCATCGGCTGCCCTGGGGAGGGGAGGGGAGAAGCAGGTGGGCAAGTGTGGCCATGTCCCTGGGGCTCTCAACACAGGCGTCCAAGGAAGCGGGACGCAGGCAGCAGCAGAGTTAAGCACCCACGAAGCTGCAGAAGCAGGCGAGGGGCGGAAGTGAGAGTGGCAAAGGCCCAGAGCTGAAGACATGCCCTGAGCAGAGGCCAGGCCCACGCAGAGGTCTGGAGCCCACGCCAGGCCCACGGGGCAGGAGGGACTCCGAGTATGCGGGCCCAGGGCCCAGAGGAGAGGGGACATCAGAAGACAGTGCGGGGGCCAGCGCTGTGGCGTAGTAGGTAAAGCCACCACCTGCGGTGCCAGCATCCCATGTGGGCGCCAGTTCAAGTCCCAGCTGCTCCACTTCTGATCTAGCTCTTTGCCATGGCTTGGGAAAGCAGTAGAAGACGCTGCACCCATGTGGGAGACCTGGAGGAAGCTCCTGGCTCCTGGCTTCAGATCAGCGCAGCTCCAGCCATTGTGGCCAATTGGGGAGTGAACCAGCGGATAGAAGACCCTTCTCTCTCTCTCTCTCTCTCTCTCTCTCTCCCTCTCCCTCTGCCTCTGCCTCTGCCTCTGCCTCTCCTTCTGTCTGTGTAACTCTGAATTTTAAATACATAAATCTTAAAAAAAAAAAAAAAAGAAGAAGAAGACAGTGTGGACAACAGTGCTGAAACTCCTGAGGGGACACAGGGGCCACGCCAGTTGAAGGTCTAACTGGCCAGGCAAGGGGAGGATAGGAAGGTGTGGGCAGTGTGGGGCAGCCACGGGGGCAGTGGGTCTTGCAGGTCAGTGACAGCAGCACAGGCCAAGAGGAACAAGAGATGCAGTTACTAGACTGGAACCGGGGGGATGGAGCGGGTGAAGATGGCACCAGGGGAGGGATCCTTGGCTCAGGGCTGTAGCCACCCCCAAATCGCTCCCTTTCTCCCCGCCCTGGCCTCCAGCTGTCCAGTGGGCTGGGAGCCCCTCCACTGCCGTGTGCCCACTGGGACGTGCCCCGTCCCTGGTGGTCTGGGAAGTGAGAGGAAGCCTGCTGTGGGGAGGGGAGGGGAGGACGCCCCCATCTGCATGAGCCCAGGCTGGCCGGGGAGGCTGGCATCGAGGGTGGGCGTTGCTGTTGTCTTCTAAGCTCCCAGAGCCCAGGCTGGAGCAGCAGAGAGGGAGGGCAGGATGGTGGGGCAGGGTGGGGGGAGGACACAGCCTCAGGGAAGGTGTGGGAGCGGGGGGGGGGTGGTTTTGGTGGTTTCCACCACCCCCAGGCACCCAGGGAGAGGGGCCGGAGAGGGCCCACTGCCCAAGCACACGGGGCAGCTTCACGTCCACCACAGACCCCCATGCTGGCCTTGCCCGGAAGGGCAGGAGTGAGGGAGCTGAGGACTCCTGACGGCCCACCTGGGAGGGGCAGGGGCAGGGCACAGGCAGCCAGGCTTCCTGAGGCGGGGCCAGGACATGGCGGGGGGGGGGGGTGCGGGGGGGGCTCAGAGCTGCGGAGTGCAAAGATACTGCGGGGTCTGGGTGTGCCATGAAGGACCCCAGGGAGGGCTGAGAGGCCAGGGTGGTGGCCGTGGGCACCCAGGACAGCCCGTGTGCAAGACTGAGGCAGGGCGGGGGAAGGGTGCAGCGGGAAGCGGGGTGACACTGGAGGGGAAGGGGAGAGGCAGAGCAGATTGGCTGGGGCAGGGCGGGGCGGGGTTAGGGGTCCTCAGGAGGAGCCAGGTCAGCTGCAGCCAGAAGACCAGGGAGAGCACGTGGAGCGGGTGGCAGGCACATCCATCCATGTTTCCTGGGCGCCATGAGCCCACTGCATAGATAGGGAGCCTGAAAAAGCAGGAAACAGGACGTCCACCCCCCAGGACTGAACCTGCAGGACCCAGAAATGCCTGTCTGGGACCCACCTTGCCCCCTCCATGTAGACCGGTTCTGCTCCCTGTGGGGGGGTGGGGACAGAGGGGCAGCCCCCGCTGGGACTGCCCAGCCTGGAAGCTGCAGGCAGGAACAAGGTTGGTCCCATGTGTGGGCTGGGGAGTGGGGCGCATGCCTGCTGCGTGGGGAGTTGTGACCACACCACCAGCAACAGGGAAGGTGGCTGCCACTGTGTCCCCAGGCAGCGTGGGCAGGGGAAGGGGAGGCGAGGGGACCCGTGGGGTAGGCCACCTGCAGAGGCGTGGGGCTGGTGCTGTGTGGGTGCGTGGGCAGCGTGCACGTGCGCTGTGTGGGGGAGGAGGGGAGGATGTGGGTGGGTGGGAGCTGATTAGCTGGAGCCTGGTCTCTGCAAAGCCTGGACGCCAGCCCGGGTATGGCAGCCTCATCTCCGCCTGCACCACCACCCCCCGTCTTACTGTGGCTCCCCCATCTGCCCCAGAGCCTCAGCAGCCCACCAGGGATAGCCAGGCAGTTCCACCCAGGGTCCCCCCAGCACTGTCCACTGGGCTGGAGCCAGAGCTGACACAGAGACACTCGGAGTGGGGGAGTAGGGAGAGTAGGGGAGGCTCCCACCCCCACGCTGGCTCCCACAGCGCCTGGGACACTTTCTGATCCAGCCGCCAAAGGGCCTTACAAGTCCGCCAAGTCCAGAGCAGATGGGAACAGATCCGGCCCCTGCCCACCCTCCCCCTGCCCCACCAGGGTTCCCCACACGCTCCCCTGTGGTGTGCAGGCTCCTAGGCTGAAGCTGGGCTTTCTGCCTAAGGCCAGTCCTCACCTGTGCTCCTAAGATTCAGCCCCTCCCCTTCCACCAACCCGCAGACCAGTGCCACAGGCATCCACTGAGCTCCCAACCTGACGGGTGCACCTGCTGTTCAGGCTTCAGGTTTACAGGCTGTAGGGAGTGAGAGATGAGCATCTCCTCACCCTGACCCTGGCTCCCTGTGCCTCTGGATACACCCAGGGTTCATTCTGACCCCTGGAAGGGCTTTATGCTGCCTGCACATTTCCCCTGGTTCTCATTCCCTTCTACTTGATTAAAGCCGATTCAAGAACTCAGCTAGAGGCTGAGGCACATTCCAGATGCCTCCCTACCCCATCCATCTGTCCTACACACCACAGTTCATCAGTTCACGATCCCATCCATCCATGCATCCATCCCCTCACATTCACTGACCCAGCCAACCACCTGTGGATTCATCCAGTCACCCGTGTCCACCACAGTGTCCCTCTCCATCCACACAGCTCTCTGCCGATCCAGCCTGCCATGCACATATCTGCCACTGGGCCACTCGCCCGTCCGGTCCCCTGCTGACCCAGCTAGCCACCCCCAGCATTAACGCCGAGTACAATGGTCCCTTCGGAAGTCTGCGGAAGGCCAGACCCTACTTCTTCCCCCAGCCCTCTACCTCGCTCCTGGCTCCAGAGCGTGGGTTCTTTCTCTCTGCACCTGCACACTCGGTGCACAGAGGCCATTCCCCAGGGTCAGCAGGAGGGGGACAGGGACAGAAAGCAAAGACAGTGAGCGGTCCCATGGCCACCGCCAATGTGGGCCCTGGCCTGGCCCTGCCCCTGGTTCCCTGACCACGTCCAAGAGACCTCCAGTCCTCTCCGTGCCTCCTGCCCACCTGCTGCCGCACCCTGGTCCCTGTGGTACTAGGTCACCCTCACGCAGGCGGCGCTGGCTCGGGGCCAGACTCTGTCTCTACAGACACAGACTCCTTGGGTCCTTGCCATCGCCCAGCCACGCTAGAGGCCGGCAGCACCACTGTGTCCTTTTCACAGATGAGGCACAGAGAGGTTAGACATAACCAATGAAGCTGACTCTGACGGCCCCGCCCACATGCCTGGCTGTGCTGTGTGCTGTGTGTGCACCATCCAGTCAGGCCTCAGCACACTGGGAGTCCTGGCTATTTCCCCATTTCACAGCTGGTTTGACTGAGGCCCGATGGCTCATCCAAGGTCACAGACCTGGAAGCTGGAGGTGCCAGTTTGAACACAGCTCTGACTGTGCAGCCCATGCTCTTGGCCACCCGCAGAGATGCTTCCTGGAAACGGGGCAGGTGGGGGAGGGGACGGCTAAGTGCCTGGGAAGCAAACGAGCCCCAAGGGCCCTGCCCATAGGCCAGGGACTGAGGACACAGGGACACTGGGGAGGGGAGAGAAGAGGGATACCTGCATCGGGGCGGGGACCTGCCTGGGCCAGTGACGGTCAGAGGCGAGGCAGGGTGGGAGCCTGGAGGGCCCCTGGGGCCTCCAAGGCTGACATTGAGTCAGGTCCAGGCCTGGGGCTGGTGAGGAGTGCAGGCGGGCAGAGCACCCAGGGAGACTGCCCCGCGGAGGGGCGGGGAGCCTGCTTCCAGGGCCCCACAGGTGCATGTGCAGTGGGGGGGGGTGCTGTGGGTGGGGTTCCGTGAGCCCTCCGTGGATGCTGGCTACCACCACCCAGGCTCCCGTCTGAACTTCCTGGTTATTAAAGTGAATAAGTGTGAATGTTATGATGATTACTACGTGTCAGGCTATCACTGCAGAGAGCTTGGGGAGGAAGGAAGACGTGAAGAAGGAAAGAGCCCCTCTGTGCCCTGCCCCAGGGAACCCCAGGCTGTGGAGCACAGCCAGGGTCTCACCTCACTCCCACGACACCCACTTGCAGACAAGGGTCAGAAAAGACCCGTCTCCAAGCAGGATCTGGCGTCTGTCATTCACTGGTTCCCTAGCTAACATTAAGCACCTACTGTGTGGGCCACGAGGGGCTGCAGAAGCCCACCGTGAAGGGCTCCTGGGGGCTCCTGGGGGCAGCCAGCAGCCTCACGAAAGCCAGGCCCCAACCCCTGCAGCCCAGTTCCTCCCACTGTGGCCATCGTTCCACTCGGTCATCCATTTGCTTCTGTGAGAGGCGGAGAAAGGAGAGGAGAGCAGCAGAGACCCCACCTGCTAGTTCACTCCTCAAAGCCCACAACAGCCCAGGTCTCCCACGCGGGCAGCAGGAAGCCAATTACTCCAGCCGACCCCACTGCCCCCCAGGGTCTGCATCAGCAGGGGGCTGGAGCTGGGACTTGAACCCAGGCCCGAGGAGATGGCACACAGGTGTCCTAACCCCTCAACCCGCCCCTCCTGGGCAGCAACACCCCTGAAGCGGTGGCTCTGTCAGGGATCCTGAGATGAGGGGTGCCCCAGAGTACCCAGGCGGGCCCTGCATGAAGCCACGTGTCCTTACCAGAGGCAGGCAGAGATGGGGCACACAGAGGGAGAGAACGAGAAGGCAGAAGTGGAGACTGGAGCGAGGCCCCCAGTAGCTGCGAGAGGCAGCAAGGGCCCGAACCCCGCGTCGGGAGCGCGGGAGGCCTGCCCACACCTTGGTCGGCACCGGGAAACTGGCCCGACTTTGGGCCTCCAGAACCGGGACAGAACACACATTCTTGCCATTTTAAGCCCCTGAGTGTGGGGCCATGTGTTCCACGAGCTGTGTCTCCCAGCCAGGGTCCTCCGGGGAAGCAGGCCCGACAGGTCGCTCGGCGCAGGCGGGAAGGAATGAGAGACTGTGCAGTCACTGCCTCTGGCCATTTCGCCAACAAGCAGACCCCCCCAGGTCGGCGGGGTGACTCAGCAAGCCGGTGACCCAGGTGGGACGACAGGGCTGTTTCTGCCCCGCAGGCTGAGACCCAGGAAGGGCTGCTGATCCAGATCCAAAGACAGGCAAACGCCGAGGAGCCAGCCCAACGACCCAGCCCGCAGCCCCGAGGGAGGGCCGATGCCCCTCTCCTGCAGAACCACCCTCCCCAGGCACAGCCAGCACGACGCTTGGAAAACATCCGGGCCCCTCGCACCCCAGCAAGTGGACACAGTAAAACCATCACTACAGCCTGAGCTGCCAGGGCAGTGGAGCTCTGCAGCAGCACCACGCAGGGCTGCATCGGTCTCAGCCTGTGCGTGAGCAGGACCGTGTGCCACGCTGGAAGGGGAGACTAGGGAAGCGGTATGGAGCCCAGCGGTGGGGAGACAGAGATAGCCAGGAGGTGGCATGAGCAGGTCCTGGAGGGAGATGCAGACAGGAAGGGGCCATGCAGCTTCCTGGGGCAGGTGCCGGCGGCGCTCCGCTCAGCAGCAGTGACCCAGAGTCTCACGCCGAGCGAGTGATCGAGTGCATCTCTCCGCTGGCCTGAAGACTGAGGTGTGCTGCTGGGGGGCGCCCCGTGGCCTCAAGGATGCTGGGGCGTGTCCCACTCCCGCCAGGGGCAGGGCGAGCTCTTGGGGAGGCGATGGCAAGGCCAGTCCCTCTCTCCCACAAGCTCCCGACTCTGGAGCTGGCCACCACCACGGGTCTCCTGATGCACACAGGACACCTCACTTCACCGCAGCCGCCGGCTGCTCATTGTCCCTTCTCGGAGGGGCGTGGTCCGGTTCAGCCCCATAGCTTCATTTCCAGGCAACTTCATGCACTGCTGTTTTTATTCCAAGAATTCCCTGGCATTTTCTGGGAGCCACCGAAGGGTCCACTAGCTGCCTAAGCAGCCACGTGCCCTCCCTGGAGCAGCTATTTCAACCAGAGCTCCTCGGAGAGGCCAGGCGAGGGCACGGGCCCAGCAAGGGAGAGGCAGGGCCTAGGGCACCTGCCTTCAGCTCAGGGATGGGGCAGTGGGCAGGGAGGAGGCGGGCTCTGAGTTGAGGGGAGGGATTCAGGCAGCAGTGCCACACCTCTGATGCTGGGGACACCCCTGGTCCCTCTGTGACCCGGTGCCCTGGGGGCTGGCATCTGCAGTTCTGTCTCCACATTAAGGCAGGACTCGAGGTACTCTGGCTCCCGTGGGTGGTCCTGGCAGCCAGCGAGAGTCACTGGCCTTTGCTACCTTCTCTGCCCAAACCACAGGGACACTTTGCACCTGTGGGTATCCCCACATATTGGGCAGGGTCTCCTCTCTGTCCAGCACAGAGCCGCAGGGAAGCACTGGAGAGCGGGGGATGGAGGAACAGAAGAGAGGCAGCTGCGGGGGCCACGGCTGCAGCTCGGCGGAGAAAGGGAGTCCAGGACAGCAGCACGCAGGTGGAAGACGTCGCGCTGAGTGTGGGCAGTGCAGCCCGAGGCAGCGGGCTGGAGGCTGGCGGGGGCAGATGGGGGTGGCCTGGGCCCCGGCAGTGGGCGAAGTCATTGCAGGGGGCGTTTGGTGGACGCTGGGGCATTTGAGGAGCCTGTCCTGAGCTCAGTGTCCCGACGGCCCCCTCTGGCCCCTGTGTCCAGAGAAAGGGTAGCCCCAGGCCCCTGGACTACTTTCAGTTTCTCTGGGTCCTCGCGGCCCTTGCTGCACGCGGCCTCTCCTGGGCTTGGGGAGCAGTGTGGGCCCCGGACACAGCCCGGCCGAGTGTGGGCCCCGGACACAGCCCGGCCGGGTGTGGGCCCCGGACACAGCCCGGCCAAGTGTGGGCCCCGGACACAGCCCGGCCGAGTGTGGGCCCCGGACACAGCCCGGCCGGCATGGTGCTCATTCGTGCTGCTCAAACCATTAGACGGCTCTTTTGTAAGAGTCAGTTGACGTTCAGGAAGCCTTTGGATGCCTTTCAAAGGGCTTTTTAATAAGTGTTTCTAATCCTTTTCTCTTAAAAACAGGAAGTTACGCTGCGCCAACCGTAAACACCAGAAGGCGGGCGCTTGGTTGGCGGCAGAAGCCACGGGCCTGATGGCTGCACCACCCGCCCCGTCTTGGCCAAGGCCCCGGTGCCCAGTGCATCCTGGGACTGAGGACAGAGTCGGGAGCCTCCAGGCAGAAAAGTGGCCCTGGGCCACCCCGGCCTCGGCCTGGCCACAGGAGGGTGGGCCTCAGTCCCAGGGGCCTCTCCAGGGGTCCCCCCAGTCCCTTTCCACTCAGGGCCCTGCAGACACCCTGCCCCCGGCCACCTACCCCCCGAAACAGCTGCAGGGCCAATGCCTCTCACTCTGCTCCACAACCCAAACCGCAGGTAGTACCCTGGCTCCTCCTCCGCCCTCTGCCACCACCTTGCGGGGAACCACCCTCACCCTCGACCCCGTCCTCTACAAACCCTTTCCTGGCCCCAGGTCCCCTCACCTCGGTTCTTGGAGCCTGTGGGCCCTGCCCAGCAGGTGGGGTCTAGCCCTCTGAGCTGGCGCTCACCTCTTCTCATCAACATGTCTGTGGGGGCTGAGGCAAGCAGCTGAGCTCGGGAATCGCAGCAGGAAACGACTCCACCAGAAGGGACTCTGATGCCCACGCCACTCCCACTCCCAGGGACCAGGAGCTCTCGGCCAGCTTCCCCGGGGCCAGGCAGCTCTGGCTGGGCCTTCCCAGGCCGGCAGGAAACCCACTCCTCACCTGGATGGCCCAGCCGTCTCTCCCGTCTCTCCCACTGCAAGCCCTTGGCAGGTGCCGGTGGCCACTGCAGTCCAGCCGGGAGTGAAGCAGGGCCTGTGGCCCCGGGGTGGCAGTCCTGTCCCCCTTGCCAGGAATGCAGGCAGCAGGCAAACCCCAGCTAGGAGCTGGACCTGAAGACCCGGCAGCCCACGTCAGACGCAGGTGTGATTAACCATTCAGGCACGCACCCATTCAGGGAGGACAAGCTCAGGCCTGTGGAGCTGGAGTGCGAGGTGGGCCAGGGGCAGGCTGCCGTTCACCGGGCTCCCCGCTCACCTTTGTGCCCTCACCCATACCAGGTGCAGGGGCTGTTACAGCAGGTGCGTCCCGGAGGCTGGCTGAGCTACTGAGTGCTTTGGTGGACCAGTCCCCAAGGCGGAAGAGCCCAAGGTCTGGGAGGAGCGGAGGGGGAGGCCCATGCAGGCAGGGGTATCTGGCTGAGTCCTGACACTCCGGGATGGACCTGCCAGGGCTGAGGCTGACAAGGGGCCAGGGGATGCCAGAGGCTGGGGAGGGGAGCAAGCGCCTGACTGGGACTCCATGGAGGGTGCAGGGAGACCCTGGGGTGCTGGCAGGATGGGGTCTGTCCTGTGGAGCAAGGTCTGGCTGCACCATGGGGTGGGGCACAGGGACTGTGGCGGGGCGGGGGCACTGCCCCGCAGGGTATGATGAGCTTGAGGGCTCATTACAGACCCAGCATGCCCCGGGGCTACCCTGATAACCGCTCACCCCTCACAGGAAGGTGTGGGCTGCTCCACGGCTGGCTGGGGCCTGCCCTCCTGGCTGGCTGCTCTGAATTCCCCAGGGCTGGGCCCAGGACAGGGAGGTGGGGCCTGATACATCTGCTCCTACCCCAGTGGCCTGATGTAGTCACGTGCACACTGAGCTACAAGGAATGCTGGGAAGTGTAGTCTCCTGGGGGCAGCCACGTGTGGGCAAGAACTGCTTTGTTGAAGGGGTCGGTGCCTAAAAGGGGGGGGGGGGGGCTGAGACCTGGGCAGGCTGGTGGTAAAGCTAGGGTAGGAAGGGTGTGCTGGGATAAAGCCGGGGCGCGGGGGGGGGGGGGGGTGTGCAGAGCGGTGAGTGTGGCTGTGCTGGGTGTGACCACCACCCCACAGAGATGTAGAGGTGAGGTGGGAGACACCTGCAGGGAGAGGGCAGTGCTGGGAGAAGATGGACGGGGTGGGAGGGAGAGTCCGAGGAGGGTGGCAGGGAGGCCAGAGGCCGCCCCATCCTCAGGAAATCCCCCAGGACCTGCCTGACCGCTTTCTGGGGTCCTGGGGGGCAACAGGTGGACCCCTGGGCTGAGGCTTCAGCCTGACCCTGGGGGGCATCGGAACCAGCAGGTGGGAGTTCTCTCTCCCAGCCGCCTCGCCTCTGGTAACTGACTGATGCTGCACGAATTTAAGGAGAGCGGCGAAGGGCCTGCCCCGGGCCAGTTCCATGTCAGGGCTGGGATAGTCAGCCATCTTCCAGCAGAAGAGCCCTGGGCAAGGAGGCCCAGCTGGCCCCGAACCCCACAGGGAGTACATCTGGGGCCCAGGGAGCTGGACGGGGAGCCGTGCCCAGCCCCTCCCCTGCCCTCCAGCCACTGGGTCCACAGTCTTGGCTGCCCAAGCAGCTCTGGCCTCCACCACCAGTTCCTGGAAAGGCTGCAGAGGGAACGCGCCCCCCGCCCCACAGCCCAAGTCGCCAAGCAGCTTGCAGAGGTCAGACCGGCAGCCCCCGGGCCTTCTGGGATCACTCGCATTTCTAGGAAAATTGCACAAGAGCAGAGGAACAAACGGCCAGTCCCTCGGAGTCCTTCCTCATGGGCCCACCAAGCGGGACTGGGGAGGGAGGCTGCAGGAGATGGCTCAGGACAGCACGGACGGCGCAGCCATGGCCAGGGCAGGGTGGCCCGACCCCGTAGCCACCGCAGCCCAGGGCCCTGTCCACCTCTCCTGGCACTGCCCACGCACAGGCCAGTCTCAGAGGGCAGGAGCCCAGAGGGCCACCTCCCTCTAGCCCGTGGGTGGGGACGCACAGCCCCGCGTGTGAGCCTCTCGCCCTGTCTCACTGCACTCTCCTGCCCCACTGCCGTGCCCAGTGCCCACCTGCCATGGCAGAGGCCCGCGTGGCCAGCAGCCCACAGGGAGCCACACCTGCCCCCCCCAGGTGGCTGACAAGCCAAGCCCACGCCTCGGTCACCACCTGAGGAGGACCCCTGGAGCCACGCCCAGGAACTGCAGACCCACGGGAACTGTGCGTCCACAGGTGGCCAGCCTCAGACAAGACACGGAACCCAGTCCATGCTCTGGGGGTCAGAGGGAGCCCCCTGGGCATGTCCACCTCCCTACCGGGTACGAAGAGTGTGATGTAGCCCAGGCACCGGGTCGGCTCAGGCACACAACAGACACGTGCGGCACACTCCCCTCCAGGAAGCCCTCCAGGATGTCCCAGCCGGATCTTGTTTTCCCTCCATGGGCACCCAGCAAGTTGGCCCATGTCTCCATCTTGAATGATTTTCTACTGAGCGTCACATGGTCCTCCCAGCACAGCCAGAGCACGGCCTGGCCCTGCCCAGCCAGGGTGCTGCCTACCGACATCTCTGTACAGGCCCCGGGCACGGGATCAGGAGAGGCCAGGGAGGTAGACCTGGGCCCCTGCCCACTCACTCTACTGTCCCTGAACCCCTCCTCCAGGTGGTCTGCGGGGTGCAGGACCCTAAGGCTGCACTCTAGGAAACGGGGTCTCCCAGCAACGGGAGCCCCTGGAGACCGGCAAACACCTCTGCCTGCCCCTTCCCCCAGCAGGAGGAGGGGCTTGGGGGCAGTGGATGCTCCCTGAGGAGAGGAGCCCGGAACCCAGGCTGTCCAGGAGGGGAGAGCGGGGCTTCCAGCTGCAAGCAGAGGGGGCACCAAGGGGCCAGGGGCAGCAGCACCCCCAGTGGGCTGGGTTTGGGGTGCAGATGGAAGGGGGTGCGGCCGACCAGTCAGGGGGTGCAGACTGGGCTGCAAACACCAGGCCCAGGAGCATCCCAAGGCCACGGTGCCCAGCGGAGCCTCAGGATGCGGGACAGGCCAGCCAGCAGCCAGTGTGGGGGGAGGCTGGAACTGGACGACAGCCACACTGGTCACTCTGCCCAGGAGGCGACACCTGGGAGGCAGCGAGGTGGCTGCAAGGGGCAGGCGGGCGGCCTGGGCCACGGCTCTCAGACTCCCCAGCGGTCACAGGCCCTCGGAGGGCCTCGGCTCCCCAGCCAGGCAGTTAAGATCTCCCAAAGGGACCGAGCACGACACCTTAACATACACACACGTCTACCTGGCCTATGACACCCAAGGCTTTCAAATCTGCCACCTAGGCATACGCATTTGAATTTACAAAGCACGCTGATATCAAAAACATGAAATGGGCACGAAACCGCTTACTTACAGAATGCCTTGAGTCTCGCCGTGGGACGTGGCTGACCCAGGACCAAGCGTCCCGCATGCAGGTCTTGTCCCGGCAGCCACTCCTAGCCCCGACTCAGCACACAGCAGTCAGAGGCAGCTGCTCAGGGCAGGCAAAGCAGCAGGTGCAGAGGTCCTGGGGCAGGGATAAGATTGGTCCCACTCAGGGGCTTTGCCTTGTGGGTGCGACACTTCCAAGCTCAGCAGAGCTGAGCAGGGCTGGGGTGGAGGGCCCAGAGCCCCCCAGCCTGGCTGTCCCCTCCCTGTGGTGGTCCCTGACCCTTGGTTCATTCTGTGAAACTGTGGCAGAAGCTGGAAGCCCCTCAAGGGCAAAGCCCTGGGGCCCAGCCCCCAGTGGGCGGACGGAAGGCCAGGGTGGCTGCGTGCAGTGGGCTCTCCTCCCCGGGAAGAGTGGGAACAGGCCCGGGGCCGAGGCCACTGAGGCCCAGAGCCGCAACCAGTGGGGCCCGGACGGGGGCAGGGCTGCAGGGGCAAAGGTGCTGCGGTTACCCAGGGCCCCAGCCTCCGGGGCCACATCTCACCTCTGCCCCGCCCAGGCCACGGCGGGTTCAGCTCAGGGCAAACTCCACGCCTCTCGGCAGCCCCACCCAGGCCTGGGCTGGCCACTGTCCTCCACTGCCCACAAGACAGCGGCCACCCCCAGGCTGCCTCGTGTGCCCAGTGGGTGCAAGCCCAGGCCCACCCTCCACTCCCCCGACCCCCGGCCCAGGCCCACCCTCCACTCCCCCGCCCCCGGCCCAGGCCCACCCTCCACTCCCCCGCCCCCGGCCCAGGCCCACCCTCCACTCCCCCGCCCCCGGCCCAGGCCCACCCTCCACTCCCCCGCCCCCGGCCCAGGCCCTCACCGGGTTCCCAGGGCTGCTCCTCCCGCGGGAGCCGCACCCTGCATCAGGTAGGCCACACCACACAGCCTGAGCCCGAGCCCCGAGCGGCCCTGGGGCGGGGGGCCCGGCTCGGAGGGGGCGCCGGGCCGCCACAGGCTCGCTTCCAGCCCCGCGCCTGTCCCGACGCCCGATCATGCGGAGACAGCTGATTGGCCGGAGAGCCAGCCTATGGCTGTCCAGCCCTTGGGTCAGGTGTCTGTCTTCGTCCAATCAGAGCACTCCGCTAGCTCGGGCGTCGCACAGGCCTGACACTTGCGGAAGGGCGGGCGAGGGCGCGCCTGAGGACTCCCGGCTGCCTCCGAGCCCCGCGGCGGTCAGCAGAGCGGGGGCCTCCGGAGAGGGGGAGCCTGAGAGACTGGCCGCTTCCACGGCGGGAAGGACGCGGCGCCTAGCGGCCCTAGCTCACCGGCGGGCCCCGCGCGGTCACGGGCTGCGCTGTCCCGTGGGGGCCTGCCGGCCTGGACGGGGACGGGGACCTCGAGCTGGAGAATGCAGGCAGCTTCTAGGAGCCGGGAGAGGCGGGGAGGGGTTCCCCCTCGGCCGTGAGCTGGAAGCCTGTGTGCCGAGGCCGCCCGCACTGTGGCCGCTCGGGTGGACGCTAACAGCGTGCTCGCCCCCAGGCTTCCTGGCCGGCGCTGGGCGCGGGGGGCTCTCCCTTCCCCACCACTTTGCAGTGGCCTCGCTCTCCCCGCCCCGCCCTCTCCCTGCAGTGGCCTGGCTCTGTCCAAGCTCACCTGCCCCTTCCGCCGGGCTCTGCCGTGGCTCCCATGATGGCCACACGCCCCACCCAGTGTCCCCGCGGCAGGACAGGCCTCACCAGCAGGGAGCTCAGCGTGGGCATCCCCAGGCCTGGCGTCCCCTGCTCAGACTCAAGTTCTTCTGTTTTAGCCGGGTCATAGGCTGGGCCTTCAGGGCTGCAGAATCAACAGGTGCACCTGCCCGGGCTCCATCACCCCATCAGGTACACAGGTCGCAGAGTGGCAGCCCTGTGGCCCCCGGCCCAGGGTCTGGAACAGGGACCATGGTAGCTTGGACCACCCCCACACACACACTCCAGAGCAACCTTGCCATGACGCAAGTGAACCAGGCAGTGAGGGAGAAAGTCGAATGAGGAGACAGGAAGAGGGGTGACCCCCGGGAGGCCCACCCACCGCCTCCTGTCCCAGCTGGCCGAGGGTGCAGCCACTGGGGGTGCTGGGAGCAGGCTGGGGTGGGGAAGCGCCAGCTACAGCCCTGGGTGAGCTGAGGACGGCCTGCAGCTCAGGGGTGCTCAGAGGTGGGGGCTCCTGGGAGGGGCGTCTGGAGGACACAGCCCTGAGGGCACAAAGGAGCCCCCATTCTGGGCTCCTGGACCACCTGCAGCCAGCCTGTCGGGCGCCTCGAGACCAGGCGCCCCCACCCGCCGGGGCGGGGGGGGGGGCACTGACCTCACTCCCCTTAGGTGGCTGCTTCAGACAACAAGGGAGAAGAAAGAGTACGGGGGTGTGGAGAGACTCGGGCTGGCAGCCGATGTCCTCAGATGTCCGCTTCTGCGTGGATGCCCCAGGGAACTGACCACAGGCCCTGGGAGAAACAGCCCGAGCGGCAGAACCCACCACGGACACGTCAGCAAACCGGGCCTCGGTCCCCATGCAAGGGGAGGGGCTGCCGCCCGTGCCGGCGTGGAGGACCTGAAGATGGGTGGATTCATCCCCAAAGGATGAATCCTGTAGGACCCCACTTCCAGGAGGGCTCAGCAGAGCCACGGACACGGGGCGGGGGAGGGAGGAGGAGGCGGCACCCAGCGGGGACAGTGGTGGTGATGGCACCACGCGTGAACGCCCTTAGCACTGCCCGATGCACGCTCACACATGGCCAAGACGGCAAGCCTCGTGTCAGACGGATTTTACCACAATCAACGTTTGTCTAATGGGGTGGCTTTGCATTGCACCATCCGCTCTCAGACTGTAAGTCGTGACGCATCCGGGGAAGCCTGTCGCTGAAGCAAGGGAGAGCAGACTGCTCGGCTGAGTTCAGGGCGGGGGGACCCCAGAGCCCCGATCTCTGGCCCCTGCCCCTCGCCGTCACCACTGGGCGACCTGGGAGCTTCACCCAGCCACCTCAGCACTCCGCCCTCCCCAGGCCCAGGGTGTTGGGCGTGGGGGCCCTGTATTCTCACTAGGAGGGCGGTGAGGTGCGGGGTGTGACCCACTGGGGACAGAGCTCCAGGAGAGGGAAGGTGAGGACAGCAGGCACGCGAGAGGCTGGGCCCCCTCTGTGGAGCGGAAGGGGCTCGCGGGCAGCCTGCGGAGACCCGTGATTCTGCTGGGCAGAGGAGGCCCCGGCCAGCTCCAGGAACATCCAGGGTGCTCACAGCAGCATGGGGACATCGGGCCAGAAGCCCACGTGGTCACAGGCGGAAGGCTTTCACCCAGGCTCCTCAAACCCATCCACCTCCCAGGAGAGGAGGGCGGGGGGCGGGGAGAAGCTGTCTCATCTGGAAGACCCCAGCCCTCTCTGTGTCACTGTGCAGGGAGCACTGTCCCCCCATGTCACAGAGCAGACAGCAGAGCCCTGACCCACTGCCGACTCCCACATGGCGCGGCCAGCACTCAAACCCACGGACATGCCCCTTGCCTCCTCCATGGCCCCAAAGCACCATTTCTCACACTCCAGGCCGGCAGTCGACTTGTCTATTGAGAATTGGCATACATTTTGGCTTCTATGACAAATGCCAAAATAGCAAGACAACAAGGATGGCTTTCTCCCCTCTGACGTGTTGCGGTTTGATGCCAGTGAGATAGTCACCGGGCATCTTCATGCTCTGTGCTCCTCTGTGCCTACCTCCCATCCCACACCCAGCGTGGCTGCTCCAGCCCCTGCCGTCACATCTGTCATCTGCTCCTCCCCTCCGGTGGACTGTCAGGTCACTGTCAGGTAGGGCATGGGGGCCCCACCCAGAGGCCTGGGAAGCCAGGCCAGGCAGTCTGTGTGTTTCTCAGAAGCTGTGAGCAGTTCCCTGGCAGGGCAGCTCCTGAGCAGAAAGCAGACAGCTTTTAAAACACGAGTCCTGAAGACAGGCGGAGGGAGTGAGACTGGAGGCAGTCACGGAGTCTCCTGAGAGGAGCATGGCACCATCCTGGCCAAAGCCAGGGAACCCTTCAGCTCCAACTGGACATTCTGGGAGGACTCCCCGGAGGGGGCAGCCCTGAAGGTATGCACCCAAAGCAGGGGTCGTTTAGGGGAGGGGGGCAGGGCTTGGCCTGGAGAAGACCAGCAAGGGAAGGAGGCAGACAGAGCCCACCCTTGCCCAGAGGTGCCCACACCTCAGCCAGAGCAAGGGCTGGCCTAGCCCTGGGGTCTTCCCAACCGATGACCCAGCAGCAGGGATCCTTGCCTCTGGTCCTGTCCAGAGAGCGGAGCCCAGAGTCGGCTGGTGACTCCCCCGAGGCCACAAAGCACCAGCACCCTGAGCTCCAGGAGACCCTCTGTGGGGCTGAGGGTGTCCTGGGAAACATGGCGCTGTCATCTTGAAGAGGGCAAGGGTCAGAAGGCCCTGTCCACAGCCAGTCTCACGTCCCCATAGGCATGGAAACAGGAAACAGGCTCAGAGAGGTGACGCCTCGTGCCTGGGTCGCACAGCCAGTCGGCACCCGGCAGGATTTGAATCCAGGTCTTCCTGACTCACGCTCTGGTGGGCTCCCACCAATTCTCCAGGAAGCCTTCTCCCCCTCCCCCGCCCTGCCTCCCCCGCCCCCCGCTGTTTTCCTGGCTCCCTCTCAGGGAAGAGAACATGCTCCCAGTCTCTGTCTCCCTGGGAGAAATCCATTTTCAGAATCTGGAGGTGTTGAAATGTGTTCTTTTTTCCTCTCCAAAGAGCCCATCTTGAGGACAGAGGTGCCCCCAGCACCCCCAGGAGGCCACCAATGGCCGAGCAGAGGCCGGAGACTGCCTGAAGAGGGGCCACGGCCCCAGCCATGGCTGGCACCCAGCACGGGGTCTCAGGGAGGAGACTGCATCCTGGGACAGTGCGTAGCTGGACATGCCTCAGCCAAGCACTGGGGACCTCAGAGGACCCCTCCTGCCTCCCTGGCCGGGCTGCGGCAAGAACAGGAGGGTCCCTGAGCCTGCCTGACACAGGTGCTGGGCGCACTCCATGTCCCCTCCACACCCGGGACCGCCGCAGGGGTCACTGTTGCCCTGAGCATAATCTGGCCCTGGAGTGGCACGGGGGATGGGGCCACTGGTGCGTAAGGAGCAGAGGGAGGGGATAGGGGAAGGGGGCAGTCCAGGGAGAAACAAAGTGGGTGGGGAAAACAGAGGAGGAGCTGGAGGGGTGGGAGGAGACCAGGGGGGTCTCCATCAGGCCCCCCTTCCCAAAGCCCGCCCACAACCTGTGCAAACACCCCCAGCCCCAGCCTGGTCTCTGCCCACTGCTGGGCATCTCCTGAAGGTGACTTCAGGGAACTGGATCTAGTCCTCATGCCCGGGGTTCCCTCGAGTTACCCTCAGGAACCCACAGCAAGTCTGGGGTCTTGGGACAGTTCCTAGGCCTCCTGGGTCCCGGAACTGGGACCTCGTTGACTGCCACTGGTCTGGAAGAGACCCCCAAGGTCAGCCTCTCCACGGTGCACTCCCCCATTCCTGCCTCAGTTTTAAGCTCTGGCCCAGGAAGCAGACAGCTGTCCCGCAGGAAGTCAGGTGCGCTGGACCCCCAAGTCCACTCCTCCGGACCTCTCCCAAGAATCCGGCGCTGGCCTGTGGTGCTCAGGTGCTGGGGACTGCACCCTCCCCCCCATACACACACACACACGCACACCTCGCAGGCTCCCCTGAGGCTGGCCACGTCCAGGTCATCTCCCTCCCTAGGGACTTCCCATGTCTCCTGTCTCCCCCAGGTACCCTTGAGAAAGCTCCTGGCCCCCCAAGGCACCTGGAATTTTCTCCAGGGTGGGAGGATTCCCTGGAGGACCTGAGGCAACACACCCTCGGGGAGACTAGATTCGGGAGGGAGCGACACTGTCCCCCAGAGATGGGATCTGTGGCAGGGATGCTGGACACGGCTCTGCCTCAGCTCGGAGCACGCAGGCTCAGTCAGGGACACGAGGGCAGGAAGGGCAGAAAGTGCATGGTTGCCCACAGGACATCTTGTGCTGCGTGGCCCCGTGGCTAATCTGCCCGACCTCTCCACCCTCAGCCTGAGTGGGAACCCACCGTGTCCCCCGTGCCCGCCAGCAAGTCCCTGTAAGACTTGGGCAGAGTTGTTTCACTACAGGTCTGAAGTCTGCCTGGAGGGAGCGGCCCCCTGTAGGCCTGGGCTTCTCATTGGTCCCAGAATCATTATCTCGTGCTGCTGGCCACAGGGGATGGAATCGGGCAGGGTTTCCAGGGTCACCTCTGGGGTACAAGCTGCATCTGCCTCTGGGGGAGTCACCCCAGCCAATGTTCAAACCACCCTGGTAGTCCAGCACTCACCTCCTCAGATGACACGCTCCAGGAAAGGGGCTGGTCCCGCTCTCAAGAACAAGTGAAGTGCCAATGTGCCAGATGGAAGCATGGATGGATGGATGGAGGGGTGGATGGATGGGTGGGTGGGTGGAGAAATGGATGGAAGGAGGGATGGATGGATGGATGGATGGATGGATGGATGGATGGAGGGATGGATGGAGGGATGGATGGAAGGGTGGGTGGGTGGATGGATGGATAGATGGGTGGAGAGATGGAAGGATGGATGGGTGGATGGATGGATAGTTGGATGTATAGTTGGGTGGATGGGTGGGTGGATGGATGTATAGATGGGTGGATGGATGGATGTATAGTTGGGTGGATGGATGGACGGATGGATAGGAGGACACATGGGCAGATGAATGGATGACAGGCTCTTGTCTCATATAAAACCCCCAAAACCCAAGAACAATACCACAGGCAGAGAAGACAGACAAGGCTACATATCCCCCGCTCAGAGGGCGCTCCCACCCCCAACCCCACCCTGCCCTGCTGCCAGGGAATTATCCTGCAGGCTGACAGGATCACAGAATGAAATCAGAACCTCACGAAGGGATTCACACCTCCCACCCAACCCCCAAGCCCCGCCTCCACCAAGGAGAGCCTGTAGAAGCTTCTGGAAAGGGACGGCAGATAGCAGAAGCAAGGCTAGGCCTGCCCCCACACGCCTCTCTCTCTCTGCCGATGGCTCACTCCCTTGAGGACCTCAGCCCCAGCAGGCAGTCCCCTGCAAGTCCCCGAGTCCAGTCTCCGTGTGGAGGTGAGGACACAGCAGCCATGACCCAGGACCTACCAAAACACGTCTTTCTTGGGTCTGGCCTGGCGCCGGCACCGACTCCTGTGCAGCTGTGAGCCAGGCACCAGGAGGGCAGGTGGTGAGGATGCAGCCGGCCACCACGGGGAGCCCAGGCGTGAGACCCGGCTCGGCCCATGTCCTGACGGCCAGGGCAGCCCCACTTCCTGCTACCTCCCTGCGCCCTCCCCCAGCCAAGGAGGTGCTCACCTGCAACGCCCCAGAGCCTCAGCACAGCTCCTGCCTCGGGGCTGCTGCCTGTCTCACTCTGCCGTCACCATGCAACGTGCAATCCAGGAGGGCCAGAGACACAGATAGCAGAGCAGGGCCACCGCCATGCCAGTGGGGCCAGCTGACAGCTCAGAGCCTGAGAAACAGCAGAGCCCCTGGCCTGCGCGGCTAAACCCCACAGCCCAAGAGAAGCAAGCGCTTGTGGCTCTGTGGTCATTTGTCACCTGCCCTGCTGTGGCAAAGATGGCTGTCTGAGTCCCAGCTCACAGGTGACAGCACCTGCTCTGAGAGTGCCAGCAAATCCCTCCAGCCCTGAGGCTCGGAGAGGCCGAGCACCGGCTCACTCGAGGTCCCACTGGGGATCGATGCAAGCCCAGAAGACAGGAGAGTCATCCCAGGCCCGCCCTCATGGCACCCATGGTCTTGTGGGGTGGACGCAGGTGGCTGGAATATTCTGAGTGTTTGGGGGGAAGGAGTGGACATGCCGGACTTCAAGGGCGAGCCCAGTCTCTGGGTCAGGGTTAGGGTTAGGTTGGGGTTAGGTTTCTGCCCGGGGGGAAGCGGGAGTGGATGGAGGAGACGGAGGGGCTGGGCTCCTGGTCCGCTCTGACCAGGCAGCAGCACACCCAGCCCACCACACAGGAAGCCAGCCGAGCAGCAGGCAGCACTGCCCCCGCAGTCCCCACCCCAGGCCGCGACTCCCAGGCCCGGGAGGAGAGCGGCCATCGCTCCCCTGCAGCCAGAGGGCTCCCAGAGTGCACCCGAGGCCACACACCTCCTCCGGGTGCCAGTCGGGAGTGGGAGCCAGGGCTGCTCACAGTGGAGTGAGCCTGCCCCATTGGCGTCTGCACCCCAGCGCAGCACGAGGGCCCCAGAAACGCCATTCTCTAAGTGGCAGAGCTCAGACAACCACTGGGGGATGCCAGATCTGTGTGTGTGGCAGCCACGGTGAACCCCAACCATGGAGGCTGCCCTAGGCTCCAGGCCCCAGCCCCTGCCCTGTGGGCTGGGCTGGCCCCTCACCCAGAGGGGGGGGCTGCCATCCTCAACCCCACCTCCACCTCCCTCGCAGCCCGGGGCGCCCTAATGGAGTGCCTCCAGCCGTCTGGAAGCGTGAGGTTTAGCTCTGCAGCCCCGGGTAGATCACTCTACCTCTCTGAGCCTCACATTTCACCAAGCATCCCCGACACCCTGCCCAGGCTCCCGGCGGATGTCTGGTTGGGGATTACGCTCTCTGCTCCGCCGGCAGCCAGGACGCACAGGTGCTGTAAGGACCTCAGAGGCCAGAGCCGAGGGCAGGAGAGGCAGGGTCTGGGCCGTGTCTGCGGAACACCTGGATGCAACTGTACCTGAAAGCATGGCTCTTGCTGGAAGTGAATTCCTCCTGAGCTGAAAGTAGCCTGGATCAGCTTTCTGCCTTGTGCAAATCTGAGAAGTCCTAAAAGTACAACCAGAGACAGGCTTCTGTGACAGGGAAGACCTTAGCCCCCTGGCAGGGTTCCGGCAAGATCCTTTGTGGGGAGCAGTGCCCCATACTGCCAGGGCCCCTGAAAGCTCCTGAGGTTCCTGGGAGTAGGGGTCCCAGGCTCAGTCGTGCCCTGGGCACAGTCCCAGGGCTGAGTGGGGGGGGGGGGGTGCTGAGCCCATTTTACAGATGAGACGGTTGAGGCACAGAATTCACGTGGCTTGCCCCAGATGAGCCACCATGGCTGTGGCAGGTGCTGTCCTCACGCTGGGACACACAGAACATACACAGTGGCTCTGCCCCCCCCCCCGCCTGCCACAAATGGCTGGGAGCCTCTTATGCCCCAGCAAAGGAGGCGGCCAGGGCGTGGGGTCTCCACAAGGCGAGAGCAGCAATGGCCGGTCTCTCCCTGGGCTGTGGCCCCTCCTGGGGTGTCCCCACCCCTGCCAGGCTGGGGATGGACCGTCCCAAGGACAGAGAACACTCCTGCACGTCCCTGTCCCGTGTGCAGAGAAGCGCTCAGGAGCCAGGCGAGCCCCCCAGGGCGGAGGGACCTCAGGGAAGGGCCAGGAGGCACAGGCCAGGTTCTGTCCAGGTACGAGCAGCCCAGCGACCCAGGCATGTTGCGCCTCGGGAGCACACTGCAGCCGCCTCTTTGCAGTGGTCTCAGAGCCGGCTTTAGCAAACCTGGGTCTCTGGCCCTGCGTGTCCTCCACCCCACGAGCCGCCCTCCTCGTCTCTGCTCATCCACACCCCTGGGGCGTCCGTGCCCGACGTCTTGGCTAGCCAGTGAGGACTCTGACCCCGCCCAGCTGAGCACACGTGACGCCACATGACACTGCCAGTGTTGGATATTGGGACCGGGAACCAGACTTTACCATCGGGGCAGTGGGGCAAGATCTGCAGCCGTTCCTTGGCCTTGGGTTGGGGAGGACGCTGCGGCCACTCCGTCCCCAGATGGAAAGCTGCCCCCCCACTTGCGTCTCTTTCCCTCTCATGAGTCCCAGTTCCTTCCAAAACTTCCTGGAAGAAGACTGCAATCCACTTTGGAACAGGCTGGGTCTACACAGACACACACAGGCACACACGCATGCACACACACACGCACGCTTGTCACATTAAGGACATTGGGTCTACCTGGCAGCTGAGGCTGGGGGACATGGTGTCCCTGCTGGCTGGGTGCACTCTGCCTTTTCCAAAGAGAACTAGAGGGGAAAGGAGAGACGGACACAACAGTGACCCTCCAGCCAGCCTTGGGCACAGGCCAAGCTCTGTCCTTGGTATGAGCAGCCCAGCGGCCCCGGGCTGGACCCGGCCCCCACAGGCAGCCTCCCCCCAAGGAGGTGTTCAGTCACATCTCTACCTGTGCCAGGCTGGGCTGCTGGAGTGGGGACAGGCCCCAGAGTGGGGGCCCCAGAGCTGTGGCAGGACAGGTGCAGGTGAAAGATGTTACCAGGTACCAACGACGAGAGCGCGAGGCCAGGTGGGACCTGCCCAGTGAGGAGTCTCACTGCCCCAGAGCAGCAGGCAGGAGGGCAGGGTCTCCCCGACTTCCTAGAACCTTCTAGAGTTGTGGAGTGATTCTGGGAGAAGACACTGGGAAGTCGCTTCCCAATCCCCTTCCCACACAGGTGAGGCCAGGACGTGCCCAGGTCACACAGCCGGTAGCCAGGGCCTTGCTGCCTGCGCCCTCACCTCTCTGGCTGGGAGCCTCAGGCCTCCTCCAGCCCCAGAAAGCTGCCAAACACCCTACCGGATCCAGGCCCCGAGGCCCCGACAAGCTCTCCTGGCCCAGCTCCCAGGCTGCCCAACAGCCACCCACAGCCCCACTGTCTCCCAGATCCCTGCCTGAGGCTCCCAGAGGGACAGGGCCTGCTGTGCTGGGGACACCTCTGGGTCATCCCAGAGCCCCCAGCCGCTGCCCCCCCAACCGCACATACACAGGGTGTCCACACATGGGGTCCAGCCAGGAGGACGCTTGAACCAAAGAGTCAGGCTTTAAGCAAACAAGATGTGCAGCGACAGTGGTGGGCGGGCCAGGTTGCCATGGGAGGGGCCTGCTCGTCCTGGAGGGGAAATAGATGGGCCTGGTGGCCAGGTGACAACAGGTCAGGAGACGCCACACCCGGGGATTTCCCCAGGGACTGTGTTCCACTCTCAGCCGCTGGAACACGCCCTGCCTGGCTCCCTGCTGCGGGCGTGCAGAGGGCAGAAGGAAGCATCTTGAAATTCTCCCAAAACAAGGAGTTTTCAGTAAGTCCACACTACACGCATTTACTCATTTCGAAAACTTTATTGGGCGCCTCCCCGGTGCCGGTTCTGGTTAGTCACCTCGGAGCGCCGCCCGGCCAGGCTGGGAGGGGCGGGTCTGGAGCCAGCGGCCGGAGCGGAAGGCCGTGGTGAAACCCAGGCTCCAGCGACGAGCTGACGGCTGGGTGGGCAGCGGAGGGGGCCCACAGGGAGAACACTGGGGGGCGGGGCTGCGGGAGCCAGGTGGAAGTGGGTGGAGGAGGAGGAGGAGGAAGGGGGAAGGACGGAGGGAGCCATGGAGAGGAAGCCCCCTGATGTAGAGGCACCACCTGTAGTCCTCCAGCCGTCCTCCTGGTGAGCAGGCTGGACCACCTGCCCCTGAAGTCTGAGGAGGTCCAAAATGGAGACAGGACCAGCGGTCATGGCCACGCACGCCCACCGCGTGTCTGGGGAACAGGAGGCCATCCAAAGGCCAACTCTCCGTCAGTGCCAGGCCTCCACCCCCTCCCCACCACCCCCTAGCCTCCCTCCAAGTGGCTCCTAGATACCCAGTGGACCCAGTTCCACCTGCTTTTCTTTCCCCTGCCCGCCCCCTGCTGGAGCTGGGAGAGGGCAGGCAGAAGCGGGAGGGGAGGCACAGGGAGTGGCCCCAGCTCCAGCCCTGGTCCCCACCCCCCCCAACCACGGAGCCTGCCAGGCTATCTGCCCCAGGTCCCAAGTGGGTCTTGGCCTGGGAGCAGTCCCCTCGCTCCTGAGGCTGGGACAGGACTGGTCAGAAGGGCCAGGTCTAGTCAAGCTGAGGGCTGCCCAGGATGAGGGAGGGTCTAGCAGAGGGTGATGAGAGAGAGGGGCCGGAGCGGGGGAGAAGAGCCCTGAAGTGGGAGTCACCACGGGGCCAGGTGACCCAGAGACTGGACCTTGAACCTGTCCTCACCTGCAGAAGAGGTTGTGCGGGCCAGATGGGCCTGGGACCCTGAGGTGTGGAGCGCAGCCTGGCCACCCAAGAAACAGCGACAGATGCCAGAGCAGGCGCCGGCCTTCCCCCAGGGCGCTGCTGTGTCCGTGGGCCTGGAAGGAGTCACCTGGTGCCGCTGGAAGGGCTGATCCTACAGAGGGGACCAGAGGGCTGGCCATACGCCTGCCCCGGACCATGCCATACACACACGTGCACGTGCACACACAGGTGCACACACACATGCCCCATGTACACACATTGTGCACATAACGCAGGTGCATGCATGCCCCACATACACACACATACACATGTGCACATGCACACAAGAGCACACACATAAACACATGCATGCATGCACACACATCCCATGTACATACATGAACACATGTGCACGTGCACATACAGGTACATATGCCCATGCACATGTGCATACATACCATGTGTACATGTATGCGCATATATGTGCACACAGGTACATGTGTCCGTGTATACATACATGCCCGCGTACATGCATGCACACGTGTGTGCACAGGGGTACATATGTCCGTGCATACATGCATGCCCGTGTACATGCATGCACACACATGCACATGCATGCATGTATGTATACATGCCGTGTAAATTCATGATTGCAATGGGCGTGCACACACACATACCACCAATCCCAGAAGGAACACAAGTACTCTCCCAGCCCAGGGTGGCTTTCTCTGAGACTAAATGTGGGAAAGGGGATTGGCACACTGTCCCATGTCCCTGCTGCTCTAGGCCCTAGACAGGCACATCCCAGGAACCAATGGACAAGGCTTAAGAGATTGTTCAACCAGACGTGGGCCTCCCACCACCCTCCACCCCTGCCCAGCGCCGGGCACCTCGGGAAACCCCCGGCCCTCCTCTCAGAGCCTCCCCACTACAGGCTTCTCTTCCTACGCTGTCTTCCTCCCCCAGAAAGGGACAGAGCTTCGAGCTCAGCAGTGTTCCTCTTGCGGGGGAGGGGGAGGGGCTGGGGGCAGACTAATGAGACCCCCACCTTCCCACCCCACCCCAGGGCTCAGGGAGCATCCCCCAGCCCACCAGAAGACCCCTACCCAGAGTGGTGAGGCACAGTTTGGGGGCTCAGAGTGGGAGAGATCAAGCTGCCTTGCCCTAGATGGGAGGTTCCTGGGGGCGCACCCCTGCCCCAGGCAGCGGGGACACCCTCACACACCCCTCCCACCGCCCCGCACACTGAGGGGCTTGACCTACCGGAGCCACTGGTCTGGCACGGAGCTCAGGAGGCCGAGGGTCCTGCCAGGTCCGAGAAAAACAGAGGAGACGACCCTCGCCCAGGGCGGGGCGAGTACCTGCGCGCCCCCCAGGACCACTGGCCTGCGGTCGACTTCTCCCGGCGCGTTCTCTGGCAGCCCAAAGCGATCCGCCCGCGTTCCGTAGGGCTCGGCCAGCTCCCACCTCGGTCCAGGGCGCGAGCGCTGTCTTGGTCCCGAGAAGTTGTTGGGCGGCCGGTCCCCGGGGGCGGGCGGCGCACGGGACGCGGGAGGCAGCGGCGGCGGCGGCGGTGGGCTCGGGCCCCGCAGCCCCGGACAAGCGCCCGCCACCGCAAGGGCTCTCCGAGCAGCGCGGCTCCCCAGCCGAGGGGCAGACCGCGCGCCGCTCGGCTCGGGCTTGCCCCGCGGGACTCGGCGGGCCGAGAGGGGGGCTTGCTCCTGGCCTCGGGGGCCTCGGGAACCCCGGGTCAAGGCACCTCCCCGCCCCGGAGCACAAGTCGCCCGCCCCGCGCCGCGCGCCGCGAGGGGCCAGAAGGTCTCGGACGCGGCGGCGGGGCCGCCCAGGGCTCCGCAGAGTTGGGGAGTCGCCCCGCACCCCTAAACGCCGCGGCACACGCTCTCGGTGGAAAGTACGCACTTGACGCGTTCGGGCGCCTCCGCGGTGAGTCGGGCCGCCGCCCTCCGGCTCCGCGAGTGGGCTCAGCTCGGGCGCTCCAGTCTCGACGCTCCCGGGGCAGAGAGCAACGTCCGGGGACGAACGGGACGGGTGCGCCCGGCGGCCAGGGCTGCGCGGGGAGAGGCAGGCGGCGGGAGGGGAGCGCTCCGGCGTTCAGGCAACAGCTACCCCTAGTGGGAGAGCCGCCCGGGGCCGGCGCCGCCCCGCGCCCGCTGCCCCACGCCCCGCGCCCGCAGCGCCCTGCGCCCGCGGCGCTCCGAGTCGGCTGGGGACGCAGAGCCCGCGCGGCTTCCCCAGCCCTGCCCGTCTCCCGGGCCGGGCGCTAACCCGCTCGCGGACCCTGCCCTCCGCACCTCTCGGCTGGGCCCCCGGCGGCCGCTGACCCGGGAACCGCGGGCGCCCAGAGGGAACGCGATGGGACGGGGCGGGCGCGACCGGCGCTGCGCGGGCTGGGGCGGCGCGCGGCAGCCGCGGGCAGCGGCGGGGGGGCGCGGAGCGCGGTGTGCGTGGCGGGGCGGTGCGGGGGGCGGCCGTGTGCGAGGCGCGAGTGTGAGCGCGCGCGGGAGGCTGGCGGGCGGGCTCCGGCAGTCGAGCGGCGCCCGCGGGCGAGCCGGGAGGGCGGCGGGAACCCAAAGTTGCCTCCTGGCGGGCCCGCGTCCTCTGAGGGGCGGGAGCCGGGACCACCGAAGCGGCGGCCGCGGCCCCGGACTCCCACGGCACCTGGGCAGCGGCCCGCACGAGCGGCGGCGGCGTGGGCGGCGTTGGCGGCGGCGGCGGCGCGCGGGAAGCGAACCGGAGCTCCGGCGCAGCGCGGCGGCCGCCGGGGAACTCGGCTCAGGTGCGCGGCGAGAGGGGCGCGGGCCGGGGCCCTGCCTTGAGGACCGTGGGGGCCGGGGCCGCGCGCAGCGGGCGCGCCGGCCGGAGGACCGCCGCGGCGGGCGCCCGGGTGCCCCGTCCCGCTCGGGGCCCCCGCCCCAGCCGGCCGCTCCGCCCTCAGCCTGCCTGCGCCCGCCCTCGACCCCGCGGTTCCTAGGGCATTGGCCGCGCCGCTGGGGGATCCCTCCGGGCTCAAGTTGCAAGGGGGCGGGCCCGGGCCGGAGGTGGAGTCTCCCGCCAATTGAAGGCTATAAATCGAGCTCTCGGCACGGCCAGAACCCAGATGCCTCGCCAGGCCGCCTCGCGGCTGGTGGTCGGGGAAGGCGACAGGGCCCAAGGGGCGTCGGGGCCTGCGGCCAACATGCTCCGCTCCCTGCTGCTTCACTCCCTGCGGCTCTGCGCCCAGACCGCCTCGTGCCTCGTGCTCTT
This sequence comes from Sylvilagus floridanus, assembly GCA_949820135.1. Lineage (NCBI taxonomy): Eukaryota > Metazoa > Chordata > Mammalia > Lagomorpha > Leporidae > Sylvilagus > Sylvilagus floridanus. The sequence continues at coordinate 52,807,718 of OX463228.1, forward strand.
CCCGCGCTTCCTGGGCACGGCCTTCATGCTGTGGCTCCTCGACTTCCTGTGCATCCGCAAGCACATCCTGGGCCGCCGCCGCCGGGGGCAGCCCGAGCCCGAGGTGGAGCTCAACAGCGACGGCGAGGAGGTGTCCCCCGATGACCCGCCTATCTGCGTGTCGGACGACAACCGCCTGTGCACGCTGGCGTCGCTGCGGGCCGTGTGGCACGGCCAGCAGCTGGATTTCTTCAAGCAGGCGCACGAGGGCGGTCCGGCGCCCAACTCCGAGGTGGTTCTGCCTGATGGCTTCCGGAGCCAGCGCATCCTCGACTACGCCCAGGGGAACCGCCCGCTGGTGCTCAATTTCGGCAGCTGCACCTGACCGCCGTTCATGGCGCGCATGAGCGCCTTCCGACGCCTGGTCGCCAAGTACCAGCGCGACGTCGACTTCCTCATCATCTACATCGAGGAGGCGCACCCCTCCGACGGCTGGGTCACCACTGACTCCCCCTACGTCATCCCGCAGCACCGCAGCCTGGAGGACCGGGTCAGGGCGGCCAGGGTGCTGCAGCAAGGCGCGCCGGGCTGCGCCCTGGTGCTGGACACCATGGCCAACTCCAGCAGCTCGGCCTACGGCGCCTACTTCGAGCGCCTCTACGTCATCCAGAGCGGCACCATCATGTACCAGGGCGGCCGAGGCCCCGACGGCTACCAGGTCTCGGAGCTGCGCGCTTGGCTGCGGCGCTACGACCAGCAGCTGCGTGGCGCCCGGCCCTGGCGGGTGTAAGCAACCGAGGGACAACTGGCCGGACGGGGCGGGCTGGGCCTTGGAGCCGTCGAGGCTCACGGGCAAGCGCCAGAGGCACTCAAGTTTGGCGAGGCCCCAGTGACCCGGAGGGGCTGAGACTGCGCCCTCAGCCCGGGGACTGCTGCTGTGGCTGCCTCTCACCGGTACCTGCCTGGCTTGCTCAAATCCCCCTCCCCCGGTTGGGAGCGCAGAGGCGGCGCGCACCCCCGCCCGCGTGCGTGCCCCGGGCACTCGCCCGCACAGCACCGTCTCGTGCCAGCTCCGCGGCGCGCCTTCAGCCACGCGCTGGGCCCCGCGGTGCTCGCAGCGCAGAGACCTTGGTCGCGCCCGCGCGCTCTGCGCGCAGCTGGGTTCCGGCAGCGCTCTCGGCAGTTGCCTGGCATCCACCTGTCGCTCTCGGAGAAGGGGAGCCCTGCTGCTTTTGTGTCTGTTTCTTGTCCCTGATTGGAGGGGGGGAGGGGCAGAGGATGGAGAAGGGTGGGCAGGGTAGTGTCCCCCGTTTGCTTGGGGTGAGCGCGAGCCCCACTGCTGATGACGAGCCGCCTCTAACTGGTTTCCACCACGAGCCGGTTCTGATTTGCAGGGGGCTTGAAGCAATGCCCGAAGCGAGAGGGGGAGAATGCCCTGGGTTTCTGGGAGGGGGCGTAGGGAGTGGGAAGTACGGGGTGGGGGGGAGATGGCTGGAGAGGCACTCGGGAGGCTTGTGCGCCCAGAGGAGAGGGACCCCCGGGGCGCAGGCTTTGGGTGGTGGGGTCCGGGGCAAGGGAGGTTTGGGGGGAAAGCCTGGGGCCCCGGTGTTGAGGAGTCTCCCCGGCCGAGCTGCTGGCTGCGGGGCCGGGGGGCCGAGGGTCCCAGATTCAAAGGCCATTTGGTGAGCTTCAGGCTGGAGACATTCCCTGTGTATAAACTTCTTAGGGGCTACAACAATAAAGGCTTGAAGTAAACTGCTTTCTGGTTGCCTTCGGGACCTTTCTCTTCCCTTGCCTCTGTAGAGTGGCGGGAATTAAACACAAATCTGCGGAACGCGCCCCTGGTGACCCTGGGGGAAAGGCGGGCGAGCCGGCGCCTCCCGGATGGGGATGCGGGATGCGGGTGGGGTGGGAGGGTTTCGGCGGCGGTGGGAGCGACAATCCGCGGCCACCCGCACGCGGCGGCGGGGAGCCTGGGGGCGGGAAAAGAGCGCAGAACCCCAACCCCACGGGCCCAGGAGCGAAGCCGAGGCACCGGGGTCCCCACTAGGCGCCGCGAGCGCGCCCATACACACGCGCTCGCCGACAGGCGCAGCGGCCCCTACAGCCGCCCGTCTAACTTCCGTGCGCGCCAGCGGGGCGGTGGAGGGCTGCAGAGGCCGACGGGACTTTGGATCCCGCGAAGCCACCGTACACCTGGCTCTTACCTGGCCCCCTCCCCACACCTGCAGAATCCTCTCCCGCCAATCCCTGCCTAGGGTCCCACACTCCAGCCACAGATCCTGCTGCTGAGCCGGGGGTACTGTGGGGTGCGCCCCCCACCCCGCGCCCGGGTCACCCCGCCTCTGTCCAGGCCCTCCTCCATGTCCCCAAACCGACTCAAACCTCACCACCACCCCAAACCCGGTCAGGGCCGAGAAGCAGGGAAAGGGCAAAGTGAGGAGGTGAGAGAGACCACCAAGAGGGGCTGGTTGGTTCCAAGGGCCAGAGGGGCGATTCGGGGCTCCTGGCACAGGTCCCGGTCTATGGTCGCGGCCAAACGCTAATCCCCTGCAGTCTTCGCTCCCTCGCTCCCCTGCTGAGTGAGGGCGACGCCGGAGCGCGAGACCCCGGAGGCGCACACCTCCCTCCGTTGGTGACATCTTGAATAGGGAAGAAAAACTGGACAGAACGCGGGGGCCAGGGGCCTCCGGCCGAGGCTAAAGGGACCGTGGCGGCTCGGGGCGGGGGCGGGGGCGGGGTGGCCGCGCGTGCACTTGGGGGCGCGGCTTGCGACGGTTTAGCCTGTGTCGACCCGCATCCTGCTCCCAGCCTGCACACCGCTCCCTCGTGACGACTTTTTGGAATGGACACCCTACACTGTGGGGTTTTCCCTTTAAGTGGACTTAAGTTGAAACATAACTTTTTAAACAATTGGCACAGGTGGTTTTTCGGAGTCTTCCCCGCGCCCGCGCCCTGCGCACTCGGTCTCATCATCACCAAGCTCCGAGGAGAACACGGAGAAAGGCGGCGCCCACGCCAGACAGGGCCTGCCTGGAGCTCTCCGCCTCCAGCCGGCCCCGGTCCGGGCTTGGTGGCGCGGGGAAGCAGCGGCAGGGTTCAGCGGGAGCCGCCGCCGGGCCAAGCCCAGCGGGTTCCGGCTGCTCCCTGCGACCGAACGCGCTCGGAGCTGTCCCGGGGCGCGCCGGGCAGCCTCCCCTCCAGCGGAGCCGGCGCACCCGGGCCACCTCCAGCTTCCCGGGCCACAAGTCTCAAGCGCGCTCAGCGCGGCGGCGCGGGGACCTGCGGCTCCAGAGGCTCCAAGAGATCAGAGCACCCTCCCCCCTTACCGCCCCTTTCTGTCCTCCCTCCTTGCTGTCTCTGCCCGTTCTCTCTGCCTTTTCTTCTTCCCCGGACACTGCCCTGGCTGAGAAAGCAGCGGTGTCACTGCAGAAGAGGCGGGTCCCCAGGAGAGAGCAGACCTGCCCGACATCACCTCCCGCCCATGCGCTGAAACCCGGTGCCCCTGCGTTTCCCGTTTTCAAACAAGAGCGGGGTTCCGCTTCTGCACCACCACCACCTTGCCCCTGCCCTGGCGCCCCTCGCCCTGAGTCGGTAAGGGAGCCTTGGGGGGCCTTTCGGCCTTGGGCGTGCACTCAGAGGCTGGCGGTGTCTCCACGAGGCACCTGCCATGGAGAACAGGCCCAGACACCTCCCCGGCAGTCAGATGTCTGCCCTGCCGCTCTACCGCCCCGCCTTCCAGAAAGTTGGATTTCTGTTGTTTTGCATTTTCCCAAGGCTCCCTCTCCTTTTAAGTGAAAAACACCAAGATTATACAAAACCCATTCTCGATGTAAGTTTTAAATACACAGAAAAACACAGGAGTGCAAGCCTCATTCCGAGCAGGATTCCTCAGACCAAATCAGGGCCAGGCCAGGAGGTCAGGAATCCTCTTGCCCCACCAAGTCCCGCAGCCCCCCACTCCAAGCAGGCCGGGCACTGGCAAAGCTCCAGCACGCCCGGCCCCCGGGGAACTGCGGTTCCTGCAACTTGATTCAGTGATTCCTGTGTGAGTGTGTCGGTGTGTACACGTCTACGCAGGTGTGCATGGGCATGTCAGTGTACGTGTGCCGGTGTGTGCATGCCAGCGTGCTGTCCAGGCATGTGAGCGTGTGTGTGTGTTGTCCACTTGTGTCAGTGTGTGTGGGTGTGAGTCTGTGTGTTGAAGTGTTGTCCTTGTATGTGCGTCAGTGTGTGTGTGCTGTCCCTATGCATGTGAGCTGTGTGCAGGGGTGTGTCAGAGTGTGCATGCCAGTGTGTTGTCCATGTGTGTGTTGTCAGTGTGTGTGGGTGTGTCTGTGTGTGTGTGAGTCGGTGTATGTGTATCAGTGTGTGTGTGCCGTCCCTGTGTGAGCTGGTGTGCAGGGTGTCATGAGTGTGCATGCCAGTGTGTTGTCCATGTGTGTGTGAGTCAATGTGTGTGGGTGTGTGGGTGTGAGTTTGTGTATGGGTGTCAGTGTGGGTGTGGGTATGCCTGTGTGTTGTCTCCCCTGAGGGGCCCCCTATTGTCACTGCTATTCACCCAGGGTGGGGCCTGTGGACCTTCGTGGGCACCACGCGTCCTGGCCTCCAAGGAGAATGAGCGCCCTCCCAAGCTGGCGCCGCGGCTCACTAGGCTAATCCTCCGCCTTGCGGCGCCGGCACACTGGGTTCTAGTCCCGGTCGGGACGCAGATTCTGTCCCGGTTGCCCCTCTTCCAGGCCAGCTCTCTGCTATGGCCAGGGAGTGCAGTGGAGGATGGCCCAAGTGCTTGGGCCCTGCACCCCATGGGAAACCAGGAGAAGCACCTGGCTCCTGTCTTCGGATCAGCGCAATGCGCCGGCCGCAGTGTGCCAGCCACGGCAGCCATTGGAGGGTGAACCAATGGCAAAGGAAGACCTTTCTCTGTGTCTCTCTGTCCACTCTGCCTGTCAAAAAAAAAAAAAAAAAAGAATGAGCACCCTCCCGGGTAGGTTTCCCACAGCCCGGTCCTGCCTAGGGTTTCCCTCTCACCCCACATACCCAACTACCATCCCTGTGCGAGCCCTGCCCTGTGCCCAAATACTCACATGTGCCTGCAAAATCTGGGTGCTGGGTGTCAGAGCCCCTCCCCCCACCCAGGGAAACTCACCTCTGAGCTCAAGGAATGCTGGGATCACCGGATGGGGGCGGTGGACAGCCATTGTCCTTACCATGGCCAGCAACCTCCGTCATGGTCCAGCCCTGAGCAGGGAGGAGGAGGGGCATTAAGGGAACTCACAGGGATGGCGCAGGCGCCTCCCTCGGGAAGGCATGGAGGAAGGGCGTCCTCAGCAGAGGGCACTGCAGACCCTGCTGGGGTTCAGAAGAAAGGAGCCCCGGCCTGGCAGCAAAGTCTGAGAAGAGCCTTGGCCCCTCGACTGGTGTCTCCGCTGAGCCTTTGGAGACAGGAGTCCAGGGTGTGACGCTGGCACAGGGGGTCAGAGGCGGATGTTGGGGGACACCTTGATCCACCTGCTGTGGCGCCGTCTGCAAGTCTCCTGTTGTGCGGGACACCTTGGTCCACCCTGGACAGATAGACACCTGCTTGCCCACCTGCTGTGGGGCCGTGCGGACAGTGCTTTGCCGGGGTGTTTGATTAGGGTGCTCTGACGTTTCAAGATATGATCACCAGCCCACTTAGTTGGTAAGGAAGCCGAGGCCCCAGTGTGTTTAAGGGGAGCTGGGCCAAGATGTTAGGAGGCTGCACAGTGCTCCCCTCAAATTCCTGCGTTAAAGTCCGAGCCTCCAGCTCCTGGGAGTGTGGCCTTATTTGGAGACGGGGCCAGTGGAGAGGTGATTACATTACATGAGGTCATTAGGGTGGACCTTAATCCCACTGGACTGGTGCCCTTACAGGAAGAGATCATGAGAGGCCGTATAAGGACACAGCAGGTGGGTGCCCCCCACAGGCCCCAGGGTGAGGAAGACAGCCCTGTGCCTCCCAGGAGTGGGGGAGGCAGCCCTGCTCTGCCCAGCATCCTTAGCGAGGGCCCCCAGGCTGTGGAACTTCCTTGTAGCCACCGAAGCCCACACATACACAGGGCAAGGAAGAGAAAGCCCCTTTTTTCATTTCTTTTTCATGATGATTTTCATCTTATTTGAAAAGCAGAGAGACACAGAGAGATTCTTCCATCTGCTGGTTTACTCCCCAGATGGCCACAACGGGTCAGGGCTGGGCCAGGTTGAAGCCAAGAGCCTGGAACTCAGTCCTGGTGTCCCACGGGGCGGCAGGGGCCCACACACTTCGGCCATCACCTGCTGCCTCCCAGATGCATTAGCCCAGAGCTGGGTGGGAAGCCGAGGAGCCAGGACTCAAACCAGGCACCCCAATAGGTGACGCAGATGTCCCAGGCTGCGGTGTCTGAACACTGTGCCCTAGGGTGTCTGACCCCTGGCCTTACAGGGCCTGTGTGCTCCCCAGCTCCCCACCCCAAGGGGCTCCCCACTCCCCAGGGTGCTTGAGGTCCCGGCTCCAGGCCCGGGAAGGCACCGTGCAGCTCACAGGCGTGAGTGTGCAGACACGCGTGCAGCTCTGAAGAATCCGCCGCCGTGCTCCCGGCCGCTCCCTCCGTGTGGGTGGGCTGCGAGGGTTTGCTTACTTTCTTCCTGGTGCTATTCTGTAGCCTGTGATTTCCCTGTAGTGAATGCGCTGCTCTTACGACAGAAAAATAAAACCAAAAGCCACAGCAACCGTGGGGCAGGAGGAAGCCTGGGGGTGGGCAGGCCTCAGGACACGGGATGAGAGGGGAGGTGCTGGTGCTGGTGCTCCGTTCACTCTGAGCCTCAGCCCAACAGCAAACTAGCTTCTCACTAGTGCTGGGAAGTATTTGTGTTAAGAGTCGTCCACTGTGTTGTTTGAGAATCGCATACAACTGGACATCCTGGGTTGCTGGTTTGATCTGGTTTTGATCCTGAGTTGTTGGTTTGGGCTTCAGTGGCTACAGGGCAGGAAGGGTGGACAGCATTAGAGAGGTGACCTCAGAGCTCAGAGGCCTGTGGGAGGCAGGTGGGGCTCTGGCTCTCGGCAGGGGCTGACCTCTGTGGCCGGACAAAGGTCCCCTGATCCTGCCAGGCCAGCACAGCGCTGTGAGATCTGCGGGGCCCCGTGCATCATGAAGACGCAGGGCCCCTTTCTCAGCAGCACACAGCTTGTTCCCCTCTTCTGTGCTGTCTCCACTCGTCAGGGTGTTCGTGAGCTAAACTGTCATTACAGGTCAGGGACAAGAGACCTCAGGACCAGTGTGTAGTGCAGTGGGTTCAGACCCAGCGGCTCCACTTCTGATCCAGCTCCCCGCTAAGGCACCTGGGAAAGCAGGGGAAGATGTCCCAAGTGCTTGGACCCCTGCACCCACATGGGAGACCCAGCAGGAGTTCCAGGCTCCTGGTGTGAGCCTGGCTAAGTTCCAGCTGTTGTGGTCACTTGGGAAGTGAACCAGCAAATGGAAGAGCCTCTCTGTATGTATGTGAGTGTGAGCGTGAGTGTGTGTGTGTCTGTGTGCCCCTCTCTCTGTCATTCAAATAAATAAATAGATACAGCCCCCAGTGCTGTATCACCCGGGCCAGTGCTGTGGCATAACAGGTGAAGCCACTGACTGCAGTGCCGGCATCCCGATGGGTGCCAGTTCAAGTCCCAGCTGCTCCACTTCCCATCCAGTTCTCTGCTATGTCCTGGGAAAGCAGTAGAAGATGACCTAAGTCCTTGGGCCCCTGAACCTGCATGGGAGACCTGGAGGAAGCTCCTGGTTCCTGGCTTCGGATGGACCCAACTCCAGCTATTTTGGCCATCTGGGGAATGAACCAGTAGATGGAAGACCTCTCTCTTCTCTCTCTCTCTCTCTCTCTCTCTCTCTCTCTCTCTCTCTGCCTCTGCCTCTGCCTCTCTGTAACTCTGCCTTTCAAATAAATAAAAAATTCTTTAAAATTTTAAAAAATAGATACAGCTCCCAAAGCACAGCTAGACAAATGGGGTTGCATCAATCTAGAAGTTTTCTGCACAGCAAAGGAAAGAACAGAGGAAAGAAACAATCTAGGAAGTGGGAGGAAAGGATCGCAAACTATACTCCTGACCAGAGGTTAATACCTAGAATACGGAAGGAACCCGAGCAGCTCCAGAGCAAGAAAACAAAAGACACAATTTAAAAATGGACCAAGCAGATATTGTTCAAAAGAAGATATGCAAATGGCCAGCAAGCATATGAAAAAAAATGCTCTCGGGACAACTAATCCTCACACAAGTGCAAATCAGACCACCAGGAGCTCTCATCTGACACCTGCGGTTGGGCTGTTGTCCGGCTGTTGTCCGGCTGTTGTCGACACACAGAAGATCACACCTGTGGGCACAGGAAGTGGAGACAAGGCTACCCTGCTGGCGGGGATGCAGACAGCCCAGCCTGGATGGAAACCAGAAAGGGGCCCCTCCAAGAGTAAGAGCAGAACACAGACACCTGCTGATGCAGCCCCACTCCCGGGGAGTCCCAGGAAGAGACACCTGAACGCCACAGCCGACGCACGGACAAGGAAAACGTGGCAGAAAGAGATGTGCATAGCCTTCATTCCAAACGTGAAATAAATCCTGCATTGCGAAAACACGGATGGGACCTGATATGCATGAAGAAAAATGAACCAGGTGCGGAAGGACTTTAGATTGCATGGCCCCACCAACATTTACAATCTGAACGGGGCTGGCGCTGTGGCGTAGCGGGTAGAGCCATGCCTGCAGTGCCAGTGTTCTATATGGGCGACAGTTCGAGTCCCGGCTGCTCCACTCCTGATCCGGCTCTCTGCCATGGCCTGGGAAAGCAGTGGAAGGTGGCCCAAAACACACCAAACACCAGAGTAAGGGAAAGAGTTTATTGGGGGAAACCCAACAGACGGAGGGAAGGGGCAAGAAGGAGAAAAAGAGCACGTGTCCAGGAAACAGGTCCTAGCATCCCTTTTCCAGGGGGCAGGTAGGGAGGTAGGAGCATCGAATCCCATTAGGGTGGGGGTGGAGTTTTACACCGGTGGTTGGACCATGAGGTTTAGGGCCTAAGCCTATCATGCAACTGTGACAGGAGCCAGGGCCTCACATGGCATCTGGGGTTAGATGGCACCACAAGACAGCACCATTTGGGCCCCTGCCTCCGCATGGTAGACCTGGAAGAAGCTCCTGGCTCCTGGCTTCAGATTGGCCCAGCTCCAGCCATTGCAGCCATTTAGGGAGTGAACCAGTAAATGGAAGACCTCTCTCTCTCTCTCTCTCTCTCTCTCTCTGCCTCTGCCTCTCTGTAACTCTGCCTTTCAAATAAATAATTCTTTTTTAAAAAGAACCTAAAAAAGTCAAACTCATAGAAGCAGAGGGTGGAAGGTGCTTGCTGGGGACTGACAGTGGCAGAGGAGACGGGCAGCTGTTGGTCAAAGGGTCCCGGATTCGGCTAGGATGCGTAAGTTCCGCAAACCCAATGCAGAGCGTGGTGCCTGCAGTGCGAAGCACTCTGGTGAGCGCCGTGAGGTGTGCAAAGAGGGTAGGTCTGCCATGCACGGACAGCGGCTACGGGAAGTGCCAGGTGCTCGTTAGCTTGCAGGGAATCATCGTGTCAGCACATTCGCCACCTGTGTGCGCCAGCCTGCTGCACTCTACACCGCGGTACCTACAGCGTCTGTCAGTGACGCCCCCCCTCCCCGGGAAGCAGCGCTCACAACGGAGGGAGTAACACAGGAGACGCCTGAGCAACCTCGGGGCATAGCTTTGGTTTCTCACCTTCCAGCCGTGGAGACCGCGTGGCTCCCTGGGCTTCTATTGGTAGGATGGGGATTCTGCTATCTTTTTTTTTTTTTTTTTGATAGGCAGAGTGGACAGTGAGAGAGAGAGACAGAGAGAAAGGTCTTCCTTTGCCATTGGTTCACCCTCCAATGGCCGCCACGCCGGAGCGCTGCTGCCGGTGCTCTGTGCTGATCCAATGGCAGGAGCCAGGTGCTTCTCCTGGGCTCCCATGGGGTGCAGGGCCCAAGCACTTGGGCTATCCTCCATTGCACTCCCTGGCCATAGCAGAGAGCTGGCCTGGAAGAGGGGCAACCGGGACTAGAACCTGGCACCCATATGGGATGCCAGCACCGCAGGCGGAGGATTAACCAAATAAGCCACAGTGCTAGCCCCAGCTGCTCCACTTTCAATCTAGCTCCCTGCTAATGCTCTTGGGAAAGCAGTGGAAGATACCCCCAATTCTTAGCCCCCTGCATTCATATGCGAGACCCAGCTGAAGCTCCTGGCTCCTGGCTTCAGCCTGACTCAGCCGTGGCCATTGCAGCCATCTGTGGAATGAACCAGCAGATTGAAGAGCTGCCTCTCTTTCTCTCTCTCTCTCTCTCTCTCTCTCTCTCTCTCTCTCTCTCTCTTCCCCTCCCTCCCTCTTTCAAATAAAATAAATAAATCTTTTTAAAAAAGTGACCCAGCACCTTCTAGAAACTTCCTGAGGCCCACTTGCTCCAGGAGCAGGAGCGTTGGCTGGAAGGCATGCCAAGGTCACACAACAGGACACCCCCAGGGACAGGCTGGACTGGGGCTACCAGTTGGGGAGAAAACTTCCAAAGTCATAATTTATTTTTTTAAAGATTTATATATTTATTTGAAAGAGTTACACGGAGAGAGAAGGAGAGGCAGAGAGAGAGAGAGAGAGAGAAAGGTCTCCCATCCGCTGGTTCACTCCCTAATTGGCTGCAATGGCCGGAGCTGAGCTGATCTGAAGCCAGGAGCCAGGAGCTTCCTCCAGGTCTCCCACGTGGGTGCAGGGGCGCAAGGACTTGGACCATCTTCTACTGCTTTCCCAGGCCATAGCAGAGAGCTGGATTGGAAGTGGAGCAGCAGGGCCTCAAATCGGCGCCCATATGGGATACCAGCACTGTAGTGGCTTTACCCGCTACACCACAGTGCCAGCCCCATAATTTATTTTTAGATTGATTGATTTATTTGAACAGCAGGGAGGGAGGGAGGGAGGGAGGGAGGGAGGGAGGGAGAGAGAGAGAGATCTTCTAAGCATTGGTTCACTCTCCAAACAGTCGTAACAAGGGCTGGGCCAGGAGGAAGCCAGGAGCCAGGAACTCCATCTGGTCCCCCACATGGGTGGCAGGAATTCAAGCACTCGGGCCATCACTGCTGCCTCCCAGCGCATCAGCAGGGAGCTGGGTCAGAAGTGGAGCAGCTGGGACTCCAGCTAGCACTGCAATCAGGAACGCGGTGTCTGAATCGGAGGCTTAACCTGACTGCGCCACAAGGCTGGCCCTAGCCAAAGTCGTAATTTAAAAGTAAGGCATGGTGGACAGCAGACCCCAGCACAGGGACCCCCAAGGGAGGCTGGCGAATGTGCAGGAGCCCCGCACAGGACACAGAGGCCTCAGCCCCACGGGGACCCACGAGGAGGATGTCACTGCACATCCCAGACTCGCCCTGCACCCAGGCAGACGGCCGGCGGAACCGAGACTCCTCACGAGAAGCACACTGCTGTCACAGGAGTGGGGGCAGGGCACAAGATCAGTGCTGCCGAGGATGTGGGCGCTGCCTGTGGGAAGGCGGAATAGAAAACAGTGTGGCGGCGCCCATAAACTGAACAACATGATTACCACCACCCAACAAGTCCGCTTCTGCGTCTACTCTGAGAGGGACTGAAGTCAGGGACTCACAGAGATGTTTGCACACCCACGCTCCCAGCAGCTTTATTCACAACAGCTACAACGGGGAAGGACCACCTGCACACAGATGCACGAACAAAACGTGGTCTGTCCGTGCGCCCGGATATCACTCAGCTTTGGAAGGGAGGGTGCCGGCGCCGGCGCCGGGTGCAGTGGCTAAGATGCTTGGGGCACCTGCCTCCCGTGTCAGAGGGCCTGGGATCCTGAACGCCTCCACTACCAGGCCCAGCTCTCTGCCATGCATGCCATGGGAGGCAGTGGGCATGGCCCCAGGAGTTAGCTCCCTGCCACCCACGTGGGAGGCCTGGATTGAGTTCCCGGGCCTGGTTCAGCCTGCTGTTGCAGGCATTTAGAGAGTGAACCAGCAGATGGGGGCTCTCTCTCCCCCTCAAGTAAGTAAATAAACAACTTCCTTCAAAGTTTTCAGAGACAGCACGTAGAGCGGCAGCCGCCACAGGTGGCAGTGGGGGCAGGAGGCAGAGGGGCGTCAGCACGCAGTCTCCCCTGCGGGAGACGAAGGGGTCGGGTCGCGCCAGGCTGAGTCTGAGGGGTGCGTGTGCAGGTGGCTGCACTCTGTAGTTGATCTGAAATATTCCACAATGTTGGGTGAACACCCGGAGCCCGCTCCCCTGTCCTACCTGACTCCGCCTCCCGCAGAGGGAAGGAAGACGCAGGAGCCCGGGCCTGGTCGTGGGCTCTGCCGCTGTCACAGCCCTGGTCCCCCAGGGACACTGGGGCCAGGGTTAGCCAGGCAGGCTCAGGAGAGCTTGCCCCCGAGGGGGTGTGGGGGGGCTTCTTTCAGCCCTGCTCGCTAGCCCCTGCCCTGAGACCAAAAGCCCCTTCCTCCCTCCTGGACCCACTGGGATCCTGGAGAGAGCCCTGCCCGCTGAGCTCCTGTCCTCTCTGCTGACCCCATGGCGCCGCACAGTCCCGGGCCGGCCCTGGCCAAGCCCCTGGGGCAGGACGGCGCACAGCTCTGCCAGGCAGGATTGCTCCAGTGGGGGCTTCCGGGGCAGCCCCTTTGCTCACGCTGCCAGCAAGTGCAGAGGCCGCATCTGAACTCAGGGCCTGAGCCTTCCCCTCGCGTGGCCACGGCTGCACGGGGCTGCTGGGGCTGGCTGCACAGACCAAGGGCTCGTCCTGGCCGCCTATGAACTGCGTGCCCCAGGAAAATCACTTTCTCCTCCGGCCTTGGTTCCCTGTTTGTAACAGGAGGGGTGAGAGGAGCAGCCCCATCCTTGGACTCTCAGGCACACTGCTGGAGGCAGCACAGGGCGGCGCTGACCACAGGGAGGACACATGGTGCTGCCACGCGCCCTGCCCTCCTCCACCCCTAGGAGCCTCAGGCGGGGCCCAGGCCTGAAGCTTGTGTGTGTGAGGCGACTTTGCAGGTGCCAAGACACATCTGGAAAAGAAGCCACTAGAGAAGGTCTCTCTCTTACCACCTTCTACCCCCCACAGCTGCACGGGCCACCTGGGGAGGAGAGGCCGGGGGCCGTCGGGCAGACGGGCCAGGTGACACCTGCCGTGAAGATGAAGCTGCAGGACCTGGGCAGACAGGCTGGGTGGGAAATGTGCCCAAGGCCCTCGTCCATCAGGACACCCTGATGCCTGGCAGCTGAGGGGACAGGACTGGAGCTGGGATGTGTCCCAATGCGAGGCTTCTGTCACCACATCCCACAGCCCCGGTAGGGACAGAGCAAGGAGGCGGAGCTGTCACAGGACTGCGGTGGCCCGCACAGGGCGATCAGGGCTTTGCTTTCCGCCCCCATCGTTTGTCTCCAAAGGAAAGTGTAGGATGGGTCTTCAAAAAGCTCATGAAAATGCACATTATTTAAAAAAAAAAAAACTATGCCTAGATTTCACAAGTCTTTTAATTCCGTCTTTCCACAATCTTGCTGAAGTGCCGGTGGTGTATTCATGGAGGCTCGCTCTCTGGGAAGACAGGGGACTCCCAGGACCCCAGGTGAGGGGAGCAGTCGTAGGTGGGCCTGGGCCCCCCTCCCACCAGAGCTGGTAGAGCTGGGAGCTGAAGGCTAAAGCTCCCTGGAGCCAGCAGCTGCCGCTCCTGCCCGTGGCCCACGCGCCTTTCAGCTGTGCACCAGGCGGCTGCTTCTTTCCAAGAAGTTTAGAAGTAGCTCCCGGCTGCCCACGGCACGCACGGAATCCTGATGACTTCAATGTAAGTGGATCTGAGACACATGGAGTGAGTCCAGAGCCTTGAAGAAATTCAGCCTCACACACAGCAGCCGCTGAGTGGGACGGGAGGGCACCGCATCCCCAGGAGGCCTGAGGTTCGGTAGGGCTCACAGCCCACTGCTCGGGGCACAGTCCCACTGCACACAGAGACATCACAAACCTCGCACACAGAAGCAGACACACAGCCAGGTGTGCACAGAGTCAGGCACACCCACATACTCCTGCATACACACAGACCCTCATGCGCACAGCAGTGCACACCACACACACAACCTCATGTTCACACATGCACGCACACACAGACACCAGCTCCTTTCACTCTAAGGCACAGTCCTCAGGCTGGGACCTTTCACTCTCCCCTCTTGTCCTCTCCTTCTCCCTCTGCCTCTGAGAGAGCCGGCAATACCTGGTTGGGCGTGCTGGGCCCTGAGTGGGCAGCCCGAATCCTCACCTGCCTCTCTTTGAGAGTTGCCAGGGCCCATGGTGGTGGTGAGGGGCCTGCCTTCACAAGGGTGAAAAATGTTGGGATGCCTTTGGAAGCGCCAGAACCAGATCTGATTGCCTGCTTCCCAAATCCAGTAACTCAGCTCAGGAAACATCCATCATTCCATCTACCCAAATCTATCCTTCTATCCACCCAAATCCACCATCCATTCACCCAAATCCATCCTTCTATCCACCCAAATCCACCATCCATTCACCCAAATCCATCATCCACTCACCCAAATGCACCATCTATCCATCCACCCTTCTATATGTGCAAATCCACCCAACCACCCACCCACCCATCAAAATCCACCATCCATCATCATTCTATCCATCCAGATCCATCATCCATCCACCCATCCACCCATTCACCCATCCATCCATCCTTCTATACCTGCGAATCCAACCATCCATCCAACCAAATCCATCTCCATCCATCCATCTGTCCATCCATCCATCCACCCAAATCCACCATCCATCTGCCCAATTCAAAACCCAATGGGTTGCAGTGGAGAAAACAATCGACAAATATTTCAATGACCTCCTGCTCTGGGCTGAGCCCTCAGACTCAAATAATTTCCCAGATGAATGTGGTAAGACCCCTTACTCCAGTCCTGACACAGCCTCACGGTCTCCCTCAGCTTGAAGACAGCCCTGGAGTGGCTGGGAAGGCTGCTGATTGGAGCATCTGCGAGATTCTACAAGCGTCAGTAAAGCAATGGGACCGCTTCTGCACAAACATGACCTACACACCGTGGGGACCGTATCTGGGCAACAAAACCCGTTCTGCACACAGGTTGTCGAGTGAGGCGGCCCAGGCAGGCACCCGCATCGCCTGAGGACAAGCATTGTTCTAACGTCCGGAAATACGATCACGCTGCCGAAAGCTCACGAACCCTGTTAGCAAATTGTGAAACTCACGGCTCCGTTCCGTGCCGTGCCGCAGAAAACACGGCAGCTGCTCTCAATTAGGGCGGTTTCTGCCTCAAGGAACGGCTGACTCCAATTCCAACGGGTTTCCTGGCAGATGTCGGTATTTCAGGATCGGGGGTCCCAGAAGACCCAGGCTCTTCCCACCCAGCCTCCCTCAGGCTGGCAGCACCCCAGGAAGCAGGCAGGATGGCAGCAGCTTTTCTGATGTGACATCTGGGCCTGGTAACCCAAGGAAGGAGACGGACTCTCCAGTGGCACCCTCAGGGCAAGTGGAAACTCCTGAGAAACCTCCAACAGATGCCCTGACCAGGTCACATGACCCTGCTCACTGCCATGAGTGGGTCACGTGATTGTCCAGCCTCCGTCACCAGCTAGCGGGTTAGAACGAGCGGTCTCAGAGCAGACAGTGGTGCTGACAGATGGCCGGGAGGTGTCCAGGACATCCGAGAGGCAGACGTGTGTGGCACGGAGCAGGCAGAAGCAAAGAAAGGGAAAAGGAAACATTAAATCTGCACGGTCTCAGCTACAGACAGATGGCCAGACGTGTGCCTGTGTGCGCAGGGCGCATGTGCAGAGAGCACAGAGGAAATACGAGGACACCTGAGAAAGTGCAGAAAGTGGGATTAGAGGATGCTTCCCGGGTGCACAAAACGATGTGACGATGAGGGGTCTGAGGCAAGTTCGTGGACGATGAAAACAGATCCAGGCGTGGATTTCAGAATGTGCTGGAATAAAGTTCTCACCAGCTCTGTGAGGTCCCCTACCAGGAAGTGTCAGCCAGGCCCTCGCTGGGGCTGGACTGCAGGACATTTTTATTTCCTTATTTATGCTCTTCTATGCTTCCCAAGTTCTCCGCGAAACAGCGAGTTAGCACCTTAGCGACTGAACAAGGCGGCGTGGGAGAGCCCCTTGGGCAGCATCTGAGACCCTTTGTGTCTCCTCTGGCTCCATCCACAGCCCTGGGCCTTAGCGCCTCGTGAGCCTCACTGGCCTGTGGCTGGGGCACCTACAGTGCCTGCTCCAGATCTCCCATCTCTCTTTCTGCCCCTGCCCCAGCTTTCTCCACAGAAACCCACCTTGCATCATGGTGTCGGCCACACTGGGAAGCCGAGAGACCCGGCCCCAGCCCTGGTGTAGTTCTCAGCCCTTAGGGGGAGGGGGAGGGGAGCATGGAGGCACAGGTGACGTGTGAGCTGATCTGCGAAAGTGAGTTCCGGGGAAGAAGAGGACGATGAACAAAGGCCCTGGGCGTCAGAGGAGGACTGACCAGGACCGGCCTCTGCTGCATTCCAGGACTTGCTGGCCCAGAGCCCTCCAGGTACCGGGAGGGGCAGAGGGCGGCAGGGTGACGGCCTGAGGCCTGGACTTGAATATCAGGGTGAAGATCTTGGATGTTTTCTTACAAGCAATGGGAGCTCAAAAACAGGCCTGGGAGAGTCCGAGGCAGGAGGCGGGCGCATCGGGGAGCTCAAAAGACCCTGCAGGAATTATCCTGATTGGGGGCTGGGCCCCTGGCTCAGTAACGCGGCTGCTTTTGGTAAAGAGGACTTGCTGTTTTCCAAGAACGCTAATACGATAAATGCTCTCGCTGCTGAAATCCTGCTCCTCGCTGTCTGTGCTTTGACGGCGCCAGAGGCCTCAGAGATGTGCCAGGCGTGTGGGGGCTGCTGGAAATGCCCGTTCTTCCTGCACCGGGAGCCGGATCTGGCAGGGGCACTGGCTGCTCAGATGCAGGGGCACACACGGCCACGCCGGGGGGCACACAGAGGATCTGGAGGCAGCAGAGCTGGTTGGGGCTCCTTGCTAGCCCTTGCCAGCCCCGGGGTGTGGGCTAGCCATGTCCTCCAGAGTCGGACACCAGGTAGAGTTCCTACTGCCACCCCAACACCCCAGCTGGTGTGTGACCTGGGCTCAAGCCCAGGTGGTCTCAGCTGCTGCTGCTGGGGTACAATGGGGACAGCCGTCCCAGGAAAAGCCCCTGTCTTTTGAGAGGGGGACAGCAAGAAGCACAACTGGCACGTTTGCCCACTGCGGTCAGGAAGGCCCTCTGTAGGACACAGCGAGGGGCCTCTGTGACGCCTTAGCTGCTGGCCCACTCAGACCTGGACCAAAATCCCTTCCCTGCCTCACACACGGATAGGCTGGACACCGGCCTGCCTGCCTGGCTGGTCTTGGAGCGGCCCTGGACCCCACGTCACTGGTACAAAAGCAGCCTTGCACTTGCGACAGAAGTCACCACTCATCTCACTGCCCCTGCTCACCATCGCCTCCACTCTTCAGTTGGGGCGACCATGGAGGTTGGGGAGGCCTTGCTCAGGGCTCCCAACACCCCCTGGCTCCCAAGTCAGAGAACATGAGGCCTTGAAGAGACTTGGCCAAGGCCAGCAGGGTGTCAGGCCCACAGGCAGGACGATCTCCACTGCTTGTCTGCCCAGGCCATTGCACCCCTTGCCAGCCTTCACCCCGGCCTGGGGTAGAGGGGCGTCTTCTCAGACCTGGGGGAAGGGGCAAGGCAGGCGTCTATCTTAGCTCTTAAGGTCCCACCTGGGACAGCTGCCTCCTGTATTGGGCAGAGTGCCTGGGTTCAGGTTCTGGCTCCACTTCCGATCCTGCTTCCTGCTAATGCGCACCCAGGGAGGCAGCAGATGACTCAAGTACTTAGGTCCTGCCACCCACGTAGAAGACCCGAATGGAGGGCCAGCACTCCAGGTTCCCGCAAGGCGGGCACAAGTAGAGAGGACCAAGCCCAGCACCCAGTAGCCTGGGCGGCTAAAGTTTAAAGCAGGCCCTCCCATGGAGGGTCTGTCGCAACAAAGCTGGGGACCAGGCCCCTCAGGGCCAGCAGTCAGGGCTAGAACACACCCAAGAACATGGCCAGCGCTGCCCAGCAGGATGGCAGGTGCCCCCTTGCCTCGGGAGGGGCCCAGACTCCCCAGCTGCTGGGCCTCTGACCAGGGTTAGGCCGGGACACTCAGGAGAACTCATGGGACTCCTGTGGACCTGGCCAGGAGGAGTTCATGTCAGAAGTACTCCAGGTGAGGCCCTAGGAGCCAGGACAGGCTACTCCCATGGGGCTCCTGGGGGCCTTGCACGCTGGCTCTCACAGGCCTGAGGACAAGATGGGACCTGCCCCTCTGGGACCTGCCCACAGATCTGACGGGCACTGTCTGTCCACCACAATCAGCTGTGAACCTCACCTGGGGCTGGTGATGGTGGGACCCACACCAGAGGGCTGTGGCTTTGCCATTGTCACAGAGACCAGCAGGGTGCAGGGCGACCGCAGAAGCCCCATCCCCAGAGTGAGGCCAAGGATCAGCGCTCGGTGTTTGTGCCGACAGGAAATCAGGTGTGGATGAGCCGAATGCAGACAGAGGTCCCAGCAAGGCCCCTCGCCCAACTTCCATAGCTGAGTCTGTTTTTAGACCCAGAAGTCATTGACTCTGGGGGGGGGGGGTTCGCAAGAAAGGAGGACCCCATGGTACCAAGGCAGAAGTGTGCATGTACATGGATATGGCAATCATTCCCGCCCCCTTTCTACCCTCCAAGGGGCCTGTGGCCATTCGGTCAGCTAATAATGCAATGGCTAATGTGCTAATGACCCAAAGATTTAGAGTTCAGTGTGACAGAGAGCCTGAGCTGGATCCAAGGTCACAGATGGAGCCCTGTCCACCTCTCCACGGAGCTGCCAGGAAGGGAATGAGCAAAGAGGCTCAGAGCGAGGGACCGTAGCAGGCAGGGGCAGCCAGCTGGCTCCTCTCCAGGAAGGCTGTGCCCTCGGGTGCGGGGCTGTGGCCACAGGACCGTCCCCACCAGGCTGCCCCCCAGGTTCTGCCTCCGAGGCCCCTTCTGACGTCAATTCAGCTAGTGCAGCTCCACCTCCCCAAGCCAGGACCAAAAGGCTAATGACAGAGAGGGCAGAGGGGAGAGAGGAGAGGGGAGCAGGGGAGAGGGGAGTGGGGCAGGTGCCCTGAGCCATCAGCTCTGGCTCCAGGGAGAAGGACTTATTGGGAGGCAGCAAGAGGGAACCCCAGAGTAGCAGCAGTGGCAAGGTGGTGGTGGCACACCCCAGCCCACTCCTTGCACCAGGCTGCACCCTCAAGCCAGGAGAGAGCCTCTGCCAGCAGCCCGGCACCAGGGGGACAATACCAGAGACCTGGTCCTCACTGGCACTCACCAGGGGCAACACGGGCGCCCAGAGCTGAACTCAACGGTGGGAGGCAAACTGAGCAAGAAGGGCTACGATGTGAATGACGAGAAGGCCAAGGCCAAGGCCACGAAAGCTGAGGGTGCAGGCACCCCAGGGAGGGTCAGCCACAGGTTCAAGGGGGCCCAAGCGTCCAGCAGCCCCATCTCCAACGACTCCTGCCCTATGCTTCCTCCCTCCTAGGCTTCCAGTCACCCTCTGACCACCCCCACCTGCTCTCCAGCCTTGCCTGGAGCTCCCTGTCTGTCCTAGGCACAGACCCCTGGTCAGCCGGCCACACTGCCAATGCATCCTCCTGTCTGTCACAGACTCAATATGCACGCGCCTAACAACAAGGCATCAAAACTCATGAGGCACAAACGGACAGAGCCCCACTGCGAGGCTGACAAATCCACTCACAGCCTGGAGACGCCCGTGTCCCTGCTTCGGCTGTTGATGGGGCGGGCAGCATGTCCACCCGATCGCGTCCCGGGCAGCGTGAGCAGCCGACCTGACCTGGTGGACGTGAGCAGAACACTGTGCCCTGCAGCAGGAAACGCTCCCTTTCCTCAGGCCCGCGGGACGCAGCCACCTTCGGCCCGGAAAACCCACTTCAACGAGCCAGGAGAACAGAAGTCACACAAGGCACCACCTCAGCCCCCGGCAAAACTAAACAAGAAACAAAGATTTTTAAAAATGTGGAGAGTAAAGCAACAAACCTCTATAGAGCACAGGGATCAAGTAAGAAGTCTCAAGAGAAACCTGTCAATATTTTGAACTATATTCACGCGAAAATTTCAAAATTGGTAGGATCCGGGGAAAGTGGCGGTTAGAGATACAGCAGGGAGCAAAGTGCATGTGTTAGAAAAGCAAAGAAGCAGGAAGGACGTGCTGGGGCCGCAGAGGGCGGGATTCCTCTTGTTCGTGTCTGACTAGCATCCCAGGGTGTGTCTGCACCACGTCGCCGTCCGTGCATCCGCCGACGGACACCTAGATTGGGGCCGTAACTGGCCATCGTGAATACTGCTGCAGTAATCATGGGAGCGCTGACTGTGCTCAGCGAAATCAGACGCACTCACGATCACTCACGTGTGGGATCTGAAGAAGTCGTTCCCAAGGGAAGAGAGCAGAATGCGGACTGGCAGCGAAGGGGGGGGGAAAGACTGGGCGGCAGGTGCAAGGAGGGGAGGAGCACGCTCCCACGCTTTTTTTCACAGCCAGCAGTCGCGTGGCAGCAGTCGCGTGGCACACACTCCAACACAGCTCGGAAAGGAGAAACAGTCAGGGGCCCGGAGGGGCCCATTGCCCTCATCGGCTCACACACCTCGCACACAGCAGACATCGCGTTGTTCCCCAGGAGGAAGTCGATGACAACTAACAGACTGACAACAAGGCCATCCTGCCGTGTGGGACAGCGTGGACGACCCTGCAGGACGTGGTGCTGAGGGCAAGAAGCCAGGCACAGAGAAGCAAACCCTGCACCAGCTCCTTGAGATGTGGAGTTGGAAACGCTGAGCTCCCAGAAACGGGAAAACCATGGCTTCGGGGACTGGATGGGGTGGGGGCGGGGTGTCAAAGCATACAAATTTCAGTTAAAGGGGAGAAGTAAGTTGGAGAGCTCCCTTGTGTGACCCAGCTGACTGTGTGGTAACAATGTGTTAACACGCTGACTGCAGCCATGACAATGATTCTGGAAACCGCTGGCTTCGGTCTGAAGTGTTCTCTCCAGGAAACCATGACAAGTCTGCACAGTCACACATGTGCTAACTCATGCTAAAAGCAAGCCATTCCACAAACACACATGCCTTAAAGCTACACGTTGTACCTGATAAATACATTCATTTTTATTGATTGGTTTAAAAACAAAAATAGGGGCCAGCCTTGCACTGCCCCAGATGAAGCCGCTACTTGCCATGCTGGCCTCCCATGTCAGGGCGCCAGTTTGAATTCCAGCTGCTGCACTTCGGATCCAGCTCCCTGATAAGGCACCTGGGAAAGCAGCGGAGGACAACCCAGGTGCTCAAACCCCTGCATCCCACGTGGAAGACACAGAGGAGGCTCCTGGCTCCTGCCTTCGGATCCGCCCAGCCCCAGCTGTTGCAGCCCTTTGGGGTGTGAACCAGCTGGTGGAAGATCCTTTTCTCTCTGTCTTTCCTTCTCTTTCTCTCATTCTACCTTTCAAATTAAAGAAAGAAAAGATCAGTAAAATTGCTAAATCCCTGGCAAAGCCAACGAGAAAAGGATGAGAGAGGACATGAGCTGGCAGCATCAGAAATGGGAGCAGGCCGGCGCCGCAGCTCACTAGGCTAATCCTCCGCCTTGCGGCGCCGGCACACCAGGTTCTAGTCCCGCTCGGGGCACCGGATTCTGTCCCGGTTGCCCCTCTTCCAGGCCAGCTCCCTGCTGTGGCCCGGGAGTGCATTGGAGGATGGCCCAGGTGCTTGGGCCCTGCACCCCATGGGAGACCAGGAGAAGCACCTGGCTCCTGGCTTCGGATCAGTATGGTGCACTGGCCGCAGCGCGCCAGCCACGTCGGCCATTGGAGGGTGAACCAACAGCAAAGGAAGTCCTTTCTCTCTCTCTCTCTCTCTGTCTCTCTCTCTCACTGTCCACTCTGCCTGTCAAAAAAGAAAAGAAATGGGGGCAAGTCCCTGACTACCGAGGCCGGGACAGAGAGGGGAACCCAGCACCACATGCACGGCGCCAGCCCTGCGTTGCCGGCAGAGGTGAAATGCGCCGCGACTCCTGAAGCTCCCGGGAATCGAGGCGTCTCAGTGGGTCTCCTCCACACGGCTGGCTGTCCGAGAAACCGAGGCAGCGAAGCGGCGACCTTCCGAGAAGAGCACCTCCACCAGGTGCGCGCTGGGGAATTCGGCCGGGCACGAGGGGCAGAAGCGAGGCCAGCTCCCAGGACCTCTCCCAGGAAACACAGGCAGAGGGGACACCTCCCGCCTCACTCTCCGAGGACGCGTCACCAACACCAACACCGCGAAGCAGGCCACGAGCCAGACACCCCGCCCCGCACCCCCGAAAACCCCAGTGTGGAGACCTCCAGGGAGACATCACTGGGCGGAGCCCGAACAGGAACACAGGTGGGCGCACGCAAGCGTGGGGACGGGCGCAACACCCAATCAGCAGTTAGCACAGGGCACCGCAGCCAGGAGAACACAGACCACATGACCGCACCCACTGACGGAGCACTCAGGCAAACAAAGAATAGAGGGGATCTCTCAAGTGAGGAGGAGCATCTACACAGCCTGCACTCACCAGTGAGGGCGTCTACACAGCCTGCACAGTGCTCACCAGTGAGGGCATCTACACAGCCTGCACTCACCAGTGAGGGCATCTACACAGCCTGCACTCACCAGTGAGGGCGTCTACACAGCCTGCCCAGTGCTCACCAGTGAGGGCATCTACACAGCACAGCGCTCACAAGTGAGGGCGTCTACACAGCCTGCACTCACCAGTGAGGGTATCTACACAGCACAGCGCTCACAAGTGAGGGCGTCTACACAACCTGCACAGTGCTCACCAGTGAGGGCGTCTACACAGCCTGCACAGTGCTCACCAGTGAGGGCATCTACACAGCCTGCACTCACCAGTGAAGGTATCTACACAGCACAGCACTTACCAGTGAGGGCGTCTACACAGCCTGCACAGTGCTCGCCAGTGAGGGCGTCTACACAGCCTGCACTCACCAGTGAAGGTGTCTACACAGCACAGCACTTACCAGTGAGGGTGTCTACACTGCAAGCACTCACCCTGATGGTGTCTACACAGCAAGCACTCACCCTGAGGGCAGGGGCTTCCTCCCTAACTGGGAAGCAGCAGGGCTGTGCCCCCCGTCACCCCTCCCACTCAGAGCTCCCAGTGCAGTGGCTCCAGTAAAAGCCCAGGCAGCTTGTGAAGGGAGGAATGGAAGTTTGTGATGTTCCCAGCTCTGTGAAGAGTCCCCAGATAACCTCTCTCTCTCCCACATACACAAGTGCACACATGTGTACATGCATACACACACATGTGCAGTTACATGTGTGCACACATGTGCACTTATACACGTGTGCGCACGTTTGCACATACTTACATACCTGCACATGTTCACACAAATGCACTCACACGCATACACACCATTAGAAGCACATATACAGGTAGACAGGTACACATACATACACATGTGAACATATATGCACACATGCACATGCACACACAGCCACAGCTGGAACTATAAGCCATGAGAGCGAGGCAACAGGACACAGTGTCACCCCAGAAGCAGCTACTTTCCTATAAGCCAGCTATGAATAACTGATATTGAAACTGGAAAATACAACGTCATTACGACAGCACCGGAGTGAGATACCCGGTTGTACACCTGACCAGATATCAGGGTCAATATGCAGAAAACTAGAAAGAATGTCTACATGACTGGAGAGCAGTCTGCGTTCAAGAGCTGAACAACTGGGCGTTCTGACATGACAGCCCCTCCCAGTTTTACTTACAGACTCAACACAATCCTAAACAAAATCCCAGCAAGCCATCTTGTAGATCCTGACAAACCGATTCTCACAATTGTGTGCAAAGACAACAGGCCCACGAAGGCCACAGAACACCCAGGAGGAACAAAGTCAGAAAGTCACAGCCGCTGACACCCAGCCGTGGCCTGTGACCGAGCTGCAGCAAGCTCAGAGCGCGGACGGACAGATGGACGGACCTGCACAGACACTGTCCCGTGAGGAGCACGCAGCCCAGCCACAGCGGGACAGCCGTCTCCAGAAAGCTCCTGGGGATGGACAACGCGAGAAAAATCATATGTGATCTTTACCTATTTTGTAGCAACGTAACCTTTTGATGCTATTTTCCCGTGATGGTTTTTGATGTCCCCTCATTCATTCTTTTTTTTTTTTTTTTTGACAGGCAGAGTGGACAGTGAGAGAGAGAGACAGAGAGAACGGTCTTCCTTTACCATTGGTTCACCCTCCAATGGCCGCCACGGCCACGGGGCACGGGATGGACCCACAGGGTGCCGGGATGGGGTCTGGCCTCCACTCCCCAGCCGGCTCCCGGCTGATGCCACCCTGCGAGGCTGCAGCGATGGCCCAAGTACCAGGGTTCCTCCACTCCCATGGGAGGCCCCAGGGAGTTCCTGGTTCCTCCCTTCGGCTTTACAAATAAACACAAAGAATCTTTAAAACTCAACAGTAATAATCAATTTAAAGATGGATTAAAAATATGAACAGACATCGCACCAAAGATGTGTATGTATGGCAAATAAAGATAGGAAAAGGTGCCCGAAGGCTTTTGTCATTACAGAATCCCAAACTCAAACAATGAGCTCACACAGGTGCCTCCCAGGACGGTAAAAACCTACAAACCTGGGGAGGCGGTGGAGGAACGGGAACGCGGGAACACCCACTCACTGCTATGGAAATGCAAAACGGCACGACTGCTTCTGGAGGGAGCCTGGCCATTTCTTACAGACCCGGAGCCCCGCCGCAGTCACACTCTCGGGATTTACACTGCTGATCTGAAAACTCAGGTCCACACAAAAACCCACGCCAATGTGTGTCGTGGTTTCACCCGTAACTGCTAAAAGCAGGAAGCAACCGAGCCGGCCTTCCCGCAACGGGTGAACAGGTGCACAGCTGTGGTTCCTCCTGCGATGGAGCCGAGCGACTTGTCAGCACGCCGATGAAAACTGGGAGAGCGTCACATGCCTGTTAGTAAGGAGCAGAAGCCGATCTGAAAAGGCCTCCTACTGCCTGGTTTAATCCGATGATGTTCTAGAAGAGGCAAGGAGGCGACACTATGGACATAACAAAAGGGTCACGAGTTTCCAGGGATTGAGACAGCAGGAGGCCCAGGGCACGGCTGTCTCCCAAGTGCTGCTTGGTGGCCAGCACCTGGCCACGTTCCTCAGGCCCCACAGGACCTCCCAGCACAAACAAGGGGCCCTAAGATGCGCACACTTTAAAAAGATGTATTTATCTGTGTGAAAGCCAGAGTTACACAGAGAGAGAGACAGAGATCTTCCATCCACCAGCTCATTCCCCAGGTGGCTGCAATAGCCATGGCTGGGCCAGGCTGAAGCCAGGAGCAGGGGCTTCCTCTGGGTCTTCCACGTGGAAACAGGGGCCCAAGCACTCGGGCCATTCTCCACTGCTTTCCCAGGCACATGAGCAGGGAGCTGGTTCAGAAGAGGAGCAGCCAGGACCTGAACTGGCACTCATACAGCATGCCAGCATCGCGGGGGGCAGCTTTACCAGCTACACCACAGCACCGGCCCCGATGTGCACATTTGGGGGACAAGCGACTCCAGGAGGAAATGTGGACTCCACCGAGAGATTCTGACCTCAGTGCACCCCCGCAACTGCCGCCCAGGGGGCTCTGGAAATGATCAGAGATAAAAAGGAACGGAGCACAAGCTCCAGGGCTGACCACCGCTTCTCCCTGACAGCAGGTGGCACAGCTTTACCTGGGGACAGCACAGGACAGGCACAGAAGCGATGGCAGGGAGCAAAATCCAGGTTTTGCAGTATTGGAGTGGGAATTCACAGATACGCTGGAGGCAGAGGCTGGCCTGACCCCGATGGTGATGCATTTAATGGCACTGGACACAGCAGAATCAGCTCATGCACAGGGAAGTGGTTCAAGACAGGTGTGGGGCCGGTGCCGTGGCTCAATAGGCTAATCCTCCGCCTTGCGATGCCAGCACACCAGGTTCTAGTCCCGGTCGGGGCACCGGATTCTGTCCCGGTTGCCCCTCTTCCAGGCCAGCTCTCTGCTGTGGCCCGGGAGGGCAGTGGAGGATGGCCCAAGTGCTTGGGCCCTGCACCCCATGGGAGACCAGGAGAAGCACCTGGCTCCTGCCATCGGATGAGCATGGCGCGCCGGCCACAGCGCGCCAGCTGCGGTGGCCATTGGAGGGTGAACCAACGGCAAAAGGAAGACCTTTCTCTCTGTCTCTCTCTCCCACTGTCCACTCTGCCTGTCAACAAAAAAAAAAAAAAGACAGGTGTGGGGCCCGGCACTGTGGCATAGCAGGTAAAGCTGCCTCCTGCAGCGCTGGCATCCCATATGGGTGCTGGTTCAACTCCTGGCTGCTCCACTTCCGATCCAGTTCTCTGCTATGCTCTGGAAAGAAGAAAATAGCCCAATTTCCCTGGGCCCCTGCACCCACATGGAGACCCAGAGGAAGCTCTGACTCCTGGCTTCGGATTGACGCAACTCCGGCCGTTGTGGCCATCTGAGGAGTGAACCAGCGGATGGAAGACCTCTCCCTCTCTATCTTGTCTGTCTGTCTGTCTCTCTCTCTCCCTCTGCCTCTCTGTAACCCTGTCTTTCAAATAAATAAATAAATCTTAAAAAGAAAAAAGACAGGTGTGTACACACAGGTCCCTGAGCGTGCACACACGTACTTACACACATACTTACACTCACACACCCTCCTGGTGCTAACAGCTGACAGCCTGGCAGCACCCACACCCCACAGCCACAAGCACGCACAACACTCCAATCCCGGCTTCCGGGCCCTTCTGCAGTCGGAGGAACCAGGGCGCCTCGGAGTGACAGCCGAGCTGGGGCAGGAGATAAGCAGGATGAGCCCAGAGAATCTAGAGTGTCCGAAATGAGGGAGTGCTAGGAAAACACAAACAAACGAGGAGCAACTCCAGCGATGGGGCTGCATCAAAGGGACCAGGCGCCGAGTGCAGGGGCCCCCGAGGGCCCAGGCCGAAACTCCCTGGGCTGGAGCCAGAGCACAGTGCAGGCCTGCTCGCCCGTGCTGAGTCGGGCAAATGACTGAATACGTAATCAACAAATGGGCCTGCAGACCCCCACACACTGGATATAAATATTCTAGCCTCGCAGAGGAGGGGTAGAACTCTGCTCACGGGGCCTGGGCTGTGCCCGGAGGCCCACTTCCAACACAGGGGCGTCCCCGCGAGAAGCCATGGGATCCAGGCCCACACCGATGGGGCTGAGCCGTGTGGTGGCACAGTGGCCATGGCACTTGCCCACTCTGCTCTCCCCTCCCCTCGCCCACCACCACAGGCTCATCCTCTGGAACACACCAGACATACCCCAGCCTGGGGCATCCTACAAAATGCATGACCAGGACTCCTTGGAAGTGCCAAGTTCATCAAAAACAAGGCAGAGCGAGAAACAGTCACAGCCCAGAGGAGCCACAGAGCCATAGAGGCACAGAGGCCGTGGAGTGGGATCCTGGAACAGAGCGGCCACTGGGCAGAAACGATGAAGCCTGAATACGCATGTATGATTAACCCTGGTGAACAGCAGGGTTCATTCACTGCAACAGAACTGGAGTGGGGTCAGGAAGCTTCGAAGTGCAGCCAGAAATGATCCAGTCTGAAGGACACAGAGAGTGACAGAGCGACAGAGACCTGCAGAGGAACAAAAGGCAGATGCAGCCAAAACTGGAGAGCAAAAACCACAGGCAAAGAGGGGCTGGTGGGGGGGGGCAGGGGCGGGGCCACTGCTGAGCCAGCATCCTACACCACAGCGCCAGTCCAAGCCCCGGCTTCTCCCCGCCAGTCCAGCTCCCCGCTGATGCGCCGGGGAGGGCAGTGGAAGACTAGTGTGAGCCCCTGCACCCGCAATCATGGAGTTCCTGGCTCCTGGCTTCAGCCTGGCCCTGCCCATTTAGGGAGTGAACCAGCAAATGGAAGATCGCTCTCCGTCTCTGTCCCTCTGCCTGTCAAATAAATCAATAAATTTCAAGGAAGGAAGGAAGGAAATCACACTACAAAAAGAAGAGTAGCCAAGGAGAAAGAGCAGATATTTAAAGAAATAATGTCCCAAGTTTTCCAAATGCGGTAAAGACAAAAATAGTAGCCACACCACTGAGCACAGAGCAAACAGAACGAACACAAGATGAAAACACAGGCCACGCGCCCAAGCACACAACAGCCAAGTGGCTGAGCCCCGAGAACAGCAGGAAACCCACCGAGCACCCAGAGCAGACCCCAGTCACACAGAACAGCTCAGGTGGCCGAGGACTTCTCCTTGGAAACTATGGAGACGAGAGCACGGTCAGTCTTTGAAATGCCGAGGAAAAGGACACGCAACCCAGAACTCTCTATCCAGAGAGAACTTCTCAAGAATGAAGGTGATGGGGCCTTCACTGTGGTGTGGTGGGTCAAGCCGCTGCCTGCAGTGCCAGCATCCCCTATGGGCGCAGGTTCAAGTCCCGGCTGCTTCGCTTCCCATCCAGCTCCCTGTTAATGGCCTGGGAAAGCAGCGGAGGACAGCCCAAGTGCCTGGGCCCCCGCCCACACACAGGAGACCCAAAAGAAGCTCCTGGCCCCTGGCTTCAGATCGGTTCAACTCCGGCTGTTGCAGCCATCCAGGGGGTGGCCAGCAGATGGAAGACCTCCCTCTCTCTCGCTCTCGGTCTTGCTCTCTTTCTTTCTGCCTCTGCCTCTCTAACTCTGCCTTTCAAATAAATAAACAAACCTTTTTTAAAAAATGAAAAGGAATCAACTTTTCTTGAAAAATTTTTTAAAAAGGGACCAGCGCCATGGCTCACTTGGCTAATCCCCTGCCTGTAGCACCGGCACACCAGGTTCTAGTCCCGGTTGGGGCACCGGATTCTGTCCCGGTTGCCCCTCTTCCAGGCCAGCTCTCTGCTGTGGCCTGGGAGTGCAGTGGAGGATGGCCCAAGTGCTTGGGCCCTGCACCCCATGGGGGAGCAGGAGAAGCACCTGGCTCCTGCCATCGGATCAGCACAGTTCTGGCCGTGGCGGCCATTTGGGGAGTGAACCAACAGAGAGAGGACATTTCTCTCTCTCTTTCTCTCTCTCTCTCTCTCTCTCTCTCTCACTAACTCTGTCAAATGATAAAAAAAAAAAAAGAATGAGGGCTCAATCAAGATTTAAAAGTTAAAGCATTAAAAAAAGAAAAATTAAAAAAAGAATGGGGGTGAAATGAGAACACTTGGGGAGGAAAGAGACCTCGGAGCATCCACGCCCGCCGCACCTACGCTGCAGGACCTAAGTGCTCGCTCTGCACCCCACAGCCAGACACCGGCTCTCCAGTATGAGACACGCAGCTCACGAATGACACGCATCAATAATGTTTAAAATTTTTCCTCTCATTTCTTAAAAAGCAAACCCCATTTTTCTATAGTTTGTAACTACATAGAAGACCTAAAACATAAAAGGTAGCGGTACGAGGCTGCCAGATTCCTGCATTTTACATAAAGCAGTAAAACATTCATCCTGACAGGGAAAAGCAACTTCTAAAAAATTCTGAAATACAAAAAGGAATAGTGACAAATGAAATCAGTAAATTAGAACAAAATCCTAAAGACACACAACTTCTCCCAAAGAAGACAGAAAACAGAATCAGAGCAAGCAAAAGCCAAGGAGATGATAAGAAAATTAATAATAAAATAGAAAAGTGGGCCGGCGCCGTGGCTCAACAGGCTAATCCTCCACCTTGTGGCGCCGGCACACCGGGTTCTAGTCCCGGTCGGGGCACCAGATTCTGTCCCGGTTGCCTCTCTTCCAGGCCAGCCCTCTGCTGTGGCCCGAGAGTGCAGTGGAGGATGGCCCAAGTACTTGGGCCCTGCACCCCATGGGAGACCAGGAGAAGCACCTGGCTCCTGGCTCCTGGCTCCTGCCATCGGATCAGCACGGTGCGCCGGCCGCAGCACGTCGTCTGTGGGCAGCCATTGGAGGGTGAACCAACGGCAAAGGAAGACCTTTCTCTCTGTCTCTCTCTCACTGTCCACTCTGCCTGTCACAAAAAAAAAAAAATAGAAAAGTGGACTAAACAGTAAAATTAAAAGGCAAAGATTATCAGAATGGACACAAGAGCAAGGGCCAAGTAGAAGTGTCCACAAGTGACCTTAGCATGAACACAGGGCTGACAGCAGATGCATGCGAACCGCGCGAGAGAAATTATTCTAAAAAGCTGAAGCCAGTATCTTCACATCAGACGAGAGACACTTCAAGACCAAGGGCTTTTTTAGAGACAATTAAAAATAATTCTTAAGGATGAAAGGCTCGCTCTTCAGGAAGACCTAACAAACGCAGAGTGTACTCACATAATAGCAAAACTTCAAAACGCAGGAATTCAAAGGGGGGGAGGGGCGAGCAGACTCTGACTCCATTCTCTCAATCGGTGCAGACACAGGCGACCTTGACCCGATGGACATGTGTGGTAGCCGACACCCGATGCCTGTGCGTGCGTTTACATTGCTACGCAGTGGCTAGCGCAGCCTCAAAGGCTCTGAAATTCAACAGCACACGCCTACATAATCAAGGGATCAAAGAACTCACTCGAACTGAATAACGATGAAAACACAACACGAAAGCTACAGGGTGCAGCTAAGTCGGTGCTCGGAGGCAAACGCCCCTTAAAACGCTCAGGTGGAAGACAATGAAGAAAAGTAACAAAGCTGAAAATTGGTTCTTTGAAAAGATGAACACAATTAATAAACCTGTAGCTAGACTTCATCATGAGGAAGAGAATACAAATTATCAGTGCCAGAAATTAAAGAGATGTTCACTGCAGATCCCAAAAATAAGTTTGGATCAACAAACTCAACAATTCACATGAAATGGGAAAATTCCTTGAAAAACAGGATTTACCAAAACTGACCCAAGACAAAACTGAAAATTTGAAGAGCCCTAAATTTACTTCAAAAATCGAATTTGTCATCAGAATTCTGCACAAAAATAAAAAAATTCGGCCGGCGCCGTGGCTCAACAGGCTAATCCTCCGCCTTGCGGCGCCGGCACACCAGGTTCTAGTCCCGGTCGGGGCGCCGGATTCTGTCCCGGTTGCCCCTCTTCCAGGCCAGCCCTCTGCTGTGGCCCGGGAGTGCAGTGGAGGATGGCCCAGGTGCTTGGGCCCTGCACCCCATGGGAGACCAGGAAAAGCACCTGGCTCCTGGCTCCTGCCATCGGACGAGCGCGGTGTGCCGGCCGCAGCACGCCGTCAGCGGCGGCCATTGGAGGGTGAACCAACGGCAACGGAAGACCTTTCTGTCTGTATCTCTCTCTCTCACTGTCCACTCTGCCTGTCAAAAAAAAAAAAAAAAATTCCAGGCCTAGAGGATTTCATTGATGAATTATATCAAACACTGAAAAATAAAGAATACCAGGAAAAGAAAAGAAAATTAAGTTTATACAAACTCAGAAAATAGACGATAAACAGAACACTTCTCAACTTACCAGGCTAAAATCATCTTAAGACCAAAAACATGTTAAATTCAATCTAAGAAGACGTTCAGATCAATATCTCTTGAAAATTTTGACACAACAATTTAAAAAAAAAAAAAAGACTTACTTATCTGAAGGACGGAGTGACAGAGAGACAGAGAGGAAGAGAAAGAAATCTGTCTGCTGGTTCACTCCCTAAGCGCCCACACTGGCCGGGGCTGGGCCAGGCGGAAGCCAGGAGCTTCATCCAGGTCTTCCATGTGGGTGCAGGGGCCCACCCTCCACTGCTTTTCCCAGGTGCATTAGCAGGGGGCCACATTAGAAACAGAGCAGCCGGGACTTGAACTGGCGTCTACGTGGGAAGCCTGTGTTACAAGTTGCTGCTTACGGCCGGCGCCATGGCTCAACAGGCTAATCCTCCGCCTTGCGGCGCCGGCACACCGGGTTCTAGTCCCGGTCGGGGTGCCAGATTCTGTCCCGGTTGCCCCTCTTCCAGGCCAGCTCTCTGCTGTGGCCCGGGAGTGCAGTGGAGGATGGCCCAGGTGCTTGGGCCCTGCACCCCATGGGGAGACCAGGAGAAGCACCTGGCTCCTGGCTCCTGCCATTGGACGATCGCGGTGCGCCGGCCACAGCGCGCTGTCCGCGGCGGCCATTGGAGGGTGAACCAACAGCAAAGGAAGACCTTTCTCTCTGTCTCTCTCTCTCTCACTGTCCACTCTGCCTGTAAAAAAAAAAAAAAAAAAAAAAAAAGTTGCTGCTTACCCCACTGTACCGCAACACTGGTCCTGACACAAAGATTCTTACCAATACCAGCAAAGAGAATTCAACACTACATTACAAAGGTCAAGGGGATTTATCCCAGAGTGTAAGGTTGTTTTAACATTTGGAAACCAATGCAGAAAACGGCGAAATAGAGCAGGAGCTTACTGCTCTCATCTAGGGGAAGACGGGTGGAAAAGGTGGAGACAGCACAGTCTCAGGGAAGAGTTAGGAAGAAAACAGCGGAGGGAACTCCACGCAGATTGGAGGAGCACTGCGGACCTACGTGGAGGGTGTGGACACGCACAACTCAGGACCCCAGCACTTATCTGGGCATTACCCCGGCAGCCAAGAGCCTCTGCACCAGCCTAGTAGTGAGGTGACACCAGACTGCAGCTGCCCAAGCCACGGGCGATCAGGCTGCAGGCAGAGCCTGGCTTGAGTCCGGCGTGGAGCCCTGTGGGGACAGCGTACCTGCCAACCTAGAGGGGATCAAAGGGGGCACGTTTCTCTCTTCCCGACCACCCGGCACCTGTGTCCTGTAACTACCCGAGAGAGGGCGGAGGCCACTCTGGACACACCTAACAGCTGCGCCAGCTCGCGTCTGTACCCAGCAACCAGCCGAGAGGAGATGCTGGGAGGACTGACAAGGGGCTGGGTGCTCGTGACTGTGGGAGCCTTGTGTGCTGGGACGGTGAAAACACTGTGGCTGCGTGGGAGGGCACAGGGTGTGCCTGGGTCTTTGGGCAGTCCCTGTGGGCGGCTCCACACGCTCGGGGCTCCCTGATTCCCTGGTGAGCGTCATTGCTGCAGGATCCGTGCTCTCACCGAGGACTGCACAGATCCTTCACGTGGTTCTTGTGGGAGTGTGGATGAAAACCGTACCCACTGGGGCTAGCGCCCAGGCATTGGTCTCCTTTGAAGAGAGGAGGTGATCGTGAGAATACACCAACAGAGCAGAACAAACCACCCCTCTGATTAAAAAGGTGACGCCCGACTCGGGTGTCACCCTGGACACTCCGCTCTCCCTGGAGCACTGAACGGAGCTCCCTGGCCACACCCAGCAAACGCCTCTGGGTATTCACTGAAAGAGTGGACACTTCGCTAAGCCACAGAGGCGTAGTTCAAAGATAAAAGCCATCAGATGGCAGAAAAAAACAACAAGTATCACCACACATGCCTATAACAAACGCAGCAATTCAAGAAACAATAAGGAAGACAACATGACGCCCCCAAAGAACACAACACTTCAGCTAGAGTGTGAAGATGAAGAGACTGACAAAATGCAAGAAACAGACTTCAAAAACTCGATCATAGGATTACTTAGAAGTAATCAGAAGCAAACCCACAAACTAAATAAATCCGTACATGATGTGAATAAAAATTTTTCCCACAAAATTGATATTCTAAAGAGAAATCAAAACAAAATATTGGAAATGGAGAATTCAATAGAACAAATAAAAAATGCAGCAGAAAAACTTAACAACAGACTTGGTGAAGCAGAGGAAAGAATATCTGGGTTAGAAGACAAATCTCTGGGAAGCTTACAGTTAGACCACAAAAAGACAAAGAAATTAGAAAACTAAAAAATAGTGTTGGAGATCTATAGGATTCTATCAAACAACCCAACATACGGGTCTTAGGAGTTCCTGAAGGAATAGAAAGAGAGAAAGCGTTAGAAGACCTTTTTAGTGAAATAGTTACAGAAAACTTCCCTAATTTGGAGAAAGAAAGGGATGTCCAAATCAGGAAGCACACAGAACTCCTAATACACACAACCAGAAAAGATCTTCGCCAAGACACATTGTAGCCAAACTCTCCCCAGTAAAACATAAAGAAGAGATTCTAAATGTGCAGGAGAGAAACACCAGATTGCTTTCAGAGGATCTCCAATTAGACTCACAGCTGACTTCTCATCAGAAACCCTGCAGGCTACATATATTGTCAACCCAGAATATTGTACCCTGCAGAGTTCTCATTTATGAATGAAGGTGAAATAACGCCCTTCCATGACAAACAGAAATTGAAAGAATTTGTCCACCTGTCCAGTCCTGCAGAAGGTGCTTAAGGATGTGCTACCGAAACACAGAAACATGGTCATCACTATGAAATAAAGTGAAAGCAGAAAACCTGCCAGTAAAAGTGCAAAGGAAATCTAAAGTAAACAATAGGAATATTTATTTAAAAAATGACAGGGCAAAGTCGCTACCAATAGTCACCTTGAATGTAAATGGCCTCAACTCTCCAGTTAAGAGATACAAACTGGCTGAATGGATTAAAAAACAAAACCCATCTATTTGCTGCCTATAAGAAACACATGTCACCAACAAAGATAACACACAGACTGAAAGTGAGTGATAGAAAAAGATATTCTATGCTAACAAAAAACAAAACAAAACAAAAAGCTCATATGGCCATTCTAATATCAGACAAAATAGACTTTAAGACAAAACCAGTTAAAAGAGACAAAGAAGGGCACTATGTCATGATTAAGCAACCAAATCAGCAGGAAGATTTAACTATTATAAATGTATATGAACCTAATGACAGGACATCTGGCTATCTAAAAGACATGTTAATGGATTGAAAGGGAGACACGGATTTTTTTTGGACAGGCAGAGTTAGTGAGAGAGAGACAGAGAGAAAGGTCTTCCTTCCGTTGGTTCACCCCCAAATGGCTGCTATGGCCGGCATGCTGTGCCGATCTGAAGCCAGGAGCCAGGTGCTTCCTCCTGGTCTCCCATGGGGTACAGGGCCCAAGGACTTGGGCCATCCTCCACTGCACTCCCAGGTCACAGCAGAGAGCTGGACTGGAAGAGGAGCAATCAGGACAGAATCCGGCACCCCGACTAGGACTAGAACCCGGTGTGCTGGCGCCGCAGGTGGAGGATTAACCAAGTGAGCCATGGCACCGGCCGAGACACAGATTCTGATAAAACAGTAATGGGGGACTTCCATACCCACTTTCAGCAATGGACAGATCAACCAGACAGAAAATCAGCAAGGAAACAGCAGAGTTAATCAACACTAAAAACCAAGTGGACACAAGAGATATTTACAGAACTTTTCATGCTACAGTTGCAGAACACACATTCCTCTCACCAGTGCATGGAACCTTCTCTACAATTGACCACATGCTAGGCCATAAAGCAAGTCTCAGCAAATTCAAAAAAAATCGAAATCATACCATGCATCTTCTGTGAAAACAATGGAATGAAGCTGGAAATCAACAACTCAATCTCTAGAACATGTGTAAACATGTGGAGATTGAACAACATGTTCCTGCATGAACAGTGGGTCATAGAACAGAAATCAGAGGCTGGCACTGTGGCATGGCAGGTAAAGCTGCCACCAGCAGTGCCAGCATCCCATATGTGCGCCGGTTCAAGTCCTGGCTGCCCCGCTTGCTATCCAGCTCTCTGCTTTGGCCTGGGAATGCAGTAGAAGATGGCCTAAGTCCTTGGGCCACTACACCAGCATGGCAGACCCAGAAGAAGCTCCTGGCTCCTGGATTCGGATCGTCACAGCTCTAGCTGTTGCAGCCCACTGGGGAGTGAACCAACGGATGGAAGACCTCTACCTCTCTCTGTCTCTGTCTCTCCTTCTCTCTCTGTAAATCTGACTTTCAAATAAAATCAATAAATCTTTTTAAAAAAGAGAGTAATCAAAAACTTATAGAAATGAACGAAGATGACATTACAACCTATCAAAACAGGGGATACAGCAAAAGCCATTAAAAATAAAGTTTATAGCAATTAGTGCCCACATCAAGAAATTGGAAAGGCACCAAATAAATAAGCTATCAGTGCATCTCAATGACCTAGAAAAACAATAGCAAAGCAAATCCAAAACTAGTAGGAGAAAAAAAATAATTAAAATTACAGAAGAGGCTGGCGCCGCGGCTCAATAGGCTAATCCTCCGCCTTGTGGCACCAGCACACCGGGTCCTAGTCCTGGTCGGGGCACCGGATTCTGTCCCGGTTGCCCCTCTTCAAGGCCAGCTCTCCGCTATGGCCAGGGAGTGCGGTGGAGGGTGGCCCAAGTGTTTGGGCCCTGCACCCCATGGGAGACCAGGATAAGTACCTGGCTCCTGCCATCGGATCAGCGCGGTGTGCCGGCTGCAGCGGCCATTGGAGGGTGAACCAATGGCAAAGGAAGACCTTTCTCTCTGTCTCTCTCTCACTGTGCACTCTGCCTGTCAAAAAAAAAGATTTAAAAAAAATTACAGAAGAAATAAAATTACAGAAGAAATAAACAAAATTGAAACCAAAAAACTACAAAAGATCAGTGAAACAAAAAGTTAGTTTTTTGAAAAAGTAAACAAAATTGACACAAAATTGGACCAACCAAATCCCCCTCAAAAAGAGAAGATCCAAATCATAAAATTAGAGACAAAGAAAGAAATGTAACAGACACCACACAAAAAAAAATCATCAGGAATTACTACAAAGAGCTGTATAGCAACAAATCGGGAAACCTACAGGAAATGGATAGATTCTTAGACATATACAACCAACCTAAACTGAACTATGAAGACAGAGAAAACCTAAACAGACTCATAACCAAGATGGAAATTGAGTCAGTAATGCTCTCCCTACAAGGAAAACCCAGGACCACATGGCTTCACTGCTGAATTCTACCAGACGTTTAAAGAAGAAATAGCTACAACTCTTCTCAAGTTACTCAAAACAACTGAAAGACAGGGAATCCTCCCAAATTCCTTCCTTGAAGCCAGCATCACCTTAATTCCTAAACCTGAAAAAGATACAACAGAAAGACAACTACAGACCAATTTCCCTGATTAACACAGATGCAAAAATACTCAAAAAACACTAGCCAATTGAATCCAATAACACATCAGAAGATCATCCACCTGGACCACCAAGTGGATTTATCCCTGGTATGCAGGGATGGTCCAACATTTGCAAATCAATCAATGTGATATACCACATTAACAAACTGCAGAACAAAAACCATCTGATTATCTCAACAGATGCAGAGAAGGCATTTGATAAATACAACACCCTTTCATGATGGAAACTTTAAGCAAATTGGCTATAGAAGGAACATTCCTCAACACAATCAAGGCAATTTTTTACAAACCCATGGTCAACATTCTATGAATGGGGAAAAGTTAAAAACATTCCCACTGAGATCTGATACCAGACAAGGATGCCCACTCTCGCCATTGCTATACATTATAGTCCTATACATTATAGTCCCTGGAAGTTTTAGCCAGAGCTATTAAGCAAGAAAAATAAAGAGATATAATATTGGGCTAGAGGAGTCAAACTATCCCTATTTACAGATTACATGATTCTGTATTTAGGGGATAGAAAAGACTCCACTAAAAGACTATTGGAACTCATAGAAGAGTTTGGTAAAGTGGCAGGATATAAAATCAATACACAGGCCGGCGCCACAGCTCACTAGGCTAATCCTCTGCCTTGTGGCACCGGGACACCAGGTTCTAGTCCCAGTCGGGGCACCAGATTCTGTCCCGGTTGCCCCTCTTCCAGACCAGTTCTCTGCTGTGGCCAGGGAGTGCAGTGGAGGATGGCCCAAGTGCTTGGGCCCTGTACCCCATGGGAGACCAGGAGAAGCACCTGGCTCCAGCCATTGGATCAGCGTGGTGCACCGGCCGCAGCACGCCAGCCACAGCGGCCATTGGAGGGTGAACCAATGGCAAAGGAAGACCTTTCTCTCTGTCTTTCTCTCTCTCTCTCTCACTGTCCACTCTGCCTGTCTAAAAAAATCAACACACAAAAATCAATAGCTTTTGTATACACAGACAATGCCAAGGCTGAGAGTGAACTTCTAAGATCAATCCCATTCACAATAGCTACAAAAAAATCAAATACCTTGGCATAAATTTAACCGAGGATGTCAAAGATCTCTATGATGAGAATTACAAGGCATTAAAAAAAGAAGCAAAAGACACAAAAAATGGAAAAATCTTCCATGTTCATGCATTGGAAGAATCAATTTCATCAAAATGCCCATACTACCAAAAGCAACTTACAGATTCAATGCGATACCAATCAAAATGCCAAGGGCAATCTTATCAGATATAGAAAAACTGATGCTAAAATTCATATGGAAACACAGGAGATCTCAAATAGCTAGAACAATCTTACATAACAGAAACAAGGCCAGAAGCATCACAATACCAGATTTCAAGACTTTTACTGGTACGTAAACAGGTGGACAGACCAATGGAACAGAATAGAAATGCCAAAAATCAGTCCAAGCATCTACAACCAACTTATCTTTGACAAAGGAGCTAAAACCAATCCCTGGAGCAAGGACAGTCTCTTCAACAAATGGTGCTGGGAAAACTGGGTCTGCACATGTACAGCATGAAGCAAGACCCTACCTCACATCCCACACAAAAATCCACTCAACATGGATTAAACACCTAAATCTATGACCCGAGCCCATGAAATTAGTAGAGAACATTGGGGAAACCCTGAAAGATAGTGGCACAGGCAAAGAGTTCTTGGGAAAGACCCCAGAGGCACAGGAGTCAAAGCCAACATCGACAAATGGGACTACATCCAGATGAGAAGTGTCTGCGCTGCAGGAGAAACAGGTACGTGAAGAGGCACCGACAGGATGGGAGAAGCTATTCGCAAACTTGCAACTGATACACGATTAATAACCAGAATATATAAAGAGATCAAGAAACAACAATAACTAGGCAAACAACGCAGTTAAGAAATGGACAAAGGACTTAAACAGACATTTTTCAAAAGAGGAAATCCAAACGGCCAACAGACACAGGAAAAAGTGCTCAGGATCACTATCAGGGAAATGTAAACCAGAACCACAGTGAGGTTTCACCTCACCCCGGTCAGAATGGCTCTCATACAGACATCAACAAACAACAAACGCTGGCGAGGATGTGAGGACAAAGGAACCCTAATCCACTGTTGGTGGGAATGTAAACTGGTGCAGCCACTGTGGAAGACAGTATGGAGATACCTCAGAAATCTGGATGTAGACCTAGAATATGACGCAGCTGTCCAGTCCTGGGAATTTACCCAAGGGAAATGAAACCAGCACGTGAAAGAGTTATCTGTACCCCATGTTTACTGCAGCTCAAGTCACAACAGCTAAGATACGGCATTAACCCAGATGCCCCTCAACTGAAGACTGGATAAAGAAATTATGGGATATGTACACCATGGAATACTACACAGCAGTAAAAAAAATTAAATCCTGTCAATTTGCAACAAAATGAATGAAACTGGACACCATCATACTTAGTGAAATAAGCCAGTCCCAAAAGGACAAACACATATGTTCTCCCTGATCTGTGATAACTAATAGATTGCCTAGAAGATAATCTATAGACATGAAATTAAAACTTGGAGACGCAACAACTTTGAACAGCCCTTGTCTCAACTGTTGAGAAAGTCTGTTTTGTGTTTTCACAATTTGTTGAACTCTTTACTTAGTGCAGAGTTAATCGTATGTGTATAAAGTTATTTGAAAATAGATCTTAGTAAAAAATAAGAATGGGAATAGGAGCAGGAGGAGGAAGAGGGGTGGGAGAGTGGGTGGGAGTGGGTATGACGGAAAGAAAAAAAATAAAGTGATCACTGCATGCTTCATTCTTTTTTTTTAAGATTTATTTTATTTGTTTGAAAGACAGAGTTACAGAGAGAGAGAGAGGTCTTCCATCCGCTGGTTCTCTCCCCAGATGGCCACAACGGCCAGAGCTGGGCTGATCTGAAGCCGGGAGCCAGGAGCTTCTTCCAGGTTTTTAAAGTTGTATCTATGAAATGCATGCAGTTTGTACTCCTTAAAGAACAGGTTTGGGGGGGGGGGGGGCAGAAAACCAACACAATTGATTATGAGGAAGAAAGAATGAAGCAAACATCTGGGGCTGGTGCTGTGTCCCAGCGGGTTAACGCCTTGGCCTGAAGCACCAGCATCCCACATGGGCGCCGGTTCTAGTCCTGGCTGCTCCTCTTCCAGTCCAGCTCTCTGCTATGGCCTGGGAGAGCAGTAGAAGATGGCCCAAGTCCTTGGGCCCCTGCACCTGTGTGGGAGACCCAGAAGAAGCTCCTGGCTCCTGGCTTCGGATCAGCCAGCTCCGGCCATTGTGGCCATCTGGGGAGTGAACTAGCAGATGGAAGACCTCTCTTTCTCTCTGTCTCTACCTCTCTCTCATCTTTCAAATAAATAAAATAAATCTTAAAAAAAAAAAAAAAGGAAGCAAGCAAGCACTGATCACTTCCACACCCATCTGATAACTCTCAGCAAACGGGGACACAGGAACCTCCCTCAGTCCACTCCCGGGCCTCTGCGAACACCTGCACACCCGTCGCCCCTGACGTGCAGCCCGGGCACAGTGGGCCGAGGACAGCAGGGCTTCCACTTGAGCCAGCTGCACCTGCACTCCTTGCACACAATGCACAACCTCTCACAACATCCAGGGCGTGTAGCACCGTGGGTGTCCATCAGTGGGCAAACGTGGTGCCTGCGCACTACGGAATACTATGCAGCCATAAACAGGAGGAAGGAAGGAAGAGGACCCTGGGAGGGAGGAAGGAAGTGAGCACAGGCACCGCTGAGGGTGAGGCATCATGGGAAGATGCACGGGGACGGGGCCAAGTGATTCCCGGCCCCAGGGCACTCTGAAACCCTGCCGGAGCCCCACTGCCCTGCTTTCTGTGAGCCAGAGGAACAGCCCAATTCACCTGCTGGCTGGAAGCTGGGGTGCGGGGTGTCAGAGAATGAGTGGGGGCCGCGGCTGACGTCTGTGTGGAGGTTAACCCCACGAGAATGGGCACGAGGGGCCAGGCACTGTGGCACTCAGCCGGGAGCAGACACTGGCTGCTGTTACGATGGCCACTGACCCCTGCGGTGGTCTCACGGCGGGCCGCGCTCCGTGCTGAGTCCGTGCACCTGCCGAGTCCTGTACTCCTGGACCTGCCCTTCTGGGGAGGCTGGTTCCCACCAAGCCAGCGGTGGGGCCTGGGAGCCCGGAGCCAGCGGTCTCGGGGCCAGACGGGCGATGCATGCTCTCCACTCTGGTCATTGCGTGGTCTCTTACATCATACACTCAGAGAGCCGGACCCGCCCCGGACTCAGAGAATAACTCAGCCCTGTGGGACCCCAAGCCCGGCCTTCTCCAATCCACGGAGTGTGAGAGGACTTAGGGGCCCGTCATCCACAGACAGGCCCGGAACCCCACAAGGGAAGCGGGGACACCTGGGCAGACTCTGGGTTTGAGCTGCGCAGCCTTGCACAAGTCTCGCCCTCTGAGTCTCCTGCTCCCTGCTCCAAGGAAACCAGAGAGGGTTACGGAGGGCAGGGCCAGGAGTGACCCTGGGGGCCTGTGGTGCCCACTAT
The DNA here is from genome assembly GCA_949820135.1 of Sylvilagus floridanus. Taxonomy (NCBI): domain Eukaryota; kingdom Metazoa; phylum Chordata; class Mammalia; order Lagomorpha; family Leporidae; genus Sylvilagus; species Sylvilagus floridanus. The sequence continues at coordinate 52,849,502 of OX463228.1, forward strand.
GCTACCCACCTGCCTTCTCCTCTTCTGAGCCACTGCTCTCTCTGCCCCAGAACCATCTCTTCACAACACCCATCTGACCCCTGCCTAGCACCTCCCATGGCTCCCCGCTACCCCACACCCAGACCAGCCCCCAAGGCCCTGCTCCACCTGGACACTGGCCACAGGAGACCACTGCTGTCCCCTCAGCGCATCGTCTGTCTAAGCCTCAGTTTTTCAATCTATAAAATGGGAGGATGCCTGCCTCCCCTGGTGCTGTGAGGCATGAGTGGGGTAACAGCCCTGCCTGGCACACCCGGCGGCCAAGCATCAGCGCCAGGGATGACGCGCTCGGTTTGGCGCAGGTCCTGGACAGAGCCTGCTGGGTTTTGCACGCTCTGGGTCACGACCTGGTTGGTTTTCACCCTGAGCAACCCAAGGGCTGCGTGTGTCCCCGGGCCTGCCCCAGCCCAGCTGCACAAGCGCGGAATGTCCTGTCCCTCCCCGGCTCAAGCCCAGCAGGACAAGGGTCTGAGCCCTCCGAGGGCCTCGAGGTGGCGAGGCCGGGCTGGGGAGGGGAGTGGCCCTTTGTCACCTGGCCCAGGCCTCAGGCTCCAGCCCAGCGCTCACCGCCTGGCCTCAGGGGCCGGGCAGTGACCACAGACGGCTCCACGCGGCGTCCAACGCTCTTACTGCTTGCTGGGGACGACACAGAGCTCCCCGGAGCTCGGCATGGCAGGCTCGGCGCGAAGCAGCACCACGGTGGGGCCAACCCCAGAGCAGGAAGGGGAACTTGCCGTCGACAAGCGGGGCGTTCTCCTATTGGCTGGAGGGAGCGTGACGTTGTCCTCATTGGCAGGAGGGAGAGCAGGGTTGTCCCCATTGGCTGGAGGGAGAGCAGGGTTGTCCTCATTGGCTGGAGGGAGCGCAGGGTTGTCCCCATTGGCAGGAGGGAGCGCAGGGTTGTCCCCATTGGCAGGAGGGAGAGCAGGGTTGTCCCCATTGGCAGGAGGGAGAGCAGGGTTGTCCCCATTGGCTGGAGGGAGAGCGGGGTTGTCCCCATTGGCTGGAGGGGCGCGGGGTTGTCCCCATTGGCTGGAGGGGCGCGGGGTTGTCCCCATTGGCAGGAGGGAGCGCAGGGTTGTCCCCATTGGCTGGAGGGGCGCGGGGTTGTCCCCATTGGCTGGAGGGGCGCGGGGTTGTCCCCATTGGCCGGAGGGAGCGCAGGGTTGTCCCCATTGGCTGGAGGGGCGCGGGGTTGTCCCCATTGGCTGGAGGGGCGCGGGGTTGTTCCCATTGGCTGGAGGGGGCGCGGGGTTGTCCCCATTGGCTGGAGGGGGCGCGGGGTTGTCCCCATTGGCTGGAGGGGCGCGGGGTTGTCCCCATTGGCTGGAGGGGGCGCGGGGTTGTCCCCATTGGCTGGAGGGAGAGCAGGGTTGTCCCCATTGGCAGGAGGGAGAGCGGGGTTGTCCCCATTGGCTGGAGGGAGAGCGGGGTTGTCCCCATTGGCTGGAGGGGGCGCGGGGTTGTCCCCATTGGCTGGAGGGGCGCGGGGTTGTCCCCATTGGCTGGAGGGGGCGCGGGGTTGTCCCCATTGGCTGGAGGGAGAGCAGGGTTGTCCCCATTGGCAGGAGGGAGAGCGGGGTTGTCCCCATTGGCTGGAGGGAGAGCGGGGTTGTCCCCATTGGCTGGAGGGGGCGCGGGGTTGTCCCCATTGGCTGGAGGGGCGCGGGGTTGTTCCCATTGGCTGGAGGCAGGGTTCCCACGCGCAGCGGCGGTGTGTGGCGACGCCGAGAGGCCGCGAGCGCTCTCCTGAGAGGCCACGGCGTGGCCCGCCCACCTCGCCCCGAGGAAGCGAGGCTGTGCGGCCGGCACGCGTCTCCCGAGGGGCCGGGACTCGGACCGTGCGTAGCCCCGGCGGCTTCTCCTGGGTTCCAGGTGAGAGACGCGCGGGCTCCCCGGGCGGGAAGGGCCGCGCTCTGCTCCGCCGGGCCTCGAGACGGCGGCGACCCGGCCCGCGTGTGCAGCCGTGGGCCCAGACTGTGTCCGCCGCCTCGCCCACGCCGCGCGTCACGGAACCCTGGCGTGGGCGCCTCGGACGGGAGCCAGGGCTGCTGTTGCGGGCGCCGGAGCTGGGGCCGGGGCGGCCAGCGGCGGGGAGCGACGCTCTGCACGGCACCGGGCCCAGGGCCGGCGGCCCCGGACACTCGGGTCGTCTTGAGTTTGACACGAATCAGCGTGGCCCCTGACGCGAGCGCGGACACGGTTCCGACGGCCCAGTCTCCCGGGGTCCCGTGAAGGAGGTGTACCGGCCGGCCCAGCCCCGGCCGCAGCCTCAGAGCAACACCCGGTTCCTGGAGACGTGGCCGAGGTGGGGCGGTAGGCGGAGAGAGACCCCAGTCTGGGTCTCCCACGGGGAGGGGGTGGCAGGGACCCAAGTCCTTGGGCCACGCTCTGCTGTCTCCCAGGGTGCACTAGCGAGAGCTGGGGGCCACCCGGGCCCCATGCGGGATGCAGCCCCCCAAGCCCCCGGCCCCATGCGGGATGCAGCCCCCCAAGCCCCGGGCCCCATGCAGATGCAGCCCCCCAAGCCCCGGGCCCCATGCGGGATGCAGCCCCCCAAGCCCCAGGCCCCATGCGGGATGCAGCCCCCCAAGCCCCCGGCCCCATGCAGATGCAGCCCCCCAAGCCCCGGGCCCCATGCAGATGCAGCCCCCCAAGCCCCCGGCCCCATGCGGGATGCAGCCCCCCAAGCCCCGGGCCCCATGCGGGATGCAGCCCCCAAGCCCTGGGCCCCATGCAGATGCAGCCCCCCCAAGCCCTGGGCCCCATGCGGGATGCAGCCCCCCAAGCCCCGGGCCCCATGCGGGATGCAGTCCCCCAAGCCCCCGGCCCCATGCGGGATGCAGCCCCCCAAGCCCCGGGCCCCATGCAGATGCAGCCCCCCAAGCCCCCGGCCCCATGCGGGGTGTAGCCCCCCAAGCCCCGGGCCCATGCGGGATGCAGCCCCCCCAAGCCCCGGGCCCCATGCGGGATGCAGCCCCCCAAGCCCCGGGCCCCATGCGGGATGCAGCCCCCCCAAGCCCCGGGCCCCATGTGGGATGCAGCCCCCCAAGCCCCGGGCCCCATGCGGGATGCAGCCCCCCAAGCCCCGGGCCCCATGCGGGGTGCAGCCCCCCAAGCCCCCGGCCCCATGCGGGGTGCAGCCCCCCCAAGCCCTGGGCCCCATGCGGGGTGCAGCCCCCCAAGCCCCGGGCCCCATGCGGGATGCAGCCCCCCCAAGCCCCCGGCCCCATGCAGATGCAGCCCCCAAGCCCTGGGCCCCATGCGGGATGCAGCCCCCCAAGCCCGGGGCCCCATGCGGGATGCAGTCCCCCAAGCCCCGGGCCCCATGCAGATGCAGCCCCCAAGCCCTGGGCCCCATGCGGGGTGCAGCCCCCCCAAGCCCCCGCCCCCATGCGGGATGCAGTCCCCCAAGCCCCGGGCCCCATGCAGATGCAGCCCCCCAAGCCCCCGGCCCCATGCGGGATGCAGCCCCCCAAGCCCTGGGCCCCATGCGGGATGCAGCCCCCCAAGCCCCGGGCCCCATGCGGGATGCAGCCCCCCAAGTCCGGGCCCCGCTGAGCTGAGCTGGCTCCCTGTTGTCTCTTGTGACAGCCGTTCTTCGGCTGTGAGGTGATGGCCCAGGGCTGGGCTTTGCGGGTCCCTGAGGACTGGTGACGCTGAGCGTCTGGTCGTTTGCCTGTTGGCCATTGGAGCTCTCCTGGCCAGCGCCTGCTCAGACCACTGGCCCACTGTAATTAGGTTCTTGGGTTTGTGCTGTTGAGGTCCTCACTTTGGGAATACGGGCTCCTGGCAGATGTGTCATTGGCAAACGTCGCCTCCTGTTCTGTAGGTTTTCTCCACTTTTTTTTTTTTTTTTTTTTTGACAGGCAGAGTTAGAGAGAGAGACAGAGAGAAAGGTCTTCCTTCCGTTGGTTCACCCCCCAGTGGCTGCTACGGCCGCAGCTGCGCTGATCCAATGGCAGGAGCCAAGTGCTAGGTGCTTTTCCTGGTCTCCCATGGGGTGCAGGGTCCAAGCACCTGGGCCATCCTCCACTGCACTCCCGGGCCACAGCAGAGAGCTGGCCTGGAAGAGGGGCAACCGGGACAGAATCCGGCACCCCGACCGGGACTAGAACCCGGCGCCCATATGCGAGGCCGGCGCCACAGGCGGAGGATTAACCAAGCGAGCCACGGCGCCGGCCTCTGCTTTCTTGATTCTTCCCCTGGCTGGGCAGAACCTCTTCACTGTGATAAAATCCTGGTTGTCTACTTTTGCTTCTGTTTCCTATGCTTCTGAGATCCGGGGGGAGGGGAGGGGGAGACCTGACGTGGCATCCGCTGTGTCCTCCTTGCCTAGCTTCGTGGTCTGAGGCTCCTGCTTCAGCCTGTGATCGCTGTGACTGCAGGATCTGGGTCCATCCTCCCGCTCGTGGACGTCCAGCTTCCCCGGCACCGTTTAGACCGCCCTCTCTCCAGGGTGGGGTGGGGCAGCTTCGTCAGAGCTCAGTGGGCTCACTCTGGGCTCCCCGTCTGTTCCACTGGTCTGTGTGTCTGTCCGGGTGCCAGTGCCGTGCTGTTGAGGTTCCGGTAGCTGTAGAGCGTGCTTGGAAGTCAGTTAGGGTGATGACCCTATTCGATTTCTCTTAGTTTCATTTGTTCAACACTGCTCTGGCTATTTGAGGTTTTTTTGTAGTTCCATAGGAATTTCAGGAGTAAATATTTATCGAGTGGGTGAGTGAGTGGGTTCCTGGGAAAATGGATGGACGGGTGGGTGGTGGTAGCGGGGGTGAGTTCCTGGGTGAACCGGCCCGAGGATGCATTCTCGGGTGGGTAGCTGGGTGCACCCCAAGATGGCCCTGCCCTGTGCCGTCCCTGGGAGCCTCTCCCACAAGGAGGCCCTGTGGCTCCTGAGAGCTCAGTGAGATCCTAAGATCTTCGGAACCGGATGCACTGGGCCGGGACGGGCCTCGGTGCCATCACACAGGAAGCAGTGCGGACCCCCAGGATGAGCCGCGGAAGGCAAGAGCAGCAGCCCCTGGGAGGGAGGAGGGCGCAGGTGCAGGTGAGGCTGCAGGAGGGGGGAGCGGTCACTGGCTTCCAGGAGCTGCCAATCAAGGGTTGCCATGGAGACCCCCACACCACACAGGGCCTGTGTGCGCCGTGGAGCGATACACAGCGTGTGAAATGCTGAACTTTAAAAAAGAATTAGTGAAAAAAAACAAGATAGAGAAAGCCACATGTGAGGCCCCACCCCACGCCCGCCTTGGGGGAGGGGTCTGTTACTCAGTGTTTGACCCACGGGAGGGCCTGGGAGCTGCCTAGCCCCAGTTGCAGGGAGGGGGTCTCCTGGCAACTCTCTGTTATCCAAGTCCCGTTTCTGGGGTGCAGACCGCGGGATAGCCCTGCGTGGGCGCCTGTCCCCACCCGGGGGATGGCCCCGCGTGGGTGCCTGTCCCCGTAGGAAGGGGAGAACCAGGAAGGAGGAGCCGGAGGTGAGAGGCACTGGGCATGGGATGAGAGCTGGCCGGGAGCCGCGTGGCCTCTCCGTGCGGGTTTAACCCTTGGCATCTTGCACCCTCTGGGGCAGCAGCCAGGCACTGCAAAGCCAGCCGGGCGTGGGCGGCCCCGGACAGACCCCGGGCTGCCCTCCACAGATTCAGGGCCTGCTCCAGCCTGCCTGCAGCCCGGGCAAGAGCCAGCGCCGTGGCCAAGAGCCAGGTCTCTGCGGGGCGCCGCGGCCCTTGCCCCCAGCCCCAGTGACTGGGGTGTGGCACACAGGGGCCCCTCCCTCCTGGTTCTGGCTGGCCGGGGGCTCAGGAGGAAAGGAGGTGGCGTGGCCCTCGGGCCTGCAGAGCCACAGGTCCTCGGCTCCAGGTGGAAGACAGAGACAGGCGGGTGGGGACCCCAGACCAAAGCACGGCCCCGCAGATCACACAGAAGACATGGACTTGCTTTGTTATTGCGGACACTCATTAGGAGAATAATAAATGTTACTCTTTATTAAGATGGCCATGAATCACCCCGTCTTTAAAATTAAACACTAAGCCGCCAACAAATGAAATGCAAATCTGGCAGTGGGGAGGGCTCCGGGGAGCTGAGCCGCGCGTGGCCCTTTAACACGCGCGGGGCTGGGGAGGCCGGGGTGACGCGAGGACACGGGCGGATGGCGGGCGCCTCCTGCCCCCTGGCGGCCACGCGCGGCCGTGCGGCCCGGCGCCAAGCGGCTGCTCCCAGGATCTTTCCAGAAGCGGCTGGGCGGCTCAGGTGCAGGTCTGGGTTGTTTGGCAGGCTGCCGCCCGTGTCAGGATGGAAAGGCACCGCGCGGGGGGTGTTCGGGGCCCCGCGCGCCCTCGGGGGCTGAGTGCGGCCCTGCCTGCGTTTTCCTCCTGCCGGCCCGTTCCGAGCCGTGAAGCGACTGCTCCAGGTTGCACGCCAGCATCCCGTGGCCTGGGATTCCAGCCCGCCAGGCCCTTGCAGTCTGGGTCCCAGGCGGCCCGGGACCCCCTGGAGGCACCTGTAGGAGCCGCAAACGGGATTGTTTTTCCGGTTCTGAGTCTCCCACAGCAAGCCTTGCCCCGCGTGCGGCTGTGTCAGATGAGGGAGGCACAGCCCCCGGAGCCCAGCACACAGATGAGCAAACCGAGGCAGAGCGGGGCCTTGCCCACATCAGCAGCAAGAAGAGGGAAGTCCTGCCCTGCCAGAGTCTGCTCGTGACCGCTCCTGGGCCGGCCTGCTTTCTCCTGGGAGGGGGGCCCGTCTGTCTGTGCCCACCCCTGAGGCGGCAGCAGGGCCCCCTCCTCTGGGAAGACCTGGCTCACAGCAGGAAGCCGAAGCATTGCATGATGGAGCCTCCAGAGATTGGACCAGAAGACTCGGCCAGGGCCGCTCCCTTGGGAAGATCCCAGACGTCAAACTTGAGAGCCGGCGGCTAGGGCTGCGCGCTGTTGCATGCCCTCCAGGAGACTGATCTGTCAGCAGTGCTGGGCGGTGCCACAGGGAAGGCACAGGCTGGGGCATGGGAAACCCCGCCCGTCGGCAGTCCGGCTGCTCCACTGTCAACCTCCTCAGCACAGATGAAGTGACCCTTGAACCAGCACCGCCTGTCCCGCGGTGGTCAGAGAGCAACAGAAGCAGCCCCGGTGACCTGGGAGCCCCCTCTCTACTCCCGTGGAACCCTGGCCTGGAGCCACTGCTTAGCTGTGGACACACAACCCCAGTGGACCCTGGAGATTCAGTGCAGGTGCAGCAGACTCTGCCTCCCCTGCAGACAGAGGCCACCGAGGGCTGTCCATGAGCACTTGACACCGTCACAGGCACAGGACTTGACGCTGACCCCACGTTCCCTCAGCTGTCACCTTCTCACGTCTCCTGTCTGCCGAGGCCAGGGCATGGCCCCTCCGACAAGCCCGGCAAGTGTTTTGGGGGGGTGGCTATACAAAGGCCTCCCTTCCCCGCCAGGCTGGGAACCCCTTGGGTACCAGCAGGCTTTGTCATGTGCCTGGTGGAAGTCCCGGCTCCTCTCCAGGCTCCAGGCTCCCAAGTGTCCCAGCCAGTGGCACAAATTCATCACAGTTGTGTGGAAAGTGCACACGTGGCCTTCTGTTCCCCTCAGCTCCAGGGAGCCCAGGTGCCTGACCTTGACTCAGGCGCCCCTCGCCCACGACTGGATTGGGGAGCATGTCTTTGAGCCCCGTCGGGTGCTGCTCTGTGCCCCCTGGCCTATGCATCCTGCCCAGTGAGGTGGATGAGAGTTGATGCCCTCCTCCTGCCCAGGCTCCCGGCGGGAGGGGACAGCGGCTCTCCCGTGATTGCTGTTATCTCTCAGGGCTACTCAGACACCAACTGATTTGTTTCAGTCTTCCCCCTCCCTTATTGATCAATGCCTTCGCCGAGTGGCGTGTTAAATGGCTTGTTCCCATGGCAACCATCAGATGCTGTGTCTGTCTCCGAGCCAGATCGCCTCCTAAGAGCTCGGAGGGAACAAATCTCCTTTCATATCCGTGGTCGTTTTCTGAAAAGGCACAGGATATTGTTCAGAACAAGTCATTTTTTAAAAAACAATATTAAAAAAAGAACTTAACCAGCTTTTTCAACAGATATAAAGTTGTTTCATAAGGTGCATCACTCAAGAAATATGAGATCAGATTTAAAAACCTTTGACCAAGTTAATCTTCCTTCTGAGTACTTTTTCTCTCCTTAGGAAATAAGCTGAAATATGGAAGCAGCTCTCTGCATAAAGATATCAGTCACATCGTTTACACACAAAATTGAAACCAGCCTAAAATCACAATAACAGAAGATCAAATAAACCAGGCTTCACACACCTGCACGGGTATTATAGAGATGTTTAAAATGCTACTTAGAAGTGAGAGACGGTCGTGTCAGTGATGCGAAGCGAAGTAAACAAGATAAGAGCCCGTGTGCATGGGCGGCCGTCACCAGCGTCTCCCAGCCCTGAGCGGGGCAGGGGGAGTGCACAGAGCACACTGGCACATGCCGGCAGAACGGTGGCGCGGTGTGGGCTCGTAGCATTGTTCCCTCGCCCACTTACCCGTGGATAGGTACTGATCACTCACTGCGTGAACAGCCCTGAGACACGTGTTTAATGAGAAGGTGCTACTTTCCAGTGTAAAAACAATCGTTTTCATTTAAAACCAGGGTACTTGTCTCATCTGCCAGGTTGGCAAGAAAATAAAGATAAAGCACTCGGATCTCTGCATCCGTGTTCTGCATCCGTAGCTTAAACTGAACTCGGATCAAAAGTATTTGACATTTCATGGGGCCAGCACTGTGGTGTAGCGGGTGAAGCCACCACCTGCAGTGCTGGCATCCCACAGGGGCACAGCTGGAGTCCCGACTGCTCCACCCCCGATCCAGCTCTCTGCTAATGCACCAGGGAGAGCAGTGGAGGATGGCCCAAGTCCTTGGGCCCCTGCACCCGCGTGGGAGACCTGGAAGAAACTCCTGGCTCCTGGTTTTGGATCGGCACAGCTCTGGCCGGAGTGGCCATCCAGGGAGTGAACCATTGGATGGAAGACCTCTCTCTCTCTCTCTGCCTCTCCTCTCTGTGTGTAACTCTGGCTTTCAAATAAATAAATAAATCTTTAAAAAAAAAAAAACCTCATAGAAAGTGTCTATTTTGAAAAAAACGTTATGGATTTCAAAATCCATTCACCAAAACAGTTCTCATTCCATTTTCCACAAACTTTTTGAAGTGCCCTTGTTCCAGTTATTGTAAATACCCTGGAGGTGGTTTAAAGGGTAGGTGAGGGTTGCGTGGGCTACGAGCAAATACAGTGCCTTTGTGTGGAGGGAATTCAGCACGCTAGGCTTGCTGTCCTCCGGGGAGCGGAAGAAGCAGACACCCAGGGCCCACTGGGTGCACCTGTGTGTGCAAGGGGCTGCGAGGACACACGCACCCTGCTGGTGGAAGGAGGAATTACAACTGCCTGTTTCCAGAGCAATTACCCACTTACACAGACAGTCCCAGTCCCACGGCAGCCACTTTTCCTGGCAGGGTACTCTTGCAGCTTTGTTGGGGGTGCTCATTAGCCTGTTTGCTGTGTGTGAGACTGTGGATGGCCTCGTGACCGTGGCTGACCCTCAGAGCAAGGGCTTGAGGCTGTGTGTGACAAGGGGGGGTCTCCGAGGGACAGGGCAGTGCAAAGGGTATCGGCCTGCTCTGGCCTGGGGCCGAGATTTAAAGGACCTGCCCTTGGCAGTGCTGCCCTGGGTCTGAAATGGGGGCAGGGTCTCCTTTCACTGTTGCCTCTTTCTGTATGATTTTCACGGCTTACCACACACTTGTACAAGCTTCCAGCTCAAAGTAGAAGCATTGTTTTAAAACTGAATCAGGTTTAAAAAAACTTGCCTCCCCCCCGACTGACCATCATTCAAGCACCCAGCCCTGCATCTTCCAGGGGCACGGGCACTCGCACGGGGCAGAGGCCCTTCGCTTCCTGCCCCCAGCACTGTTGGAGCAGAGAGGCTCGGGTCCTCCAGGCTGCTTCTCTGGGGCCCAAACCCAGGGCCCCCAGCTCTGCCACGCCAGACCCTGCAGGACCCTGAGATCCATCAGGCCATGGGTCCCCCTCATGCACATTCTCGCTCGTTGCCCAGCATCGTGGTGGTCTCACTTTGACAGGTGGGGGATTGAGGGTCTGAGACAAGGCCTGCCTTGTGGCTGCTGCTGGGGCAGAGAGGAGCGAGCAGTCCCTGACAGCCGGAACAATGCCCCAAGCCATCTTTCTTCTCTACCTCCCATCTCCAGCCCCCAAGCCCCCAGACCCAGGCGCTCCGGGAACCCCAGTCTGGGAAGCACAGCCTGGCGTCAGAGCCCTTGTGTTCTGGGGTTGGTGGCCTCAGCTGGTGCTGGCCTCTGCTCTGACTCATTGAGAGCCTCAGTATTCTCAGCCATGAAATGGATAGGCAACATGAATTTGCTAAATTTTAGGGTGGGTGAGAGGCATATAGTAGGTTCTCAGCAGTGGTGGCTGCTCCCACGGGAGTCCCCCACTGTCTCACTGAACACCTCGAAAAAGCACGGCCATGTGAGTGGTCCCATTCCCCTCCTCTGGAAACCTGGGAGAGAAGCAACCCTCAGGCTGCCTCTGACTTCTCCCGAGGGAAGCCCCTCTATGGGGGAAGGAAGGAAGATGCCGGAAGCAGGCACAGCCAGAGCAGGTGCCGTACTTCACGCCCAGCTTCACTCCCGGTGCCAGGCAGGTTCTGGCAGATGCCCGTCCTCGCCCCGGCTCGGCCTGGTGATCCCGGGCACGCCACACCGCCTCCCTCCCTGGCCTCAGTTTCCTCATGTGCACACTCCAAGCGGAGTACCTTGTTGGCAGGTGATGCAGCTCACCCCCCCCCCCCATGCAGGTACTGCAGTGCTTGGTGTTTTTCCTCCTGGCTCGGAAAGAGCAGTGAAAGTTACAGCAGGTCCCAGTGAGCCCTGAACCCCGGCCTCCCTCCTCTGTTCCTGCGGATCCCCCTAAGGTCTCAGCAGGGCACCTTACAGTAGGAGGTCTCTGGGGCCGCAGATCAGGGCTCTCCTTGCTGGGGCCACCTGCTTGGGCCTGCCCCACACAGGGCCCCCAAAGCCAGCAGACAGCCCAGGCGGGCCATGTCCAGCTGGGATGCCCTGCCTCTGGGGGGAGGAACGCCTGCTTACTCCTGAGGCTGCGCACTCCTCCCCAGTCCTCCCCAGCCCTGGATGGAGTGCCCGAGCCCCCACCCCGCCCCAGACCCTGCCAGCAGGGCCCGGGCTGGGACTGCTCTGCCTGTAAGTTTGTCCAGCTGTTCCAGCCTGTTTGAAACCTTTTTTAAAAAAAGTTTCTTTTAAAAAATCAAATCAAAGTCCCATCCTGAATGGGAATCCGGTATTTTTACGGCAGCCCCCCACTCAGCAGCTATGCCATTCTCCAGACCACAGAGAGGGAGGAAATGCGGGCCATCACCCAGGGTTCTGATGGGACATGCATAACCCCAGCCGGGCTGCAGGTGGGAGACACAGGGCGCAGCCTAGGGGCAGGCGAGAGTCCTGGGTTCTTCCAGAAGAGGGTTCTTCCAGAATGTTCCAGGTCTGGTGCACAGAGCTGCCCGCAGAGGACCCAGCGCTGGTGGCAGAGTGCCAGGTGCAGGCCCAACCTGTGGGGATGGCAGCAGGGCCAGGGTGTGCCCAGCACCCCGATCCAAAATCTCAGAACCACATCCTGACTGGACCCAGCACCTGTACTCCTAGGAATGCTTCCTGAGACCAGGGAGCCCGGCTTCACAGTTTTGCTGCTGGGTGCTCGCTGCTCCAGGGCTCTAGCAGACAGAGCAGGACATGCCCCGCGCGCACCCAGGGGCTGAGCAGTGCTGCCCAGCCTCAGCCTGAGAAGGAATGGAGATGTCATCCTGGGTGACGCCAGGAAAGAGCCAGGGGACAGCCGCGCCATCTGCCACCTGTCAGGTCACGTGGGGTCACGGCTAACCCCGGGGCCCGATCAACACAGAGGTGTGTGCTTGTCTCTGAATGCCGCGCCCTGTGATGCTCCCCCAAGTGAGCAGCGGCGTAGACTGCAGGTGGCCCCGGTGAATTACCGAGGTGTCTCACCTGTAGGGTGGGCAGGCAGGGCTGCATCTAGAACTAATTCATGCAGCTTAGCTCCGCCTAGCAGGTAACAAGCAGCCAAGTGTTAGCTGTCATTTTCCGCGGGATGGTCCACCCACGCACGCGGCGCTGGGCTCTGTGTGGGGATGCGGAACCGAGGGGAAAGCCACACTCGGCCCTGAGGGCTTGCACTCGGGGACACTGCGAGGGCCGACGGGGAGCACTTGGCCAGGAGCTGCTGAGAATCCTGATTGTTATCCTGAGCCTGGCACCTGTGCCTGGGCTTTGCGCATAGCCTGAGATTGGGAGTTTGTGGTGTACAATCCTGCGTGTCTACACCTGGCGCAGAGAGGGGCCCTGGGGGTACCCACGCTGGTGCCCTAAGAACCGCACGGGTGGGCCCCAGGGAGCGGGCACCGAGTGTGCTCGGCTGGGGACAGGCTCAGTTTATGGTGCCTGCCTGGCTGGACGCACTGCCCTCTGCATGTGTTTCACTGGACCTGCCAGAGGTCCTGTGTCTGTGGCCACGGCGCAGAGAAGCCTCAGGGTCTGGGGCTGCGTGGCTCAAAGCCTCAACATCCGGCACAGCCCAGAGGGCGCGGGGAGGATGGCGCCATGCACCCAGGGCCCCTTGGATGCAGGGGGTGAGGAGTAGGGGGTGGAACAGACACCAAGGGTTGTACACCAAGGGTAGAGCAGGCTCCTGGGGGCAACGTCTGGGACACTGCGCCCCAGGGCATCCCTGGAAAGTGGGCCTGGGCCCCTGCGCCAGGTCTTCTTACAAAAGCCGCTGATCCTGACCCTCCTGCTACAGGGCGCCCTTCAGCCTGGACCTAGAGTCAGTCTTTGCATCCCTGGCCCCTGCCCTGGCTCCCTGCCCCAGGAGGCCAGTCCCGCAAAGCCTCCAAGGGCTCCCACCTCCTGGAGGTCCAGCCCATCTCCCCACATGAACAGCCCCCATCTCCCTTCCTGGCCAGGTCCCTGCACTGTGTTCACTGGGAGGGAACAGGGCCTGGGACATAGTAGGTGCTCACCAAATATCTGTGGAAGAAACAAATGTGTGAGGGTGACACGCCCAGAGGGAGGGAGCCAGGAGGAAGAGGGCCCGCTCCTGAGCCACTTTGCCTTCTATCCGTAGTGAACTGCATTTCTGCTGGTTTTTCCATCACTGTTTCTAAATGTGTGTTGAATGCCGAGAGCGCCTGGGAGAAGGAGCTGGGCCCAGCACGCTCTCTGCTCCTCCCCTGGCCAGGCCGGGCAGTGCTGGGGTTCACAGTCCACCTGGCCCCTGGGAGGGAAGGCAGGCCCTCCCTGTACCCCAGTTCTGTTCACAGGTGAGGCCAGGTTCAGGCTTAACCCCTCCAGGGAGCTGATCCTGCCCAGGGAAATGTTACCCCAGGACCTGTTTGACCATGGCGAGTGGGGCGTGTCTGCAGACCCAGCACCAGGGCCCTGGTAGGGGGGTGACGTTGCCTGGGCAAGTGTGAGGGGAGCGTGGCCCCTGCCGTTGGGGTGTGATGCCCAGCCTTGCTCCTCCAAGCCTCCTCGCCCGTCCCCGGGACTCACCACGTGCACGGACCCAGCACTCGGTTGTGAGGATCAGGTGTGGAGGACTTGCACACAGCGAGCCCTTGGCGTGTGCAGGCCATGGTGCTCCATGAGGTTCTAGAACACAGCCACAGAACGAGCAGCAGGGCCAGCCCTTGCTGTCCCCGGCTGCCCACCCTCTGGGCCAGTGGCTCCAGCTCAGGCCCCTGAGAAGCTGCGGGATTGTGGCCACTCGGGGCATCAGGTCTGGGCCGCCAGGCGCAAACGTTTAAAGGTGAGCCCAGAGCAGGCTGCATCACTCACTGACGGCCGATTGCGGAGACACGCGTGAGACTGAGGGGCGCCACGTGGATGGGAGGCCATCGCTCACTGGTTGGCCCCCCTCTGAATCCTCATCGAACCCGGCGTCCTTGTCCTGGCCAGCCCCGGGCCCCTGTGGGGAGGGGTCATCAGTTAGGTGTCCCCGGCCCCCAGGCACAGGTGGCAGCCCTGGCGGTGGACAGTGCCCCCCACCTCGCAGGGGTTCAGGTGGCAGGGGGTGCGGGGGCCCAGTCCCGGCATCTCTGGATCTTCCTCTGGGTAGTTCCCCATCTGGCTCCGCTCTGCGCTCCCAGTCGGCCTGAATTACACGTGGCCCCGAAGGCTCACACCTGACCCCCAGATCCATGTGGGGAGGAGCCCTAGAGCCAGGGCCAGGAGGCTGCTAGGTAGGCAGGGCCTCCCGGGGTCAGGCTGATGGGATACCTGGGATGGGGGGATGCCTGGGTGGGGGGGTGCCTGGATGCCCGTTGACACCCGTCTCTGCCTCAGCGCTGGAGCCAAGATGGAGGCCCAGGCCTCGGGGCTGTGACTGGGCTGCGACCCTGGTGGAGCCCCACGTCCTCTCCCTTGGGGCCCCTGTGTTCCACCTCAGACATCGCCATGTGGAGCCTGTTTCCTTTCACTCACTTGCCCACCTGTGGCTTCTTGATTCCGTTTTAAATTTATTTTTTAAATGGATATTTACAAGGGGTCAAAATCCGCTTTTCTTAAAATTTCATGAAGAATTACTAGAAATTAGAAAGCAAAGCTTACATTTCAAAAAACAAAACAATGTCCTTTAAGCAAATCACTAAAGGGAACTGTAGGCCCCAAAGGCACTAGCAAATCCTCCTTTCCAAAATGTATTTTACTGCGTGTGTAGGAAATAATCACATTTTGTGAGGTTCTCAGAAACTTAATTCCAGGAAACATAAATCGATACTTTCACAAACCCTGTTTTGTTTATTGCATGCTTAACACTTTTATTTATGTTTTTTAAAACATTTAATGTGTAGACAACCTTTTGAAAATTGGTTTTCAGAAGCTGTGAAGGCCTCAGGTCTCCTTCAGCGTTTCATATCTAAATGGATGCACTTTTACAGATATTTTTACTCCATCCATAATTGACAATGTTTTAATTAAAGCTGGAAAGTTATCACAGTCACAAGACAAGCAGCAATCCCCTCCCCCCCAAAAAAAAAGTCGAAGTCGTTAATTAGGCAACATAATGAGAATTGTCACACGCTGGGAGTCGCGGGCCCTGCCGATTACTGAAAGTCTGACTTGGATGTGAGAATTATCCAACCAGCCGAGGGAGCCGAGCCAGCCGCGCCAGCTCTCACCACGCAGCGTCCTCGCCCAGAAAAAAAAAAAGAAAAAGAAAAACAACTGTGACCTTTCGGAAGCATCCCCAGGCACAAAGGAAGAAACAAACTCCTCGGAGGGGATCGATGGCCTCGCACCGGACGCAGCCCACGGAGCCGGGCGCGAGGTCGAGCAATTAAGAGCTCAAGCCGAAATGACTCGCGTCGTTGCCGAATCGCTCATTTTAACAGCCGGATTGGAAATTGCCAGCACTGTGTCTGAGACTAATGAAGCAGAGGAAATGGAAAAGGTGACATTTTCACATAATATTGTTAGTAAACGGATTGACGACACGTCAGATTTCAAAGCCAACACCGATCCCAGGGTTTACTAAGTCAAAAAAAGTTCTGATGGCAGATGGATGAATCCGTTTATTAATACATCGCTAATTGGGCCCAGTTAATAGCAGTAATTAGACTCCCTGAAGAAGGCACTGTTTTCAAAGTGGTCCCCCAGACAAATTCCTGGGACTGAAACATTCACACTGGTGAATTCATCCCGTGAGCTGCGTGGTTCGTGTTCAGATGCGGCTGTGATGGTGGCAGGCAGCAGGCTGTCCATGAAGTTCGTTCTAGAAAACCCTGAGACCAGCGTCAAGCATGGTGTCATCCGCAGCTCTTGTACGGAGAGTTTGCACACAGAGCTGACTTCCGCCCGAAATTACACGATTCAACAGGACTGTATCGTGGTCCAAGCTGAGGCGGTACCGTCTGCCTCCACGTGCCCCAGAAAATTGGCATCAGCCAGGCCAAGGTGGCTGTCCCAAGGAGAAGATTTGTCAAGAGTTTAGGAGCCAAGAGACGACGCGGAGAAGGCAAAGGGTAAACGGCTCCCACTTAGCAGGTCTCGCCTGGCTTCACAGAGCGCCGTGCCGCCCTTGCTGTCTGTGAGCCCAGAATGAACCTAACTGCAAATGGCAAGGACCGTCAGGCCAAGGTGTCCTTCAGCCATCCAGGCCATGGAAAGCAGTTTCGACTGTGCGAGAACCCAGGGAATGTGCACGCTCTCCCAGAAGAAGCTACCCGAAGTATGTTTCAGTGAACATCTGAGGTCACCGCGAAGACAGAGACCAGAGTGGAGGAGTAAGAGTGACTTAATAACTGGTATAAGTTGGACAAAAAAGAAATAATGCTGCTTACACAGGAGGGGGAGGAAGGGAGAAGGGAGACAGAACAGCGCGTGGGTTGTCACGAAATCATTGCCGGGAGACGGAGGCTGTCACTTAATGCTGACAACCAAATAGCATTAGTTTGTACCATCTGAGACTGTCAATATCTGACCATCTTTTGCCTACAAAAATGTTAGTTCTGTGTTGCTCAAGCTAATTAAGCATTACAAAAGCTATGGAATAAAGGCAATCATCAAATAAAAACACAAACTTTCCTAAATGATAAGAAATACAGAAATAAAACCACACTGCTGTGTAGATGAAGCTTGGAAATGTTGTGCCGAGGGAAATAATCCAGACGCAACAGGGCAGGTGCTGATTCCACTTCTCGGGCAGAGCCAAAGACTCAGAGAGCGAGTGAGAAGTCCCAGCCAGAGAGGCAGGGGACGAAGGAGTCACTGCCTGACGGGCTCAGAGCCTCTGTTCGGGGAACGAGAACCTTTGGACATCGTGAGGGTCACACAACATTGTGCGTGTCTGTGATGCCACTGAATCGCACACTTAGAACCAACTAAAAAGATGATTTGCATACATGCTTTACCGCAAGTTTAGAAAAATAATCATGTCATACAAAGAGCCTTCAGAAAGTTCACGGAAAATGCATACTATGGCAAAAACTATGCCTGGATTCCAAAAAACATTTGCAACAAACTAAACTCCCATTTTTCCATGAACTCTTTGAAGGCCTCATATGTATCGGAAACGGTTCAAACTGTGCACTTTAAATGAGTGGATTGTACAGTGAATGACATTGATTTCAACAAGAATGGGGAGGTTGTGCATTTGAAAATGAGAACACAGGAAGCGGACTGCAGGGAGCAGGAGGCAGAGGCAGTGTCCCGCCGCACACAGCAGACCACAGTGGCGCTGGCCGGCTTATCTGGCTTCTTAAGAGGGCGAGATTTGCAAATCGGCTGACAGATTACAGAGCAGCCACCAGCCTGCGCAGAAAGACTGCAAATCCAGGAAATGGAACCATGAGCAAGCAGGGATTTCACTCCGCTTCAGACAAGGCGGAAGCCGAGCCCCAAAGCCCCAGCTGTGGGAAAGACCACCAGCCTCGGGGGACTCGACGGCTCCGAATACCCACGCAGCAAAGAGCTCGGCAGCCGGCCACGTGGAGCCAGACTGCGGAGCCGGCAGGAGGACCGGGCACTGGGCAGGAACACCGCACCGGCAGGAAGCTTGCTTGCGGCTTTTGCTCAAGTGACCAGCAGCAACAAAAAGGGGCTGTTGCATGAACCCTAGAATCAATGAGGGAGATCATAGGCTTGAAACTTACATCACAATAAAAGGGACTGTTCCAACACACGGAGCCGTCACCGACACACACACACACACACACGAAGCCATAAAGTAGTAATGCTGCAAATGACCCTTGGTGATTATACGTGAGAAGTAGACATTTAAACTGATCTTTTGTAAAGATTTGTTTGCTATTTTGAAAAGCAGAGTGACACAGAGAGAGAGATCTTCCATCCGCTGGTTCCTTCCCCAGATCCCTCCAACAGCCAGTGCTAGCCCAGGCCAAAACCAGGAGCCCAGAACTCCATCCGGGTCTCCAGCTGAGTGGCAGGAATCCAGCTGCCTCCCGGGGTGCACGTCAGCAGGAAGCCGGAAGGGCAGCCGGTAGAACAGGCACTCAGTGAGAAGCAGGGTCACAAGCTTAACTCACTGCGCACAACACCCACCCTTAAAGCTAGCTGTAGTGCACACAGTCTCGGAAATGTAAAACCCTCAACTCTCGGGTGAGAGGAGAACCCCGCACTGAAACCACAGTTTCTTTAAACGTAACGCTACAGACGTGGCAGTCTTCTTGTGCCGTGGGGGAGCCAAGAAGGGTGTTGGATGGGAATAAATAGAGCCAGGAGAATTTTTTTTCATAATTTCTGTGTAGCCCTGCGTTGTAACTCCACCCCTTGCCTGTCAAGCCGGGACGCCCACTTCCCATTAATCACCTGTGTCTCATCCGGGACCAGGGAGAGGGGACGCCATGACGTCCACGTGGATGCACCATGAAACTCCCAGAATCAGTTTGCATATTCAATGAGAACACCACCCCCTACCTCTAAAGGAACGGGTCCATGTGGGAGTGGCCCCGGTTTGCTCTCAGTCGTCTGGACCTTGCTTAAGGTGCTGGTGTGCCCCCATCTCTCCTCACAGGCAGCTCTCTGCACTCCCCCGGCTGCCCACGCTCACATGTGAATGGGTGTTCTCTCACTTTGAAATAAATCCTGCTCGCTCTTGTGTCCCGTTTCTATGCCTCTGGTTTGAATTCCTATCTCTTTGTGAGGCCGGAACTTGGAATAAAATTCGGGATACGTAGGCCCATCGCACTTGGAACACTGTAAGGAGAAACACACATAACCTCAAGTACTCACCTCAGTGAAAACAAATGAAAACTGGCGAACCGAGTTCCCAACTCAAAAGAGCCAGAAGATGCACAGTGAGGAAACTATGGGAATGTGAGCGCAGAAGTCACTGAGGTCATGGATGGGAGTGATGGGACAGCAGTCTGGCCGCCGCTCCAGGAGCTCAAGGCAGAATTAAAATATGAGCATCCGTTCCACCTTGAGGAGTCCACTCAAGACCCATCAACACCCGCCCACAGGGAAGCCCGGGGCAGAAACCACCCAGACCTGCATGGACAGAAGATGGAGGCAGCTCCTCCCCCGTCCAGCAGGGAGGAGCATGATACACATGGCTGGCCTAGGCAGCACCCGCGCTTGAAAGTAACCCGGTTGCATAACCGAAGGGGCCAGATCACATGACCCTACTCCCTGAATTACCCAGAATATGCAAATCCAGGAGCAGAGCCTAGTGGGTACCAGGAGATAAGACTAAAGCGGAATAAAATCACTTAGCAGGCACAGGTGTTTTTATGAGATGATAAAAGTTACTGAAACTAGAGGATGGCGGTTATAAAACACTATGAATACAGTATGTGCCACTGAATTTTACTTTGAAATAGTTAATTGTATTGCACCTCAGTTCAGAAAAAGGAAGAAGAAATTAATGAGGTAGAAAATAGAAAAGCTGTAGAACTAATTAATATCTCAAAATCCTGATCCTTTGAAAAAACTAACAAAATAGACAAGCCTGCGGTTATTAAGAAAAAAGGAATGAAACACATGTTTACGAAATAAGAAGATAATGCACATTGAAAAAGAGACGTTTTTAAAAATCCTAATAGACTACTTTGCATAAGCCTATGCAAATAAGCATAAAATGGAGATGGAGTGGATCATTTTCTAGAAGGTGCAATTTACCAAAATTGATTCCAGCAAAGACAAGGAGTTCAAACAGCCAAATTCCACAAAGAACAAGAGAAAATAATGACTCTCTGCAGGCATAAATGGAGTAAAACAGAAGTCAGTGAAACTGGCTAGCAGCTCTAGGAGTGGAAACCTCAAATAGATATATAACCTAAAATAATAAATATAGAAACGTGGATACAAAATATATCTAACATATGTAAACCCAAAATATCTAACTGCTCAGATTCACTCATTGAAAAGGAAAGGAAGAGAAATAAGACTTCTTGGGGTACACCTTTCTTTTCTGGATAATTCAGAGAAGGGTCATGCGATTTGGCACCAGGTATGAAATCCGGTACTTTCGAAAGGGTGGTGCTGCCTTGTTCTGACTTTTGGACCATGTTAGCATATCACATATTCATAGAATTAGTAAGATTTGGAGGGAAACCTGACAATTGAGCAAATGGATGCCACGGTAAATCAGCTCAATAACGTAAGTACAGAAAAGAAAAGACCCACCCAGGGACACCATTGAGAGTGTTCACTCTACGTACAGACAAGAACTGAAAGAAACCCGGACCTTCATCCAGAGGTTTCGGAGCTACAGTCTTCAGCCGGGCTCCACACGCTGCAGGACTGAGCAGAGAGGGCGTGTGTGGCTGTTCTTGAGACCAGGCTTCTCTGGCAGAGTGCGGGGACACAAAGTCAGGACAGGGGAGGGAGGGACGGCTGGGATGGAGTGACAAGGCCAGCGTGAAACAATTTCCAGATATTGACTTGTTATCTCATTCCAGTAAACCGGCCTAGAAACAGGTGATAGACGTGTGGTCGCTGGCTTGAGACCCTGCTGCTCACTTCCCATCCAGCTCTCTGCTGTGGCCTGGGAAAGCAGTGGAAGATGGCCCAAGTCCTTGGGCCCCTGCACCTGCATGGGAGACATGAAAGAAGCTCCTGGCTCCTGGCTTTGGATTGGTGCAGCTCTGGCCATTTGGGCCATTTTGAACCAACGGATGGAAAACCTCTTTCTCTGTCTCTACCTCTCTCTGTAACTTTGTCTTTCAAATAAATAAAAATAAACCTTTTTTAAAAAAAAGAAAAGTAAAATTTATGCCAGAAAGGAAGCACTCAGAACACATGGAGGCCAAGTTGAAGAGGCCCCCATCTGACAGATTTAAGGAAATTTATGATCAACATGTGACACTGAATTTTAAAAAATAAATGCTGGCCGGCGCTGCGGCTCAATAAGCTAATCCTCTGCCTGTGGTGCCAGCACACCGGGTTCTAGTCGCAGTCGGGGCACCGGATTCTGTCCCGGTTACCCCTCTTCCAGGCCAGCTCTCTGCTGTGGCCCGGGAGTGCAGTGGAGGATGGCCCAGGTGCTTGGGCCCTGCACCCGCATGGGAGACCAGGAGAAGCACCTGGCTCCTGGCTTCAGATCAGCGCGATGTGCTGGCTGCAGTGTGCCAGCCGCAGCGGCCATTGGAGGGTGAACCAACGGAAAAGGAAGACCTTTCTCTCTGTCTCTCTCTCACTGTCCACTCTGCCTGTCAAAAAATAAAAAATAAAAATAAATGCTAAGGAGGAAGGTTCTGACTCTAGCAGTGATAGACTAACATTGATAGCATGCTGGCAAGTGGATCAGTGCATGAAACAGCCATGGGGGGGAGGGGGCAGCCAAGTCAGAGGGAGCCTCAGGACTGTGGGTGTCAAGAAGAAAGATCTCATATCAACAGTCTGACTTTAACACTCAGTAACTAGATAAAGAAGAGTAAGTCCAGAGCTAGAAGAAGGAAAGACACAATAAAAATGAGAGCAGAGATAATGAAAATAATTGAAAAACATCCAGGAAGCAAAAGTTAGAACTTCAAAAGGATCAACACAACTGGCTAGCCTTTAGCTAGACAGACCAAGGAGGGGAAAATGAAAGGCGGGTTCTGTCAATTCTACAGCAATAGAAAGGTTTGCAAGAGAGTACGTTGAGTACTTGTACCCCAGCCAGATGAACAATGTAGATGAAATGAGCAAAATTGTAGAGGCTCAAAATCTGCCAACACTGAAAGAGAGAAATTTTGAATAGACTAACTGGAAAGAACACTGAATCGGTGTTCAAAAACCTCCTGACAAAGAAAAGCCTTGGACCCGATGGCTTCACTGGTGAATTCTACAGAAAACACCAATCTTTATCCAACACATCCAAAAAACTGGAGAACACTCCTGCTCATGCAATGGGACCAGCATTCCCTATAGCAAAGCCAGTAAAACCCATTATAAGAAAGCAACAGACCAATATCCTTTATGTACATTAATGCAGAACCCCCCAGCAAAATGCTAGAAAGCAGAAATCAGCAGGACTTTGAAAGTCTCATACACACATGACCAGATGAGACTATTCCAGGAATGAGAGCGGTCAATATGTGAGAATCAGCCAAGGTAACACGCCACTTTAACAGAGTGAAGGGGGAAAACCCACGTGGTCATCTCAATTGGTAAAGAAAGAATACTGGACAAGGTTAGCATGCTTTCATAATGAGACGCACTCGGCAGAGTAGGGCTAGAAGGAAACGGCCTTGGCGTGAACTGCATGTGTGGAACCCTCCCAGTGAGCAGCGTCCTCAATAGCGAGACAGGGCAGTGAGGACACCCACTCCGCCATCTCTTTTCAATACAATACTAAAATTCTAGCCAGAGCAATTAAATGAGAAAAAGAAAGTCTTCACATTGGAAAGAAAGAAGGAAGATTCTCACTGTTCATTGATGATATGGTCTAACACGAAGAAAACCCTGAAGATTCCATCAAAAAAAAAAATTTTAAACCTGGTAGAATGGTAGAACTAGTAAGCAAATTCAGTGAAGCAGCAGGATACGAAGTCAACCCACAAGACCCTCACAGTTATCTTTCTTGTGTGTGTGTGTGTGAGAACAGAACCTAAGATCTGCTCTGTTAGCACACTGCCAGTGTACAGCACAAGAGCACCAACTGTAGTCCTCGCGCTGGCTCTCTAAGTTGACCCACCTGCAAAACTGCAACCTGTGTCGGCTCATTCCCCTGATTCCTGAACCCACAGAGACCACCTTCTATGCTGATTCTGTTTGCCTTTTGTTTGTTTTGTTTTGTTTTTTTAAAATATTTATTTATTTATTTGAAAGTCCGAGTCACACAGAAAGAGGAGAGACAGAGAGAGACAGAGAGAGAGAGAGAGGTCTTCCATTCGAGGGTTCACTCCCCAATTAGCCGCAACAGCCAGAGCTGTGCCGATCCAAAGCCAGGAGTCAGGAGCTTCTTCCAGGTTTCCCATGTGGGTACAGGGGCTCAAGGACTTGGGCCATCTTCTACTGCTTTCCCAGGCCATAACAGAGAGCTGGATTGGAAGAGGAACAGCTGGGTCTTGAACCGGCGCCCATATGGGATGCCAGCACTTCAGGCCAGGGCGTTAACCCACTGAGCCACAGCGCTGGCCCCTGCCTTTTGTTTTTTAGATTCCACACATAAATGAGATCATGTAGTGTTTTTCTTTCTGTCTAGCTTACTTGATCTACCATCATGTCTCCATGTTAATCTGTGTTGTCAATAGCAAGATCCCCTTTTTGAAGGCTGAATAATTCTCCATCGTATTCAGTGTATCACAACTTCTTTATTCATTCACCATCAGTGGATGCTTTGGTTGACCCAGTACTTTGGCTGTTGGGAGTGGCGCTGCTTTGCTGTGTTGAAGGGGCACACACGTCTTTACAAGGGGGTTGGGTAGGCAGAAGAGGGATTGCTGGATCCATGGTGCTGCCATTTTTTATTTCTTTAGGATGTTTCTGTTTTCCACAATGGCTGTGCCAGTCGACATCCCATCAACAGTGTATGAGGGTTTCTCTTCCTCCACACTCCCTGACACGCCATC
The DNA here is from genome assembly GCA_949820135.1 of Sylvilagus floridanus. Taxonomy (NCBI): domain Eukaryota; kingdom Metazoa; phylum Chordata; class Mammalia; order Lagomorpha; family Leporidae; genus Sylvilagus; species Sylvilagus floridanus. The sequence continues at coordinate 52,873,145 of OX463228.1, forward strand.
ATTCGTCTTGCTGATAACAGCCATCCCACGGGTGTGAAGTCAGATCTCACTGTGGTGTTTCACCACAATCCTCTGATTCGTGAGTTGAACACCTTTTGTTGAAAGACGTTCTGTGGTGTTGGGGAAAGTTCCTTCTATTCCTGCCTTGCTGAGCGTTTTTATCATGAACCCGATGCCGAACTCTGTCGAATGGTTTTCTCCGTCTGTCGAGATGGTCACGTGACTTCCATCTTTTCCTCTGTTCATGTGCCGATTCACACTGGTTGTTTTGCATTCCAGGGACAAATCCCACTTGCTCAGGGTGTGTGGTCTTTTTGATGTGCTGAATTTGGTTTGCTAGTGTTTTATTGAGGATTTTTGCATCTATGTTCATCAGGCATACTGGAATGAAAAAAATGATCAGTCGAAGCTAACATGACATGACACAGATGAGGGAATTAGCCAACAAAAGATTTAAAGCGGCCATCAAAATGAGCAATTATAAACTCACATGAAAACTTAGAAGTCTCAATAAATAGTAAAAAATTCAAAAAAAAGTACCAAGTAGAAATTTTAGAATTAAAAGGTAAAATGACCAAAATTTTGAGAACTTGCTGGATGAGGTCATCACCAGCATGGAGAAGACAGAGGAAGGAACCCATGAACGTGAAGACAGAACCGTAGAAATCAGCGAATCTGAATAAAGAGGAGGTAGAAGGAAAAAATAAGAGCCTCAAGGACCTGTCCGATGACAACAAAACATCTAGCACTTCCATCGTCCAAGTTCTAAAAGAAAGAGTATGGAACTGAAACAATAAATAAGTAACGGACAAAGTTTCTCAAATTTGGCAAAAGACAGAAACCTTTAAATTCAAGAAGCTGAACAAATTCCCAATCAGATTAACACAAAGAAATCTACACCACCATGCATCATCCTCAAACTTCAGAGAACTAAAGACAAATTCTCGAAGCCGTGAGATGTGGCACCGGACCCACGGGGACAGCAGAGGATTTCTCATCAGAGTCCAAGGAGGCTCCGCGCAAGTTACACACCATTTTTCAAGTGCGGCAAGAACTGTCAGCCTTGGATTCTACATCGAGCAAAATTGTCCTTCAGGAATGAAGAAAAAATGAAACATCCTTATGTGAAGGAAAACTAGAGAATTTGATGCCAGAAGGCCAGCCCTGAGCGACTAGCCAGAGGAAGTTTTGAAGAGGAAGGAAATCCTAACAGGAGCATCCTTGGCCCGGCACAAGAAAAAGCATGAAGACCAAAAAAGGGGAAATAAAGTTCCCTTCTCTCTCGAGTTTTCTAGATATAGTTGATGGTGGGACCAAAAGGCATAGCAGTGCCTGATGTGGGTCTCCGTGTACAGGAAGCATTTAGGAGAATTCTACTACCTAGGAGGGAGGGGAGGGAAAGGGATTTGAATGAAGATAAAAGGCACATGTCACTCAAGCAGGAAAAATGTCAGCATTAATGGTCCTTGTGGTGATGGGCTAGGTCTGCATCTTGACTACAGAGCGGCCACACATCTACACATGTGATAAAATGGCACAGAGCTGTGCACACCTACCAGCGTCAGTCTGGCCTGGATTTTGCACTATGATTATGTACAGCGTAAATATTGGGATAATCGGGTGAAGAGTACATGGGGCCGCTCTCTGGTCTCTATGCAGCTTCTAGTAAAATCTATAATCGTTTCAGAATAAAAAGTTGAAAAATATGAAAGTGAAGTAAATATATTTACTGAAAACAAGCAAAAGCTAAGATATTCTATCACCAACATGCTGTTAACATAAGAAATACTTAGTCAAGCTGATTGCCCGGGAAGCACAGAAGCATGGTAAAGAATGAGGAGAGAAGACCAGTGGGTAGGTGTGTTTACATTCTTGCTGTGTTGTGCATTGACTGGAACAAAAGCAAGGTGCTATTGGGGTTACACAAGAGTAAAAACACACAGGGACAAGATAAAGAGCAGAAGGGGATAACACGACTTTTCTGAGGTTCTTGCAGAATATGGGGACCTGATGTTGGTGCAGCACGTAGGCCGTCACTTTGGGACACCTGCACCCCACGTCACAGTACCTGGGTTGAAGTCCCGGATCCACTCCCCATCCTGTTTTTTGCTGTGCACACCCTGGGAGGCATCTGTGATGGCTCAAATGCTTGGGGTCCCAGCCATCCGCATGGGAGACCCAGGCTGAGTTCTAGGCTCCTGGCTTCAGCCTGACCCTGCCCTGGCTGTTGAAGGCGTTTAGGGAGTGAACCAGTAGATGGGATTAACTATTCTCTCTCCTCACCCCCTGCCCCAACCCCCCTCTCTCCCCCTCTCTCCCCTTCTCTCTCTTCCTCCCTCCCTCTCCTCCCCTTTCAGTCTGTTTCAAATATATTAAGTGAATAAATAAATGTTAAGTACCAACTGAAGTTTTACTACAGGGGGTTCAGGAGTGTCGTTGAAATCTCTCGCCTTTGGAAAGCACTAAAATCATGTAAAAATGTCTAACTGAAAATCTACTAGACGTAATGGAAAAACACTTAGTTATTCCTAAATAAGGCAGTGAAGGTCAATTAAGGAACAAAAAACAGAAGGCACACATAGAAATCACAGTAGGGTGGCAGATGTAAACCCAACTAAATCAGTTAATTTTATTAAATGTAATGGAATAAACACTGCAGTTACAAGCCGGAAATGTCAGGCTGGATAGAAACCCAGACCCACGTGGGTGCTGCTCACCAGATCCACACTGAACTCGTAAGGACAACTGAGAGGCTGAAGGGAAAAGGGGGTGGGGGAGAAGCAGGAAGCTCTCTAAGCAGGAGGAAGCTGGGATGACCGTCAGCCGCACGGCTAGCTTAGCACCAGGGCCGGAAGTACTACCAGAAACAAGACAATCACTCCATAATGATTAAAGAGTCGACAGAAAAACCTAAAAAAAAAAAATGTAAAAACCCTAAATTTTTATGTACCTAGTCAGCTCCAGAAAGCAAAATTAGACAGAAATAAACAGAATCTCAGCAACTCTGGTTGAAGAATTTACTGCTCTTTTGTCAGGGATTGATGAAGCAAGCAGAGAAAATAAATTGGTAAGAGGTCTGGACAGCATGATTAGCCAACCTGACCTAAATGACATTCAAAGAAGACCTTTCCAAAAACTCAAATAGATGTTCTTTTTAAGGTACGTGGCACATTTCCCCGAATAGGCAATGTGCTGAACTATAAATCAAGTCTCAATAAGTTTCCAAAGACTTAAATCACACAACACATGCCATCTCATCAGAGTGAAATTAAACTTGAAGTCAATGAAATAAACACACCAAGGGGGGCCAGCACTGTGATGCAGTGGGCTTTGCCTCCACCTGTGGCACTGGCATCCCATGTAGCTGCCGGGTTCTTGTCCTGGCTGCTCCTCTTCCAATCCAGCTCTCTACTATGGCCTGGGAAAGCAGTGGAAGATGGCCCAAGTCCTTGGGCCCCTGCACCCACATGGAAGACCCAAAGAAGCTCCTGGCTCCTGGCTTTGGATTGGCTCAGCTCTGGCCATTGTGGCCATCTGGGGAGTGAACCAGTAGATGGAAGACCTCTCTCTCTGTCTCTACCTCTCTCTATAACTTTGTCTTTCAAATAAATAAAAATAAATCTTTTTTAAAAAGAAGTGAACAAGCTATATAATTAAACCAAGAAAGTAGAGTAAAATTTATAAAAATAAAAGCAAAGATTAAGAGATGTAAAACATGGGGCCGGCGCTATGGCATAGTGGGCTAGGCTTCCACCTGCAGCGCCAGCATCCTATGTAGGCACCAGTTTGTGCCCTGGCTGCTCGACTTCTGATCCAGCTCTCTGCTGTGGTCTGGGGAAGCAGTAGAAGACGGCCAAGTGCTTGGGCCCCTGCACCTGCGTGGGAGACCTGGAAGAAGCTCCTGGCTCCTGACTTCAGATCAGCCCAGCTCTGGCCATTTCTGCCATTTGGGGAGCAAACCAGAAGATGGAAGACATTTCTGTCTGTCTCTGTCTATCTCTTTCTATAACTCTTCCTCTCAAATAAATCTTTTTTTTTAAAAAAAAAGGTAAAACAAACATAAAAAATCAATAAAACCAGGAGTTGTTTCCTTATAGAGATGAAAAGCTTGAAAAACCCTTAGAAAGACCAATTTTTAAGAAAGATAAAATACAAACAATGAATTAAAGAAATTTAGAGAAGAACACTACCATAGATTCTCCACATATTAAATTGATAATAAAATATTAGGAACAATCTTATACAAATAAATATGACAATTCCGATGAAATCATGCAGTTTTTAAAGCAGAATATTTTTTCATATAAATACTTTTTTCCCAAAGAAACCTTTTATTTAAGGAGTACAAATTTCATAAATACAACTTGAGGAATATAGTGATTCTTCCCACCATACCTGCCCTCCCACCCCCCTAAAGCAGAATTTACCAAAAGTGGCCAAAAAAAGAAATCTAAAAGTTTAATAATCTTACGTCTATTACAGAAACTGTATCCATAATGATAATTCAAGGAAAACTCTCCCCCAAAGAAAAATCCCAGCCAAGAAACTGCACTAGAGAACTCTTTCAGACTTTTGGGGAAGATGAAACAGATTGGCTTTGGGGATTGTTTGGCATTAGCAGGCAGAAATGCTGTTGACTTTCAGGTGGACTTTGTATCCCGACACTTGGAGGAATTTGCTTATTTGTCCTCAAAAGCCTTTTTTTTTTTTTTTTTTGGCAGGCAGAGTGGACAGTGAGAGAAAGAGACAGACAGAAAAGTCTTCCTTTGCCCTTGGTTCACCCTCCAATGGCCGCCGCAGCCAGCGCACCGCGCTGATCTGATGGCAGGAGCCAGGTGCTTACCCTGGTCTCCCATTTTGTACAGACCGCTAGGGCTTTTCTGCATATAAGATCATGTCATTTGCAGAGACGATTTTACTGCTTCCTTTCCAAGTTGGACGCCTGCATTCCGTTTTCTTGCCTAATTGCTCTGGCCAAGACTTCCAGTGCTGCGTCCAATAGAAACAGAAGAAAGAGTCTTACTTTCTTTACCCTGCCCTCAGAGGACACTTGTTCAGCCTTTGGCTATTGTGTATGGTGCTCCCTATGTGTTTTTATATATGACTTCTATTATGTTGAAGTAGTCTCCTTATACACCTGGTTGGCTGAGTGGTTTTTTTTTTTTTTTAAGACTTACCTTATTTATTTGAAAGAGTTACAGAGAGAGGTGGAGACAGAGAGAGAGGTCTTCCATCTGCTGGTTCACTACCCAGATCAGATCTGGGATCAGATGGCTGCAATGGCCAGAGCTGCGCCGATCCGAAGCCAGGAGCCAGGAGCGTCTTCTGGGTCTCCCACGTGGGTGCAGGGGCCCAAGGACTTGGAGCATCTTCTACTGCTTTCCCAGGCCACAGCAGAGAGCTGGATTGGAAGAGGAGCAGCCGGGACTAGAACTGGCGCCCATATAGGATGCTGGTGCTTCAGGCCAAGGTTTTAACCCAATGCGCCATAGCACTGGCCCCTGTGAATGTTTTTAATCACAAAAAAAAAAAAAAAAAAAAAACCTGTTGAATTTTGTTCAACCCTTTTTCTGTATCAATAGAGATGGCCATGTGGGATTTTTTTCCTTTGTGCTGTCAGTATGGTATATTATATTGATCTATTTCCTGTTTTGAAACATCCTTATGTACTGGAGGAAATCCTACTTGGTCATGGTGTCTCATCTATTGATGTGATGTGCTGCTGATTTCAGTTTGCTAGTATTTTATTGAGGAATTGCATGCTAATCTTCGTCAGAGATGTTGTTGGATAGTTGTTGGTTTTTCCTTGCAAGGTCTTTGCCTTTTGTATCAAGGTGAACCTGACCTCTTAAGATGATCTGGGGAACGTTCTCTTCCATTTGGGGAGAGTTTGACCTAGGATTGGTATTAGTTCTTGGTTTAATGTTCTGTAGAATTTATCAGTGAAACCACCAGGTCCAGGACTTTTCTTTGGAGATTCTTGACTACTGATTGAATCTCCTCTTGTGTGTGTCTCTCTCCTTGTGTATAAGCAAATTCATCTGGAGTCACTTTCATTCATCTAATTATATTCACACATTTCTCCCAGTTGTGAAAGGCAGAGTGAATGAGCAAGAGGATGGGGGAGAAAGAAAGTTGGGGAGGGAGGGGGAGAAGGAGCAGGAAATGAAAGTTCCTTTCTAGTTTAGGTCCCTTAAAATCTTACATTTCTTCATGATTCAGTTTGGTGGGTTTTTGTTTCTAGGGATTTGTGTGCTTCATCGAGGCTGTCCACTTGTTGTTAGATCTATTCTGTCCATCTCTGTGATTGGAGAGTTTAACCCATTTACATTTAAAGTAATTCCTGATAAGCTGAGATTTTGCTGCTAGTTTCATATGATTTCAGGTTTTTTATCCCTCATTGCTGCATTATTGCTTTATTTGTGTTTTTAGTTTGTTTTTGTAGTGAATTATTTAAATTTCTTTTTCATTTCCTTTTCTATATTCCTTAGCTGCTTTCTTTCTACCATGGGGATTACACTTTGCATCCTGAAGTTCTAGCACACGGAGTTGCACCCACACCAGGTTAACTGAAGTAGCATACAAAGTCTCTGCTGCTGTAGTTCCATCCCCAAGCCTTCCAGTGGCTGATGTCACCAGATGCATCTTTATACATTGATGACCACCTGCAAACTCATAATTATTTTAAATGCATTCATCTCTTAAATTATATGGAAAACAAAATGGGTAATTACAACCAAAGTTTTAGAATAATACCAAGTTTCATATAATTGTTTAATAATTTACCTCTTACATAGAAACAAAGTAGAGCTACAATCTTCATTACAGTAATACTATCTTTTGTTTTTGCCCGTGTATTTTATATTTATTAATTATATATTAATATATTAATATAAATGTAATAAAATAAATATATGTATATACTGAATGTGTATTTATATTTCTTACAACCTTTCTTTATTCATATGCTTCAAGTTGCTGTCTTCTTTCCTTAAATTTCAACCTTCAGGTCTCCCTTGAGCTCTTATAAGGCAGAGCTAGTGGTGACAGACTCTCTCAGCCGTGTCTTAGGACATCTTAACTTCTCGATAGCTTTTTTGGTAAAGATTGATTGATTGATTTAAAGGCAGCTCAAAGAGAGAGAGACAGAAAGATCTTCCATCTACTGGTTCACTCCCCAAATGTCTGCAGTGGTCAATAGGGCCAGGTCAAAGCCAGGAGCCTAGAACTCCATCTAGGTCTCCCACATGGGTGAGGAGCCCAAGGACTGGGGCCATCGCTGCTGCCTCCCAGTGCATCCGCAGGGAGCTGGATCAGAAGTGGAGCCGCTGGGACTCCAGCCAGTACCTTCTGGGCTGCTGGTGGTGCAGGCTGGAGCTCAACACTCTGTGCCATAGCACTGGCCCACCCTCTCTTTTTTAAGATTTTTTTTATTTATTTGAAATCAGAGTTACACAGAGAGAGAAGGAGAGACAGAGAGAGGTCTTCCATCTGCTGGTTCACCCCCAGATGGCCGCAATGGCCAGAGCTGCATCAGTCCGAAGCCAGATCCAGGAGCTTCTTCCAGGTCTCCCACGTGGGTGCAGGGGCCCAAGGACTTGGGCATCTTCTACTGCTTTTCCAAGCCATAGCAGAGAGCTGGACAGGAAGCAGAGCAGCCGGGACTTGAACCAGCACACATATGGGATGCCGGCACTGTTTTCCCACTACACCACAGCACTAGCCCCATCCCTCACTTTTAAGGATAGTTCTATCAGATACAGGATTTTGTTGACAGAGGTTTTGTTTTCGTTTTTATTCTTATTTTAGCACTTTGAATGTGCTGACTACCTTCTGGCCTCCAGAGCTTTTGATGAGGGGGCCAGCTCTGTGGCGTGGCAGGTTGAGCCAGCAGCGCCAGCGCGTGGAGGCCCTGGGAGAGCTCCTGGCTCTCAGCTCCAGCCGATTTGGCCGTTTGGTAGCGAACCAGCAGATGGATGATCTCTCTCTCTCTCTCTCTCTCTCTCTCTCTCTCTCTGTAACTCTGCCTTTCAATTAAGATAGATAAATATTTGGAACAAAGAGTGTCTGATGAGAAGTGACCTAGTAACCCATTACTTCCCTTTGGCTGCTTCTGGCGTGGTCTCTGGCGTTCAGAAGTTTGCTTCCTGTTTCTCGTGTGTGTCTCGGAGTTCACTGAGCCTCCTGAGCTGCTTGTCACGTCTTTCATAAATGTGAGGATTGTCAGCCATGATTTATTCAGATACTCTCTTCGCTCTGATCTCTCTCCTCCCCTCCCGGGACGTGCACGATGCGTGTGTTCGTCACCTGAGGGTCCCTCAGGGCCCTGAGCTCTGTTCACTTCTCCTCAGTGTTCTTCCTTCTCGTCCTCAGAATCAGTAATTTCCATTGTTCTGCTCCCTGCAAGTTCACTGACTCTTCTGCCTACTCAGTGATGCCTTTCATCACGGTGGTGGGCTTTTCAGCTCAGTCCTGCTTCTCAGCTGCACGACTCCTCGGGTTCCTTCCTGGGTTTTCAGTCTCATTACTGATGTTTCTTTTTGTTCCTGCATCTTCTTTCCTGCTGCCTCCGTACCTCCTCGGTTCTCTGGGAATCAGGAAGAGAGTTGTTTTAAAGCCTGGTAGAGCCGGCCCTGCAGCTTACTAGGCTAATGCTCCACCTGCGGTGCCGGCACCCTGGTTCTAGTCCCGGTCGGGGCACCGGATTCTGTCCCGGTTGCCCCTCTTCCAGTCCAGCTCTCTGTTGTGGCCCGGGAGTGCAGTGGAGGATGGCCCAGGTGCTTGGGCCCTGCACCCGCATGGGAGACCAGAAGTACCTGGCTCCTGGCTTCCGATCGGCGCAGTCGCCAGCCACAGTGCACCGGCCATAGCAGCCATTGGAGGGTGAACCAACAGAAAAGGAAGACCTTTGTCTCTCTCTCTCTCTCTCTCTCTCTCTCTCTCTCTCTCTCACTGTCCACTCTGTCAAAAATTAAAAAATAAAAAAAGCCTGGTAGACACACCGTCGGGTCTTTTCCAGGGAGTTTGCTTTGGCTTTCTCTCTGAGTGGGTCTTATTTTCCTGGTTCTTAGTAGCTCTCCGGGTTTGTTTGTGGTCTCTCTTTTTTTTTTTTTTTTTTTTTTTTTTGCAGAAAACAGGACATTTGAGTCTAATAATGTGGTAGCTCTGAGAATCAGATTCTTCTCCTCCCCCAGGGCTTGCTGGTTCTTGTTACTGTTTTGTTTATTGTCGTTTGCCAGTCTATTTGGTGTTATTTACTTCTGTTTACTTGCTTTTTCTCATTCTATGATGTCTCAGTGCCAGGCGCCAGCCCAGGGCACGAACGTCACCCCTCTGTGGGCGGTGCAAGCCCCTCGTCCCCGGACACACAGGGTCACTAATGATTTGCTCCCTGCACTCACATTCGGGTTGAACATCCTAGTCTTTAATATCTGCCTCCCAAAGAGGGAAAAAGGAAACCACAGAGGACAGAGGGGAGGCTGCAGACCCTGCGAGTCTGGAGGGGAGGGGCGTGTAACACTGGCAGAAGGTGCACCCCCAGGCCACCACCTCCTTGCCTGAACCTCTGTGTTTAGAGGCAGAGCTGTGATCTGAGCACAGGCCCTGGTGCTTGGAGTCTGTCTCCTGCTTGGTGCTCCGAGAGGACGTCCTGCTGCCGGGTAAGCAGGTGGCCAGCTGCTACTGTACTAGGGCTGAAACTGACACAAACTCACCACGGTTCAGCTCATTTTAAATCCCGTTTTCCAGAGCTTCTTAAAGCCTGCGTGTCCTCGGTTCCCCTGACCGTCCCTTCGACAAGGTCAAAGGTTCTGTTGAGACCGTCCAGTGTGGTTTTCATCTCACGTATTCCTGCTGCACCTAGAGAAGCAATCTCTGTGTTCCATGTCTCAATACTTAACCTTTTTAAAATGTTTTTAAAAGATTTGTTTATTTGAAAGGCAGAGATACAGAGAGACACAGAGACAGAGGTCTTCCATCCGATGGTTCACTCCCCCAGATGGCCACAACAGCCAGAGCTGGGCCAATCTGAAGCCAGGACCCAGGAGCTTCTTCCGGGTCTCCCTTACAGGTGCAGGGGCCCAAGGACTCGAGCCATCTTCTACTGCCTTCCCAGGCCAGAGCAGGGAGCTGGATCGGAAGTGGATCAGCTGGGACTAGAAATGGCGCCATATGAGATGGCATTGCAGGTGATGGCTTTACCCGCTATGCCACAGCACCGGCCCCTCAATACTTACCTTCTTGAACATGTAGAATGTGGTTATAACTGTTTTAATGGCTATATCTGTTAACTCTAACATTTGTGTCAGTTCTGGGTCCATTTCAATTGATTTATTACTCTCATTATTGATTGTATTTTTCTGCTTTTATACCTGTTAATGTTTTAAATTTTTAAAAATTTATTTTCGTCTTATGTGAAAGGCAGAGCAATAGAGACAGAGATCACTCCCCCCAAATGCCCACAAGAGCCAGGGCTAGGCCAGGCTGAAGCCAGGAGCCCGTGGGAGGTAAGGACCCAAAGGCCTGAGCCGTCCTCACCTGCTGCCTCCCGAGTGCACATGGGAGTGGAGCCAGGGCAGAGCCAGGCCTCTGCCATGGGACGCAGGCGTCCCGAGTGGCATCCTAATAGCTGCACCAAACACGGCCGCTGCCTGCTGAGTTCTGATTGGATTAAAGATGCCGTGAACTTTGCTGGATATTTTTGTATTCCTATAATTGGCCTTGACTTCGTTCTTGGATCCTGGGGAGGTCCTCAGAAATGTTCCTGTTAAGATCTGTTAGGTAGATGAGAGCAGTCCTTAGACTAGGACTAATTGCTCCCCACTTGGGAGGCACAGCTCCTGTGGGTGCCCTTCCCGGTGCTCCGTGAAGCTCAGGGGTCCAGGGTGGCTGGCTGGAACAGGCACTCCTCCTGCCCGGTGTGAGCACCGAGCACTCCTCCTCCAACACGCTGGGTGCTTCCTCCCTCAGACCTCACGTGAGTCACGGGTCAACCCTGCCCTGAACACTAAGGGGAACCCTCATCTCTGCACCTCCCTCTCTGTGCGTCCTGAACTCTCAGCTCCACGCCAGGCTGCACGCTGGGGCGCAGCAGGCTTGCCTCCCTAGTGCCTCACCTCTCGGGGCTCACCGTCCGTTGTTGCCTGGTGCCTGTTTCGTGTGTTTTCTGCAATCTTTGGGTGACCGGGATGGTCAGGTATGTAGAGTTCCAGTTTTTTCTGTGTTCTGTAGAAATGGAAGTCTCTAGCCGTGCGTATTGAATGGAATCATTCATACATCTAATTTTTAATATATTCATAATTACTGACATATTTGCATTTACTCATCTCTTTACACTCTCCTGTTTGGTCTGTGTTCCTCTTTCTCTCTTGCATCCTACTTTTGGATGGATTGTGTTTTATTCCATTTGTCTCGTCTGTGAGCTTGGCCCTTACGCAGTCTGGTTCTTCAGTAGTTACCCCAGACGCCACAACATTCTCCTGGACTCCGCAAACTCTGACAGTAAATGCTAGTCCCCTGAACATGCAGAAGCCTGAGGAGCTCTCAGGCCGATGCAGCCATGCATTTTCACTCTACCGACATTTCTAACCCAACAAAATACTCAGCGTGCCGTAGCTGTGGGCCTCGTTTAGAGTGACTGCTTCTCCAGCGCTCCATCTCCCTGCGCTCATCCTCTGCCTGGAGAGCACCTCTTGGTGTTTGCTGTCCCACGCTCCTCTCTGGTCAGTTCCTGGCCTTGTCTACAGGAGATGTCTGCGTTTTACGTGCAGTCATGCAGGATATTTTCTTTGCAAGGAAAAAAATCCTAGTTCAGAAGCTGTTTTTCTGGCAGTACTTTAAACGTATTGTTCTAACGCCCCCAGTGTCTTTTATTCCGTTGAAAATGAGCTGTGAGCGTGAGGGCAAGGGGAGGGAACGCGAGACCCACGGCAGGGAGGCTCTGGGGCCGCGTGGGCTGCGGCGGCACCACGCGGGCTTAGTGTAAGGCAAGGTGGGGCGGTGAGCTTCCCTTCGCCGCTGGGTTAAGGCAACCATGGAGTTCTGGTGCCCCCTGGTGCCTGGCAGAGAGAGGCTGCATCACCCCTGGAGGGAGGCCAGGCTGGAGGGCAGGGCGCGGGCACCACAAACAGATCTGAGTCAAGAGCCTTCTCATGTGTGGACTCAAGACTTGGGGCAAGTGCCTGAGGGGCAGAGAGGGGCAGGCAGGCCCTGGACTAGAACCTTGGCCGCGCCCTAGGGTCCCAGAGAGGGGCAGGCAGGCCCTGGACTAGAACCTTGGCCGCGCCCTAGGGTCCCAGAGAGGGGCAGGCAGGCCCTGGACTAGAACCTTGGCCGTGCCCTAGGGTCCCAGAGAGGGGCAGGCAGGCCCTGGACTAGAACCTTGGCCGCGCCCTAGGGTCCCAGAGAGGGGCAGGCAGGCCCTGGACTAGAACCTTGGCCGCGCCCTAGGGTCCCAGAGAGGGGCAGGCAGGCCCTGGTCTAGAACCTTGGCCGCGCCCTCGGCAGTGATCCCGCCAAAGGCAGGAGAGAGAACAGCTATGGCCAGCACCAACGCCTGCACATCAGGCGTGCGGACGGACAGACAGTGCCCACAGCCCGGGGGGTCCATGCCGGGGCGAGGAAGAGCCCAGCTGGAAACCAATCCCACGGCGGCGACTGAGGCACATCCCTGAGCCACTAATAAAAGGCAAAGCCAGTCTCTCCAGAGCAAGATGCAGCCAGGCGGCCAGAAGGAGCAGGGCCTGGGGAGACAGGGCAGCCGGCCAAGCTGGCTAGGCGCTCTCTGCATGGAAAACCACATACAGGCCTCCAAGTCAGGCTGTAGCTGGTACCAGCCTGCATCCCCTACAAGACACACACGTGGCAGCGATCCAGATACAGGAAGAGCCCAGAGGAGACACAAGGGCCCGTGGAAGAAGTCAACAGAGCGGAGCCAGCACGGGGGACTGTCCCCACACCAAGCCCTGGTGCACCATGGCCTGAGCTGCAGGGAACAGCTTAGGGTGGGGGTCCCTGGTGGCCACCGCACAGCCTGCTCCATGGAGGGCACAGGCGTCTCTTGCCACTGAGGGGATGTCAGCCATTCCCACTAAGCAACTGAGACTGAGACAGACGTGGCTGCAGTTCCCACCGCCGCCCAAGAAACCAGACTGTCCAGCCTCCTGGGGAGAAGAGCCAGCTGCTCTCCCCTCCCCCGTGGGGCCCCACAGACCCCACATTCCAGCCTCAGGCTCCGTGGCTGCTCTGGGCTCAGCCGCCAAGAGAGCCAGTCCCCAGGCCAACCCCGGGAGCACTCTGCCTGTCCGCCCCCAGCCAGCTCACAAGCATCCACTGGCCATGCAGCTGCTGGGGAAGTGGGACAGCCACACTCACGGCCCTGTCGCAGCATCCAGCACCCCTGGGCACAGGTACAGGTGAAGAGGGCCGGCCAGCTTGTCAAAGATCCCTATCGAGTGGGAGACAGGAGGAAACAGGGTGTTGTGTGCAGGAGGACTTGTTCGGTTCCATCTGATGCAGGGGACGAAAATGACAGCTCAAGTCAGCCGACACCCAAGCCAGGGCCTGGTGAAAGGGCAGAGGCTTCCTGGGTGACCTTCATCTACGCCGTGTGGGGCACAGCAACATGGATGCGAGGCTCACAGCCCAACCTCCTGCTCTGCTGCACTGGGACTCTGCCGGGGAGAGGCAGGGCCCCAGACCCTACGGTGCACTTGGGAAATCTGAGGAATGTCAGCGGTGCCCAGCTGTCAGCGAGCGGGACCTCCCTCGGACGAAGGGCCTGCCCTGGCCCCTTCCTGAAGCATGGACTCTGCACCTCCTCCCTCCCAGCTTCCAGGACAAGAAACTGAAATCTCAGCATGGCTGCCGAGTGTGGCTCAGGCAGGGCTAGCTCTGACCAAGGGCAAACCAGCAGCGATGTGGGCATCGCACGAGGGTGGAGGGACAAGCCCTGGACTGGGGCGGGGTGGGAGGCACACGTCCTCAAGGAGACCCTTGCCGGAGCAGGCGTGTGGCCCAGGGTGGAGATGCCACCTTCAGTGACACGGACGCTCACAGACATTTGGGGCCTGAAGCCCCGGATGTGAGCTGTGGCCGCTTTGCCCCAGCTCAGCTGCCCATCTGGGTGCAGCCAAGGGCTGATGAAGACCCCTGCAGTCAAAAGAATCTCGCCAGTCGCCAACAGGTCTGCAGTGAGAGAACTCGAAGGCGTGGGCATTTAGTGCAGGTGTGCAGGCTCCCGATCGGAATGCCCACGTCCCACAGCAGGGCTTCTGGTTCCAGTCCTGGCTCTGCTTCTGATGCCAGCTCCCTGCTAATGCACACCCTGGGGACCAGCAGGTGACAGTTCTGGTACTGAGTTTCTTTGACCCACTGGGAGGCACAGGTTGAGTTCCGGGCTCCAGGCATTGGAGGTGTTGCAGGTATTTGGTGAGTGAATCAGCAGATGGGAGCTCTCTTCCTCCCTCCCACCCTTTCAAATAAATAAAACTATAAATAAAAAAGAGAAGAAATAGAAAAAGAATTCTTCAAGTAGAAGGAGATGATCCAAAAGGGGTCATGGAGGTTCCAGTTGCGATCAAGAGCAGCAGAGGGGGTAAATGCACGCTCAAGTCTGAAGGGACATGGGCTGTCCAAGCGAAACGAGGGGCGTGCTGGGTGTCAGTGCACGCAGGGTGGGGAGGTGCTCACGTCGCACAGAAAGGCAGAAGGTATGGCAGACGCAGAGTCCGAGCGCTCTGGCGGCCAAGCAGTGTCAGTGAACTGAAAGCAGTGGACACGATCACGTCACGGGGTGAAGCGCGGGGGACGGGATGCTGCGCTCTCAAGGGTGACCTTTGAAAGACTGTTAAGGGAATATATAACTTACAAGCAAATAGAAGGAACAGACAGAATAATTTTTAAAACTGAAGGAAGGCCAGAAAGGTTAAAAAGAACATCAAAGAGGTGAGTAAAATATAAAATGAATAATAACATCATAGACACAAACCTCAGAATATCAGAAATTACAAGAAAAAAATAGTAATATTGTCAGGCAAGATTTTTTTAAAAATCAAACGTACATCACTTAGAAGAGACACGACTTGAACATAAGATCACAAAAAGGTTAAATGAAGAAGAAATGAGAAAAGGAATCGCAGGCAAACACAAGACAAAAAAAAGCAGTTGTAACTATGGTGATGCCAAATGAGGTATGATTTGAGACAACGATTGCTAGCAAAAGAAAGGCCTTTTATCAAAATGAAGGGCTCAATCCCCCGGGACGTATCCACAGCCTAAATCCAGACGCTCTCGATAACATAGCTGGGAAACGTGCAAAACAAAAACTGGCAGAATTAACAGGAAAAATCTGCTATCAGAGTGTACGAATTTCAAACTTCTAGAACGATGAGACAAGCAAAGCAAGAGATCAGTAAAGCTATGAGAGATCCGTACAATAAAGCAAGCCCGAATCGAGGGCACATGTGAACACACATGGAGCCCTCGTCGCGGCACACGCAAGATCTGTGGCCGCAGGGCGGGTGAATTGTGCTGTGCTCACGCCACGCAATTCCGTGCAGCTTTGAGGGGGAACACACGAAACCTGAGATGCAGCTTCCCACAGCGCAACAGATGAATCCCAAACCACAGAGCTGAGAGCGGGAGGCGCAGGACAGGACACGCAGGTGGCTTCCTGCAGGGTCCCACCAGAGGAAACCAGGCTGCAGGCTGGCGTGTGCAGGGAGCTCACCTTTCAGAGGGAGTAAGAACGGACTGGGTTCAGGCTTCTGGGGCGCCTTAAGGCATTCGGATCTGGCTAAAAAGCTCGTGAGAGTATTTCAGGCATGGAAAGCCAAGACACTGTGGGGGAAAAAATGACCTAAATGAAAGATCTCTGTGGGTGAGATCCCAGCGGAAAGAACAGGCCATCAAAGAAGGAGGTACCTTTCTCTGAAGGGAGGACAGAACTTCCACTTTGACTATGACCTTGTCTAATAAGATCAGAGTCTGTGAACTCAAGAGGCTTCCATAGCCTTGGCAGCTCATGACAAGAGCCTTGGGTGACTCCTGACATCATAAATAAGAGTGTCAATTGTTAAATCAACAACAGGAGTCACTGTGCACCTGCTCCTCATGTAGGATCTCTGTCTTTAATGTGTTGTACTATGTGAATTAATGATATAACTAATACTCAAACAGGTACTTTATACTTTGTCTCTGTGGGTGCAAACTGTTGAAATCTTTATGTAGTATATACTAAATTGATCTTCTGTATATAAAGATAATTTAAAATGACTCTTGATGAAGAATGGGATGGGAGAGGGAGTGGGAGCTGGGATGGTTGTGGGTGGGAGGGTGGTTATGGGGGAAAAAGCCGCTATAATCCAAAAATAAATTTATATTTATTAAATAAAAGTTTTTTAAAAAAAACATTTTTTTAATTTTAAAAAGGGCTTCTGGGGCGCAGTTGGTGCGATTCCTCTACCTTGGGCTGGTTGCCAAATACGTCATTTAGCAAAAACCCATCAAACAGTGGCTTATGACTAGTGTAAGACTTGACCAAAAGGCTTTCTTAAGAATTATCTATTTGTTTGAAAGGCAGAGCAACAAAACAGAGAGAGAGAGAGAGAGAGAGAGAGAGAGAGAGAGAGAGAGAGAGACCTTCCATCTGCTGGTTCACTCTCCAAATGCCTGCAAAAGCCAGTTCTGGTCCTAGCTGAAGCCAAGAGCCAGGAACTCCATCCAGGTCTCCCACAGGGAGGCAGGGGCCCAAGAACTTGGACATCTGTTCCCGCTTCTCTGGGAGCATTAGCAGGGAGCTGGATGGGAAGCAGAGCAGCCGGGACTCCAGCCAGCACTCCGATGTGGAATGAGAACGTCTCGAGTGGCTCAACCTGCTCTGCCACAGTGCCCGCCCCTCCGATTTCTTCTGCTCCCTGCTAATGTGCTCCAGACTCCGGGAGGCAGTAGATGGTGACTCAAGTACTTGGGTCCCTGACACCCATGGGAGAAACCCAGATGGACTTCCTGGCCCCTGGCTTTGGACTGGCCCAATCCCTGCTATTGTTGGCATTTGAGAAGGGAACCAGTGGCTGGAAGATCTCTCTCTCTCTCTCTCTCTCTTTCTCTCTCTCTCTCTGTGTGTGTGTGTGTGTGTATCTGTCACTTTGCCTTTCATAAAAATAAACTTTGAAAAATACCTTTGAAAAAACTGCAACCCACCTGTTCTTTAAAAAATAATAAAGCATTTTAAAAACACCTAGAAGCAATGTTTTTAAAGATTTATTTGGGGCGCTGGCGCTGTGGCATAGCAGGTAAAGCCACTGCCTGCAGTGCTGTGGCATCCCATATGAGTGCCAGTTCTAGTCCCGGCTGCTCCACTTCTGATCCAGCTCTCTGCTGTGGCCTGGGAAAGCAGTAGAGGATGACTCGGCCCCTGCACCCACGTGGGAGACCTGGAGGAAACTCCTGGCTCCTGGCTTCAGATCTGTCCAGCTCCAATCATTGCAGCCATTTGGGGAGTGAACCAACAGATGGAGGACTTTCTCTCTCTCTCTCTCTCTCTCTCTCTCTCTCTCTCTCTCTCTCTCTGCCTCTGCCTCTCTGTAGCTCTCTGCCTTTCAAATAAATTAATTAAAAAATTAATAAAAATATTTGTTTTTATTTGAAAGAGTTGAAGAGAAAAAAGGAGAGATAGATCTTCCAATCCACTGGTTCACTCCCCCAGATGGCCACAACAGCCAGGGCCAGGCCGGGCCAGGCTGAAGCCAGAAGCCAGGAGCTTCGTCCACGTCTCCCATATGGGTACAGGGGCCCAAACATGGAGGTATATTCCACTGCTTTTGGAGGCCATCAGCAGGGAGCTGGATGCCAGCATTGCAGGTGGCTGCTTTATCTGCTAGGTCACAACACTGGCTCCAACCTAGAAGCAAATATAACTAAAGATGTACAAGACATCTAGACTGAAAGCTACAAAACATTTTTTAAAGATTTATTTATTTATTTATTTGAAAGTCAGAGCTGCACGGGGTGGGGGTCTTCCATCCGCTGGTTCACTCCCCAATTGGCCACAACAGCTGGAGCTGCACCAATCCGAAGCCAGGAGCTTCCTCCAGGTCTCCCACGTGGGCACAGGGGCCCAGGACTTGGGCCATCTTCCACTGCTTTCCCAGGCCATAGCAGAGAGCTGGATTGGAAGTGGAGCAGCCGGGACTAGAACCGGTGCCTATGTGGGATGCCAGCGCTTCAGGCCAGGGCGCCAACCCACTGTGCCACAGCACCAGCCCAACATTTTTAAGTGAAATTAAATGCCTACATAAATAAAATAAGCCATGTTAACCATGGAGAAGTCAATATTCTTTGTCAATTCACCCCCAAAATCATCCAAAGATCTAATACAGCCGATCAAAACCCCAGGAGCAATCCTTGTTGGCAGGAAGCCATCGGCTCTCTCTGAAATGTCTGAGAAGCCCAGGGGCGGAGAACAGACAAGGAGACCTGGGGGGGGGGGGGGACTGTGACCTCAGCTGTCAGTGAGGACGCTGATGCTCGGCGTGCTTGGAGGGAGGTGTGGGGTGAAATGGCACAGCCCTGAAGACAGCTCAGCGGGTGTGCCCACCTACGAGTGAGGGCAGGAACGTGGCAAGAGGTGCGGACTGTGCACCCGGAAGGGAACTTTGGGCATTCTTTTTCTGTGGATTTGAACATTTCTGACCGGGGGGTCCCAGAGGGCTCCGTTCCCTGGGTTCCTGCTGCCCACCTGGCCTGCGGGGTCCCAGCAAGGAGCTCGCACCATGGACCAGGCCATCCTGGTGAGCTTCCAGGGCCACCTTGGCCAGAGCTGGGAGCAGCCAGGCCCTGCTTGTATAGCCATAGGGGAGCATTAGGCTCAAGTCCACATAGCCAGAGACAGGGTGGAGATGGAGTAGGGGTAGAGCGGAAAGGGACTAGGAGGAATGTCAGGGGTCAGGGGTCGGGGTGCTGGTTAAGCTGATCTCACAGGGTTCCCTCTGAGGACAAACTAGCCGGAACAGACTCTGCCTGCGGCTGGGGGAGGGGCCGGGTGCTAAGCTGCCTGGCTGGCCTAGCAGGGGTCTTTGCCCAGCAAACAGACTCGGAAGGTCTGGGCTGGTACCCTCCTGGGACCAAGGAGAGCCCGTCCCTCTGGACGGAGCCTGGACATTTCCCTTCATCAGAGACTTGCTTGGCCGGTCCCCTGTTGGCACTCATAGACAGCTGGTGGGTGGCAGAGCCAGGGGTGGGCTTCAGTGAGGGGCGTTTACTTTCCAGGAAAATAATTTTTACGAATTCATCCTTGGGAGCAACGTTACCTCAGCTTCCGAGTCCTGGGGGCAGTCAGCCCAGAGCTTCTAGACTGGAGCCCCTTTGGTTTTTTTCTTTGCTTGTTTCTTTTGAAAGATTCATTTATTTATTTGAAAGTCAGAGTTACACAGAGTGAGAAGGAGAGGCAGAGAGAGAGAGAGAGAGAGAGAGGTCTTCCATCCGCTGGTTCACTCCCCAATTGGCAACAACAGCTGGAGCTGCACCAATCCGAAGCCAGGAGCTTCCTCCAGGTCTCCCACATGGGCACAGGGGCCCAGGACTTGGTCATCTTCTACTGCTTTCCCAGACCATGGCAGAGAGCTGGATCGGAAGTGGAGCAGCCGGGATCCAAACCATTGCCCATCTGGGATGCTGGCACTACAGGAGGCAGCCCCACCCACTGCGCCACAGTGCCAGCCCCTGGAGCCCCTCTTTGTGATGTGCAGTGAGGATGGCAGGGCGCTCTGGGTGCTCCCGTGTCTCTGGCCACGGCCCCTGTGTCGAGGTGAGGACACTGCCGGGTGCCAGCCTGCGTCTCTGGTGGCACCAGCAGCTGTGATGGTGTGACGAGTCGTTGACCTTCAGTGGGCAGGGCTCTGGGGAAAGGTTGCTTTGCCCCGGAGACTCCGAGGCAGAGGTGGGAGAGCAGCTCGAGATCGGAGTCTGCAGGGTCACGGCCAGGTACTGGCGCAGCCTCCTCCTGCAGACATGGCCCAGGTCAGGCTGCCTTGTCTGCAAAGCGTGGTGTTCACGGAAGGACAGCAAGGGCCCGACACTTGGGCTCTCAAGTCCACTTTGCTGGGCTGTTACCAAAAGCTCGGACCCTTGTCCTCGGTGCCACAAGGAGATATCCTTGGGGTGAAGGAAGAGCAAGCTGAGCCTGTGGACGGAGGAGGCGGGGAGCAGATTAGTGTCGCAAGCACTTCTGCCCTCCCGAGTGAGCGCGGCTGGGGTTTCCGCCCCAGCTGCGGAGAAGGGGCTGGTTTTGCAGGGGACGAGAACACGAGGGGTCAGCACATCCCCGGGACAGCTGGTGGCCTGGCGCCGAGCTTGCCAGAGGGACTGCAGGTGACTGGGTCGCCGGGCCAGGCTGCCCGCAAAAGTCAGGATGGAAGTGGCAGCGTCCCTGGCTTGGGCGGCAGGAAGCCTGACGTCCCGCGGGCCTGGTGTCAGCAGCTGCAGCATCGTGTGGCCAGACTCGAGGACAGCTGTGCACCCTGGGGCTCTGCACTGGCCTGCCCTGTACCCGGCTGCACAATGTCTCACAGGAATCACAGGCTGGACTTCTAGAAGTCTCTCCAGGCTAAGGAGCAGAGCCCAGGTCTGCCCGATAGACTTTGCCCGCAATACCTCTGCGCTTGGATAAATTCCTGTCTTCCTGAGGTCCCAGAAATTTCCGTGCCTGCCAAGCGCTTGGGCCGTCTGCCACCCACATGGGAGACACAGATGGAGTTCGTGGCTGCTGGCTTCAGCTTGGCCCAGCCCCAGCCACTGTAGGCATTTAGGCAGGGAGGAAGTGAATGAATGATTGAATGAATGAATGAATGAATAGGGATTTTCTTAAAGATTTTATTTTTATTTAGTTGAAAGGAAGAGTGACAGAGAGAGAAGGAGAGATCTTCCATATGCTGGTTCACTCCCCAAATGGCTGCAAAGGCCAAAGCCAGGAGCCTGGAACTCCATCTGAATCTCCCATGTGGGTGCAGGGGCCCAAGCACTGGGGCCATCTTCCACCACTTTCCCAGGCCATTAGCAGGGAGCTGGTTTGGAAGCGGAGCAGCTGAGACTTGAGTCGGAGCTCACATGGTGCCGGCATCACAGGCAGCAGCTGGACCCACTGCGCCGCACACCAGCCGTGAATGTTCTTATTTTACCAGTAATACCAAAGTGAATTCTTGTATAAAACCATTTAAGTGAAACTGTGCAATCTTAGCCAACTTTGAACACATTGTCCAAGATTCTTTTTCCATAGACACATTACATCTTTGTTTTTTAATAATTTTTACTTAGTTAAAAGGCAGGCAGGGGCCGGCACCATGGCGCAGTAGGTTAATCCTCCGCCTGTGGCACCAGCATCCCATATGGGAACAGGTTCTAGTCCAGGCTGCTCCTCTTCTAGTCTAGCTTTCTGCTGTGGCCTGGGAAAGCAGTAGAAGATGGCCCAGGTGCTTGGGCCCCTGCACCCATGAGGGAGACCCGGAATAAACTCCTGGCTCCTGGCTTCAGATCGGTGCAGCTCAGATCATTGCAGCTCTGGGGAATGAACCATTGGATGGAAGACATCTTTCTCTCTGTGCAGCTCTGACTTTCAAATAAATAAATAAATCTTTAAAAATTTAAAAAATAGGCCAATGCCATGGCTCAATTGGCTAATCCTCTGCCTGCGGCACCGGCGCCCAGGGTCCGGATTCTGTCCCGGTTGCTCCTCTTCCAGTCCAGCTCTCTGCTGTGGCCCGAGAAGGCAGTGGTGGATGGCCCAAGTGCTTGGGCCCTGCACCTGCATGGGAGACCAGGAAGAAGCACCTGGCTCCTGGCTTCGGATCGGCGTAGCGCACGGCCATAGTAGACATTTGGGGGTGAACCAACGGAGAGGAAGACCTCTCTCTCTCTCTCTCTCTCTCTCTCTCTCTTCCACTGTCTAACTCTGCCTGTCAAAAAAAAATTTTTTTAATAAAATAAAAGGCAGACAAAAAGAGATCTCCCACCCAGTGGTTCCCTCTCCAAATGCCCACAATAGCCAGGGCTGGGCTAGGCCAAGCCAGGGTTCTGTAACTCATTCTAGGTCTCCATGTGGGTGACAGGGACCCAAGTACTTGAGCCGTCACCTCCCAGGGTGCACACTAGCGGGAAGCTGGAAGCAGAGCGGAGCTGAGCTGAAACCCAGACACCGCAGTCCAGAATGCACATCTTTTTTTTTAAATCCATCATGGTTTTTTCTCATTCTGGAACATTCTACACTCTACTTTATTGCAGAAAAATTATTTGGGTGCTCTGTTAGTTCTCACAGATCAGGGAGAACATGTGATATTTGTGCCTTTGGGACTGGCTTGATGTTTTCCAGATTCTTCCATTTTGTTGGAAGTGACCAGATCTCATTTTTTTACCACTGTGTACCATAGTATACATATCACATAATTTCTTTATCCAGTCTTCAATTGATGGGCATTTAGGTTGATTCCATGTCTTAGCTACTGTGAATTGAGCTGCGATAAACATGGAGGTGCAGATAACTCTTTTGTTTATTGATTTCATTTCCCTTGAGTAAATTCCCGGGAGTGGGATTCCGAGGTCATATGGTAGGTCTATATCCAGATTTCTGAGGTATCTCCATACTGTCTTCCATAATGGCTTCAACAGTGAATTAGGGTGCCTTTTTCCCCACATCCTCTCCAGCATTTGTTGTTTGTTGATTTCTGTATGAAAGCCATTCTGATGGGGGAGAGGGGAAACCTCATTGTGGTTTTGATTTGCATTTCCCTGACGGCTAGCGATCCTGAGCATTTTTTTCATGTGTCTCTTGGCCATTTGGATTTCCTCTTTGCCAATCTCTTAACTGGGTTGTTTTGGGTTGTTTTGTTGTTGTTGTTGTTGTGGAGTTTCTTGATCTCTATATATTCCAGTTATTAATCCTTCATTAGTTGTATAGTTTGCAAATAATTTCTCCCATTCTGTCAGTTGCCTCTTCACTTTCCTAACTGTTTCTTTTGCCATAGAGAAACTTCTCGATTTGATGTAATCCCATTTGTCAATTTTGGCTTTGACTGCCTGTGCCTCTGGGGTCTTTTCCAAGAACTCTTTGCCTGTGCCAATATCGTGCAGGGTTTCCCAAATGTTCTCCAATAGTTTGATGGTATCACATTGTAGATTTAGGTCTTTAATCCATGTTGAGTGGTTTTTTTGTAAAGTATAAGGTAGGGGTCTTGCTTCATACTTCTGCATGTAGAAATCTAATTTTCCCAGCACCGTTTGTTGAAAAGACTGTCTTTGCTCCAGGGATTGGTTTTAGCTCCTTCGTCAAATATAAGTTGGTTGTAGATGTTTCATTGAGTTCTAGTGTTTCTGTTCTGATCCACTGGTCTATCCATCTGTTTTTGTACCAGTACCAGGCTGTTTTGATTATAACTGCCTTGTAGTATGTCTTGAAATCTGGCATTGTGGGAGGCCAGCGCTGTGGTGCAGTAGATTAATCCTCCACCTGCGGCGCAGGCATCCCATATGGGAGCTGGTTCTAGTCCAGGCTGCTCTTCTTCCAATCCAACTCTCTGCTGTGGCCTGGGAAAGCAGTAGAAGATGGCCCAAGTCCTTGGGCCCCTGCACCTGCATGGGAGACCTGGAAGAGGCACCTGGCTCCTGGCTTCAGATTGGTGTAGCTCCAGCCATTCCGGTCATCTGGGGAGTGAACCAGCAGAAGGAAGACCTTTCTCTTTGTCTCTCCTTCTCACTGTCTGTAATTCTATCTCCCAAATAAATAAAAATAAAATCTTAAAGAAAAAGAAATCTTGCATTGTGATGCCTCTGGATTTGTTTTTGTTATATAAGATTACTTTAGCTATTTGAGGTCTCCTGTGCCTTTATATGAATTTTAGCATCATTTTTTCTAGATCTGAGAAGAATGTCTTTGGTATTTGGATTGGTATTACATTGAATCTGTAAATTGCTTTCAGAAGAATGGACAGTTTGATGATATTGATTTCCAATCCATGAACATGGAAGATTTTTCATTTTTTGTATCTTCTATTTTTTTTAATGTATTATAATTCTCATCGTAGAGATCTTTGATATGGGTATTTAATTTTTTTGTAGCTATTGTGAATGTGATTGATCTTAGAAGCTCAATCTCAGCCATGCATTGTTTGTGTATACAAAGGCTGTTGATTTTTGTGTATTGACTTTATATCCTGCTACTTTACCAAACTCTTCTATGAATTCCAATAGTCTCTTAGTAGAGTCTTTTGGATCCCCTATATATAGAATCATGTCACCTGCAAATAGGGATAGTTTGACTTCCTCCTTCCCAGTTTGTATCCCTTTGTATCCCTTTTTCTTACCTAATGGCTCTGGTTAAAACTTCCAGAACTATATTGAATAGCAATGGTGAGAGTGGGCATCCTTGTCTGGTTCCAGATCTCAATGGGAATGCTTCCAACTTTTCCCCATTCAATAGGAAGCTGGCCATGGGTTTGTCATAAAGTGCCTTGATTGTGTTGAGGAATGTTCCTTCTATACCCAATTTGCTTAGAGTTTTCATCAAGAAAGTGTGTTGTATTTTATCTAATGGTTTCTCTGCCTCTATTGAGATAATCATGTTTTTTGTTTTGCAGTTTGTTAATGTGATACATCACATTGATTGATTTGCAAATGTTGAGCCATCCTTGAATACCAGGGATAAATCACACTTGGTCCAGGTGAATGATATTTCTGTATTGTTGGATTTCATTGGCTAGAATTTTGTTGAGAATTTTTGTATCTATGTTCATCAGGGAAATTGTTCTGTAATTCTCGTTCTCTGTTGCATCTTTTTCAGGTTTAGGAATTAAAGTGATGCTGACTTCATAGAAAGAATTTGGGAGGATTCCCTCCCTTTCAGTTGTTTTGAGTAGCTTGAGAAGAATTGGAGTTATTTCTTCTTTAAATGTCTGGTAGAATTCAGCAGTGAAGCCATCCAGTCCGGGGCTTTTCTTTGTGGGGAGGGCCTTTATTACTGATTCAGTTTCCTCTTGATTATGGGTCTGTTTAGGTATCCTGTGTCTTCATTTCTCAATTTAGGTAGATTGTGTGTGTCCAGGAATCTATCCATTTCCTCTAGGTCTCCCATTTTGTTGGCATACAGCTCTTTGTAGTAATTCCTTATGACTTTTTTATTTCTATGGTGTCTGTTGTTATATTTCCTTTTCATCTCTAATTCTATTGACTTGGGTCTTCTCTCTCCTTTTTTTTTTTTTTTTTTTGGTTATTTGGACCAATAGAGTGTCAATTTTGTTTATTTTTTCAAAAAAGTCGCTTTTCATTTTGCTGGTCTTTTGTATTGTTCTCTTGGATTTAATTTTGTTTGTTCCGTAATTTTAAATATTTCTTTTCTCCTATTAGTTTTGGGTTTGGTTTGCTGTTGTTTTTCTAGATCCTTGAGATGCATTGAAAGCTCATTTATTTGGTGTCTTTCCAATTTCTTGATGTAGGCACCAATTGCTATAAACTTTCCTCTTAATGCTACTTTTGCTGTATCCCATAAGTTTTGATATGTTGTGTTGTCATCTTCAATTTTTTCCATAAAGTTTTTTATTTTCCTTTGATTTCCTCTATGACCCACTGTTCATTCGGGAGCATGTTGTTCAGTCTCCATGTGTTTTTATATGATCTAGAGATTTCTGAGCTGTTGATTTCCAGCTTCATTACATTCAGTCAGAGAAGATGCATTGTATGATATCAACTTTTTTAAATTTGATGAGACTTGCTTTATATCCTAGTATGTTTTCAATCCTAGAGAAGGTTCCATGCACTGGTGAGAGGAATGTGTATTATGTGACTATAGGATGAAAAGTTCTGTAGATATCTGTTATGTCCAATTGGTCTACAGTGTCGATTAACTCTGCTGTTTCCTTGCTGGTTTTCTGTCTGGTTGATCTGTCCATTGCTGAAAGTGGGTATTGAAGTCCCCCGTTACTATTATATTGGAGTCTATGTCTCCCTTTAGATCCTTTAACATTTCTTTTAAATAGCCAGGTGCCCTGTAATTAGGTGCATATACAATTATAGTAGTCACATCTTCCTGTTGAATTGAACCCTTAATCATTATATAGTGTCCTTCTTTGTCTCTTTTAACAGTTTTTGTGTTAAAGTCTATTCTGTCTGATATTAGGATGGCTACACCAGCTCTTTTTTGGTTTCTGTTGGCATGGAATATCTTTTTCCATCCTTTCACTTCCAGTTTGCATGCATCTTTGTTGTGAGATATGTTTCTTGTAGGCAGCAAATATGGGTTTTGTTTCTTAATCCATTCAGCTAGTCTGTGTCTTTTAACTGGAGAGTTGAGGCCATTTACATTCAAGTTGACTATTGATAAGTAATGACTTTGCCCTGCCATTTTTCCAAATATTCCTATTTTTTACTTTGAATTTCCTTTGAACTTTTACTGAGATTTTCTTCCTTTACCTTATTTCATAATGATGGCCGTGTTTCCGTGTTTCTGTGTGCAGCACATCCTTAAGCATCTTCTGCAGGACTGGACAGGTGGTGACAAATTCAGTTTCTGTTTGTCATGGAAGGTCTTTATCTCACCTTCTTTCATAAATGAGAGCTTTGCAGGGCATAGTATTCTGGCCTGACAGTTTTTTTCTTTCTCTCTTTTTTTTTTTTTTTTTTTTTTTTTGACAGGCAGAGTGGACAGTGAGAGGGAGAGACAGAGAGGAAGGTCTTCCTTTGCCGTTGGTTCACCCTCCAATGGCCACTGTGGCCAGCGCACTGCAGCCAGCACACCACACTGATCCGAAGCCAGGAGCCAGGTGTTTCTCCTGGTCTCCCATGGGGTGTAGGGCCCAAGCACTTGGACCATCCTCCATTGCCTTCCTGGGCCACAGCAGGGAGCTGGACTGGAAGAGGGGCAACCAGGACAGAATCCAGCACCCCGACCGGGACTAGAACCTGGGGTGCTGGCACCGCAGGTGGAGGATTAGCCTGTTGAGCCGCGGCACCAGCCAGTTTTTCTCTCTTCAGGCTTGGACTGTATCTCACCATTCTCTCCTGGCCTGCAGGGTTTCTGATGAGAAGTCAGCTGTGAGTCTAATTGGAGATCCTCTGAACACAATCTGCTGTTTCTCTCCTGCACATTTAGAATCTTCTCTTCATGTTTTACCGTGGTGAGTTTGGCTACAATGTGTCGTGGTGAAGATATTTTAGGATTTCTAGGTCTATTAGGAGTTCTGTGTGCTTCCTGTACTTGGATGAATGTCCCATTCTTTCTCCAAATTAGGGTAGTTTTCTGTCATTATTTTACTAAAAAGGTCTTCTAATCCTTTCTCTCTTTCCACGACTTCAGGAACTCCTAGAGCCCATATGCTGGGTTGTTTGACAGTACCCTGCACATTCCCAACAGTGTTTTTAGTTTCCTAATTTCCTCTTCTTGTCTTTGGTTTGACTGTTTACTTTCCTGTGCTTTGTCTTCTAAGTCTGATATTCTTTCTTCCGCTTCACTGGCTCTGTTGTTAAGGCTCCCCAATGCATTTTTTTATTTGTTCTATTGAACTCTTCATTTCTTTTTTATTTCTCTTTAAGATCTCAATTTCATGGGAGAAATTTTCTTTCACGTCCTGCACGGATGTCAGTAGTCCGTGCATGTGCTTCTGATTACTTCTATGTAATCTTCTGATCTCTGCTTGAATTCCATTTCTTGCATTTCTTCCATCTCATCATCTTCACAATCCAGTGCTGAAGTGCTGTGTTCTCTTGGGGGCATCATGTTGTCTCCCTTATTCTTGTTTCTTGAATTGCTGCATCTGTTGTTCAGCATTTGTGGAGATACTCATTAGTTTCATTTTTTTCCCCTGTGGAGGCGTTTATCTTTGTGCTCTGCCTCTGTAGGTAAGCTGACGGTCTGCTTTCAGCAAATGTCTAGAAGTTTGTAGTGGGTGTGGCCAGGGAGCTCTGCTCAGTTCTCCAGGCCGTGTCTAAGGTGACACACCCAAGTTTGGTGGTAAATCTTTTTTTTTTTTTTTAATCAGAGGGGAAGTACTGCCGCTCAGCTGAGCTCTTCTCCATGGCGATCAATGCCTAGCACTAGCCCCAGTGGGCATAATATTTGTCCACTGACCCAGGGACCACACGAAGGATCTGTGCAGTCCTCAGTGTAGCTCAGATTCCAGCAATGTCCCTCACCAGGTAACCAGGGAGCCCTGAGGGTGTGGAGTCTCCCACAGTGACTGCCTACAGTCCCAGCCACACCGTGAGTCCTCCCACACAGCCTGTTTGCACAGTCCTGGCGCAGAAGCCTCCCACAGTCAGGAGCTCCCAGCCCTCTGTCAGTTCTCCCCGCCAGTCAGGGGTCTCCACTCAGCTGTTTGCTGGGCTCTCATGTACGTCCAAAATTGAGCCCTGGCTGCAGGACGCCATTGTAAAGTGATGGGGAGAGAATCGTGTCCCTCCTTTTTTTCCTCCTCTAGTGTGGCAGGCACACTAACCCCACGGGGCTCCACGCTGGATTCTCTCTGGGTTCTTCCTGCAGCTTTAGTGCCAGGGACTGGGCTGCTGTGGTCCGGTCTCACCGCACTGTCCAGCGCTGGTGCGTAGGCTCTCGGCTGCTGGAGGCCTGAGCTGTGGGCGCCCTCGCCCTCTAACTTGCATGGAGTTTCCTGTGCCGAGTTCTCCCTAAGTCTTCCTGAAAGGGGGGAGGGGGGCACGTCCGACCTGCGGGGCCGCTGGACGTCCCCAGGGCCCAGCCATGTCTCATCCACTTCCACTTCTGTTTTTCCTCTCGGGAGGAGACTGGGGGTGCCCCCACCCGGGGGTCTGGGGGAGGGGTGGCCGGGGACCACCGGGTTGCAGCCGAGCAGCTGCCAGGGGCGCCGTGGGACCCTCGGGGCACCCGCCCAGCTCCCTCCTCCACCCGCAAGCCCCGCCCGGCCCCCCCCCCCGGGGGGGAGACCCCCAAGCTCCTCTCTGCTCCCCGCAGCCCCTGGGACCCCTGCCTGCCCCCTGAGCCCAGAGTAGTTCCGGAGACCCTACGGGAGCCTGGGCTGAAGTCGGCGGACAGCGACGGGGAGGGTCCCCAGGAAACTTGGGAGCACGGCGCAGCGAGGACGCCCCCGCCCCCAGCTCAGCGCCCGTCCCCTTCGGAGAGCTCGTGGGGGTCTCCCTGGAGGAGACCAGTCGCCATCTTCATGACCGCGCAGTGTCCTGCCGGGACCCACAAGGGGGGTCCCGGGCGTCCCCGAGCTGCGACCACGCCTGGGGGGCAGGGGTCGGGGGCAGGCGTAGCTGCCCCGTGGTGCCCAGGCGAAGGACACCTGGGCGCAGCGGGAACCGGCTCAGGGGGGCGGCTGGGGACTGGGGGCTTCGGGAACGACCCGCCCCCGCCACCGCCCTAGCAGAAGTCACCCCGGGGCTGCCGACCCCATCCCGGCTGCTCCCGGGAAGGCACCTCGGACCTAGCAAACGGTGAGGGATTTATTCAAGCAAAGCCACACAAAACCCAGGAGCCTCTCGGCCGGCCGAATCCCGCAGCCGCTGGGCGAGCGCGCGGCGGTCCCACCCCCAAACCCCCCCTCAATTCGAGGTGCGGTGCCAGGCTATGGCCACCAGAGGGCGCGCGGCGACCGCCCCTGCGCGGGGCGCCCCTCATTCCGCGGCCGGATCCCAGGCGCGCGCATCTGGCGCTGGCTTGCTGGACCCTCGCCGCCGCCCGAGGTGCTGGCTGTCGCCGTTTGGCTGATGCAGCATCTGGGGCCCAGAGAGCTCTAATGCCTCGTCTGCGTCCCCAGGGGCTGCGCGCACCTGCGGTGCTGATTCCTGGTCCGTGCGCGTAAATGCGCATTCTGGCGAATCCTCTCCCTGGAGAGAGGCCAACGCCATCCTGGACCCTCGCACAGAACACACCTGCCAAGCTGACTTGCAGGCCGTTTCAGGGGACAGCCAGAGTTGGTGAAATGCGTTTCCCAGGGTGGGCCTGGAGAGGCTGAGCAGACACACAGCGGTATGACCTGAGGGCCAGATCCAGAAAGATCTGTGGGCTCCTCAGCTGCTCCAGCCAGGGCCTCATGGCACCGCCCAAGGAGCCCTCCCTACCGGACTCGGGCGCATCTGCAGCTCCCAATGGCCCTGGAGACCAAGCCCCAGAAGTGGAGCCCCAAAAACATCCCCTGGCTGGGCAAAGCCCCGGCAGGAAGAAGTGGGGCCCCAGGTGCACCGTCGGGCAAGGTGCACATGGGGGCGCACCCAAGGAAGCCTCTGGAAAGAGTGGGCTTCACTCTGGGCAGTGGTTAAGCAGGACCACTGCTCACAAGTGAGATTATATTGGCCGGCGCCGGCTCAACAAGCTAATCCTCCGCCTTGCGGCACCTGCACACCGGGTTCTATTTCCGGTCGGGGCGCCGGATTCTGTCCCAGCTGCCCCTCTTCCAGGCCAGCTCTCTGCTGTGGCCCGGGAGTGCAGTGGAGGATGGCCCAGGTGCTTGGGCCCTGCACCCCATGGGAGACCAGGATAAGCACCTAGCACCTGGCTCCTGCCTTCAGATGAGCGCGGTGCGCCGGCCGCAGCGCGCCATCCGCGGCAGCCATTGGAGGGTGAACCAACGGCAAAGGAAGACCTGTCTCTCTGTCTCTCTCACTGTCCACTCTGCCTGTCAAAAAAAAAAAAAAAACCAAGTGAGATTATATTAAGAGCAAAGGGCCAGGCACGCGGTCTGGCCACGAGCCGCTTCACCTGTCAATCGCCACCTCACTGTTGTGATTTCTGCTTCAGCCGGGAGAAGCTGGGGACAGGCTGGGTGTCCCTCATTTGCAGTGCTTGGGGTTTGGATTTTGGAATGTTTGCAGGTACCTAGCGAGGTCCCGTGGGGGTGGGGCCCAAGTCTAAACCTGGCTGTCGTTGTTTCGTAGACGCCTTCCCCCCCCCCCCCACAGCAGTCTTGTCAGCCCACCTGCATCTGGGCCCCGACCGTCACCCCAGCTCAGGGCGGCCTTTTCCGCTGGCAGGGTCCTTTTGAACGGGAGAGGCTTGGATCTGCGGCCATGGGGGGCTGGGAAGGTGGTCTGGGTGGGGTCAACAAACCCCCTCTCCCACTCCGTGGGCACCCGAACAGCGGCTGCATTGCTCAGTGCCGGACGGGGTGCTGGAGAGGGCAGTGCAGCTCCGGGCGGTGCCCCTCCCGCCCTGGCTGCTTCAGGGCCCCCAGGGGCTGGGGAGATGCCAGCGTTGGCCCCTAACTTCAGCCCCCAGCCCTGCGCTCCGAGTCGCTGAGGCCACAGCGGTGTTTTCCGTCCTGGGTGCATTTGGGGTCACATTCGAGGTGTCCTACAGTTAATGTCATCAGTGTCTTTTTACTGGTTCAGCGTGGCGACTAGAAAATTCTAAGTCACGCACCCGGCCCAACTTGGTGACGCACATTCTGTCTCCAGGGGCAGCGCTGGTCTAGAGTTCTGTGCCCTCCGTCTTCCCGGTGGGCACCCCCACAGGGAAGGGGCCTCCCTTGGCGTTGGGGGTGACTCCACGGGGGCCATGCTCTCTGCCGGGTCTTCAGAAGCATCTGGAAGGTGGAGGAGTACAGGTGCCAGCAGGGCTGGCCAGGGGCAGGGCCCTGCAGCCCCCACCCCCGCCCTGGCAGATGGCTCCGCCTTCCGCAGCGGCTGCCCCAGAGCAAATCCAGCAGGCAGGAGCTGGACCCTGCTGACCCAGTGGCCTGCGTGGTGTCACCAGGGCACACGATCACCTGCTGGTTGCCAAGGAATCCACCCATTCCTAAGGGATCTGCTGGCTCAGCCCGGGAGTACAAATGTGCAGGTCACAGTGGCTGGGGGCAGGGGACCGGGCGCCGGGTGGGACTTGGCTGGCGAGGGCCAAGGAGCAGTGGATAAGCCACAGCAGCGGGAGCCCCCGAGCCTGGCCCTGTGTCCAGCAACCCCATTATCACCTCCACCCAGGCCAGCGGGGCTGACCAGGGTCAGCCCCTCCCTGATGGCCACCGTGTCCCTCCTATGCGATTCACCCTAAGAGCTCCTGCTCCCCCCTTTGCTGGCCGGGGGCGCTGAGTTCACAGAAGCCTCAGTGGAGCCCTGGACTGGTGAGGCAGCCGCATCCCTCCCGCGCCCCACCAGGTCTGCCTGCTAACGGCCACCCTGGCCGGCGCCTACCAGACACCAGCCCTGCCTTCCTCCCACCGGCACCGTCCTCCCATCCCCACAGCGGCTGCTTTACTCAGGCCCTTGCCGTTTCTCCCTCCAGCCCCCCAGAACCCTCTTGAACCCCAAATTCCCACAGGAGTGGCTCCATGTGGCATCCCCAGCTGAGAATCCAAGTCAGACCCAGCCCGGCACCCGGTGCTCCTCGGAAGAGCCTCCCTCAGCTTCCGGAGCACCTGGAGCAAAGACCGTGGCCGGGAAGAGGCGCCCTGGGGGCGCAGGACCCAGGCTTGTGGAGGGAAGGGCCGGCCACCACACGGCTTGCGTATGCCCCTCATTTGTCCCACTCCCCTGTGAGCCGTGGGATCCGTGAGGGCAGAGCCGGGTCTGGCTCGGCCCTTGACTGTGGCTGGGACTTCCAGGGTGACGCAGGGGAGTGGGCACGTGGGAGGTGCCTGAGCGAGCAGCCTGCGAGGTGCTGGCGCGTGCAGTGGAGGAAGGGGCCCTGGCAAGGGGGGCCCACAGGCCAGGCAGCCGAGGACAGGAGGGGATGGCATCGCCCGCAAGTCCTTAGAGTCGTGTAGCCCCCTGGGGCTGTCCTAACGAAGTCCCGAGCGCCCACTGGCTGTCGGGGACCTGACGGCATGGCCCCAAATCCGCACCTGAAGCCCAGCCCCAGACCGTGTCTGCAGGTGCCGAAGTCAGAACGAGGCCACTCAGGGCCAACCCAGCCTGGCAGGTGTCCTCACAGGGACAGGGAACCCCGGGCGCCCAGGGGACCCCAGGCAAGGGGGCGCACAGAGGAGAGGCCTTGTGAGGGCCCAGCGAGGAGCAAACCCTCAGAAACCCCCACTGCCCGCCCTGAGGCCTGGACCCGGGCCCCACAGCCACGAGCTCAGGCGGCTCCATGGCGTGGCTCGTGTTCAGGACAGAGGCTCACTGCCTCCCAGCCCTGGAGCCCTGCAGCCCAGGCTGGTGTGGGCGGGGCCTACCCCTCTGACAGGGCTGTCCCCTGCCTCTCCTCGCGGCTGGTAGCTCTCGGCCTGGTCAGTGGGCTCTGAGCATGGAGTGTGGGTGTCCCAGGCAGCAACGAAGCCACCGCGCCCCAGGCCCGCCCCAGCCCAAGGGGTCTGTGTTCTACAGCCCCTGGAGACTCTGCACCTCCCCACGCCCCTGCTGCTGATGGCCCGGGTGCCCTGGTTCAGGTGTAACTTCCTGGGGCTTTCAGGGCTGGCTCCCCAACGTCACAGAGGGGAGAATTTGTGACAAAGGCGGGGGGGCACGTGTCACAGTGGCTCGGACAGCCGGAGATCCCCACATTCCGTATCGGAGAGAACGCTCCGATGCTGGCTCTGCACTTCCGATTCTGCTGCCTGCTCTGTGCACCCCAGGGAGCAGCAAGCGATTCTTCAGGTGCTCAGGTCCCTGCCACCCGTGCGGGGGACCCGCGTGAGCCTCAGGCTCCTGGCCTCAGCCCGCCCCAGCCCTGGCTGTGGCAGACATTTGGAGAATGAATCAGCTGGTGGAAGATACCTCTGTCTCTCTGCCTTTCAAGTCATATGAAAATAAATAAATAAATACTGTTCAATGCAGGTATCTGGGTCCCCTCCTTGGGCCTACTGACTCAAAGCTCTGGAGTAAACTCAGAATTTATACTTTAACCAAGCATCACCAACAGAGTCCACACCTGCCATGCTCCCAAACCCTTTGCCGGGGACCTGTGTGAGCAAAGCCATGATGTCAGGGTCCCCTGGGCGGCAACAGACTTGCCCTTCATCCCATAGGCAGAGCCTGGGGTCAAGTCTCGGCTCCTCTCCCCATTCCAACTTCCTGCTGGAGACCCAGCCACCCATGTGGGAGTCCTGGATTGCGTTCTGGGCTCCTGGCTTTGCCCCGTTCCAGCCCCAAACCAGCTGAGGCTCAACAGGCTAATTCTCCACCTTGCGGCGCCGCACACCAAGTTCTAGTCCTGGTCGGGGTGCCGGATTCTGTCCCGGTTGCCCCTCTTCCAGGCCAGCTCTCTGCTGTGGCCCAGGAGTGCAGTGGAGGATGGCTCAAGTGCTTGGGCCCTGTACCCCATGGGAGACCAGGAGAAGCACCTGCTCCTGCCATCGGATCAGCGCGGTGCGCCAGCCGCAGTGTGCCAGCTGCGGCGGCCATTGGAGGGTGAACCAATGGAAAAGGAAGACTTTTCTCTCTGTCTCTCTCTCTCACTGTCCACTCTGCCTGTCCAAAAAAAAAAAAAAAGATATCTCTGCTTGTCTTTCTCTGTGTATGTGCTTTTGAAATGCATAGTCTCCTTTGCACTCCCCTGAAAACAGCATTGAGCAGCCTTGCGGGGGTGGGGTTAGGATGGAGCAGACGCGCCCCCATACACCAGAGGGTCCCCACGCAGGGCAGCACCCCCAGGGAGCTGCAGCCACCCGTAGGGAGTGTGCCGAGAACAGCGGTCACCTCCTTGCCAGCTGCTGTCCTGCCTCGCTCCCCCAGAAAGATGGTCCCCTCAGTCCCCTCGAAGACTGACCTTGAACTTGGCCTCCAGAGAAGCGGGTTCAAGTTGCAGCTCTAAGGTGGGTGGACTGGGACGCTGCAAGCTTACCTGCCGGGCCCCGGCCTCGCCCTCGTGTGTGTTCACTTCCCACTCGGGCTCCCACTCGGCCTGCATCCAGCCCCCAGGGGTGCAGGAAGCCCCCGACAGCAGGTGGGCAATTGTGACCACCCTGTGGGGTTGTTCAGGGACCAGGGGCCTGAGAACAAGGTGCCACCCATCTGGAAGAACAGAAGTCCCAAGGCCCGACACCGTCACTGGGGCAGCTTTGCGCCGTCCTGGACCCCGAGGACCCTGACCCGTGTCACGGGCTGCCCCCTGACCCGGCACATCTCGGCAGCTTCGTCAAGGGCAGCATTTCCACGCGCAGGCACGGTGCTTTCTGGAGCGCTGCTGCCGCCAAAGCAACAGAAACTCAGCGCACGAAGAGGGAGAAGAGAAGCCAGCAGGTCTCCCAGGTGAGCGTGCTAATAATACCTGCCCCCACGCTGTGCCGCATTTCCATAGCACCTACACCCACCTGTCTCCGAGAGCTCACTGAGCATTAAGTGGGGCAGATGTAGTCACGCATCTAATATGCATATTACATGTGCGTGTGGAAGCTCACCACGTGCACGCAGCCACACGGATCAGCCACTCTCATTCTTCCTCCAGCACCACTGGCACTCCACGCGGGTCCTCACTGCCGCCCGATGGGCGTCCCTGGACTGGGCAGCTTACAGCAGTGCTGAGCTGCTCGCTCGCCTGGTCCTGGGGCCGACTGGGCTGCAGGGAGGCTGTTCTGCCTGGGGCTTTCCCATGCACTTGGGGTCAGTGGGTACAGGGGATGCCCGGCCTGCCCAGGGTTGGGGGGGGGGTGCTAGCCAAATCCTCGCATGGCCACTGCATGTGCACGGGGCTTCCTCCTAGCATGGTGGCTGGGTTCTGGGCCCGCATGTCCTGAGAGGGGGCGGGCGACAGCAGCTGTATCACCTTTCATGATCTGAACTCCGGTTACGTGGCATGAGTGCCACATTTCCAGGTGGACTCGGGGCCGCCTGCGCACAGCCCATGGCTCAGATTCGCGTGCAGAGCCTTGGGCCGTCTGAGAGTCCCAGCCGCAGAGGTGTGGTCTGGAGCACAGGACGGGAGGGGTCAGCAGGCTCGCGCCCCAGGCCACTCTGCTCCCGCTGCACCTGGGCAGGGACAGCAAAGGTCTGGGTGGTGGCACGTCCACCATGGCCCAGAGGGACCGTGAGTGTCCCTTAACCAGCACCAGGCTCTAAGCCAAGGCCACGCATGCTCAAAGGAAGCTCACGTGAGCTCTGGTCTTTAGGGTTACTTCCTGGACTTTAAGCAACGGAATTCAGGTGACCGCCCTGCTCAGCACTGAGGGCCACGGGGGGGGGGGGGGGGCGGGGGGGAGGGTCTGGGAGAGCCTGGGGCAGGCAGGGGATTCAGCAGCTCATCACTGAGGGGGTGGGTGGAGCAGGGGAGGGGAGAACAGGGACTATGGGGGCCCCAGAAATTCCCGAAGCCATGTCAAAGCCAAGGAAGCCAGGAAGACCTGGCGGAGGGGGTGGGAGGGGTGGGGAAGGTGTGGCCAGGGAAGAGGAGGAGCTCCGGAAATCCAAGACGCACCAGTGGTTAGTGAGGATGGTGTAGGCAGGGCTAGCCGAGAATAGGTGAGTGGCGGGCAGGATCCAGGCTACTGACGGCATGCAGGAGGGAGGAACACTCTCAGAATTTTTTTTTTAAATGAGAACCCATTCTTTATTATGATCTTTTTTTTGACAGGCAGAGTGGACAGTGAGAGAGAGAGAGACAGAGAGAAAGGTCTTCCTTTTCCGTTAGTTCACCCTCCAATGGCCACTGTGGCCAGTGCACTGCGGCCGGCACACCATGCTAATCCAATGGCAGGAGCCAGGTGCTTCTCCTGGTCTCCCATGGGCTGCAGGGCCCAAGCACTTGGGCCATCCTCCACTGCACTCCCGGGCCACAGCAGAGAGCTGGCCTGGAAGAGGGGCAACCGGGACAGAATCCAACCGGGACTAGAACCGGGACTAGAACCCGGGGTGCTGGGGCCACAGGTGGAGGATTAGCCTATTGAGCCACAGCGCCGGCCTCTTTATTATGAATTTTAAAGTTGCTACATTTATGTGAAAGAGCAACAGAGAGAAAGAACCGTCCATCCACTGGTTCACTCCCCAAAAGGCCACAAGGTGCTTTTTATTTGCTTTGAAAGTGTTTGTGACCCGTGTCACTGGCACGCAGCCCTGTGTTAGAGCAACGGCTGCGCTCACCTCCAGCTCCCTGGGTGACCGTGAGTTCGCTCACCTCCGTGCTCTTCACAGGAAGATCAGTTTCTCATCCTCCTGGCGCACCTGGCCGGAGTGCACAGAGGGCCCCGTGGGGGCCTCATGCCACAGCTCCAGGAGGCCGCAGCCAGCCTGGGACCGCAGCATGGACGCACGCACGCGTGCACACACACACACACGCACGCGCGCACACACACACGCACACGCGCACACACCCCGTGCCCAGTGCCTGCACTCACCCTTAGAGCGGCGGCTGGGCATTCCTCCTGCCTCCCAGGTGCTACACTTAGCGGCCTCTGCCCCGTTTTGTCACCTCTGGTGGCCCGCGGCTGCCTGTGTTCGTGAATTGAAGGAGTGACTCAGGGAGCGGCACTGCCGCCTGCGCTGGCCTCTGCCGCCAGTCCACCGCCCCCTTTTCCCTTTGTGTCACCCGCTCGGTTTCTCTCCCACCCCCACGTCACCATTTGCAGCCTGAGTGCCTAGGGCTGAGAGAAAGGCTTCCGTGCAGCTGTCTCAGAGGGCCTCGCCTGGACCCCGGCGCACACCCTCCAGGCAGGGCCTGCACCGCTCCCCGCCCCTCTGGCCAGACCTGGCCAGGGCAGGACAACACAGGCTCCTGGAGCCAAAGACCCCCACGGTCCATGCCAGCCGTGTGACCCTAGACAAGCTTTTAGCTCCCTCGACCCCATGGCACAAAGGGACCAGCCCTGCTGCCATGGGTCAAGTATGTCCCCCTCCAGGAAAGGACGTGGTGTCTCGGAACGTGACCTCTTTTGAGGACAGGGTCTGTAGAGGTCGTCAATGTTGAGCCCTCACCTGATGCACTTGGTGTCCCCATAATGAAGGGGACTGCAGGAGCCGGCACCATGGTGCAGCAGGCTAACCCCCCACCCGCAACACCCACATCCCATACGGACGCCAGATCCAGTCCCGGCTGCTCCAGTTCCCTTCCAGCTCTCTGCTCTGGCCTGGGAGGGCAGTGGAGGATGGCCCAAGTGCTTGGGCCCTGCACCCACACGGGAGACCAGGAAGAAGCTCCTGGCTCCTGGCTTCGGTTCAGCGCAGCTCCAGCTTTTGCAACCATCTGGGGAGTGAACCAGCGGGTGGAAGATCTCTCTCTCCGCCTCTCTCTCTGTGTAACTCTGCCTCTTTTTTTTGACAGGTAGAGTTAGACTGTGAGAGAGAGACAGACAGAAAGGTATTTCTTGCTTTGGTTCACCCCTCTAATGGCCGCCATGGCCGGTGCTGCGCCAATCCAAAGCCAGAAGCTGGGTGCTTTCTCCCAGTCTCTCATGCGGGTGCAGGGACCTAAGCACTTGGGCCACAGCAGAGAGCTGGACTGGAAGAGGAGCAACCAGAACAGAACCTGGCATCCCAACCAGGACTAGAACCGGGGTGCCAGCGCCGCAGGCAGAGGATTAGCCAAGTGAGCCACGGCACCGGCCATAACTCTGCCTTCCAAATAGTAAAATCTATTTTATAAAAAGAAAGATGCAGGGCTGGCGCCATGACTCACTTGGTTAATCCTCCGCCTGTGGCACCAGAATCACATATGGGCCCTGGGTTCTAGTCCCAGTTGTTCCTCTTCCAGTCCAGCTCTCTGCTATGGCCTGGGAGGGCAGTGGAGGATGGCCCAGGTGCTTGGGCTCCTGCACCTGCATGGGAGACCAGGAGGAAGTACCCGGCTCCTGGCTTTGGATTGGTGCAGCACCAGCTGTAGCAGCCATCTGGGGAGTGAACCAACGGGAGGAAGACCTTTCTCTCTCTCTCTCTCTCTCTCTCTCTCTCTCTGTGTGTGTGTGTGTGTGTGTGTGTGTGTGTGTGTGTCTATATCTCTACCTGTCAAGTAAAAATTAAAAAAAAGAAAGGTGCATCTGCACTGCACACGTAGAGGCTTCGCCATTGTCGCTGAGCCGCACCGTGTAACAGTGACGAGCACTTACACGCGTTGGGTGTTACAATCCATCGCTGCAGCGTGTGTTCATCGTGTGATGCTGGACAGAAGGGTTCTGAGCACGACAAGATGGAGAATGCCATGTGCATGCGCTATAGTTCCGTCTCGTCCTGACGGGCAGAGAGCAGTTATAGATGCCAAGGGTCTCCCAGAAAGCCCGCGGGCGTATGGCCCCTTTGTGCCTTCACGCCACTTTTCTTCGCTCCTCCAGGGCCCAAAGAAACTGGCAGGAATTGGCACCTGGCACAGCATCGTAACCTGTGAGAGAACTGAGGGCATGTATTCAGGCCCCAGGGGCGCACGCTCACGTGTTGGGTTCCGCACCTGTTTACCCAGCACCTGCAGAGCCAGGCCCATGGGACCCAGCAAGGGCCCGTCACGCAGGGGTGCACTGCCTGCCGGCCAGCTCTGCAAGTGCTGATGCAGCGACTGCATGTGGCAATGATCCCGTGGCTATGACATTGAAAGGACAGG
Source organism: Sylvilagus floridanus (assembly GCA_949820135.1). Lineage (NCBI taxonomy): Eukaryota > Metazoa > Chordata > Mammalia > Lagomorpha > Leporidae > Sylvilagus > Sylvilagus floridanus. The sequence continues at coordinate 52,912,542 of OX463228.1, forward strand.
TAGCAAAAGTAGAAAAGTAGATACATCAGGCCACATCAGAATTAAAACCTGCATCCTAGGACCTAATCAACAGGGTGAAAAGGCAGCCCACGGGGTGGGTGGAGAAAATATTTGCAATCATAAATCTGATAAGGAATTAATATCCAGAACTTAGAAAGAATTCTCGCCGCTCAGCAACAAGAAAGAACAAAGGACCTGGACAGACATTTCTCCAGAGAGAGCACACTAACGAGCTGCAGACGCATGAAAGCGTTGGACCACTGCTGCGGAGCCCGCGTCCCACATCAGAGTGCCGGTTTGTGTCCTGGCTACTCTGCTTCCAACCCGGCTTCCTGCTAACGCACCTGGAAAGCAGGTGACGGCACAGGTGCTTGGGCCCCTGCCAACCATGCCCCAGATGCACATCGAGCTCCTGGCTCCTGGCTTCAGCCTGCCCAGCCCTGGCTCTTGTGGCCACCTGAGGAGCGAGCCAGTGGATGGAAGACCTCTCTGTCTCTCTCTCTGTCTCTCTGTCTCTCTCTCTCTCTCTCTCTCTCTCTGTCTCTCTCTCTTTCTCTGTAACTCTACCTCTCAAATAAATAATCTTAAAAAACAAACAGACTTACAAAAGGGTGCTCGGTGCCCCCTGATCATCAGGGAAATTCATAGCAAAACCACAGGAGACATCACCTCATATCCCTGTAGAAAATAATAAGTGCCGGTGAGGACGTGGAGCAATCAGAGCCGTTCTGTGTTGTCGGCAGGAATGGGGACCAGCGCAGCCTCAGAACAGGAGGAGTGGCCGCAGCAGCCAGCAGTCCCGCTCTGGCTACATGCAATTGGCCCTTCTTTTCTACCAATTCCACATCTGTGGATTCAACCCACCACGGGTGGAAATATTCAGAAAAAAATGCATTGTGTTGAACACGTGCAGGCTCTCCTCTTCATCATTTTCTCCTGAACACACAACGTAAAACCATTTATGTGGCATTTGCGTCACTTTAGGTAGCAGAGGCAATCTGGAGATGATTGACAGCACGGTTTTCTGTGGGGGACTGGAGCATCCTGGGCTCTGGCGTCCGTGGAGGGCTGGCTGAGACCCAGAGGAGCGATATTGCACACCCATGGCCACGCGGAGCTAGGCCTCACAGCCGAGAGCCGGAGGCAACGCAGGGGTCTGGGAGGGATGAGCACCCAGGCTCACTGTGGTCTGTGCGCATCCGGGAGTGCTTCTCAGCCTCCCAAGGAGAGAACTCCTGACACGTGCGCCAACGGGACATTAGCCCAAAGAAACCAACCGCACACAAACGGACCTGCACGACGGGACATTAGCCCAAAGAATCCAACCGCACACAAACGGACCTGCACGACGGGACGTTAGCCCAAAGAAACCAACCGCACACAAATGGACCTGCACGAGGGTCTGGAGCAAGCCAAGTCCTAGGGACAGAGCAGAACGGCGGCTTCAGGGCTGCGGAGCGGGGCCGGGAGTCTGCGATGGGGACAGAGCTCTGCTGGGAAGGTGGAAAGAGCTGTGGCGAAGGCTGTGCCCCGGCGTGAGTGCCCGCAAGGCCTCAGAACCAGAGACTTTGAGTGGTTAGCTTGGTCAGCTTCACTTTATGTGTATTTTACCGACATTAAAGGAAATGTCAAAAGCAGGCTTGTGACTCCCACTTCTCTGCCACGGAGCGGCAGCTTTCTTAGGCATCCCTGGAGGCCAACGTGACCTGGACGAGGCTCCACCCACCAGAGCGGCTGCTCTCTCTCCCCACCCGCAGGGCAGGAAAGAGACGCAGAGCCGGGCTTCGCTGAGGCCTGTGGGCACCTTCTGCCCCTCCCGAGGACTGCCCGTGATACTCACACTGACCACCAGGGCGGCAGGCTGGCTGCTGTCACTGGCGACCTCTGCAGCCAGCGCATTCCCAGCTGTCGGGTCGTCCTGTGCACTGCTGGGTGCTCAACAGCACCTGCACCCACTGGTTGACAGTAGCGCCCCCTACTGACACTGGCGCAGCGCCAAACCAGCCTTTGCCAAATGCCCCCTAGGGACACCCTCAGCAGGGCTTCCGAAGCCCTGGCTGGTTCAGCAGGTTGAATCTGCACGCAAGCCCCAGTCTCCCCCCCAGGCCCTGCAGAGCCACTGCGAGGACATCCAGGAAAAGCCTCCCGGGGCTCCCCCCGCCTCAGGCCCCAACGAGGTCAGACCTGGAAAGAGAGGAGGCTGCAGTGTGCACACACTCACACACATACACCACACATGCACACACTCACACTGCACGCATGCACACACATACACCACACACACATACACCACACACGCACACACTCACATACACCACACATGCACGCACACACACACATACACCATACACACATATACCACACACACACTCACACACATACACCACACGCACACACATACACCACACACACACTCACACACATATACCACACACACTCACACACATACACCACACACACACACATACACCACACACGCACACACACTCACACACATAGACCACACACACTCACACGTACACCACACACACACACACGCACACACACACACTGCACACCGGCGTTGGAGGCAGGCCCTGGCAGCACCTTAACCTCCTTTGCCCCTACAAATGGGACCACGGGCCGGTGCCGTGGCTCAACAGGCTAATCCTCCGCCTTGTGGCGCCGGCACACCGGGTTCTAGTCCTGGTCGGGGCGCCGGATTCTGTCCCAGTTGCCCCTCTTCCAGGCCAGCCCTCTGCTGTGGCCCAGGAGTGCAGTGGAGGATGGCCAGGTGCTTGGGTCCTACACCCCATGGGAGACCAGGAAAAAGCACCTGGCTCCTGCCATCGGATCAGCGCGGTGTGCCGGCTGCAGCGCGCCATCCGCGGCGGCCATTGGAGGGTGAACCAACGGCAAAGGAAGACCTTTCTCTCTGTCTCTCTCTCTCACTGTCCACTCTGCCTATCAAAAAAAAAAAAAAAAAAAAAAAAAAACAAATGGGACCACATCGCCTGTGGCCGTGGGCCTCTGTGCCTTGCTCCTCTTGTCCGTGGACTTGATCTTGCCCACCTCTATACACAGCCCTTTCATTCATTCAGTTCCCGTTAAACCCCTTGGACTGTGCCATCTGTTACCAGCCCGCTGAAACCAACAACCCCAACCCCGGGACGAGGGCTAGAGGGGAAGACTTGGACGGGCCAGGCCAATCAGCAGGCTTCCCGCTGCCCCCTTCCAGCGCGCCCTCCTGTGCCCAGACGGCCTAATCCCGGCTCTCTAATGCTCTTAGGGTGTTCCCTCTCCTTGGGTTATTTCTGTCCCTTCTTATCTCCTTAGGGATTTGGGAGGAATAAAGAAACCAACAGACTGCACTCCCTTACAGGGAAGCGCATTCTTTGCGTTGTTCTTCAATTAGTAGTTTTCAGATCGTGTTTAAACTTGCAGAGATTCTGTTTTCAATCCACGAAATGGTTGACCTTTCGAACTTCCTTCCAAGTGGACGGTCCTCCAGGCCCAGGAGCACAGCACTGGCTCACGGTTTTATCTGACCTGGGATCTGCCTGGCCCAGCAGACCTGTGTGGGTGCCCTGGCCTCACAGTGGCAACTGCTGGGTGTTTCCCTGGGTCCTCAGAACTGAGCCGTCGTCCCCTTGCGGGCGGGTGAACTCACTGGGAGCTCCTGATGTGCTGGGCACTCTGTAGGTGTATAATTTTTTTTTAAGGATTTATTTATTTATTTGAAAGTCAGAGCTACAGAGAGAGAGAGAGAGAGAGAGAGAGAGGTCTTCCATCCGCTGGTTCACTCCCCAGATGGCCGCAATGGCCAGAGCTGTGCCAATCTGAAGCCAGGAGCCAGGAGCTTCTTTCAGGTCTCCCATGCGCGTGCAGGGGCCCAAGGACGTGGGCCATCTTCCACTGCTTTCCCAGGCCGTAGCAGGGGGCTGGACTGCAAGAGGAGCAGCCAGGACTAGAACCGGCACCCATGTGGGAGGCCGGTGCTTCAGGCCAGAATGTTAACCCACTGCTGAAGAGGTGACATAATTAACTCAAAAGCAAATTTGTACTGGAGGGAGCTGAGTTTGCAGATAAATAGACCCACATTCCATACATCGTGATTGTTAATGACATTTCCATGGAAACACAGCGAGGAAAGGTGGCAGGGTTGAGTGGGTGGGGAGCAGATGAACTGGACTTCCAGGCCCACCTTAGCGGAAGTCACTGTGCAGTGCGGGAAGCCCCCGGCCAGGAGAGGTGGCGAGGAGGGCGGGAGGCTCAGGAGCCCAGGGGAGCAGAAGGGGGACCTGTGGCTGTGCCACCATGCTGGGGACAGACAGCAGCCCACAGAAAGGCAGCATGAGGTCAGAGGTCAGAGAACAAGTCGGGGTTTAGGCCAAGCCACAGAAGGCCAATGCTAGAGCTGAGAATCACAGGAGGCCTGAGTTGTCACTGCCCACCAGCAGCTCAGCGGAAAATCCAATTACACAGTCTTGATGGCCAAGGAACCCGGCGCTGCAGGGAAGGCCGGAGACACCCAAGCCCAGACTGGCACCTCGGGAGCTAGAGAGCAGGCTTCCTGGGACAACAGACCAAAGCCACAGCGGGAAGCTGGGACCCTCCCAAAGAGGTGACCCAGTGCGTGTGCCACACACACACACACACACACACACCACACGAGCCTCCTTGCCTACTCTGAATGCCTTTTTAAGGGCAGGAGTTGTATCTACGTGCAGAGTTCCCCTAAATGCCCCTGAACCCAGTATACAGCATGACGCTCAGTGTCCTCTGCTGCATTGATTATGGGATGGATCCTCTCATGTGAGCAGGTGATGGGTGGTGACGAGTCAGGCCTTCCTGGTTACTATGGTTTCAAAGTCATTGGGTGGTAACAAGGCAGTTTTTCTGGTCTCGCATCCCTAAGCATTCCCTGAAAGCTCACGTGACACACAGCCTGGCCTCCATGTGTCCAGCGGCCAACACGGGCGGCTCTGCTCTCCCCAGCAGACCACGCCCCAGGCGGGAACCGCCCTGCTTCCTGCAAAATTTGCTGTCCACGCGCGTCTGTGCCCCCTCATCCACTCGAGTGTTGGACTTCACCCGGGCTCTGTCCACGCGCGTCCATGCCCCCTCGTCCACCCGAGTGTTGGACTTTCCCCAGGGCTCTGTCCACGCGCGTCCGTGCCCCCTCGTCCACTCGAGTGTTGGACTTCACCCGGGCTCTGTCCACGCGCGTCCATGCCCCCTCGTCCACTCGAGTGTTGGACTTCACCCGGGCTCTGTCCACGCGCGTCCATGCCCCCTCGTCCACTCGAGTGTTGGACTTCTCCTGGGGCTCTGCTCCTCTCTGCTCCCTCCCACAGTGCCCGGGCAGGCGCCAGGATCACAGCTACTCCAGTTGCTCTCTTCGACTCCCACCTTCACCACACCCTCAACTCCTTTTCCACGCCCGGGCCACCCGTGAGCACATCACTCTTCAGCTTGACCACCGTCGGTGATCCTGATCGCGTTCAGAAAAGAGTGCCACTCCTGGGCAAGCCAGGTCCGGCCTTGACTCAGAGCCTCTGTTCCCTCGGGTGCATTCCTGGCTGCCCGGGGCGTCTGTCAGTGAGTCCCCAGCCTGAGCACCCTGGCCCAGCCTCATCACCTGTCGCCTGTCACCTGTCAGGCCCCCCAGCTGTCCATCCACGCATGCGAATCACAGGAGGTTCGGGGCAGGGCCTGCTCACCCTGGAGCCTCCAGCAGCAGCCTTGCAAACAGAGGGCACCCGGAGGGTGTGCAGGGTGTGCCGCACTGGGCCAGGGCTGGCGGCAGAGAACTGACTTGGAAAAGCCCCTTAGCCTCCTGACAGCCGCTCCTCCTTGATTCGGGTTTCCAGGGGGTTGCTGAGTTGATGGGATCTACTCTATCATTTTCTAGATTTCATCAAACTAGCCACTCCCTCCGGGACTCTCTCCTCCGCCCGCGTTCCCATCACGGGCCGCAGAGAGCCTCGGAAAACCCTTCGCTCGCTCGCCGACCCCTCCGGCGAGGCCGGCCACGCCTGGAGCCGCATTCTCGACCGAGCGCGGGCCGTCAGCGTCCCCGCAGGTGGCGGCGGCAGCCGGACTGCGGGCACGCAGTGCGCCTCAAAGCCACACTTCGTCCCTCGAGCCTCTCGTCTCCCCAGACCTGATCACCACATGGCTTATCACCGAGTCAAGTTAAAGAATAAAGTAAAATCCCACGGGCGCAGGGCCTTGACAGCACCGCGGGGGGCGGAGCCGACGGAAAGGGGCAGGCCTTCCCTTGGGCTGTGGGCGGACCCGACCCGGTTAGACGGGGCCGCCCCTGGGCGGGCTACCGGGAAGAGGCAGTGGGCGCAGCCAACCCGGGAGAGTAGGGCCGCCCCTGGGCGGGGCTAGCGGGAATAGTGGCGGCGGGCGGAGCCAACCTGGGAGAGCAGGGCCGCCCTTGGGCGGGGCTAGCGGGAACAGGCAGTGGGCGGAGTCAACCCGGGAGAACAGGGCCGCCCCTGGGCGGGGCTAGCGGGAAGAGGCAGTGGGCGCAGCCAACCCGGGAGAGCAGGGCCGCCCTTGGGCGGGGCTAGCGGGAAGAGGCAGTGGGCGGAGTCAACCCGGGAGAGCAGGGCCGCCCCTGTGCACGGGGCCGGCCCGGTGGGCGGAGTCTTCCCGGGAGGGGCGGGACTACCCCGGCGGGCAGAGCTCAGCTGGGCCCAGGAAACCAACGCTTGCGCGGCCACGGGGCCTTCCCGGTGGCCACGGGGCCTTCCCGGTGACCCCGGTGCGCCGCGTGCGGACGCCCGTCCGCGCCCTGCCCGCTGCACTTGTTAACGTGTTTCAAGCACGCATTTCGCACGCCTGACCCACTCGCCGCGCTCTCTGTCCCCACCTCCACAGCGGCCACCGCTGTCACAGGCACACACCCCGCCCCCAGGCCCCGGCCCGGAGCCGCCGGCCGGCCGAGCGACGGGGGCGGGCGTGTGGGCGGCAGCTCGGCGCGGGCGGGGAGGCGCGGGAGAGCGTTAGGGCACGTGACGGCGCGCTGGCCAATGGCAGGCGCCGTTGGGCCGAGGGGCGGGGCCGCGCGGGGCGGGGCGAGCGGCGGGAGGCGCGGCGGGGCGGGCCGGGGGAGGGGCGGAGAGACGCCGCCGCCGCCGCCGCCGCCGCTGCCGCCGCCGCCGCCGCGGCTGCCGCAGCCTCTGGGAGCCTGGGAAAGGGGAAGCGAGGGCGAGCGAGCGACTCGGTCCCCGGGCGGCGGGGGCGGCGGCGGCGGCGGTGGCCGGGCGGGCGCGACGGCCGGGGCGGCGGCGCCGCTGCTGCTGCTGCTGCTGCTGCGGGGAGCAGGCGGCGGCGGGGGCGGCGGCGGCAGCCCGCACCAGCCATGCCGAATAAAAACAAGAAGGAGAAAGTGAGTCCCAGGGCCCGGCCGCCCTGAGGGGCCGAGTGGGGCGAGCGGGCGGGCGGCGGCGGGACCTGGGGTCGTGCCTGGCCCCCGCCCTCCCCGCCTCCCGCCGCGGCCTCCCCTGGGGCCGGTGGGGGCGTGCGGGGCAGGTGCGGCGGCAGCGCGGGGCCGGCCTGGCCGCCGAGGGCCGCGGCTCGCCGCTGCGTGCGCCCGGAGGCCGGCGGGGGCCGCGGGAGGCGTGCGGCGGGGCGCCGAGTGGACGCGGGCGGACCTGTTTGTGCGCGAAGTTGGCGCCGCAGGTCCGGAGCCGGGGGCCGTGGGAGGGGGCGCGGCGTGATTGGAACGATCGGCACCGTGGGTCGAGGGTGTCCGTGGATCTTTACGGCCTGACGTTGACGTGTTTGTTTCCCAGGAAGTACCGAAAGCCGGGAAGAGCGGAAAAAGCTCCAAAGAGGGACAGGACACGCTGGACGCGGAGGTAACCGGCCCAGGTCCCGCTGTGGCCGTGAACTTGTAGCGAGGGTGGGACCGCCCAGGGCGCAGGTGCCCGGGGCTTGTGTGCGGTGGGCTGGGCTCCTGCGGTGTGTCCACGCGCGGTCCCCTGCCCGGGGCCTGGCAGCCCTCCTGCCACAGGGGTCTGTGATGGCTCAGGCCGGGGCGTCCCCTCTCCTGAGGGGTCTGTGATGGCTCAGGCCGGGGCGTCCCCTCTCCTGAGGGGTCTGTGATGGCTCAGGCCGGGGCGTCCCCACTCCTGAGGGGTCTGTGATGGCTCAGGCCGGGGCGTCCCCGCTCCTGTGGGGTCTGTGGAGGCTCAGGCCGGGGCGTCCCCTCTCCTGAGGGGTCTGTGGAGGCTCAGGCCGGGGCGTCCCCTCTCCTGAGGGGTCTGTGATGGCTCAGGCCGGGGCCTCCCCTCTCCTGAGGGGTCTGTGGAGGCTCAGGCCGGGCGTCCCCTCTCCTGAGGGGTCTGTGATGGCTCAGGCCGGGCCTCCCCTCTCCTGAGGGGTCTGTGGAGGCTCAGGCCGGGCGTCCCCTCTCCTGAGGGGTCTGTGATGGCTCAGGCCGGGGCGTCCCCTCTCCTGAGGGGTCTGTGGAGGCTCAGGCCGGGGCCTCCCCTCTCCTGAGGGGTCTGTGGAGGCTCAGGCCGGCCCCCTCTCCTGAGGGGTCTGTGATGGCTCAGGCCGGGGCGTCCCCTCTCCTGTGGGGTCTGTGGAGGCTCAGGCCGGGGCGTCCCCTCTCCTGAGGGGTCTGTGGAGGCTCAGGCCGGGGCCTCCCCTCTCCTGAGGGGTCTGTGATGGCTCAGGCCGGGCCTCCCCTCTCCTGTGGGGTCTGTGGAGGCTCAGGCCGGCCCCCTCTCCTGTGGGGTCTGTGATGGCTCAGGCCGGCCCCCTCTCCTGTGGGGTCTGTGGAGGCTCAGGCCGGGGCGTCCCCTCTCCTGTGGGGTCTGTGGAGGCTCAGGCCGGGGCGTCCCCTCTCCTGAGGGGTCTGTGGAGGCTCAGGCCGGGGCCTCCCCTCTCCTGAGGGGTCTGTGGAGGCTCAGGCCGGGGCGTCCCCTCTCCTGTGGGGTCTGTGGAGGCTCAGGCCGGGGCGTCCCCTCTCCTGAGGGATCTGTGGAGGCTCAGGCCGGGGCGTCCCCTCTCCTGAGGGGTCTGTGATGGCTCAGGCCTGGGCGTCCCCTCTCCTGAGGGGTCTGTGATGGCTCAGGCCGGGCGTCCCCACTCCTGAGGGGTCTGTGGAGGCTCAGGCCGGGGCCTCCCCTCTCCTGTGGGGTCTGTGGAGGCTCAGGCCGGGGCGTCCCCTCTCCTGAGGGGTCTGTGATGGCTCAGGCCAGGGCCTCCCCGCTCCTACAAGCCCACAGGTGGCTCCCTCAGTCTCCGCTGCTGCTTTTTTCCCCGGCACAGCCTCCGCCGCTGGTATCCTGGCCTCGCTCCTTTCTCACGTGTCTGGTTCTTCAGCCGGCTCTGGGTCGTGCAGATATTCCTGATTTAAATATTCCGGATTTACCGAGCCTTGGCGTCTGTGCTCAGCGGCATCGTCGTTCCCGTCTCTTTCACTCCCTGTCCAGTTCTGATGCTTTTGCTTCCTGAGCTGGGCTGAGGAACCGGCGGGATGCGCGGCCGAGTGGGGCTGGGATTGTTCCTGGAGAGGATTTGCACCGTCACTGGCTGCCCTGGCGCTGGGTGTTGTGGAGCCGGAGCACCTTGGGCCAAGGGGCCAAGAGCTATGTGGGTCCAGGCGGAGCTGATGGCTCCTTTTGGGTCCATGGGCAGCGGAGAAGTGGCTTAATTCAGCATCAGTTGTCTCCACAGCTGGATCAGTGAGGCCCTGGTCTGAGCACGGATGACACTAATTTGCAAATGTCCCAGAAGCCAAGCTCGAGTGAGCGAAATTCTGTCTGGAAAACGCAGTTAAACCGGTGACTCTCTGCAGTAGACTTTTTTTCCCTTTTGCTAAGGCCCAGGTTATCTCTGCCCAGTCCCTGGTGGTCCCACACTCCCGCCTGTTCGGCAGGTGGTTTGTTCCGGCAGATCTGCTGCCCTCTCAGCAGAAAAGCGGACACCGAAAGGCCCCTCAGCCCCGGGAGGTGGCGTTCTCTGTGCCAGCGTTCCGGCCCTTTCTTCATAGCGTGCACTCACGTGCTGCGCTGGCGGCCTGGACTCCACTTGCTGCTGTGCCACGCTGTTGACGCAATTACTGGAGATGAAATGTGGCCATCCTGCAGGAGCGTGTGCTGTGCACTGTCTGTTTTGATTTGATTTGGGTTTGTTGATCTTTCATTAAAACTGCTGAGACTTCCTCCTGCTCCCCAGGCCTCTCTTGCTAACCCATTCGGGTCACAGAGGAACATCGGTAAACGTGTGTTCCGTTTATTCCTGTGCCAGTGGAAAGGACTGGCTGTCAGGATGGGCCGTGTCAAGTTGGAACACGAAAACCCCTGAATAGTTCGGAGGTACCAAAACACGACTATCAAATTCGAGTTTTCGAGGTGGTTGGGTTTTTAGACGGTCGCTTACATGAGGCCCATGGGGTGCAGAGTCTTGCGTGTGCTGGCCCAGCTGTCCTTTTGTATTTCCTTTTGTATTTGCTGTCTACGAGCTGGAGCCACAGAGCTTGAGGTTAGCACTGAGAGGCAGTGAAGTGTTGGGCCGTTCAGCGCTTCTGCCAGAGGCGACGCGGCCTCGTAACAGGTCACTGTGCAGGAAGACACACTGGGCCTCTGAACTTGGAGTCGCCCGGCTTTTCACTGTTGCTTTCCTCTGCTCAGTCTCCAGCTCGCTTCTCCACTTCTCCTTCCACCTCTTGCCACGGGACTGGCACACACTGTCCCACCTCTCAGTGTCGCCCTCAACTTGAACGTCTTAACCCGAACAGTGTGCACAGGTTTCATACGCCCTTGCTGCTCTTAAGCCTTTTTGGCGATCATGACACCTTCCTGCTCACGTGACCCTGGGCGCTCGCCTCTGTTGGGACGACTTCCCAGCCCTGACGGGTGTACAGCAGGCTCCTGCCCGGGGCAGAGTGGCTGGAAGGTTTGGGAGGAAGAGGCATCCCTAAGAGGAGACAGTACAGCGTATGGCCCGTGGTTGGCGTAGCCCTCGACAGCGAGTGCAGGAAAGGGCCTGTCGTGAAATTGAGCTGGCAGACACCGAGGCCCGGCAGGCGGCGCCAGGGGCTCGCGCTGCAGGACACTGGCACGGGTTTCTAGGAGGGAAGGCGACGTGGAGGATAGAGAACAGTGGAAGCAATTTCAGCCTAGGGGTTGGAAGTCAAAATGCTGATTCCTGCTCTGCTGTAAACGGTGTGGCTGGCCTCGCCCGGCCCGGGTCTCGCATCCCTGAGGGGCGTGGCGTGGTGGGCTCGCGAGTTGGCCGTCTCTAGCTGTGTCCAGCGGAGCAGGCACCGTGCAGGCCTTGTCTTGCTCTCTGAGCAGCTCCTCCTTGAATGGCGTGTTCGTACGTGTTTCTTTTTCTCTTTCGAATTCTTAAATTGGACTTCTTGCTTATCCACACGTGTCCCAGCAATGAAAGTCTCTGCCCAGCCCTTACTGCTGATTTATCCCCAAGCAGATCTTTCAGGAATGAGGCCAGGCACGGGCCCGTGGGCCACGTGAAAGCGTGTGGCAGAGGGAGCGGACTTGTGCGCAGCTGGCCTTGTGAGGGTCCACAGATCCGGGACCACGACGAGGCGTCAGTGCGCTGACACCCCTGCCGTCTGGAGGCTCAGACCACAGGAGGGCGTTGCTGGGTTTTTCCCAATTTGTGCACTGGGTCCTAAGTTACATTTTAAAAAGCATGAATGCCTTTTTAAGTGATTGTTTTGAGCAAATTAGTGTTCTCTGGCCATGTGTTTTGCATGCGCGACTCCATAGCGGCTGCTGTGTGGCAGCGACGGCTGCAGACAGGGCTGGCCAGTCCCCGTGCGGACCTGCTGGCCGCGGCGCGGCGACACCTTTCGTCACAGCCTCTTTCTTCCTGTGGTCCGTTCCGGTCTGGCCTGACGTCACAGGGTGCTGGGTGGTGGTGTAATTTCTTACAGATGCAGGCTGGAATTCTGGAAGTGTGTCTAACACACCCAGGATGTGTGAACAGAAACAGCATTCTAATGAAAGCTGTCTGGGTAGGTTTGTGCTTCACTTCCGGTGCTCTCTGGCTGTTTGAGCATGAGGAAGCTGGAGGAGGGCCGGGAGGTGGTTTCCACGGGGTGTGGTGCAGCCCCCACTCCTCCGCGAGAGGGCGGAGCCGCTGTCCGTGGCTCCGTTCTGAGCTCTGGGCTTTCTCCTCGTCCCAGCCGTGTCCAAACAGCCCTGAGCTGAGCTCCAGTAAACCCGAGAGAAGCAGTGCTTCAGAAATCTCTTGAAATTCGAAATTCGTACGTAATTATTATCTAGGAAATAGGGGTCCATGCTTGTCACTGCCTGGTCTTGGTTCAGTCTTGCCAGCCTCCCCGTGGGCCTTGCCTGGAGCACGGTGTGCGGGGAGAGGTGGGCGGGGCACTGGTGTGAGGAGTGAGGAGGGGTGGGTGGGGCGTGGGAGTGAGGAGTGAGGAGGGGTGGGTGGGGCGTGGGAGTGAGGAGTGAGGAGGGGTGGGTGGGGCGGGTGTGAGGAGAGGTGGGTGGGGTGGGTGTGAGGAGGGGTGGGTGGGGTGGGTGTGAGGAGGGGTGGGCGGGGCACGGGTGTGAGGAGAGGTGGGCGGGGCAGGTGTGAGGAGGGGTGGGTGTGAGGAGGGGTGGGTGTGAGGAGAGGTGGGCGGGGCAGGTGTGAGGAGGGGTGGGCGGGGCACGGGTGTGAGGAGGGGTGGGTGTGAGGAGGGGTGGGTGTGAGGAGAGGTGGGCGGGGCGGGGGTGTGAGGAGGGGTGGGTATGAGGAGGGGTGGGTGTGGGGAGAGGTGGGCGGGGCGCGGGTGTGCAGGAGAGGTGGCTGGAGCACGGGTGTGGGGAGAGGTGGCTGGGGAGCAGGTGTGAGAGGTGCCTGGAGCACAGGTGTGCGGGAGAGGTGGGTGTGGGGAGAGGTGGGCGGGGCGCGGGTGTGCAGGAGAGGTGGGTGTGGGGAGAGGTGGGCGGGGTGCGGGTGTGCAGGAGAGGTGGGTGTGGGGAGAGGTGGCTGGGGAGCAGGTGTGAGAGGTGCGGGAGAGGTGGCGGCGTGCAGACAGGAGGGTCGCCGTGGGTCCCAGCCTTGACTGGTCAGGGGGTGCTGCCCTGGGGCTGCACAGAAGCAGTGGGTTCCTCTCAGCCGCCCCGTCCTCGCTCCCACTCCTGTCCTGTGCTGTAGGCTGACCCAGCAGTCCCCACCCAGCGTGTGCACGTGAGGCCTGATCCTTTTTGTGGGGTCCAGCACTTAGTGGGGTTTTCATCAGCATCCTTGGCCTTACCCACTAGACACCAGTAGCAACTAAGGATTCCAGACATTGGGGAATGTCTCCTGGTGGACAGAGTCGCCCCCTGCTGGGCCACCTTGCTTAAAAGACGGACCCCCCCCCCCCCAGCACATCTGCTTACAAAGCCTGCCTGACCCGCAGCCACCTGGATGCGGTGTTTCCTCTGGGACAGCAGCGCCCAAACCAAAGGGGACCATGCCTTTGCACTCCTCGCGGTGTGGAGAGCTCCAGAGAGCTGCTGGGCAGGCTGTGTCTGTGTTCTGATAGAAATCAGACCTGGGGGCCGGCGCCGTGGCTCAACAGGCTAATCCTCCGCCTTGCGGCGCCGGCACACCGGGTTCTAGTCCCGGTCGGGGCACCGGATTCTGTCCCGGTTGCCCCTCTTCCAGGCCAGCCCTCTGCTGTGGCCCGGGAGTGCAGTGGAGGATGGCCCAAGTGCTTGGGCCCTGCACCCCATGGGAGACCAGGAAAAAGCACCTAGCACCTGGCTCCTGCCATCGGATGAGCGCGGTGCGCCGGCTGCAGCGCGCCAGCCGCGGCAGCCATTGGAGGGTGAACCAATGGCAAAGGAAGACCTTTCTCTCTGTCTCTCTCTCTCTCACTGTCCACTCTGCCTGTCAAAAAAAAAAAAAAAGAAATCAGACCTGGGATTGTTACAGTATTCATTAATTTATCTAATGATGACAATTCCCGTTACACATTAATGCAAATAATATGTATATAAAAATTAAAACACCCACTGGGAGGAGAGGCAGTGCTGCGTGTTCCACCGTGCTGTAACGTCTGGCGTGATAGGCAGAGGGCTGGCCTGCCTCCTGTTCTGTCACAGAGGGAGCCTGCGAGAGCCCCACGTAGGGCCGGGCAGGACGTAGTGTGAGCGTAGACACACATTTGCCCTGTGGACTCCCGGGAGGTCCTAGGGAACCCCAGCTCTGGGCCCCAGCCCACACTTGAAGAACCGCTGTTTGAGAGTAGTCTTCTCCCCCTTTCGTCTTTTAGCTCCGACTCGGTTGTCTATTCTGAAATTTCAGGGAAGCCATCTTGCTTCTGTATTTTAAGTTAAAGCACTCGCGGTGCCCGTTGACGCTGCCTCGGGCCGCCTGCCTTCACCTGTGAATTGGCTCCCCGAGCTGATGAAGCTGTAGGGGACGGCAGCTGAGCCGACTCCCAGCACGGCCCACATGCATAGGACCTCGGCCCAGGAAGTACTGGTCTAAAGCGCTCAGGGAAGAGGAGCGCCTCAAGTCAATGAGGTTGCAGATTTTTCTGATACTGTAAATTAGCACAAAAAAAATTTCCTTTCATTAACAGGCTTATTTCCTTATCGCCTTTTTTGGTCTCCTAAGGGAATTTTAAAGCAGAATTTTCACTCAGTGTAATTTAAGTAGCATTATTCTAAAGCAGAAGATTATGGTACTCAGGTCTTTCTGTAGTGTCTTAATGAAAGTTTTATAAAATAGAAGATTTTGGTTTTGGCTTTTATGTACTTAGTAGAAAAATATAGTCTTGGCCGGCGCCGTGGCTCAACAGGCTAATCCTCCGCCTTGCGGCGCCGGCACACCGGGTTCTAGTCCCGGTCGGGGCACCGGATTCTGTCCCGGTTGCCCCTCTTCCAGGCCAGCCCTCTGCTGTGGCCCAGGAGTGCAGTGGAGGATGGCCCAGGTGCTTGGGCCCTGCACCCCATGGGGAGACCAGGAAAAGCACCTGGCTCCTGGCTCCTGCCATCGGACGAGCGCGGTGCACCCGCAGCGCGCCGACCGCGGCGGCCATTGGAGGGTGAACCAATGGCAAAGGAAGACCTTTCTCTCTGTCTCTCTCTCTCACTGTCCACTCTGCCTGTAAAAAAAAAAAAAAAGAAAAGAAAAAAGAAAAATATAGTCTTATAAGATCTTAGTAAAAATTATAGTTTCATATAATCTTATTTTAACGTATTGCCCTTCAAAGTAGTTTTCCTTTTAATTATAAGGGTTCCATATGACTTTGTTTTAGAAAGATTTATTTATTTATTTGAAAGGCAGAGTTACAGAGAGGCAGAGGCAGAGAGAGAGAGGTCTTGCATCTGCTGGTTCACGCCCCAGATGACTGCAACGGCTGGAGCTACACTGATCCAGAGCCAGGAGCTTGTGCCGGGTCTCCCACACAGGTGGAAGAGCCCAAGGACTTGGGCCATCTTCTACTGATTTCCTAGGCTTGGCAGAGAGCTGGATAGGAAGTGGAGCAGCCAGGACTCAAACCGGTGCCCATATGGGATGCTGGTGCTGCAGGCCACAGCTTTACCTGCTGTGCCACAGTGCTGGACCCATATGATTTTAGTGTTTTGTATTTTTTTAATCTTTATTTTTTAAAAGATTTATTTATTTATTTGAAAGAGTTACACAGAGAGGAGAGGCAGAGAGAGAGAGGTCGGTCTTCCATCCACTAGTTCACTCCCGAATTAGCCACAGTGGTAGGAGCTGCGCAGATCCAAAGCCAGGAGCCAGGAGCTTCCTCTGGGTCTCCCATGTGGGTGCAGGGGCCCAAGGACTTGGCCCATCTTCTACCGCTTTGCCAGGCCATAGCAGAGAGCTGGATTGGAAGTGGAGCAGCCGGGACTTGCCCATTATGGGATGCTGGCACTGCAGGCGGCGGCCTTACCCGCTACGCCGTAGCGCCGGCCCCAAGTGCTTTGTATGTCTTAAAATTTAAAGTTTTTTTTTTTTTTTTGGTAACATGTCCCAGCAGAACAGAGTCACATATATGTCAGTGTTTTATTTAGACAGCTACAGCTTTGTTTTGAGCAAGTGCTCTGCTGAGGGTTGTGATGGATAAAAGAGTAAGTAGGGGTGGGCATCTGGCCTAGCAGTCAAGGCTGACTGGTGTCCACTCTCAGTGAACCTGCATTCAACGTCTGGCTCCTGCCTCCAGCTTCCTGCCAGCGCACATTCTGAGAGGCAGCCATGATGGCGCAGGGTTCTGGGTGCCTAGCACCTGTGGACTCCTGGGAGGTCCATTGCAGGCACTTGGTGAGTGAACCAGTGGACGGCTCTGTGGGTCTCTCAGTCTCTTTCCACTCCTCCCCCTCACCTCTCAAATGGTAGTGGTAGTAATGGTAATAATGACAATAGCCCTAACGTGTTACAGGCTGTGTGCATTACCTGCGACATGCTGGCCCCGTTCCTCCTTACTTTCTGCCACTGAGTGGATGGGACAGATGTCGCCCATCTCATGGGAAGAGCAGGTGGGCACTGGGTAAGAATCAGGGGCTTCCAAGGGCCTAAGCCAAGGGCCGGGAACCTGTTTTTGGGTGTTTAGGTCATCATCTGCAGAGCCCTGCAGGCCCTGCAGAGCCCTCAGCCTCAAAGTGAGCAGACTGCAGATTTATCAGGTTTCGAGTCCCACCTGCAGTACTTGGCAGAGCCACACGTTCCCCACCCCTGACCTGAGCAGACCCGGGCTCACCGTTAAGTTCCCGCGTTCCCGAAGGCGCCTTGCTCCGAGGCTGCGTGCTGCAGTGGAAGCCAGCAGCGAGGGTCACTCAGCATTCTCCGCCCCCTTGAGTGAAAACTCATTCCATGGCACATAATTCTAGAAAGTTCCCGAGTGAATGATAGGAAATCACTGCAGGTTTCCCAGCTGGGGAAGGCTGTGTTGGAGCAGCCGCCAGGTGAGCGAGGCAGCCCTACGGTCCCGCCGCGGCTGCAGCCGGAGACGGCTGTGGGGAGCTGGGTGAGGCCCCGGCTACGGGGGAAATCGCTGGAAGATTTCAGCTACCAGAGGCCTCCCCACTGCTGCCTTAACCGCTGAGCAGCTGCCGCGGGTCATGGTGACCCCCTGGCGTTTTCCTGGCAGTGCTGGCACCCTGCCGGGTTTGCGAACCGCCACAGCGCTGCTGCCCAGGTGCGGGAGGACTGCCATCCTCCTCCACCTGGGGGAGGCAGAGAGCAGGCCCGGCCTCCAGCTCCGAGTGGAATGCTCCGACTTGGATTTTCCTGCATCTTGTGTACCTTTTTTTTTTTTTAATAAGGTTTATCAGTGCCCTAAAAGCTCGGTTTTGGACTCTGCAGCCCGCAAGTGTTAGCCCTGACCCAGTGCTGCTGTGCCCAGGAGCCCAGCGTACCTGGCAGCCCTGAGGGTGGTAGACCGGCCCTAGCCACCGTGTTAGCCAGGTGTGGCTATTTCATTCCAATCCAAATGAATGGGAATTAACATCTAACTAAGCAAAAACATCCAGTGTCTTGGTCCCACTGGCCGCCTCGCGGCCAGGCCTGGTGGCCAGTCAGATGGCATCAGACACAGGGCAGCCCCAGCCTCACGAACCGTCTTCCCGTTGTAGACCCTCGGGGTGTCTTCCAAATTCCAGTGTGTGTGCATTTAACTGAATTCTTGGTTGTCACTGTAAAAGGTCAGACTTCCAAGTTAAATGTAAAGGAAAGAAGACACAAATGGACAAAAGAGGGGGAAGTAGATAAAATTAGGAGAAAGAAGACAGGAGAGGGGAGATGGCAGCGACACAGGAAGCAGGCCGTGTCCCCCACTCGGTCTGCTTCAGGTCCACACCCCGGGAAAGCGCTGTTTCCCAGCCGGGCGGGGCCTGGAGAGGACTCGAAGTCACCCCTGTGTCCTTCCGGTCCATCTTTCTTTCTAGATTCTTTCACTTATTTTCGAGTCGAAACACATACGCTTAAAAATAAATTAAAGAAATTGCGTTTCCCCCATCAGCTCACTGCATGCTCAGGCCTGCTCCAGGGGGTCAGAGTGGCCTCACCAAGGAGAGGGGTCGTGGTGACCTGAGTGCCACCGGAGAGCCTCCTTCACACTTCTGACGGGGGAGGGGCGCTGTGGGGCGCAAGGGTGGGCTGGGCCAGGCGCCCTTTCTGCTCGCCGCTGGGGTCTCTCTCCCGGGGTCCTTCTGCTTCCTTGATATTGGCTGTGCCGCAGGGGATCCATCAGGTCCATTGAGATCCCCCCCGTGTCCTGGGCACGGTCACGGGTGCTGGGTACCTAGCGCTGAATAGAACGGAGTACCTGCATGGAGTGCCTTCAGCGAGGGTGTGAGAGCTGGGTCCTGGGGGCAGCCCCACTGCAGCAAGAGGGCTGGTGACACGGGGACAGCAGAGCAGAGGCCCCAGTGATCGCCAGTACTGCCAGGCACCCCTGGTGGGGCTGGCCGCCTCTGGCAGCCGCTCTGCTGGACTCTGGGCGGCTCCTGGGGAGGTCTCAGCCAGGGCGTGAGGTTAGAGGTGAGCCCTGAACGTCAGCGAGGAGCCGTTCCTGCCAGGGACAGCAGCCGCTGCAGAGGGCCGAGGCAGGAGGAGCCGGATGTGGCCGCCAGTGCAGTCGGCTGTGAGAAGGGGGTGGGAGAGTGGGGAGGTGAAGTGAGAGAGGTGAGCGCAGGCAGGTGGCGTAGGGTCCTGTAAGCAACCATCAGTGGGGCTTTGGGATTTGCATTCTGAGTGGGATGGGAGCTCTGGGGGCAGGGGCTGAGCAGGGAAGGAGCTGATCTGAGGGCAGAGGTCTGGTGGGCCTTGCCGGGGAGACCAGCCTGAGGACCGCGCCTTTTCTCAGATTGCCGTCTCGGCTCACACGGGCAAGGCTGCGGCGCCAGCACGGCCGGCAGTGAGCTCGGGACTGACCTTGGTTTAGAAGCCTCCGCTGGGGGGGGCGTCTGCGCTTGGGGGGCTTGCACCCCACATCAGAGTGCTGGTTCAAGTCCTGGCTGTTCCACTTCCATCGCAGCTTCCTGCCACATGCGCCCTCGGAGGCAGCAGGTGACGGCTCAGGTACGTGGGTCCCTGCCACCCACATGGGAGATCAGACTGAGTTCAGGGCTCCTGGCGTCAGCTGGGCCCAGTGCCAGCTGTTCTGGACATTTTGAAGAGGGAGCCAGCAGAGGAAAGAGCTCTGCCTGTCTGTAACTCTTTGACTTTCAAATAAAATGAAAATAAATAAATTTTTAATTAAGAAAAAAAAAACACCTTAGCCAGGAACTGGCTCCATGCCTTTTGGTGCCTAAAGGCGGATTGCAGAGAGCTTTGCCTTGCGGGGCGGCTGCTGCTGTACCGGCGGCCTTGGCTTTTCCCAGACAGTCGGGTTTCTCGGGAGAACACCTTTGTTGGCTCTGATGGACACCCAGTTCGCCAGTGTTCTGCAGGGGGGCGTGGCGGCCTTGGGCAGGTCAGTACTCAGACAGAAATTACCATCCTCCCTTCAGCCCCATGGCTCTCTCCTGCCCTCTCCTGTACCCAGTGTCTGGGCCTTAGTTTCCGGGGGACTCTGTGGGAGGTCACCTGACAGTGCTCTTTTTTTTTTTTAATTTATTTTTGACAGGCAGAGTAGACATGAGACAGAGAGAGACAGAAAGGTCTTCCTTTGCCGTTGGTTCACCCTCCAATGGCCGCCGCGGCCGGCGCGCTGTGGCTGGCGCACCACGCTGATCCGAAGGCAGGAGCCAGGTGCTTCTCCTGGTCTCCCATGGGGTGCAGGGCCCAAGAACTTGGGCCATCCTCCACTGCACTCACGGGCCACAGCAGAGAGCTGGCCTGGAAGAGGGGCAATCAGGACAGAATCCGGTGCCCCGACCAGGACTAGAACCCGGTGTGCCGGCGCCGCAAGGCGGAGGATTAGCCTGTTGAGCCGTGGCGCCGGCCCCACAGTGCTCTTGTCGTGGGGTGCCCCCGTGATTCCGCGTGCTGACCTGAACCTCCTGCTGCTGGAGGCGATAGCTCCCTTCGCTGTCACTGGTGATGGGGGCTCCGGAGGTTTGCTGATAAATGTGGCTTCCTGGCAGCCTTGACGGGGCAGTCTGTCCTGCTCTGCCTTCTGTCTGCCTCTCAGCAGGGATCGTTGGCCTGGCCCAGGGGTCAGCTGAGCTTTCTGCCAGGGTCAGATGGAAGATACTCCAGGCCGAGGAGCATTCGGTTTCTGTCACAGCCACTCAGCTCTGCTGCTGGAGCCAGAGAGCCGCAGTAGACAATAGGTGAGCAAACAGGCCTGGCCATGTTCCAGTCAAACCTGACCAGCAGAGCAGGCGCAGGCCCAGATGTAGCCAGAGGCTGTAGCTTCCCAGCTCTGCCTGGTGGAGCCCACATCAGGGTCAGTGCCCAGAGAAACGCTGTGGCAGGAGACTGACAGGTGCCACCCTAGGGGTGTCTGCCCTTGACCCCTAATGAAACCAGCACTGCTTGTGCTTTCGCAGGACTTGACGCACTCTCGAAGCTGTGGAGAGCGCAGCGCTTGCCTGCCCGACTCGTGCCAGGTTGTGCGTTTGTGGGATTGTGGCGTCCGGGTGAAGGGAAGGAGATGCGTGTTTAGTGTGCTAATCCCTTACGTGGTGAGACGTCCAGAGTGACTGACTGAACAAAACAGTTCTTTTTTTTTTTTTTTAAGTTTTATGTATTTATTTGAGAGTCAGAGTTACAGAGAGAGGTTTTCCACCTCCTGGTTCCCTCCTCAAATGGCCATAACGGCCAGAGCTGGGCTGATCCAAAGCCAGGAGCCAGGAGCTTCTTCTGGGTCTCCCACACAGGTGCAGGGGCCCAAGCACTTGGGCCATCTTCAGCTGCTTTCCCAGGCCACAGCAGAGAGCTGGATTGGGAAGAGGAGCAGCCAGCACGTGAATCGGCACCCATATGGGATGCTGGTGCCACAAGTGGATACTTAGCCCACTACGCCACATCATCGACCCAACTGAATGAAATATTTCAAAGTAGAGACACTTGTAGGCAGCATGGACCAACATGCATCCCATGTTTGCAGGGCTGCTGGGGCCTGGCGGCACGGGAGGCTGTGGAGGGGCAGTGCCCACCAGGCACTTGGCCATCCAGGTGTGACATAGCTCACGTCAGGAGCTGCACGGTGGCGCATTTTCCCATGGGTCCTCTAGCCTCTAGCATCCTGTTCCTTCTCTGTTGGAGGTGCAGCCATTGTGTGTTGGAGGCTGGAGGAGGCCGGGGGAAAGGCCTTTGTGCCCTGCGGTGCCCCGTACCTCTGCACCTCCACGCACTTGTCAGGCTGGGAACAGGGGCTCCGCTGCCTGGCTGGGACCCTGACCCTCGGCCTGGGGTTGGGAGCCTGCCTGGGCGGCCCCCCCGGCTCACCACGTGGACCGGCGCCTTCCCTGAGGCCCCCCTTGCCAGTGCCTGCCGAGTCCTGGGCCCCGCGTAGCCCCTTCCCTGCGGCCAGTGTCTGCAGTAAAGAGCCCGGGGAGGGCAGGGGAGGACCGGCCAGCAGCTGCCTCCCGTAGCGCCTCAGCTCATCGCTGGGCTGCCCATGTTACCAGAAACCCAGTGCCCACGCGGCGCTTGCAGGGCCAGCAGCTCTCGGCAGCGCCTGTGAAGAGAAGGGGCGGCTGTCCTGGTGTGCGTGTGACAAGCTGCACAGGCTCCTGTGATTAGCCACGCGTGAGGAAGCTGAAGTACCTCTGGGGTCTCTTGCCTCAGTGAGTGAAACAAAGCTCCCCAGAGCCTCCATGCCGGAGAGCGACAGCGAAGGACGAGCGTCACCTTCTTTAGGTTTCACCCACGCTAGGCGGCTACACGGCATCCTGCTTCTCCGTAAGGATTTCCTGTCGTTCTAAGGAGGACGCGGAGCTGTTGTTTCTTGACTAAACCCCGGACCTCAGGAAGCACTCCTGCCGTCTCACTGAGGGCTCAGCGGTGCCTTCTCTGTGCCCGAGACCAGTAGACCCTCCCGAGTCCCACCCAACTTTGGCACTCGAGGTGCCTGTGCTGTTTCTAACAGTGAGCCTGGAAGAGTCGAGAGGGGTGGGGCCGCGCAGCCAGCAGCACCGTCTGCTTTCAGAACACTGCCCTCACCCCGAGAGGAAGGCCTGGCCTGTGAGGCAGTCTCTCCGTCTCCGCACCGCAGCCCCTGGCGGCACCACCCTGCTCTCTCTCTGGATCTGCCCGTCCGGATAGCTCCTATACATGGAATTGTGACGCTGGCCTTTTCTGCTTGGCTTCCCCCATGGCAGAAAATGTTTCAAGGCCCATCGATGCTGTAGCAGGTGTCAGAACGTCAGACCTTCCCGTGGCTCAGTGATGCCCCGTCGTCTGGATAGACCACGGTGTGTCCTGAGCTAGCGGACCTGTGGGTTGCTTCTGCCTTCTGGTTGCCGTGGACTTCCACGCACGCGTTTTTGTCTGGACGCCTGCCCAGTCCTTCGGGTCACCCTCGGAATGCGATTGCTGGCCCACACGGCAGTTTGACGTTTAACTTCCCGAAGAACCTCCAGACTTTTCCACAGTAGCTGCCTCGTTTTACGTCCCCACCAGCCTTCCACCAGGGTTGCCATTGCTCCACACCCTGACTCGCACTTATTTTCCATTTAATTAAAGATTTTATTTTATTTTTTTTTTAATTTTTGACAGGCAGAGTGGACAGTGAGAGAGAGAGACAGAGAGAAAGGTCTTCCGTTGCCGTTGGTTCACCCTCCAATGACTGCCGCGGCTGGCGTGCTACGGCCGGCGCACCGCGCTGATCCGATGGCAGGAGCCAGGTGCCAGGTGCTTTTCCTGGTCTCCCATGGGATGCAGGGCCCAAGCACTTGGGCCATCCTCCACTGCACTCCTGGGCCACAGCAGAGGGCTGGCCTGGAAGAGGGGCAACCGGGACAGAATCCGGCGCCCCAACTGGGACTAGAACCTGGTTGCTGGCGCCACAAGGCGGAGGATTAGCCTGTTGAGCCACGGCGCCGGCCTAAAGATTTTATTTACTTATTTTGAGAGGGTTACAGACAGAGAGAAAGGTACTCCATCCACTGGTTCACTCCCCAAATCGCCGGAGCTGGGCTGATCCAAAGCCAGGAGCCAGGAGCTTCTTCCAGGTCTCCCATGGAGGTGCAGGGACCCAAGCACTTGGGTCATCTGCTGCTTTCCCAGGCCACAGCAGGGAGGTAGATCAGAAGAGAAGCTGTTTTTCCCTTTTTGTGGGTCATTTTTTTCTCACTTTCTTGATAGTGTCTTTTGATGCATGAAAATTTTTAAATTTGAGAAGTCCAATTTATCTGTTTTTTCTCAGTCGTGCTTTTGGAGTCATGGCTAGGAACCCAAGGTCAGAAAAGAGTTTTATGGTTTTAGCTCTCATGTCCAGGTGTCCGCTGCACTTTGTGCATTGTGGCCCGGGTGTCCCAGTGCTGCTGGTTGACACGGGGCTCCTCACCCCCTTGAATGCTTGTTCCACTGATCAGGCTGCCTGTCCTGACTGCAGCACCACACTCCTCTGGTCAAAGTGCACTTTGTTCAAAGCTCTGAAGAGACACACAGAGCTTGGGTTTGTCACGGGCCAAGTGGCCCGCAGCGTGGAGATCAGGGACCGTGGCCTGCTCTCTAGCACAGAGCGGGAGGTGAGGCAGCCCCTGCCCCGCGGAGGCAGCAGCACTCAGGGTGAGGTCGGTGCCTGGGAGACGCCTTCTGAGTGTGGAGTGGCCGTGTCCCGGTGACTGTCCCTTCTGAGTGTGGAGTGGCCGTGTCCCGGTGACTGTCCCTTCTGAGTGTGGAGTGGCCGTGTCCCGGTGACTGTCCCTTCTGAGTGTGGAGTGGCCGTGTCCCGGTGACTGTCCCTTCTGAGTGTGGAGTGGCCGTGTCCCGGTGACTGTCCCTTCTGAGTGTGGAGTGGCCGTGTCCCGGTGACTGTCCCTTCTGAGTGTGGAGTGGCCGTGTCCCGGTGACTGTCCCATCTGAGTGTGGAGTGGCCGTGTCCCGGTGACTGTCCCTTCTGAGTGTGGAGTGGCCGTGTCCCGGTGACTGTCCCACCCGGGGAGGGTGGGAAGTGGCAGCGGCGTCCGGGCCGGGCCTGCAGGGCCCTGGTGGGGTGGAAGGGGAAGAAGAAGGCTTTCAGGTCAGAGCAGCAGGCATCACACGGGGTGCCACTGCTGGTGGAGGAGCCAGCTTTCGAGGGACAGTGGCCAGCCACGGAGACCACGCTCGGGCAGTAGGGAGCCACGGAGGGCTTCTGAGGAGGGGAGCAGTCTGTTGCAGGTTTTAGAGAAGTAGATCTGACAGCGGCGTGAAAACACAGTGGGGGAAGGATGAGAGATGTTACCTTTTAGTCTAGAGGTGATGGGGTTAAACCAGAGCGCCTGTCACACAGGTGACACAGGAACACACAGGTGATAACACGGAGACACGCAGGTGACACCGGAACACACAGGTGATAACACGAAGACACGCAGGTGACACAGGAACACACAGGTGATAACACGGAGACACGCAGGTGACACCGGAACACACAGGTGATAACACGGAGACACGCAGGTGACACCGGAACACACAGGTGATAACACGGAGACACGCAGGTGACACAGGAACACACAGGTGATAACACAGAGACATGCAGGTGACACACAGGAACACACAGGTGATAACACGGAGACACACAGGAACACAGTGATAACACGGAGACACGCAGGTGACACCGGAACACACAGGTGATAACACGGAGACACGCAGGTGACACAGAAACATGCAGGTGATAACACGGAGACACGCAGGTGACACAGGAACACAGTGATAACACGGAGACACGCAGGTGACACAGGAACACACAGGTGATAACATGGAGACACGCAGGTGACACAGGAACACACAGGTGATAACACGGAGACACGCAGGTGACACAGGAACACAGTGATAACACGGAGACACGCAGGTGACACCGGAACACACAGGTGATAACACGGAGACACGCAGGTGACACCGGAACACACAGGTGATAACACGAAGACACGCAGGTGACACAGGAACACACAGGTGATAACACGGAGACACGCAGGTGGCACCGGAACACACAGGTGATAACACGGAGACACGCAGGTGACACAGGAACACACAGGTGATAACACGGAGACACGCAGGTGACACAGGAACACACAGGTGATAACACAGAGACATGCAGGTGACACACAGGAACACACAGGTGATAACACGGAGACACACAGGAACACAGTGATAACACGGAGACACGCAGGTGACACCGGAACACACAGGTGATAACACGGAGACACGCAGGTGACACAGAAACATGCAGGTGATAACACGGAGACACGCAGGTGACACAGGAACACAGTGATAACACGGAGACACGCAGGTGACACCGGAACACACAGGTGATAACATGGAGACACGCAGGTGACACAGGAACACACAGGTGATAACACGGAGACACGCAGGTGACACAGGAACACAGTGATAACACGGAGACACGCAGGTGACACCGGAACACACAGGTGATAACACGGAGACACGCAGGTGACACCGGAACACACAGGTGATAACACGAAGACACGCAGGTGACACAGGAACACACAGGTGATAACACGGAGACACGCAGGTGACACAGGAACACACAGGTGATAACACGGAGACACGCAGGTGACACAGGAACACACAGGTGATAACACGGAGACATGCAGGTGACACAGGAACACACAGGTGATAACACGGAGACACGCAGGTGACACAGGAACACACAGGTGATAACACAGAGACATGCAGGTGACACACAGGAACACACAGGTGATAACACGGAGACACACAGGTGACACAGGAACACAGTGATAACACGGAGACACGCAGGTGACACCGGAACACACAGGTGATAACACGGAGACACGCAGGTGACACAGAAACATGCAGGTGATAACACGGAGACACACAGGTGACACAGGAACACAGTGATAACACGGAGACACGCAGGTGACACAGGAACACACAGGTGATAACATGGAGACACGCAGGTGACACAGGAACACACAGGTGATAACACGGAGACACGCAGGTGACACAGGAACACAGTGATAACACGGAGACACGCAGGTGACACCGGAACACACAGGTGATAACACGGAGACACGCAGGTGACACAGGAACACACAGGTGATAACACGGAGACACGCAGGTGACACAGGAACACAGTGATAACACGGAGACACGCAGGTGACACAGGAACACACAGGTGATAACACGGAGACACGCAGGTGACACAGGAACACACAGGTGATAACACGGAGATATGCAGGTGACACACACAAACATGCAGGTGATAACACGGAGACATGCAGGTGATAACATGCAGACATGCAGGTGAAACATGGAAACACGCAGGTGACACACAGAAACATGCAGGTGATAACACGGAGACACGCAGGTGACACGGGAGCGCGCAGATGACACACAGGAACACGGAGCAGACCTACCACTGAGGGAGAGAGCAGGTGCTGACCCGTCCATGCGAAGGGACACCACTCATGGGCGAGTTCCTCCCCCAGGCCGCACGGCCTGTGCTTCCCTGGGTGGGAGAGAGTCGCAGAGGGGCACCACGTGTGCCTGTCTCTCTCAGTATTGTGACAGGAACAACACGGGAAGAGGAGACACAGCACTGCCCTAAAGAAGCAGCGTAACTGCAGCACACCGGAGCGTGTGTGTGTTGAGAGCGTCACGAAGGCACACGTGAGCATTCAGGGCCCCAGGGCAGCTTTTGACTGGCATGGCTACAGAAAGACGGGCTCTGACAGCAGGGGCCGCGGCACGAAAGTTTCCTGCAAGTTGCAACCTGGGGAGCGCACGGTGGGCCCAGGCCCCGTCGCCCAGCCCTGCGGACATCAGCGTCCACCTGGCCTTCGCCCTCGCTCCCTCCTCACACTGGGTTGTTTTGAAGCAAACTCAGCCATCGTGCTTTGTTCATAAAGCTCACATTGGGATATCTTTGAGCAGGGGACCCCTAAGCAGAGCCAAAACACTAGCGCCACACCTGCGAGAGGTTTAGTGCTCCTTGCCGCAAGCATGCGCCAGTCACGGGTCCGTTCTTGGCTGCCCACCCCGTTCTTCAGCTGGCGGGTTGATAGCTAAGGGCCAGGTCCTGCATTCGTGGTTGTGTGTCCTGGATTTCCCGTCATCGGCATAGGGCCTGCCTCTCTTTTTTCCCCTTGCACTTTAGCTGTTAAGAAAATCAAGATATTCACACGCTTTTGAAGGTCGCGTGAGCACTGATAGTGTCTGCAGAGGCTTCTGATTTTCCCAGCTTGAGGATGGCTGCTGCCTGCCTCTCGTGGGCAGAGGCCAGGAGGCGGCAGACGCCTCGCAGCGCACAGGGTGGCCCCCGCAGCAAGTCCATCCATGGGGCTGCCCCCGCAGCCCAGGATTGCAGATGGCGTCCCTGGGTGGTCCACAGGCCCCCTGTCCTTGTGCTTTCTGGAAACCGGCAGTCAGACCCCGAGGCCTGGTCAGGTGGAAGCTGGGCCTGGAGACGGCAGCACTTACTTCTGTCACGGGGTGTCACGTCGTCTCTGCCACGGCAGCACTGACCGTTTGTCCATCCATTGTAAAACTGTAGACGGGGAGGAGCTGGAGAGACGCGGCGACTGGGGCTGCTTGCCTGTTGGACGTAGGGAGGAGGAGCGGGGTCCACCTGCAGTCGAAGGCCGTGGACCCCGTGAGGCTCGAGCCTGCAGCATCGCTCACTCTGAGCACTAAACCGAGGGCGCTGTGACACCACGGAAGCCCTCCGAGGATGGGAGGCAGCTGCCCACCACGTTCTGCCCCGGCCCTGCCCCCCTCACTCCACGGGCACCCAGGACAGGGCCATGGCCGTCGTCACTCCCCTATCAGAGGTCTCGGCGGGGGGGGGGGGGCATTCTGTGTGAGCGCTGGTTGTGGGCGTGCCATGTCGGGCGCTGAGTAGGATCATCTGCTCATGGCTGCCGGCGGTCCAGGCAGCTTCCTCTGTCCTCCGCCTGGTACCCTGCTGGCCTTCCTGCTGTCCCCAGGCCTGCAGCCTTCCATCAGGGTGATTCTTGGCGGACTTCGTCTTTCTTTTCTTTATTGTTTTACAATTTACTTTGTTTGTTTGAAAGACAAAATTACAGGAGAGGCAGAGATTGCTCTTCCGTCTGCTAGGTTACTCCCTAAGGCTGCAATACCCTGGGGAAGCCAGGAGTCTGGAACTCCATCCTGGTTTCTCATGTAGGTGGCAGGGGACCGTGCACTTGGGCCATCATCTGCTGCTTTCCCAGGCACATTAGCAGAGAGCTGTGTCGGAAGTGGAGCAGCCAAACTTGAACCGGTGCCTGTATGGGATGCCAGTGCTGCTTAATTTGCCCGATGCTGGCCCCTGCAGATCTCTTTCCCACAGATACACACAAAGCTATCAGATGGCTCAGCTCAGGGCTGTCAGACAAGCAATGTCCTGGGCTCGTCGTGCTCTCCCACAGGGGTGCCAGGGACCCAGGCGCTTGAGCCATCCCTGCAGCCTCCCGGGGTGGCATTAGCAGGAAGCTGGAATCAGGAGCCAGACTTGAGACTCCACCCCAGGCACTCTGACGTGGGTTGTGGCTGTCTTGAGCGAGAGGCTGAAAAGCCTACTCCCACCCACAGTTTTAAAAAGCGGTGTGGGTCCGGGGGTCTTCCTGCTTCCTGCCCTGCCCCAGCCCCAGCCAGCTTCTGGGGCTGCTGCTCCACGCGGCTGACCTCCCCAGCCGGGACCTCTCTGCCGCTGAAGCCAGTGGTGGTTTGGCCTCTGGGAGGGTTCCCACAGAGCTGACTTCCTTCCTGAATGGCACACACACCCTCTCCGCCCCGGGCCACCCTCGCCTGCTGCCCACGCAGGACAGTGCTGTCTCCTCTCTCGTCCCTGCCAGGCAGCCTGGTTCACTCCTGCAGCTTCAGTCACCGTTTCGATACCATGGACTGCAGAGTCCTGTCCTGCTCTGACGGGGGTGTCCTGGGTGCCCTGGAGACAGGAGGTGAGGAAGGCCATCCGTGCCACATCTCTGGGCAAGGAAACCAAGAAGGCAGGGAAGGAGAGGAGCCCGGCCCCTCCTCCATTTGCTAAGACATGCGGACTCCGTTCCAGACCGGGCTTGTACAGGTTGGGTCACCACATTGGACATCAGACTCGACAGGCACGGACTTGGGCTTCCTCCAGTCCCACCTCTGTCCCTCCTCCCCACACATCCACTCCTGGTGTCCCCTTGTCCACAACTACCCACCATGTCCTGGTCTAAGCTGGCGTCCTTGTGTCTTGTTCAGGCTGCTGGATGGGCTCTCTGAGGACCAGCCCCCGTCTGTGGGCCACTCCTGAGGCTGGGTGATGTGTCGCTGTCGCTGCCGTCACCACCACCTCACTTGGCTGCCGGAGCCCTCGAGAGGCAGCTCGGAGCTGGCGGCCTGGCCTCACTGGCTCTGCCCGCAGCTCCACGGGCACGGCACGGCACTTGTGGCCTTCCGGCCTTGGAGCAGCCTTCTGCCCTCCTCCCCGGCTCGCTTCCTCAGAGAAGCTCTCCCTGGACTGTGGTGCCTCCGGGATCTGCTGGCCCTTGTCAAGGAGAAAGTGTCTGTCCCACCTCTGATGGGTGCCCGAGCCTGGGACGCACATAGCAGGGCAGACCAGGAGTTGGCCGGGAGCACCGCGCAGGCCCCCTCGAGAGGGAGAGCAGAGCAGCCCTTCTGCCTGTGTGGGGTGAGGCCTGGCGGAGCAGGAGGGAGGGGGTCGTCGTGAGTTAGCGTGGGCAGGGACCAGGTTTTCTCTTCTGGAAGGTCACTGCGTACTGCTAGGGGAACGCCCTCGAGGGAGGCAGGGCAGGCGCCGTCTGAGCGGCAAGTCTTCGTTCTCGGACGCCGGAGACGTTTCCTCAGGGGCTGCGGGCACCTGTGGGGTGGGTCAGACCGTGCAGGGGCAGCGGGTCACATCCTACACGTCCACCTTGGCTGCGGAGAGCCAGGCTGCTTCTGTCCACCTCTGCCTGATTGTGACCAGGCCGTCGTGTGTTCCGCGTTCGAGGAGGATGCAAAGGAGACAGACTGTGACCTGGGTCAGGTGTGCGAATACGTGCGACAGCACTAAAAGCAGGCCGACGGGAGAGAGCGCCCTGGGGTTTTCCTGGGGGCATCCGGGGAATGTTCCGTGGGGGAGCTTCAGCTGGGGGGACTTCCGTGGTGGAGGTGAGTTGTGGGTGGGGTTTTGAGGAAGAAAGACCCGGGCTCCCCGGTCAGGTGGAAAGAGTGACAGGCGTCGAGGTCGGAGCCCACGGAGTGCGTTTTGGGAAGAAGCTGCAGCCTGGGAGGGCAGCGGGTCTGGGCTGCTCTCTCTAGGCGCTCTTCTCGAACGCTCTGGCCGAGTGTTCTCGAGCCCATGTCACACGGCAGCTCCCCCCTGCTCAGTGAGCGCTGCATGGAGGGGTGGCCTCTAGCCTCTGGCCTCTCGACTTGACAGCTGGTGTTCGCCAGTGCTCCTGGTGACCAGCACTGCTGGGCAGTGGAGGCAGGAAACCGTCGTCAGGGGGAGGGGCAGGGCCTGGCTGGACTCCACAGGGTCCCCCTGGGCCTGTGTGGGTGGCAGGGGAAGGGACCCCTGGAGGCTGTGCTGTGTGATCCCTCGACTGCCGCCCCGTGCTGGAGTGTTCCACGGGGCCGTGGGCGGTGGGGCCACCCTGATGGTTGTGATGCAGCTTGGAGATGGACAGCTGGACCCGGAGCCAGGGGTGAATGCAAGGGGAGGAGCTAGAAGAGCATCTCCTGACCCTCCGGGGAGGCGCCTGCGCAGCCTCGCCCGAGTGGTGAGAGGCGGGGCAAATCTGTGGTTTATGACGCGCGCACCTGTGTTTGCGAGTTGTCACAAACTTAGCGGCCTACAGGGAGAACACGAACTTGTCAGAAGTCTGAGCTGGAGCCAAAAGTGCGGTGCCAGGGCAGAGCTGTGTGCCGCCTGGAGGCCGTGGAGGCTCCCAGCATCTGACGCCACCTGCTCCTGCTGGCCCAGGGCCAGTGGCGCCTGTCACTCTGCCTGTCTGCTCATCCTGTTGTCCGCTCTTGTCTGGCCGCCCCCATCTCCTGAGCCCCTGTCTGGGGACATCCTGCCCCATCAGGACCATCTGCACCTCTCAGGAGCCTTCGCTCACTCACACCCACAGAGTCCCTCTTGTCAAGTTCAGGTCACGGACTCACAAGCCCCATGAACCCCTGGAGGCGGGGGACCCGTCATTCAGCCGCCCACATCGGCCTAGGTGGGGAAAGTTTAGGAATCCAAGGTTGGAGGAAGACGTGGGACTAGATATGTCTGTGGAGCTCTCGAAAGCAAACGTCGCTCGGTTCTAAGAGGAGGGGATGTAAGCCATGCCGTGCGGCACCTCCAGGCGTGCTGGCCAGGGTCAGGCGGAGGAGACTGGCTTTCTCTCTGGGTCTCAAATCCCCCAGCTCACATGCTCTTCTGTTTTTGTTTCGGAAGCCGATTCCCAGCAGCAGGAAAAACAGCCTTGTTGCTATCCCGTCTTCGGTGTCTACCAAGATCAAGGTGCCGGTCCTGCAGCCCATAGTGAAGAAAGACAAGCGCCAGAACTCCTCCCGGTTCAGTGCCAGCAATAACAGGGAACTTCAGAAACTGCCGTCTTTGAAAGGTAATTTCCACTTGCCTTCTAGAAGTCAGACTTGGCTGTGTGGATGGAGGGGCCGTGTTTCGGTTGTCTGCTAGCTTCTTGAGCCCGTGCTGTGTTTGTTTTGTAGGATCGTCTTTTCTTCTGTATGAGGCTTTTTGGCTTTTTTTTTTTTTAGGTTGAATGGCTAAAAAATAAATCAATTTATTTACTCAACTAACATTTTAAATGTCAGAACTACTTAAGATAAAAATCTAATAACTAATGTTTTATGGGTGTAACATGCTATGAAAACAGGAAGAACTTAAAATCTCCTCCTATTCATTGTAATTTTTTTTCTTTTCAGTACCTCTCTGGTTTTGTCTCAGGGCCTAGCGATTCAGAAGGGGTTTGCCACAAGGAATTGGAAGAACTCTGGAGAGCTCTTGGTTCTTAGGTCTGAGAAGCTGGGACGTAGCTGCCACAGCACTTTGTGACTTCCGCGTGTGACGGCTCGTGTGCAGCTTTGACTCTTCCCCAGTGGCATGTGCCCCTCTGGGTGTCCAGCCCCTGTTATGGAGGAAGATAGACAAGGAGCTTATAGTCAGTTGTGAGTCTCGGAAACCCTTTTATTTACTGAAGTCAGAAAGCTCATGAAGAGCGTAGAGGGCTTCGGTGAGAGCAGGTCTGTCTTGGTAGAGCTGTGAGCCCAGAGCCCGCCCCTGCTGGAGCTTAGTGGGGACATGGGCAGTGGGGCACAGCGGGTTCGTGGATGGCTTTCCTGGAAACCTGGGCTCCCTGCCTGTGGCGAGCCTGTTGTTGGCTTATGGTAGGTACCTGGCATCCTCACCCACTTCTGCTCCCAGATAGTCGGTGCCTCTCTGGTGTCATTGGCTCACTCATCAGCATGCTGAGCACACCGGTCACCACCAGCGAGCCCGCTGTCACAGCAAGACCTGCCCGGGACTGCTCCCAGCAGTACCCTCAGCAGGCCCAGAGACAGACAGTTTGGATGAGTAGCTCGGGAGAAGTTTTGCGTAACTGTTCCGAATCCTTCACGCTCGCTGCAGCCCGAGAGCCAGAGCTTGGCTTGACAGGGGCGCTCCTGCTCTGTGCTCAGCCTGGGCTGGCAAGCCCCAGAGCAGGCCGGAGCGGACCTCCTGAGGAGTCTGCACAGGCTCCTGCGTGCCTCGCCTGCGGTGCCCCTCGGAGAACAGCACGTGGTATGGCCCTGTGGCCCCTACCCTCCCTCCCTGATCCTGTCTGGCAGCTCTTTGTTGGCTGCTGCAAGATGTTAACGCTCGTGTAGAAGCAAGCATGATTTTATCCAGTTCAGAAAAAGCAGGATTTGGTTGGAATTACGTTACAGTTACGTGTTAATTTGGGGAAGATTGACTGTGATACCCTTTGCCTATCCTGGTGGGTGGTATAGCTCCTTCATGGTTCTGGGTTTTATTTTCTTACTTATATAAGATATTTTTTTGACTTTCTGTAAATCTCTACTTTTCCATTAATTTTATCCCTAAGTACTTTAGTTTTTGTCACTCTTGCAACTGGGTAATACTTATTCCATTTCTACTTCTAGTTGACACTTTCTAATCTCATGAAAAGCTATTTATTGGATTTTGAGTATTATTACCTTACCGAGTTTTCTTATTAATCTTAGTGAGTTTTTTTTTTTTTTTCCTGTACTAGCATCTGCCTGTCCAGTCCTGAAATTCCTAGTCAGATCTTTTCTTTCTCTTGAGCAATGTGAGCCAGTGTCTACTTGTTGGGTTAATTTCGCTCCACCACCAGCCAGGACTAAGGGTGACAGAGGCACTGGCAGGCGTTCCTGTGTCCTCCCATTTTTATGTATTTATTTTTTCCCCATTTTTAGTAAGTGGCTTCAGCATGTCAGGTAGAGCGGGCTCCTGTTGCTGGCATTGGTCTTGCCCAACGGCTGGCACCCCGCACGTGAGTCTTACGGCCTGGCTAGGGGCCCTCGCCCATCATGCTGGTTTCATCAAATGTTGTAGGGCTTTCTCCTTAGCACGTTAGTTCTAGGATCGCAGTGTTTGATTCTGGTTTTAAACTGCCTTACTGTCATAGCATGCATGCTAACTTTTTCTTTTTCTTTTTTTTTTTTTTTTTTTTGGGCAGGCAGAATTAGTGAGAGAGAGAGACAGAGAGAAAGGTTTCCTTTTCTGTTGGTTCACCCCAAATGCCCGCTACAGCCAGCGCACTGCGCCGATCCGAAGGCAGGAGCCAGGTGCTTCCTCCTGGTCTCCCATGGGGTACAGGGCCCAAGCATTTGGGCCTTCCTCCACTGCACTTCCTGGCCACAGCAGAGAGCTAGACTGGAAGAGGAGCAACCAGGACAGAATCCGGCACCCCAACCGGGACTGGAACCTGGGGTGCCAGCACCGCAGGCAGAGGATTAGCCCAGTGAGCCGCGGTGCTGACCTGCATGCTAACTTTTATATACTGCCTGCTTCAGGTTAGCAATTTTCTTCTGAATTTTTGCCTCAGTTGTTTTTTTAAAGATTTATTCATTTATTTGAAAGTCAGAGTTACACAGAGAGAGGAGAGGCAGAGAGAGAGAGAGAGAGGTGTTCCATCTGCTGATTCACTCCCCAGTTGGTCTACAACGTTCGGAGCTTCGCCAATCAGGAGCCTCCTCCAGGTCTCCCACGAGGGTGCAGGGGCCCAAGGACTTGGGCAGTTTTCAACTGCTTGCCCAGGCCATAGCAGAGAGCTGGATCGGAAGAGGAGCAGCCAGGACTGGAACTGGCACCCAGATGGGATGCCAGTACTGCAGGCGGCGGTTTAGCCTGCTAGGCCACAGTGCTAGCCCCTGCTTCAGTATTTATAACAGGGAGCTGTTGGGATGTTTTCCTGTTTGTATTGCTGTATCTTTTTTTTTTTTTTTTTAAGATTTATTTATTTATTTGGAAGTCAGAGTTACAGAGAGAGAAGAAGAGGGAGAGAGAGAAAGGTCTTCCATCTGCTGGTTCACTCCTCAATTGGCCTCAATGGCTGGAGCTGTGCCTATCTGAAGTCAGGAGCCAGGAGCTTCTTCCAGGTCTCCCATGTGGGTGCAGTGGCCCAAGGCCTTGGGCCGTCCTCTATCACTTTCCCAGGCCATAGCAGAGAGCTGGATAGGAAGTGGAGCAGCTGGGACTTGAACCAGCGCCCATATGGGATTGCCGGCACTGCAGGTCAGGGCATTAACCCACTGCGCCACAGCGCCGGCCCCATAGTTTGCTTTTTAATAATGAAACAACTTAAAGCCGTGTATTCCTCTGAGAATGACCTAAGTGCCCACTCTCTCTCAGTACTTTTTTTTTTTTAAGGAAACTTTTCAAGTCATAGATTTTTTTAAAAATTTTATTAAGGCATAATTTGCACACCCTAAATTTTACCCATTGTGAGAGGAAGGTCTAATTGTTGTGGTGAATGTGTGGAGTGGCTCAGTGCCCCCCTCCGCAGTCCGGGTTTAATCTGTTTCCAGCATCTTCCGAGGTCCCCTGGAGCCACTGCCTGCCCTCTGCTGGCATTTCACATCGGTGAACCTGTAACGTGTGGTCTCTGTTCTCAACTGGCTGTCCTTTCCTTTCATGGACCAGTTTGCAGAGTAAAATGTCAACCTTAGCGTCCTCCAGGGGTGAGTTTCTGTTTAATTAGTCGATAGTACTTGCACGCACTTACCGCAGTGTGTTCATTGCGTGCATTTACACAGTGGGCAGTGACGAAATAAATCAGAGTAACTAGCCTTCCCGTCTCCTCATACGTTTATCATTTATTTGTGTTGGGAACCTTTAGATTATTTTCTACTAGTTATTTTAAAATGCATAATAAATTATCCTAAGTAGCAGTCACCCTGCAGTGCTGCAGGACACTAGAATGGACTCACCCTGCCCGATGGTCGTTTGAGGCCCGTTAGACCACCTCTCTCCGTCCCTCGCCCCTGCCCCGCTTCCTAGCCTGCAGCAACCCCTGTTCTGCTCTCTGCTCCTGGGAGATCAGCTTCTCTAGCTTCTATGTGTGAGTAGCCCAGCGTGTGCGCTTTGTGTTTCCAGCGTGTGCGCTTTGTGTTTCTGTGCCTCTTTCACTTAAAATATCGTCCTCCAGGTCCAACCGTGTTGCTGCAAGTGGTAGGATTTCAGTTTCGTACAGTTAAGTAGCGTTGCATTGGGTGTGTGAATCGCCTTCCCCTCTCCCGCCGGCCCCTCAGTGGACAGCTTCGCTGAGGCCGTCTCCGGGCTGCTGTGAGTGGTGCTGCCAGGGAGCGGGGTGCAGCTTCTCACTGGTGCACGGGCCTTGCCCCCTTGGCTTCGCCCCAGGGGTGGGTTGGCTGCGGCACGAGGCAGCTTCTGATGGCTTTACTAACCAGGGGTGGGCTGGCTGCGGCACGAGGCAGCTTCTGATGGCTTTACTAACCAGGGGTGGGCTGGCTGCGGCACGAGGCAGCTTCTGATGGCTTTACTAACTTAGGTTCCCGTCAGCCGCGGAGGAGCGTTCCCGCTGCTCTGCATCCCCATCGGCATTTGTTATTTCTGTCTGTCTGAAATAGACCTTCTAACCGGAGTGAGGCGATGTGTCCCTGATACATTTCTCTGATGGTTAGTGATGTGCATTCTCTTCAGAGAGTTACTGGTCACCTTTGGAGAAACGTCTGTTTGGTTCATTTGTGCGTTTTGATTTTTCACTGCTATCCAAGTTCCTGTGTATTCTTGATAATGACCCTCGTAGGATGACGTCAGCCGTTGTGTCCCGTTCTCCAGCCATCCCCTGACCCAGCCGGTTGTTCCCTTTGCTGTACAGAGGCCTCTTCGCTTGTGAAAATCCCATTTATCTGCTTTTGCTTTTGGGGTTTTATCAAAAAAAATCTTTGCCTATACTCATGTCTTAATGTGTTTCTCCTATCTTTTTTGGTAGTTTCATATCTTATGTTTAGGTCTTTGATCCAGTTTAAGTTGATTTTTTTATATGACAACAGATAGGGGTCTAGTTTCATTCTTCTAAATGTGGATTTTCCTTGTACCATTTCTTTTTTATTTTTATTTTTTTAAAAGATTTATTTTATTTATTATTTGAAAGGCAGAGTTACAAAGAGGCAGAGGCCGAGAGAGAGAGAGAGAGAGAGAGAGAGAGAGAGAGGTCTTCCATCTGTTGGTTCACTCCCCAGATGGCCGCAATGGCCAGAGCTGTGCCAATCCAAAGCCAGGAACCCAGGGACTTGGACCATCTTCCACTGCTCTCCCAGGCCATAGCAGAGAGCTGAATAGGAAGTGGAGCAGCCGAGTCTCGAACCGGCACTCATATGGGATGCCGGCCCTGCAGGCGGTGGCTTTACCCACCACGCCACAACGCCAGCCCCAGCCGTTTCTTTTCCCATGGTAC
The DNA here is from genome assembly GCA_949820135.1 of Sylvilagus floridanus. Taxonomy (NCBI): domain Eukaryota; kingdom Metazoa; phylum Chordata; class Mammalia; order Lagomorpha; family Leporidae; genus Sylvilagus; species Sylvilagus floridanus. The sequence continues at coordinate 52,949,495 of OX463228.1, forward strand.
ATATGGTGCCTTTGTTGAAGATCAGTTGGCTGTGGGTGTATTTATTTCTGAGTTCTCTATTCTTTTTTTAGTGGTGTATATTTTTGCCAGAACCATGCTGTCTGTGTTGCTGTAGTTTATACAATGTTTTGAAATCAGATATTGAAATGTCTTGACTTTTGTCATTTTTACTGTGGCTGTTAGGGTCTTTGATGATTGCATGTAACTTTTATGGTTGCATTCCTATTTTAATAAGGATTGTGTTGAATTTGTAGATTGTCTTGAGTAGTAGGGATATTTTAATGGTATTAGTTCTTCTGATCAATGAACATGGGATGTCTTTCCATTTTTGTGTGTCCTTTTTAATTTCTTTCATAACTATTTTATAATTTTCGTCATAGAGATCTTTTACTTCCTTGGTTAACTTTATTCTTTGGCAGTTTTGTGTGTATGCAGCTGTTGTGAATGAATTTCTTTTTAAAGATTTATTTTATTTATTCAAAAGCCAGAGTGAGAGAGAGGAAAAAAAATCTTCCATCTGCTGATTCACTCTCCACATGGCCACAACTGCTGAAACTGGGCCGATCCGAAGGCAGGAGCCAGGTGCTTCTCCTGGTCTCCCATGGGGTGCAGGGCCCAAGCACTGGGCCATCCTCCACTGCCTTCCCAGGCAATTAGCAGGGAGCTGGATCGCAAGTGGAGCAGCCGGGACTTGAACCGGCGCCCATATAGGGTGCTGACACTGTAGAACCTGTCGTGCCACAGTGCCAGCCCCAAAATTACCAGTTTTAATAGCTTTTTGGTGAAGTCCTTAGGAGGTTTTCCTGTGTACAAAATCGTGCCATCTACAGAGATAATTTGACTTCCTTCTCTCCAGTTTGGATGCCCTTTGTCTCATCCTCTTGCTCAGTTTCAGACTTCCAGTACTGTGCTAAGAGTTATGAAGACGGGGCCGGTGCTACGGCGTAGCGGGTAGCGGGTAAAGCCAGTTCGAGTCCTGGCTGTTCTACTTCCGATCCAGCTCTCTGCTATGGCCTGGGAAAGCAGTAGAAGATGGCCCAAGTCCTTGGGCCCCTGCACCCACGTGGGAGACCTGGAAGAAGCTCCTGGCTCCTGGCTTCAGATCAGCACAACTCCAGCCGTTGCAGCCATTTGGAGAATGAACTGGTGGATGGAAGATACCTCTCTCTCTGCCTCTCTGTAACTCTGCCTTTCAAATAAATAAATAAATCTTAAAAAAAAAAAAAAAAAGAGTTATGAAGGCAGACATCCTTGAGTTGTTCCAGATCTTAGAGGGAATACATCCAGCTCCCCCATTTAGTAGGATGTTGGCTGTAGGGTTTTGTATTTAGCCTTTTGTTGTTGTTGTTATTGAAATATGTTCCTTCTTCACTTTTGTTAAGATTTTGTTGTGGCTGGCGCCGTGGCTCACTAGGCTAATCCTCCGCCTTGCGGCGCCAGCACACCAGGTTCTAGTCCTGGTCTGGTGCCAGATTCTGTCCCAGTTGCCCCTCTTCCAGGCCAGCTCTCTGCTGTGGCCCGGGAGTGCAGTGGAGGATGGCCCAGGTGCTTGGGCCCTGCACCCCATGGGAGACCAGGAGAAGCACCTGGCTCCTGCCTTCGGATCAGCACGGTGCGCCGGCCACGGCGGCCATTGTAGGGTGAACCAATAGCAAAGGAAGACCTTTCTCTCTGTTTCTCTCTCTTTCACTGTCCACTCTGCCTGTCAAAAAAAAAAAAAAAGATGTTGTTGTTTTGTTTTAATTGTGAAGGGCTGTTGAACAAGTCTAGGTTTATTCCGTTACGGTCCGTAATGGTCCATGACAGGAGTCCCACGTGTTGGAGTATGTTGAGAGGCTTGGTGCATCCTGGAGAATGTGCCACGTGCTGATGAGAAGGAGTGTGTGAGTAGCTAGCTGCTACATGAACTTCCTAGGTTCATTTGGTCTCTGATGTGTCTGTGGATTTTTTTTTTGGGGGGGGGGGTGATCTGGCATTGATGGAATCAGCCCTAGCTGCTGCTGTAATGGAGTCTGTCTGTCCTGTAGACCCAGCGGTGTGTGTTTGACATATTTGGGTGCCTGCACATTTTGTTTAATTGATCTCTGTTATAAATCACCTGTTGTGTCTCTTTTTACAGTTTCCATCAAAAAGCTTTTAAGTCAAAAACTTTTACATAAGAACAGCTATTTTTGCTTGCTTTTGGTTTCTGTTTGTGTGAAATATTTTTTTCCGTTCTTTTATTTTCAGTCTGGGCATCCTTACTGTCTGAGGGAGTTTCTTATAGACAACATATAATTGAGTCTTTTGGTTTTTTAAAAATTCATTTATTTAGTTGAAAGGCAGAATTACAGAGAGACAGAGACAGACAGAGAGAGAGAGATCTTCCATCCTCTAGTTCACTCCCTAAATGGCTGCAATAGCTGGAGCTGGGCCAATCCAAAGCCAAGAGCCTGGAGCTTCTTCCTGGTCTCCCACACAGGTGCAGGGGCCCAAGGAGTTGGGCCATCTTCCACTCTTTCCCAGGCCACAGCAGAGAGCTGGATAGGAAGTGGAGCAGCTGAGACTACAACTGGCACCCATAAAGGATGCTGTTACTGTAAGTGGTGGCTTTACCTGCTACACCACAGTCTCAACCCCAAGTCTTGTTTTTTTTTTTAATACATTCAACCTGTCTATATCTGTTTTAAAATATTTATTTATCTATTTAAAAAGCAGAGAGAGAGAGAGAAAGAAATCCCCCATCTACTGGTTCACTGCCCAAATAGCTGTAACAGCTAAGTCTGCACCAGGCAGACTGGGAAAGCAGTGGAAGATGACCCAAGAGCTTGGGCCGCTGCACCTGCGTGGGAGACCCAGAAGAAGCTCCTGGCTCTGTCTCTGTCTCTGTCTCTCTGGCTCTACCTCTCTCTGTAACTCTGACTTTCAAATAAATAAAATAAATCTTTTTTTTTTTAAAAAAGGACCAGGCCAAAGCCAGGAGCCAGGAACTCCAGCCTGGTCTCCCATGTGGGTGCAGGGGCCCAAGCCCTTGGCCCATCTTCCACTGCCTTCCCAGGTGTGAGAGCAGGGAGCATGGATTGGAAGCCAAGCAGCCGGGACTCTGGTGCTCTGATGTGTTAGCAGCAGTGACTTAACCCACTGCACCACCCCTGCCCCTAGCCTACCCCTTATTTGGTGAATGCAATCTGTCTGCATTCAAGGTTTTTAATGATAGATAAGAACTTACTCCTGTCGTCTTGTTAATTATTTTCCATTTTGTTTTGTAATTCCTTTGTTCCTTTCTTCTCTTATTTATCTTTGTAATTTGGTGCCTTTCTGTATTGATAAGGTTTGATTCTTTTTTTTTTTTCGACAGGCAGAGTGGACAATGAGAGAGAGACAGAGAGAAAGGTCTTCCTTTTCCGTTGGTTCACCCTCCAATGGCCACCGCGGCTGGCGCGCTGCAGCCGGTGCACCGCGCTCATCCGATGGCAGGAGCCAGATGCTTCTCCTGGTTTCTCATGGGGTGCAGGGCCCAAGCACTTGGGCCATCCTCCACTGCACTCCCGGGCCACAGCAGAGAGCTGGCCTGGAAGAGGGGCAGCCAGGACAGAATCCGGTGCCCCGACCGGGACTAGAACCCGGTGTGCCGGCGCCGCAAGACGGAGGATTAGCCTGTTCTTTTTTACCTACCTGCTGTGCCAGTGGATTTTCTGTTTTTGCCTGTTTTCGTGATGGCAGTTACCCTTTTGTTTCCAGATGTAGAACTGCCCAAGCATGTCTTGTAAGGGCGGTCAGGAATCTGCTTGGTTTCTGCTTGTCCAGGAAGACTCTCTCTTATTTCTGAAGGACAGTTTCACTGGGTGTCTAGTCTTCCTTAGCATGCAAATGGTCTCTTCATCTGGCTCTTTGATTTGCTGTAATGTTTCTGAGGTTTATCACTGTCTAGTAGTTTGTTTCTTGTTGGTGATAAATGATATTCAGTTATGGATACGCCACATTTTGTGTATCTGTTCACCAGTTAATGGATATTTGGTTTATTTTTTAGCTGCTGTGAATAATGCTAATGTGAATCTCAAGTCTGTTCATGAACTTAGAGTTCTCATTTCTCTTGGGGAGATACCTAGGGGTGTGTTTGCTAACTTGTAAGTTTACGTTCCACTGTTTTCCAAAGCAGTTGCACCATTTTGCATTCCCACTGCCACGGTGCCCGTCCTTTGCCCGTCTGTCCTGTTCCTGCCCGTCCTCTCTCTCCTGTGGGTGGGTAGTAGTGCCTCAGTGTGGTTCATCTGCATCCCTTGATGACTGGGGATGTGAGCATCTTTCCAGGTCCCTGTTAGCCATGTGTATGTCGTCTTTGATAAGATGTAAATTCAGATCCTTCCTCTATTTTTAAGTTGATTTCTTATTATTTAATTGTAATAGTCACTTGTGTACCTTGAACATCAGTCCTGTGTTTGATCATAGGGTATAACAAAAATAAATTACTGTAAAAATGAAACATAAGGGCTGGCGCCGTGGCTCACTTGGTTAATCCTCCGCCTGCGGCGCCAACATCCCATATGGGCACCGGGTTCTAGTCCCGGTTGCTCCTCTTCCAGTCCAGCTCTGTGCTGTGGCCCGGGAGGGCAACGCAGGAAGACCTTTCTCTCTCTCTCTCTCTCTCTCTCTCTCTCCATATCTCTCTCTCTCCATATCTCTACCTGTAAAAAAATAAAATAAAATGCACTCACAACTTTTTTTTATTATTAAACTCATTAGACATAAAACTACCCTATCCCATTGCTGTCAGAGTTTCTAAATACTTATTCCCAATTTCTGTCTCATCGAGAATCTTTAGGTTTGTGTACAGGTGTTAAATCCATTTGTTGAAGTTTTAATGTCAGATGTACTTTTTCATTTCTGAAAACTCCGTTTGGTCATTTTTTAAATCTTCAGTGTCATTTTAAATATTCCCCGTTCTCTTGTGCATTTCATCAAAGCAGCCGTAAGCCAAGTTAAGCGCAGCCATCTAGCCGCTCTGTGACTGGGTCAGGTGGCACCATGGGAGCGGCTGTGACACTTGGTCAGGATGCCTGTGTCGGATCGGCTGTTTCCCTTGGCTGGTCTTCCTACTCAGATGCTTGGTAAACTGAATCCTAGAGTGGAGGCATCTTCTCGAATGGAGGGTTGGTTCTGGCTCCTGCCGGACACAGGACCCCGGCCGCCCCGCCTTGTTAGGTGAGCGCCTGTCTCCTGTGGTTTCCTGTACAGGGAATGCGTCAGGGTCAGCACCAAGTCCCGCGAGGAAGGTGCGCGGCCTCTGGTTGCCCATCCAAGTGTTGCTGAGTTTACCGCCGTGGCAGGGGATCACAGATCGATCTCCCATGTGCAGTTACAGGTTTCCTTTTGCAACAGAAACCACTGGTCAGAGTCGGGGGGGGGGGGGTTGGCGGCCTGCCTTTTTGAGGTCCCTATCAGTCACATCCTCATGTTTTGAACGGCACTTGACGATCTTTGCCTGAGCCAGCAGCGTCACTAGCGAGGCGGGCATTTGACCTGCCTTCTCCTGAAAGCTGCGATATTTTTCTTTGTAACTAGAGATACTTGGTTAGCCCGAAATACAGTCCCCACTGGAGAAGTAAGGTAAGCTTAATTCTCCATCCTGTAGGTACTGGTTGCCCTCAAGCGGTAACAACTTAAGCTTTTTTCTTTTCTCTTAGATGTCATTGTAAATGGTAACGTATTGCCTTTTATTTCCTGTGTTGTGAGTCACTAAAGTCACTCTTATTTTGTGCATTATTTCAGACATTGGGTGCTCCCGGGCGAGCTCCTGTGTAGTTTTGGCATTGCCTCATTGATTTTTGAGTTCTTGGCTTCTGAAACACTGGGATGTCCCTAGGCTCACTTTGTACCTTCCCTGCCCTGGACTTGGCGTCTGCTAGTTTCCAAAGAGCCTGGGCTCCTCTGTCGGTGGCAAGTGATGCTGGACAACAAACCCTAGGCACTGCTGCTAGAGTGGCCTCCTTCTAAGTGCTTCCAATGGAGGGAGCTGGAATAAAAATTCTTTAAATCATGCATTCATGTTTATATTTTCTACCCAACATTTAAAAAAGATATACTTAATTTAAAAGGCAGGGAGACAGAGATTTCCCATCCACTGGTTCATTCTCCAAATGGCTGCAACAGCCAAGGCTGGGCCAGGCCAAAGCCTGGAACCAGGACCTCTACCCAGGTCTCCCGTGTGGGTGACAGGACTCTGGGACTTGGGCCATCTTCTGTATTCCCAGGCACATTAGCAGGGAGCCAGATTGGAAGCAGACCAGCGGGGACTTGAACCAGCACTCTGATAATGAATGCTGGCATCCCAAGCTGACACTGAGCTTGCTATGCCAATTTTAATAGTGTTTTCACCTGTTTCCTGAGTTTTTTTATAGTTTTATTTCTCTTACACCAAAAATCTTGATTTTTTTTTTTTTTTTAAGATTTATTTATCTAGTCCTGGCCGGGGAGCCGGATTCTGTCCCGGTTGCCCCTCTTCCAGGCCAGCTCTCTGCTGTGGCCCGGGAGTGCAGTGGAGGATGGCCCAAGTGCTTGCGCCCTGCACCCCATGGGAGACCGGAAGGAAGCACCCGGCTCCTACCATCAGATCAGCGCAGTGCGGCGGCCATTGGAGGGTGAACCAACGGCAAAGGAAGACCTTTCTCTCTGTCTCTCTCTCTTTCACTGTCCACTCTGCCTGTCCAAAAAAAAAAAATAGAAAAAAAGATTTATTTATTTATTTGAAAGTCAGAGTTACATAGAGAGAGGAGAGGCAGCGAGAGAGAGAGGTCTTCCATCTACTGGTTCACTCCCCAGTTGGCCTCAACAGCCAGAGCTGTGCCAGTCCAAAGCCAGGAGCCAGGAGCCTCTTCTGGGTCTCCCACAAGGATGCAGGGGCCTGAGCACTCGGGCATCTTCTACGGCCTTCCCAGGCCACAGCAGAGAGCTGGACTGGAAGCGGAGCAGCCGGGACTGGAACTGGTGCTGGCACGGCAGGTGGCAGCTTTACCTGCTGCACCACAGTGCCAGCCCCAAAGCTGGATTTCTTAAGTCCTTTATGTGTCCTTGGCTATATTGTACTAAACCATTCCCAACAAAAATATTGGTATTGTTAAAAACAGGTGCAATTTCCAATCAGCTTCATCTCTTCTCAGAAAGAGCTTCGGCGTTTTCACTGGGGTTCTGTTGAATCTTTTAATATCCAGGGGAGGGCTGGCTTCTCACAGCATCACCGTCTCCTGTCTAAGTATACTGTGTCCTTTCTACTTCCCCGGGCCACTTGGGTTTCCTTTGGGAATGTTTTTAAGTTTTCCTCGTTGGATTTTGCATGCTGCTTTTTAGGTTAATCCCCAGATGGTCTGTTAGAGTTGCTTTTTCAATAGTGTCTTCCAAATAGTTGTTCAGTGTTCATACAGAGATGATTGATTTGGGGTCTTGTTTTATACCAAGCTCCCCTAAAATTTACCCTGAAATGTGGCCCCTTAGAGTTCCCTAGAAATGCTATCCGGGGTGCCACATGCGCTACTGGAATTTGGGGTGCCTTACGATTTCACCACGGGCTGATTACTAAATCCCCAATATCAATAAGCCCGAGAGGCTTCTTGCCTAATATTTAGAGAAGAATTCTAAATACCGGCACAGATAAACAAGGAAGGCAGCATGGTACGTTTTAAGCTTTTATTTAGTAAGAAAGGTGCATAAGAGAGTATTTAGGAGAGAGAAGTGAATGGGGGTTCATACCGAGCACCAGGAACCAGCCACGTGGATGAGCATCTAGGCCAGGAAGCCTAGAGCACATGGCCCGAAGGCCATGCGCCCTGGAGGTGCAGGGCTACAGCAAGCCCTGTCCTGGCGAGAGGTCAGGGAAGAAAAGGGCCAGAAAAGCAGCCTGAACACACTGTGCCCTAGACTTTTAACCCACTCCAAAGGGGACTGGTTAATTAACCTGATTGGCTGGTGGGCATCCCGGTGTGGCCAGGTAGGGAAATGAGGCCACACAGGGGCGTGGCAAAGGCATCAGGTAGGGGCATGAGGTCACACAGGGGCGTGGTCTTCCAGTTCACAAATCTGACCAATTTTAACCTCTATGCCTGCCTACTTCATTCCCCCCTCAGAAACTCCAGACCTTAATCTTAAGGGGATGTTGATGGGCGTCGAGTCTCCATCTTCTGTAGCTACTTCCTGCTGATTAGGGGCGCAGACCCTGCCTGTTCTTAGTCTGGAAGTCTCTGCCTATCTCATCTAATGAGTTCACTTCATGAGCTAGAGCTCTTTCAGTCACGGGCATTCTCAGTGTCTCCTGCATGGTCATCATTAGTCTCAGAAGCTGCTGGTTTCTGCTGGGTTATTTTAAATACAAATGAAGGTCCATTGTCACTCTGGAGTGACCATGGGAGTCCAACGCATGGGAATGGCACGATGTCGTTCAACAAGGCTTTAAGCACCTCGTGTGCTTTGTGTGCTTTCTCCGTTCGGGTCAAAAAGGCCTCTATCCATTCTGTAAAAGTAACAATAAAGACTAGAAGGTACCTATAATTGCTTGTTGGGGGCATATTGGTAAAATCAACCTGCCAGTCTACACCTGTTTATGTTCACCTCCTCTGCACAGGAGTCAACAGGGAAAGTGGCCTTACATGTTGAGGGTTATTCTGTAAACACAGAGGCCAAGAGCAAGTCATTTCCTTTATGATCATATTTGGTCCCTTTCCCCCCAAAGCTCGGGAGACCAGTTGTACTAAGGAATCTCTTCCCAAGTGAGTAGAGTTGCGTAATTTTCCATTAAGTGGCCATTGGTAGCATAATTCTGTGATTTAGCATCCACTATCCATTTGCATTTTTAGTATAACCTCACTGTTGGGCCCATTCATTCTCAGGTTTTGTATAGTGAGATTCCTTAGCTGCTTCCAGAGATTGACCTATAAGGGCCATTTCCAAACTTTCCTGTGTAGCTGCTCTATCTGCTAATGCATTTCCCTGGTTAACATAATTATCTCCCTTCTGATGTCCCTTGCAGTGGATGATGGCCACTTCTAAAGGCTCCAGTACTGCCTGAAATAGAGCCAATATCTCTTTTCCATATTTAACAGGGGTCAGTAAGCCCCTCTCTTTCCAGATTGCTGCATGTGCATGTAACATAAGGAAAGCATATCTGGAATCTAACTATCTATCTATCTAAACTCGCTGACCTTTTCCCAGTTGTAAAGCCCTAGTGAATGCAATAAGTTCCACCTTTTGGCTAAAGTACTGTGTGGTAGTGCTTGGGCTTCCATCATCTGCCTTTCTAACTGCTTCCTTCAGGTAGCTGCTGCCATCAGTGAACCATTCAGCATCTGGATTTTCCAGAGGCTCATCTTGTAAGTTAGGCCTACATCTGCCTACTTCACCTTCCTGAATTACTTTATTGTTTGCAGTGGCTTTCAGCTGGTTCTTGTGGGTGTGCCAGGTACCTAGTTAGATCATCCTCACACACAGGCGCTTGGACCTCTGCTTCTGGCCCTGTCCGTCCTCGCAGGTGGCTGCTAACAGTAGGACATCACATTGTAGGGAGGTGGTGAGAGTGGGTACACCTGTCCTGTTCCCCACACCGTGGGAATGAGAGACATAGTTTTTGACAACTGTTTATTTTCCAGGCTGTGGGTACTCCAGCTTTTCAGCTGTTTTGAAAAATACTTTGTTGCGTTTTATTTATTTGAAAGGCAGAGAAAGTGTGTGCACATGTGCTGTTTCACTCCCCAAATGATGGCAACAGCCAGGGTTAGGCCAGCCCAAAGCAGGACAAGGAAGGAACTCCATCCAGGTCTCCCACGTGCATGGCAGGGACCCAAGTCGTGGAGCACCCCCTGTTGGCTCCCACAGTGCACAGTAACAAGCCGCTGGGATTGGGAGTGGAGTCTGAACTCTGACCTCCCTCTGGTGTGGGACCACAGTGGCGTGTTTACTGCCAGGCCAGGTGTCTGCCCTGGCTTTTCAGCTCTTACAAACAAAGCCGTTATGCAAATCTCTGGTTGTTGTATCTTTGAATCTTAAGCTGCTTCAAAGAAAAGAAGTGAATCACAATAGGAGCTTGCAGAGCCCCTGTCCGCTTTCCAGAGAGGCCACCCAGCGAGTGGGATGCCAGCCCAGCCCTCTTTCCCACAGGGGTCACTCATGACTGTAGTCATTTCTTAAGTGGAAAATAGCATTTCCTATTTTGATTTTTTTAAAGTTTTGTTTTATTTTATTTGAAAGGCAAAGTTACCGGGAGAGAGAGAGGTCTTCCATCCACTGGTACACTCCCCAGAGACTGCAATGGCCAGGGTTGGGCTAGCTGGGAGCCAGGAGCCAGGAGCTTCTTCCTGGTCTCCCACCTGGGTGCAGGGGCCCAAGCACTTGGGCCATCTTCTGCTGTTTTCCCAGGCACTCTAGCAGGGAGCTGGATCAGAACTGGGACAGCTGGGACTCAAACCGGCACCCATATTTTTTATTTTTTTAACAGTGAGATTTAATGTAGTCTCCAGACTTGCTCATTGAAAGATTTTTCTTAATTCCATCATTTGGCATTTTTAGTCTGGAAGGTGCAAGTGTCAAATGAGGAGGCCAATCTTTTTTTTTGGTAAGTGACTTCAGGAGTCGTCTGTGGGCTGTGATTGAGGCTGTTCCCCCTGCGTCAGCAAAGGGAAGCCTGGGAGAAGACAAAGCTGCAGCGCCAAACAGCAGGACCCCGTGGTCCACTCAGTGGCACAGGTCTCCTCTGAAAACTGGCTCCCTGAGTCTTAGGAGAATTCACTTCAGTTTTTTTTTTTTTGAATTGGCTTTCCAGTGGCAGTTAAATATTTTATATTTCTTGATCTCCTTTTTTCCAGATACAGTACTTTACTCTGTTTCAGATCAGTTTATTTTCCAATAACAGTTGAAAGTTTGCAATAAAAGCGGGTGTTTTCACTGCTTTAAAATGAATTATGCATTTATTGACAGGAGCTTTGGCGTCCTGCCTGTTAGTTGAAGGATAATAAGAATGGCTGTGGGAGGACACCGGCATTCCTGCCCCTGCCAGTCAGCCTGGAAAGGTCTGCTGTCCTTTGTCCCCAGCATCTAGAAGCCTTAGGCCTGGGCTTGGAGAGACAGGTGCCGGTTCACAGGCACCTGAGCTGCTCAGGACAGGAGAGGCGGGCAGGCCTCTGCCCCCTGAGCACTGTGGTGTGCGTGGCTGCCATCCGTCAGCAGCAGGGTAGCCAAGGGGCTCCCAGGACCCTGCTCATAGGTGGTAGAGAGCAGACTGCGGGCCTCACGGCCTGTGCCCAAACCAGAGCAGCTGGCCCGCCCAGCCCTGCCCCTCCCCAACAGGGTGCCCTCCTCTCCGGTCCCCTTGGGCCACGGACACACCCTTTGAGTTATCCAGGGCCAGTATCAAGTCTCTCTGGGCTGCACCTGCTGTGATCTTGCATTCACTGTTCCGCCTAGACCCTGCCCAGGCCTCACCCCTGCCTCTCCCAGCACCTGGAATTGTCTCTCCCTCCCTCCCTCCCTCCCTCCCTCCCTCCCTCCCTCCCTTCCCCTCTCTCTCTCTCTCTCTCTCTCTCTCTCTCTCTCTCTCTCACACACACACACACACACACACACACAGATTCCCTGAGCATTCCTGTTCCTGTCAGTCATTGCAGCAAGAGGCCAGGGCGCCCCAGTGGTTACCTGGAGTGTCGCCTGAACTGCCCTGGTTCCAGCCTTCCTTATCTTTTTATTTTTAACTGTGGTCAGATACACATAGCGTGTTTATTATTTTAACCATTTGTAAGTGTACAATTCAGTTGTATTAAATTCATTAAGAATGCTGTGTGCCCGTCACGAGTGCCTGCCCAAAACTTGTCCATCATCCCCAGCAAAAACCCCGCCCCATGAAACACTAAGCCCCAACCCTCCCAACCCCCACCCCACCCCCACCCCCCCCCCCCCCCCCCCGCCGCCGCCCAGACCCAGGAGCCTGTGTTCTCCCTTCTGTCTCTGGATTTGACTGCTCCGGGGTCCCCGTGGGAGTGGAACCCAACGGGAGTTGTTGTTTCCGTCCAAACACCACGCCCTCAGTCTGCCCGCAGTCCTGAGCTGCCCTCCTCCTCCAGGTTGGCAGCGTTGCGTGGTGTGGACGGAGCCCCTTTTGTTCAGCCATCTACCTTGGGCTGCGGAGGGCTCCGGACATGTTACCCCCCCCCCCCCCAAGCTTAGCTGTTGTCTGAAGCATCACCAAGGGCAGGGGCTGCTTGCATTCTAGCATCTGCCAAGAATCCAGGAGATACAGAATGAAAAGCCCCCTGGCCCCCGGTCCTCTACCCATCCTTCCCCTGCTACTTCAGCTGTGACAGGTGACTGTGGTGTCACCTCTCTTGGGACAGCCAAACATGGCCCAGGCGCACTGCTTCCTTCACCCCACTCCACCTTGTGTCTTCTTGGAAACAAGGCTTATTGCTCATTTGAATCACTGCAGGGTTAGTGAGTGTGTCAGCAAGTTAAACAGCACGCCAGGGCTCTGACGCGAGAGCTGGGTGTACCTTGTGTGGGTCTCACGCGTGCAGGACAGGGGCTGTGAGCACTTGCTGTGGTTTGAGGTTTTGCTGCGTAAGCAACAGGGAGAGTAGAACTGAGCCCACACTTCGGGTAAGCGTCACCGCCTCCGCTCCCCTTCCCCGCTGTCCCTGTTAAGTCGCTCACAGGGCCCACTCAAGTCAGCCAGGCAACAGCGCCTGTCCCTTTGTCCTTGCTGTTGGCGAGCGCGAGTTCCCTGGCAACCTTTGAGCATAGCTGAGTGTTCGGTGTCTTTGATCTAAGGAAAAAGTCTATTTTAAACTGTAAGTGGAGCCCGATTTTTTAGGTTGGATCTGTTACCCAACAAAACGTACATCATCCACGCTCATGTATTTTCTAGGTTTATACAAAAATCAGGCCAGCCAGCGTGAGACCCGTGCTCTGCAGTAACAGCGACACAGACTACAGGTTCAAAGAACCGGCTTCCTGCTCACTACTGTGAGGCTCTGATGCTGAAATATGGGCAGAGTTGGTTGGAGAGAGAAAAATAAAATGTGGCTGATTTTAGACGTGAAACCTTCCCAGTCTTATTTGGAAATGCTACCTAGAAATTAGTTCAGGCAGTTGGAATTTGTTTGTTTGTTTGTTTGTTTCAAATTTTTATGTATTTGAGAAACAGACTCCCATCCTCTAGTCCACTCTCTAGATGCCCACGTGGCTTAAGGGTGGAAGCCAGGAACTCAGTCCAGGTCATCCACGTCCACGTGGGGGGCAGGAACCCCCCCCCATCACTGGAGCCATCACTGCTGCCTCCCTGGGTGCTCACTAGCAGGAAGCTGGAGTCAACAGCCCAAGCCACATAGCTGAACTGAAATGCTCCTGTGTAGACACAGGTGTCACAGCTGGGTCTGTGATTCTAGTCCAAACGCCCACCCTTGTTTTCTGTTTATTTTATTTTATTTTTTAAGATATATTTATTTATTTGAGAGGCAGAGTTAGAGAGAGAGGTCTTCCATCCACTGGTTCACTCCCCAAATGGCCACAACAACCAGAGCTGGGCCAGTCCACAGCCAGGAGCTTCTTCCAGGTCTCCCACCTGGGTACAGGGGCCCAAGCACTTGGGCCATTTTCCACAGCTTTCCCAGGCCATTAGCAGGGAGCTGGGTTGGAAGTGGAGCAGCTGGGACTCAAACCGGCGTCCCTATGGGATGCAGTGCTGCAGGTGTAGACTTAACGTACATCAGTCTTGTACTCTTGTTTTTTCTTTCTTTTTTTTTTTTTTTGTTTTTTTTTTTTTTTTTTTTGGACAGGTAGAGTGTACAGTGAGAAAGAGAGACAGAGAGAAAGGTCTTCCTTTTGCCGTTGGTTCACCCTCCAATGGCTGCTGCGGCCGGCGCACCGCATTGGTCCAAAGCCAGAAGCCAGGTGCTTCTCCTGGTCTCCCATGCAGGTGCAGGTCCCAAGGACTTGGGCCATCCTCCACTGCACTCCTGGACCACAGCAGAGAGCTGGCCTGGAAGAGGGGCAACCGGGACAGAATCAGGTGCCCCGACCGGGACTAGAACCCAGCACCGCAGGCGGAGGATTAGCCTAGTGAGCAGCGGCGCCGGCCCTCTTGTTTTTTAAATAAAGAATAAAACTGAGGGAGTCACCCGAGAATAAAGAACAATCCCTTTTCATACCTTAATTTCAGTATTACACAGAGGCCAGTATTGTGGCACAGCTAGTTAAGCTATGGCCTACAGAGGCATCCCCTATCAGAGTACCAGTTCAAGTCCCAGCTGCTCTGCTTTCTCATCCAGCTTCCTGCTAAGGTGCCTGGGAAGGCAACAGATGGTCTCAGTACTTGGGCCCTTGCCATTCAAGTGGTAGACCTGGATGAAGTTCCAGGGTGGGGCTTTGGCCAGTCCTGGCCATTGTGGCCATTTGGGGAATGAACCAGTGAATGGAAGAGCTCTCACTCTGGCTCTCACACCCTCTCTCTCTCTCGCTCTCGCTCTCGCTCTCGCTCTCGCTCTGCCTTTCTAATAGTTCCTTTTAAAAAGATTATTCTGTGTGTGGTGTGTGATGGGAGGCTGCAGCAGGACCTACAGGTCTGTTTGCTCGCTTCGCACTGTGGGGCCACTGCACTGCACTCAGCAAGCTGCCGGCCTTGGCTTTGGCTGAGCCATTCAGAGTGCAGCTGCACCCTGGGGGGCCCGGAAGCATTGCGACATGGGAGGCAGGGAGAGCTGCTCGCAGGTGGTGGGTGTAGGGCACCTGTCCTGCAGCCGGCGCTGTGGGAGCATGAAGCCTTGTCCAGACAGGATTCACCGGCATGTCCCTCTTAGAGAGCCAGGAAGTGTAGCAAGGCGGGGGAGGGCTCAGATCAGAGCTGGGTGTTGCCCTTCATTTGTTCGTTCATTCAGTTCCTTTGATGGAACGCAGCTTGGGTGCCAGGCATTGTCTTGGGGCTGGGCCAAGGGCCAGAGCCTGTGGCTCTAGCTCTTGTCCAGCAGAACAGGGAGGTTGGAGGAAGGCTGCCTGAGGGGGTTGGTCTGAGCAGAGGTTCCTTAACTGGCTCTGCTGCTGCCCCAGTTTTAGCCAGGGGGGGTCTTTCCAGAGCACCACGGGTGGACAGTCCTGTTTTTAGAGTGTGTTGATGCTAACTGCTTCCCGCCTGTTCCTGGAACTGCCAGAGAAACGCTCTGAGGTGGCCTTAGCTAGCCCCTGCCGAGCTCCATCCATGTAACTGCTCCTTGATCCTATGGTGGCCTGAGCTACTCCCTGCCGAGCTCTGTCCTTGTACACTGCTCCTCTTAGGCTGGATAGAGGAAGGAGATCAGATCTACTCTCTCTTCCAGGTGAGGCAGAACCAGCCTGGGGCTGTATAGGGCCGCCTCTCCCTGTCCCGCACTGTCCGCTGGCCACTGCCTGCCCTGTGATGCAGCGTGCCCGGCACAGGCGCCATCAGGCCCATGTACTGAGTGAGGAAAGCAGTATTGAGCAACTGCTGGCCCTGACAGCTCAGGGGCACGAGACTGCAAAGGTGAGACTCGCAGGGAAGAGTGTGGGCAGCTCATAACAGATACAGTGAGACCGGAGTGACCCCCTGATCCCCTGGTAGTGTGGGCAGCTCATAACAGATACGGTGAGACCGGGGTGACCCCCTGATCTTCTGGTAGTGTGGGCAGCTCATAACAGATACGGTGAGACTGGGGCGACCCCCTGATCCCCTGGTAGTGTGGGCAGCTCATAACAGATACGGTGAGACCGGGGTGACCCCCTGATCTTCTGGTAGTGTGGGCAGCTCATAACAGATACGGTGAGACCAGGGCGACCCCTGATCCCCTGGTAGTGTGGGCAGCTCATAACGGATACGGTGAGACCGGGGTGACCCCCTAATCTTCTGGTAGTGTGGGCAGCTCGTAACGGATACGGTGAGACCGGGGCGACCCCCTGATCCCCTGGTAGTGTGCGCAGCTCATAACGGATACAGTGAGACCGGGGCGACCCCCTGATCCCCTGGTAGTGTGCGCAGCTCATAACAGATACGGTGAGACCAGGGCGACCCCTGATCCCCTGGTCCAGCCTCTCATACCTGATGCCAGCTAATTTTTGTGTGTTTTTCTGTACATAATCCCATTTATCGGTCACGATAAACCTCTCATATAAGATGTCCTCGTCACGATCACGGCCCTTTCTCTGTTCTTAATGTAGGCCTAAGAGGCAGCACTCATCAAGAGAGTCTCCGCTGTCACTGATCCGTGTTTTGTTTTGTTTTTAAGATTTTATTTATTTATTTGAGAGGTAGAGTTACAGACAGAGAGGGGGAGAGACAGAGAGGTCTTCCTTCCTTTGGTTTATCAAATAGCCACAACAGCTGGAGCTGCGCTGATCCAAAGCCAGGAGCCAGGTGCTTCTCCTGGTCTCCCATGGGGTGCAGGGCCCAAGTACTTGGGCCATCCTCCACTGCACTCCTGGGCCACAGCAGAGAGCTGGCCTGGAAGAGGGGCAACTGGGACTAGAACCGGCGCCCATATAGGATGCTGGTGCTGCAGGCAGAGGATTAACCCGCTGCGCCATGGTGCCGGCCCCCCATTTTTCTTTTAGTTGTCCTGAAAGCAGTATGTGTTTGTTTTGTCACTACTGAGAAATACAAGGAAGCTTCTGGAAGGAAAAGCTCCCGTGGGGGCTCTCTCTGTGCTGGGACTGTGTGAACCGTCATGTACTACCCTTCCTCCTGCGTTTCTCTTTTGTAAATCTGTGTGTTTTGTGGCTGTGTACCTGTTTTATTGAGTGTGAGATAATCCTTTAACATTAGCATTTTAGAGCCTTAAATAAGATGTGATGCTCTCAAAAAAAGAACAAAACATTTAAGAATAAGCTTCTCAGGAGGGGAAAGACTTACACGTGGACAGCGACGACGCGTTGCTGCGAGAGGTTGAAGGAGACGGCCTACTTAAGAAAGCTGCCGTGTCCATGGATGAGAAGATCTGATCCTGAGGTGTCAGTTCTACCCGTGTAGTCACTGCAGTCCCAATCCAAATGCCAATGGTGTTTTTTTCCAGAAATAGAAAAAGCATCTTAAAATTTATGGGGAATTTCAAGGGACCCCAAAGGAATCTTGAAAAAGAAGAACACTGGTATTGTGTCATAGTGGGTAAAGCCACCACCTGCAGTGCCGGCATCCCATGTGGGTACTGGTTCGAGTCTCGGCTGCTCCACTTCCAATACAGCTCTCTGCTGTGGCCTGGGAAACCAGCAGAGGAAGGCCCAAGTCCTTGGGCCCCAGCACCCATGTGAGAGACCCAGAAGAAGCTCCTGACTCCTGGCTTTGTATCAGCCCAGCTCTGGTTGTGGCAGCCATTTGGGGAATGAGCCGGTGGATGGAAGACCTCTCTCTGTCTGCCTAGCCTCTCAGGAACTCTGCCTTTCAAATAAATAATTTTTTTTAAAAAAAGAAGACCAAAGTTGGAAGACTTGCATTTTGTGATTTTAAAACTTAAAGTGACAGTAATCAAGGCAGTGTGGTAACTGCCTCCTGACAGACATACGGACCAGTGGAGCAGAACAGAGCCCGTAAGCCTTGTGGTTTGTGGTCAGATGATTAGACAAGGACGCCAGGACCCCTCAGCGGAGAAGATAAGTCCCCAATGAGTGATACTGGGAAAGCTGATGTCCGCATGCAAAAAAATGAAGTTGGGCCCTTATTTTATGCCAAATACAAACATTAACTCAAAATATATCAGAATCCTAAATGTAAGAGCTAAGGTGTAAACCCTGGGAAGAAAATATAAGGAAATAGAATCTCATGATGTCATGATTCAGGATTTAAAAAAAAGCACAGGCAATAAAAGTGAAAGTAGACAAACCGGAGTACATCAGAATTAAAAACGAACGTGCATCAGAGGGCACAAGAGAGTGCATCCACAGGATGGAGGGGTCTGGCAAATCACACATCTGGTGAGGGGCTAGCATCCACATCTGGTGAGGGGTTAGCATCCACAGGATGGAGGGGTCTGGCAAATCACACATCTGGTGAGGGGCTAACATCCACATCTGGTGAGGGGTTAGCATCCACATCTGGTGAGGGGTGAACATCCACATCTGGTGAGGGGTTAGCATCCACATCTGGTGAGGGGTGAACATCCACATCTGGTGAGGGGCGAACATCCACATCTGGTGAGGGGCTAACATCCACATCTGGTGAGGGGTTAACATCCACATCTGGTGAGGGGCTAGCATCCACATTTGGTGAAGGGCTAACATCCACATCTGGTGAGGGGTTAACATCCACATCTGGTGAGGGGTTAGCATCCACATCTGGTGAGGGGCGAACATCCACATCTGGTGAGGGGCGAACATCCACATCTGGTGAGGGGTTAGCATCCACATCTGGTGAGGGGCTAGCATCCACATCTGGTGAGGGGCTAGCATCCACATCTGGTGAGGGGTTAGCATCCACATCTGGTGAGGGGTTAACATCCACATCTGGTGAGGGGTGAACATCCACATCTGGTGAGGGGTTAGCATCCACATCTGGTGAGGGGTTAGCATCCACATCTGGTGAGGGGTTAGCATCCACATCTGGTGAGGGGTGAACATCCACATCTGGTGAGGGGTTAGCATCCACATCTGGTGAGGGGTTAGCATCCACATCTGGTGAGGGGCTAACATCCACATCTGGTGAGGGGCTAACATCCACATCTGGTGAGGGGTTAGCATCCACAGGATGGAGGGGTCTGGCAAATCACACATCTGGTGAGGGGCTAACATCCACATCTGGTGAGGGGCTAGCATCCACATCTGGTGAGGGGTGAACATCCACATCTGGTGAGGGGTTAGCATCCACATCTGGTGAGGGGTGAACATCCACATCTGGTGAGGGGCGAACATCCACATCTGGTGAGGGGCTAACATCCACATCTGGTGAGGGGTTAACATCCACATCTGGTGAGGGGCTAGCATCCACATCTGGTGAAGGGCTAACATCCACATCTGGTGAGGGGTTAACATCCACATCTGGTGAGGGGTTAGCATCCACATCTGGTGAGGGGCGAACATCCACATCTGGTGAGGGGCGAACATCCACATCTGGTGAGGGGTTAGCATCCACATCTGGTGAGGGGCTAGCATCCACATCTGGTGAGGGGTTAGCATCCACATCTGGTGAGGGGTTAGCATCCACATCTGGTGAGGGGTTAACATCCACATCTGGTGAGGGGTGAACATCCACATCTGGTGAGGGGTTAGCATCCACATCTGGTGAGGGGTTAGCATCCACATCTGGTGAGGGGTGAACATCCACATCTGGTGAGGGGTTAGCATCCACATCTGGTGAGGGGTTAGCATCCACATCTGGTGAGGGGTTAGCATCCACATCTGGTGAGGGGCTAACATCCACATCTGGTGAGGGGCTAACATCCACATCTAGTGAGGGGTTAGCATCCACATCTGGTGATGGGCTAACATCCACATCTGGTGAGGGGTTAACATCCACATCTGGTGAGGGGTTAGCATCCACATCTGGTGAGGGGCTAACATCCACATCTAGTGAGGGGTTAGCATCCACATCTGGTGAGGGGCTAGCATCCACATCTGGTGAGGGGCTAACATCCACATCTGGTGAGGGGTTAGCATCCACATCTGGTGAGGGGTTAGCATCCACATCTGGTGAGGGGTGAACATCCACATCTGGTGAGGGGCTAACATCCACATCTGGTGAGGGGTTAACATCCACATCTGGTGAGGGGTTAGCATCCACATCTGGTGAGGGGTTAGCATCCACATCTGGTGAGGGGCTAGCATCCACATCTGGTGAAGGGCTAACATCCACCCTACCCAGAGCAGCCTGCAGCTCAGCCATAACTGGGCAAAATCAGCACAGTTTGTAAGAAAGCAGGAAGGACAGGCCGGCGCCGCGGCTCAACAGGCCAATCCTCCACCTGCAGCGCCGGCACACCGGGTTCTAGTCCCAGTCAGGGTGCCAGATTCTATCCCGGTTGCCCCTCTTCCAGGCCAGCTCTCTGCTGTGGCCAGGGAGTGCAGTGGAGGATGGCCCAAGTCCTTGGGCCCTGCACCCCATGGGAGACCAGGAGAAGCACCTGGCTCCTGCCATCGGATCAGCGCAGTGCGCCGGCCGCGGCGGCCATCGGAGGGTGAACCAACGGCAAAAGGAAGACCTTTCTCTCTGTCTCTCTCTCTCTCACTGTCCACTGTGCCTGTCAAAAGAAAGAAAGAGAGAGAGAGAGAGAGAGAGAAAGAAAGAAAGAAAGAAAGAAAGAAAGAAAGAAAGAAAGCAAGCAAGCAAGCAAGCAAGCAGGAAGGACTAAGCGGGCTCTTGAACCACAGTGAGCCTGCTCACAGCCATGGCTGCTCTTGGGAAACAGAAACGAGTGTCAGCGAGGATCTCGAGAAGTCGCAAGCCTCTGCGCAGTCAGTAGGGACGTAACATGTCACGGCCACTGTGGGAAACAGTGGAGCGGTTCCTCAAAGCGTGGAGTAGGGGATCCTGTGTGACCCAGCACCCGCCAGAAGGTGGGAGTGGCCAGGTGTCGGTCATCTGGTGCGTGAACAAACTTTGTCACGTCCGCACTGTGGGGTAGTACTCAGCTTTGAGAGGAGGGGTGTCTTGACACCTGCTGAAGCCGTAGTCACAGGAGGACTGCAGGACTCCACTTGTGTGTGGTGTCCAGAGCAAGCAGGAGCTGGCCGCCAGGGACTGGGGAGAAAGGACCGTGTGGTGTCCAGAGCAAGCAGGAGCTGGCCGCCAGGGGCTGGAGAGAAAGGACTGCGGAGTTGGTGTCCGAAGGGGACGGAGTTTCAGCTTTGCAGTTGGGGATGGTGGTGGGGATGCTGGCACAACAGTTGGGAATGTACTCAACGCCACTGAGCCGCACACTTAAAAATGGCTGTGCTGGTACATTTTGTTGTGCATTATTTTAATACAATTTTAAAAACGAGTGTGCTTTAAATATGTGGTGCTCATTCGAGGCTGTTACATTTCTAGAATGGATTCCCAGGAATAAAATTGCTTCGGCAAAGAATCTTGACGCATGTTGCCAAATGATTTTCTGAAAGGATCAGAACAATTTAAAATTTGTTGGCAAAGTTACATCAGACCTCTATAGTACTGAGTAATTGTCATTTACAACAGTCATTGCTGATTTGGTAGGTGAATGAATACTTTTTTATACAATTACTGATCATTTATTACTCTGATGAACTGAATCATTGAAACACTGAGGGTTCAGTGTTTCTTTCACTTACAGTACTATCCTTGTTGATTGTCTTTATAACATTTTTTAAAGATTTATTTTATTTGAAAGGCATAGTTACAGGGAGAGACACAGAAAGAGAGAGGTCTTCCATCCACTGGCTCACTCCCAATATGGCCACCACGGCAGGAGTTGAGCCAGGCCAAAGCCAGGAGCCAGGAGCTTCATCCAGGTCCCCAACATGGGTGCAGGGACCCAAGCCCTTGGCCCATCTTCCACTGCTGTCCCAGGCCACAGCAGAGAGCTGGATGGGAAGAGGAGCCACTGAGACTCCTGCTGGTGCCCAGGTGTGGGATGCCAGTGGTGCAAGCAGGGCTTAAACCGCAGTTATTTTCCTCTTTACCTGTTTCTTTGGAGGGAACATACAGCATTTGCCATTCTTTACCATGAGGAAGGCCTCGGAAGGCCTGTGCGGAGTGTTTCTAATGCCCTTTTCTAACGTGAGAACCGACACTCACTGTCTTTTCCCTCTACAGCTGAGGAGAGTTCAGGTTTGAGTTCAGTTTTCTTTTTTCTATTTGTTTAACCAACCCAGGGTTTTATCTTGGTCTGGGATGAAAGGATTTGCATTAGGGCCTGTGCTGTGGCTTAGAAGGTTAAGCATCCACCTGAAGCACTGGCATCCCATATGGGCTCCAGTTTGAGTCCTGGCTGCTCCACGTCCAATCCAGCTCCCTGCTGATGGCCCAAGAAAGCAGTAGAAAGTGGCCCAAGTCCTTGGGCCCCTGTGCCTGCATGGGAGACCCGGAAGAAGCTCCTGGCTCCTGGCTTTGAATCAGCCCAGCTCCAGCCTTAGTATTTTGGGGAGTGGACCAGCAGATGGAAGACCTTTCTCTCTGTAACTCTGCCTCTCAAGTAAAGAGATAAATCTTTAAAAAAAAAAATTGCATTGACTTCTCCCTACATAGCTAGTCCCCGTGGTCCTCCCTGGTGTTCCCTCTTCCTCTGACCCAGGCTGCAGCTCTGTCGAGATGTCCCCAGGTGTGGGCTGTGGCTCAGGGCTTCTGTCCCACTGTGGCTGCCCATGCCCCTCTGCAGAGCTTTGGGGAGGTCCGGCCTGCTCCCTGGAGGTGACCTAGTTCTTGTTACTTTCCCCGGGTGAACTTTAGAATGCTTTTGTCAGTTACTTAGAAAAATGCAGAGCCCTGCATGAGTTTTGGCAGGATGCATTTTAAACCTTTAAATCACTGTGGGGAAAAATTAACAGCAGCATACTTAGAATATTTATGCTTCCAATTCATTTTTACTCAAGTTTTTTCTTTCTGTATATTCCTTGTTTATATTATAGAGTGCATTCCGTCAGTGATTTCGGGGTCACAACCTTGGAGTTCTTCAAAGAACTACTTTACATGCATAAGGTTTCAGAAGAGCATGGGGAGAATTGGTAATAAAGTTGAGATCCTTTGATCTGAGATCATTAGGAAAAATACATCAAAAAGTGTGTTCACTTCTTTGCAATCTCATCTGTATATTTTATATGCGGCTCCTCTGAGCCTCTCTCCTTTATTTCCGTGACCCAGCTCGTCTGCACTGTGTCAGGATAGGCACGTCGCCGTCCGCTACAGCGCAGGTCTGTGGGGAGCCTGTGCCTCTGGACCTTCCCCAGATGCTCAGCCCCATCTGAGCCAGCTGGCTGCACCCTGTGCACGAGGAAGTGCTGGCAAGTGGCTGTCGGCACGACCTTGTGGCTGAGATCTCCTGACCAGCACAGCCCAGGGGTCATCAGTGGAAGCCCCAAGGCCAGCGAGCAGCCAGGACCTAAGTGGGAGCCGCGTGACGCCTGACTGCAGACACGTGCCCTTCCCACGTGCCCAGCTCTGGCATTCTGAGAGTGGGAGCCGGGGCGTGCCCAGGTGGCCCCTGGCTGCAGTCTGGGGAGAGGAGCAGCATGGGACTTGATTGGAAACAGTCCTGCACAGTGAGAAGCATATCCTGCCGTGAGAAGGCTGCAGCGGGTAACGCGTGCGTCCTGCCTCTCGCTGGCGGGAGCTACGTGAAGGAGCAGAGGGGCATTGTGTCCCCTCACAGGGGGAGCGTGGGGCGTTGTGGAAGAAGGGCACTGTCGGGCAGACTGTCGTTGTGCAAGTGTGGAGCAGCGTCTTGCACTGCTAGGACAGTAAGACCTGACTTAATAGCTTTTTTTTAAAAAAATATTTATTTATTTATTTGAAACAGAGAGAAGGAGAGACAGAGACAAAGGTCTTCATCCGCTGGTTCACTCCCCAGTTGGCCACAATGGCCGGAGCTGCACCGATCCGAAGCCAGCAGCCAGGAGCTTCCCCCAGGTCTCCCACACAGGTGCAGGGCCCAAGGACTTGGGCCATCTTCCACTGCCCTCCCAGGCCACAGCAGAGAGCTGGATTGGAAGTGGAGCAGCTGGGACCCAAACTGGCACCCTTATGAGATGCCAGCACTGCAGGTGGTGGCTTTACCCACTACACCACAGCGCCAGCCCCTGACTTAATAGCTTTTAGTGCTAGTCCCATCAAAATAATTGAAATCTCTCTCTCTCTCTCTCTCTCTCTCTCTCTCTCTCTCTCTCTCTCTGTTTTAGCTAAGCATAAAGTACCTAATACAAAAGTAAGCACACTGCATTTCGTAGTATGCCTTTTCTTTCCCTCATGGCCATGTCATCTCACAACTGTAATTTGTAGCATTTTCTGGCTATTGAATATCAAGTAGCTGTCATTTCCCATATTATTTTTCCAGGAAAAAATAGATCGAGAAAAGTCGGCGTCTGGGGATTATAAATTCATAATTTTCTCTGTTGGTGGTAGGGGAAGTTGAATGAGAGTCCCGACTAATGAATCAGAATTGTGTGATATTGAATAGCCATTTGTTTAAAAACAAAAACCAAAAACACTGCGTTGCCAGAATGCTGCACGTGATGCAGCTGTCACAGTGCTGGGAACCAGAGTGGGGGGCAGACAGGTGGGTGTAACTCGCCCCTGCGCGGGGTGCCGGCCAGCGAAACCTCCAGGTCCAGAGTTCGCCGAGACGTCCGCACGGGCGCTTCCTCCTGGGCAGTTGTTTACGGGGGTTGTGGCCTCCGGTCTCGGCCCCGAGAGACGGGATCTTTGCCTGAAAGTTACTGAGAAAGGAAGGCTGCAGGAAGCCGGAAAACGGCCAGGCTTCTCGTGCACACTGACAGCCAACGCGACGCTCTTTCCGCTTGCAGTTTTTTTTTTTTTTTTTAGTGTCATTTTAAGTTGCAGCTTCCAGCCAATCAGCGGGCTCCGTGCCTGCTGACATCACGAACCAGCCAGTTCCCTCCAGCTGCAGAGAGCTTCAGTTTGTCTTTTTTTTTTAAACTAAAATGGAGGCTGGTTTCTCACCTTAAGGAGTCCATTGCCTTCCCGCTGAAGTCTAGATGTTGACATGTAATAAAGCGGGCAGCAGGATGGTGGTGGATGCGGCCAGCTCCAATGGGCCTTTCCAGCCCGTGGCCCTTCTCCACATTCGAGGTAAGTAATTGTGGGTTCCGCTGAATCGGAACCTTCCGTGGGCAGTTAATAAATGGCTATTGTGCTTCAGATAAGAGCGGCAGGAAGTCCTTTCCGGCAGATTCAGCCCGTTTTCGCAGCAGACGGAACCCGAGGAGGCTGGGTGTGTCACCGCGGTTTAGCATTTCACGAACTACTTACAGAATCTGAGGCTTGAGCGAGGCCTTGCATGCATAGTTCAAAGCTGGTTTTTCTGCTTTCTGCTCGCTCTCCCATCCCCCTTTCAAAGCTGCGCTGATGTCAAAGGATGTGAAGTCACTGTCTGGGGAAGGTATTGGGTGGGGGTAGGAAGGAGGCGGGCCCGGCCGCTGAGTTTCTGTTGCATCTGTGTTGCCGAACACCGAGAGGGTTTCTCCGCGGACACCTCTCTGAGTTGACGATCAAGTGCAGGCAGAAGGGGCCGAGTGGAGGAGAAGAGAACTTCCTTCAGGAAGCGCTGTTTTCACCCTTGCATGGCGCCCGCAAGAAACAGCTTGTGCTTTGAAAATATCCTAGACTGCTGTGGACCCTGCGTTCTGAAGTGCTAGTGTTTGCAGAGAACCTCGGAGTATTTTGTGTTTCAGTCGGCTCTGTAGTGCGGTGCGACTACGATTTTAAGTGGCCACACGTTTTCAATGTGTGTGGATGATCACGACTTTAACAATCGCTGTTTGCCTCTTTTGTAGTTTGCGCATATTTTGGATTCAAAATGTAGCCCTGAAAACACAGTTACTGTAGTGATTAACAGCCCAGTTAAACTGGAAGGTACCAGGGCAGTAACGTCCTTGCTCTTAGTCGATATTTTGAGATAGTTCTTACACAGTATTTTTTTTTTTTTTTTTGCTCGTAATTGGGTGAGGTAGAAAATGGATGTTAAGCTTCGTCGAATCATTCTAAAACGTGTGTCTCAGCTGTGTCCTGTGAGAACAGTTTTCACTGTCGGGAGCTCCTTTAAGGAGCTGGGCTGAGAGGTGGGGGCGGGATCCCTGGGTGACTAGTGACCTCTGTGACTGAAATGCCACCCAGATACTTCAGGTCCCAGGGTGCTCCCGGGGAGGTCCAGGCACGAGGACCCCGAGCCGGCTGCAGTGTGACTGCCCGTGCTCTTCTCTCCAGACCCCTTTGGATGAAGCCGGTGGAAATCGGCCCACGGGCGGCGGGCTGTAGGTCTGGCCAGCGATTTGTCGTTTGCTATTGCACCGGTGAGAAGCCAAGGCGCACTCAGGTGTGTTGGCAGCAGGAACCAACTGGGCGAGAGCCAGGTGCAGTTTTCAAGTGGTCACTGACTAGGTGAGCCCTGAGATCATCTGATTGCATCTAAAATGTGAATTTTTGTGCTTTTGAGGTACCTGCTTATAAATCACAAATCTTTTTAATTTGTGAGTTTTCTGTTTTTATTAGACAATTGAGCCGTTTTTTGAACTGTAAATTTACTCTGAAATAGAATCAGTTGAATTTATATCTTAAACCCCAGTAATATATTTACCTTGAATTCCAAGGGCTCACGTTGGCCAGTTTGGGTTTTTTGCCATTGATTGTGTGCGGTGTAGTTGTGGAAAGAGAAAGCAGTGAAGTGTTAGCTAAAGGAGACTTGAGTTTTTAAGAAGCGGTAACCTTTAGGGACCTCAGGCTGACCACTCGTCCAACAGTGGGAGTAGTTAGTCATTTCAAAACTGGACAACACTTGATGTACGCAGAACTTTTTGGAGCAAGTGTGTTAACGTGAGGTGGAGAAAAACTATGTATTGATTGGGCTTTTAGAATCGTAGTCACTCTCACATCCAGCTAGCAGCTACCCTGTGCCGGTTGCTGAGGGTCATTAGAAATCACTGGTGCCGGGGAGGGGCCGGGAGAACCGGCTGGGCCCCGCGCTCTGCTGGGAGGATCCAGACCTCACTCACTCACAGGGACATGGTCCCATTTAGGTTTCCCCAACGGTGGTTTTGTTTGGAATCTTGGTGTTTTTCTTTTTTTACCTCAGTTTAAAATAGACATTATGGCTGTTGGTTGAGCATTCTGCTACAGTATCACAATAGTTTTTTTTTTTCCCTACTGCCTGATCATCTGTTCAATTCAGGGGCCACTTTTATTGGCCAGTTTTGCACCCAGGGCTCATTCCTTACTGATCTTAGAAATATTTGTCAGTCTGTGCCACATGCCGAGCAGGGGCCCGGTTTTCACTGAGCTCAGGGCCCCTGGCCAGGGCGGGGCGCAGGCGGTGAAACAGGTGAACACGACCACTAGACTGAACTGTCGTCCTCATTCGATTGATAGTTATCCTCTGGAGTTTGCGATCAACACGCTGAAGTTAGGGATGGTTATTTGACACGGCAGGGAACACCCCACTTGGGCTGCTTGCATCCCACGTCAGAGTGCCTGATTCAAGTCCGGCTCCTGCTAATGCACACCTGGGAGGAGGTAGGTGAAGGTGCAAGTACTTGGGTCCCTGTGACCCACGTGGGAGCCCTGGGTTGAGTTCCAGGCCCCTGGCTTTGGCCTGGCATCTGAGGAGTGAACCAGCGATGGGAGTGCTCCAGCTGCCTCCCTCCCTGTGCCATTCAGTGAAGTGAAAATAAATAAGTAAAAATATGGTGAGTCAGCATATCTGGGGCAGCTCAGGTCTGAAAGGGACATCTTTTTTTTTTTTTTGCCAGGAAGAGTTAGAGACAGAGACAGAGAAAGGTCTTCCCTCCGTTGGTTCACTCCCCTAACGGCCACCACGGCCGGCGCTGCGCCAATCCAAAGCCAGGAGCCGGGTACCTCTTCCAGGTCTCCCATGGGGTGCAGAGACCCAAGCACTTGGGCCATCCTCCACTGCCCTCGTGGGCCACAGCAGAGAGCTGGACTGGAAGAGGAGCAACCAGGACTAGTACCCAGTGCCCCAACTGGGACTAGAACCCGGGATGTTGGCACCGCAGGCGGAGGATTAGCCTAATGAGCCACGGCGCCTGCAGGGGCATCTGTCTCAAGCTGCATGTGAACCTTCCAGTCTGTAGGAAAGTGCCACCTGGGACTTGAGGACTTCAGCCCTCCCCTCACGGCGCCGTCCCGGCGAGCCGCTGCAATGGTGGCAGTCTTCTCAGTGCTGTCCAGGTGACTGTTGAGCACTTAAATGTGCAACTGAGACACTGAATTTTTAATGCCATCATAGTCACTTTTAATTTAAATAGACACGCATGTCTGGTGGCCACTGTATTGGACAGTTTGCACTGGAATTGGCCAACCACCTCTGAAAAGGACTGGTTTTTGGCTTTGTGGGTGAGCGCAGCCATAGACGGTAAACAGATCGGTGGGTCGGGCAGCAGGCTCTGCTCTGGCGACTGGTGCCTGGCCCGCTATAGACCTTCCCTCTGGCCGTTGGACCACCTGCAAGACCAGTAGTGGAATGCGTTTCCCGCAGGCCCGGTGGCCAGCCCCTCTTCCCACCCAAGAGCACTCTGCTTTCAGAACGGGGTTTCAGGAGTTGACAGCCCAGCCAGAAGATGCTAATGACCAAAGGGGAAGCAGCAGTCTGGCACATCTTCCAGCTGGCCTCGACTCTGGCCTCCAGAAAGTTCTCAGTGGCTCTCGGCTTCTCCTAGTCGTTTGTAAACTGACACTGTCGATGAGTCTGTCTTTGACCGTAGCTTCAACCATACAACAAACTGTTCTCTCTATGCAGAGGTATAATTATGCGAAAAGTTTGGTTTCTTTAGCAGAGCTTCCCAAATCACCAATTTGTTGAGTGTTGCTGCTTTGCTGATAAAGATTTAGAGAAAGTGCACATAAAGTGTAGGAGTCAGACCCACGGCTTTTGTTTCCACTGCACTAAATCCCAGCGACCACCTGCTGCAATAAATAGTGCATCCAGTGCACACAGCCGCTGGAGCCGGCACACACCTGCACCATGGCGCAGGGCAGTGGAGCCGGCACACACCTGCACCGTGGCACAGGGCACTGGAGCCGGAACACACCTGCACCGTGGCACAGGGCACTGAGCCGGCACACACCTGCACCGTGGCGCAGGGCACTGGAGCCGGCACACACCTGCACCGTGGCACAGGGCACTGAGCCGGCACACACCTGCACCGTGGCACAGGGCACTGGAGCCGGCACACACTTGCATCGTGGCACAGGGCACTGAGCCGGCACACACCTGCACCGGGGCACAGGGCACTGAGCCGGCACACACCTGCACCGTGGCGCAGGGCACTGGAGCCGGCACACACCTGCACCGTGGCACAGGGCACTGAGCCGGCACACACCTGCACTGTGGCACAGGGCACTGGAGCCGGCACACACCTGCACCGTGGGCAGTCAGTGAGAATGGCTATCTCCTGGTGTCCCCATCCCCCAGAATTAGGAAGGAAGAATGTGGGAATGACCACAAATGAGGACCCTGACAAAGATGACGCCAGTGGTTCTGTCTCTGAGCTGCACGCAGCTCAGCTCCAGCTTTTCCCTCCACGGGTGTCTGGATCGCGGGACTGTAGCTCTGTGAGGTGCCATCTGGAAGGGCCCCACTAACCCTGCCTGGTGCTGCAGCGAGGGAAGCTGTCCTCTGCACCCCCTGGGTGACAGCGCTGGAGGCAAGGCCGTGTGCAGCTGTGTGCCTGCTTGTCCTCAGTCCACCCCACACTTGGGGCTAGTGTCCACTCAGGAGGCTTCTGCTTCTGTTTTTAAAGATTTTATTTATTTATTTTAGAGTCAGAGTTGGAGAGAGAGAGAGAGGGAGAGAGGAGAGAGAGATCTTCCATCCGCTGGTTTACTTTTCAAATGGCCACAACACGGGAGCGGGGCTGGTCTGGAGCCAGGAGCTTCCTCTGAGTCTCCCATGTAGGTGCAGGGGCCCAAGCATTTTGGCAATCTTCCTCTGCTTTCCTAGGCCCATTAGCGGGGAGCTGAATTGGAAGTGGAGCAGCTGGACTCAAACCGGTGCCCATGTGGGCTGCTGGTGCCGCAGGCGGCAGCTTTACCTGCTCTGCCACAGCACCGGCCCCTGCTCAGGAGGTTTTTGCCTGGCAGCAAAGGCTGTCTCCTAGATTTTGTTCATTAAAATATGTTAGCTGGATAGGGGAATGAGAGAAAAATAAAGGGATAAGGTTAGTAGTCAAGAAAAGGGTGTGTGTTTTTAAACCTAAGAACGGGACAGGCAGAACCCAGACACGGTAGCTTTTTGGCTGCCTCCTGCTGCTTCCTTAGGTCAGATACGGTTCTAAACCTGCAGCACTTGGCCGTGCTGATGACGTTTCATCAACACTGGACTTCTGCCTGGGAGGTGAGGGCAAGTCCCAAAGTTTCTCCTCCCCACGGTCACCCAGCCTGTAGGGCCCAGTCCAGGGCCACTGCCCCTCTCCCCGGGGCCTGCTGCCCGTGGCTGTCCCAGAAGTGCACTTCCCGAGCACCTCAGTTTGCCGGGCCGGGGGCCGTATGCGCCTGTCTCTGCTCTCTCTCAAATCCGCCCAGCACTGTGAGGCATTATTCCATTTTTTTTCCCTTAGAAGAGAAAGGGGAGCCCTTTGTCCGGGCCACAGAGAATGGAGTGAAACAGGACCAGGGCCTCATCAGTGCGGCCGCAGAGCCCGCGTTCTGCCCTGCACGGCGTCGCGTGTTGAGAGGGGGGTGAGGGCCCTTGGCAGGGCGTCTGGACAGCTGCGATACCTGTCAGAGTCTGGAGCTGAGCTCGTTTCAGGCTGAGCAGGCGTCCGCTGCAGGTTCACACACATGTTCTTGGCGGGAACGGCAGCTGGCACTGCCCTCCGTGGCCCAGTTCACAGGCGTTCCCTGTTGGCTTCATGCTCCTCCACTCTACAAAATCGGAAGCGTCCTGACAGTCATGTGAGCTTGACCCCTCGTGACACCTGGCATCTGTCCTGGAGTGTAGGCATCAGGCAGCGTTGCTGGGTTGAAAATAAAAAATCCTTTCTCTGCATGGCCGTTGGGTGTATCCCTTAGCCAGGTACCCCATCAGGTGGTGGTGTTTCCCTAGCTCCCGAGAGCCTGCCTGAGGGGACCGGCTGGAAAAGCAGGCACAGGTAGACACTGCGCTCTGGGCCGTGCTCCGACTGAATCTCCTTTCTGCAGCAGACTGGCGATAAAACCACCAAGCAGAGAACGTTAAAAAGCAGGAGACATAGTGGAGGTCACTACCATACTTGTGTTTGCTTTTTAACTGTGGGAAGACGCTGGCTAAACTGCACCACTACACCAGATAAAGGTCTGGTTCCTTGTGTTAGTCATAAGTCAAAACTCTTGTCTCTCAAAAAACACTCTAGGGGCTGGCGCTGTGGCATAGTGGGCTGAGCATCCACTTGCATTGCCAACATCCCATATGGGCACTGATGTGTCCCAGCTGCTCCTCTTCCCATCCAGCTCTCAGCCATGGCCTGGGAAAGCAGTAGAAGATGGCCCAAGTCCTTGGGCCCCTGTGTCTGCATGGGAGACCTGGAGGAAGCTCCTGGCTCCTGGCTTTGGTCTGGCCCAGCCCTAGCCATTGCAGGCATTTGGGGAGGTGAAGTAGACAAGAGCTCTCAGTTTCTGTCTCTCTCTCTCTCTCTCTCTCTGTTCCCTCCCTCCCTGCACCGCACTCCACCTCCACCTCTCAGCCTCTCAAATACTAACTTTCTGAAAGAGACTAAAGGAGTATGATGATTAAGTACAGTGAGTAAGTCTAGATCAGGCCCTTGTTCTAGAAAATACAAAAGGAAGCCTACAGATGACATTGCAGTCAGAGGAGGTTGAGGACAGATACTGGGTGCTGTGACGTTGCTTGTGTCCTCAAGGTGTGCCGCTGCAGGGGGTTGTACTGATCTGTAAGGAATGCAGAGTGGAGCATTTACAGGTGCAGTGTCGTGTTCTCTGTAGTACGTGTTGAACGATAAAGAGAAAAAGGACTATAAAACAGATGTGCTAAAGGTAGAACTGTTGAATCTAGGGAGGTGGATCTGCAGGTCTGCACTGGACTTCTGCCTAAACTTTCTCATAATGTTTGAGGGAGGTGTCTCTTATGAAGCACAGAGAGGGGACGTAGTAAGTTAGAAACTGTTTCCTGAGTTGTGAGCAGCGGGCTTTTAGGGTCGAGCATTTTGGCAGCGCTGCCCGCTCAGGGTGACTGCCCATCGGCTGCACCATCCGACCTGGCGGTGTCTGAGGCTCTGGACCCCTCTGATGCTGATTGGGACTTTCACTGGTCTTCTTTAGAGTGTGACTGCCTGCAAGGCCTCCTGGCAGATAAAACCAGGGCTCCCTCTGAACTTGAGAGGCGGTGCCTGGTGGTTAAGGGTGGGGTGGGGAGCCGCCCCCACCCCTGGGCCAGCTGAGCCATCTTGGGCGGATGACTCACCCTCTGTACTGAGAAGTGGATGTGAAATGGAATAACAGCTCGACCTGCCTCTTTGGGTTTTGTGAGAACTGAGTGAGCGAATGTGCGACAGCCGCTTAAAATGGTGCCTGGAGCGTTGTGAGGCTGCCGTGCGGCTGGTGGCCGCGGTCACCTCCGTAGTAGGAGCCCTGCGGTTCAGCCACGCACGCTCTGCCCCTCTCAGCTACACTCCTGCCGTGTGTTCGTCTCGAAGCCTGTCCGTCTGCCTCTCACTTCCCGAGCCTTTTCCTTGGCATTTGGCCCCTGGAGTTGCTCCGTGTGCCTCTTGTACACTGTGTGAATTCCCCGTGAGCTGGTCGCGGCACTGTCCCACGGCCTCCAGTCGGAGTGTGCCTGCCTCCCCTGTTCAGTGTTCTCTCCGTGCTCGTGGTCCAGTCTGTTGGGTATGGAGTAAAATGAGAAATGGGCATTTACCAATAACCTTTTTCTTTTAAAGATTTATTGTTTTTATTTGAAAGAGTAACAGAGGCAGAGAACTTCCATCCACTGGTTCACTCTCCAAATGGCCACAAGAGCCAAGACAGAACCTGAACTCCATCCAGATCTTCTACATGGGTGGCAGGAGCCCAAGTGCTTGGGCCGTCTTCAGCTGTCTTCCCAGGGGCATCAGCGTGGGATGCCAACATTCCAAGCAGCAGCTTAACCCACTGCACCACACACTGGCTCCTAGGTACCCACTCTTAACTCTTGAAGAGAAGAGTTGTAGCAAAACACTTGTAAAACATTCTGAGTTAGAGATATCATCTGTGGTTAATCCCGAATGGGTGACTTCACATGCCATTTCCCTTAGTTGTTTTTAAACATAGATGTTACTGGGACTGGCATTGTGATACAAAAGCTTAAGCTGCCGGGCTGGCACCATGGCATAGTGGGTAAAGCCGCTGCCTGCAGTGCCAGCATCCCATGTGGGCACCAGTTTGAGTTCTGGCTGCTCTACTTCTGATCCAGCTCTCTGCTATGGCCTGGGAAAGCAGTGGAAGATGGCCAAGTGCTTGGGCCCCTACACCCATGTGGGAGACCCAGAAGGAGCTCCTGACTCCTGGCTTTAGATTGGCGCAGCTCCGGCTATTTCGGGAGTGAACCAGCAGATGGAAGACTTTCTCTGTCTCTCTTTTTCTTTCTCTCTCTGCCTCTGCCTCTCTGTAAATCTGCCTTTCAAGTAAATAAATAAATCTTTAAAAAAAAAAAAAAAGTGAGGCCGGCACTGGGGACTCTGGCATCCCTTATCGGCAGTGCTTCAAGTCCCAGCTGCTCCGCTTCCTATCCAGCTCCCTGCTGATGGCCTGGGAAAGCAGCGGAAGATGGCCCAAGTGCTTGGTCTCCTATCACCCACATGGAAGAACTGGATAAAACTCCTGGCATTGGCCTGGCCCAGCCCCAGCTGTTGGGACCATTTGGGGAGTGAGTCCCCACCCCTACCCCCACCATAACTATGTCTTTGAAATAAATAAATAAATCTTCAAATAAGTAAATAAACATAGATGTTGCTGTCTGGTGCTTTAACAATTTGACTTCCAAAGTGAAGTCCCATTACATTAAACTCCTTTGATTTTCCTTTTCGTGCTGATTTTCTTTTCTTTTCTTTTTTAAAGATTTATTTATTTATTTGAAAGAGTTACACAGAGAGAGAAGGAGAGACAGAAAGAGAGGTCTTCCATCCAATGGTTACTCCCCAATTGGCCGCAATGGCTGGAGCTGCACCAGTCCGAAGCCAGGAGCCAGGAGCTTCTTCCAGGTCTCCCACCCAAGGACTTGGGCCATCTTCCGCTGATATCCCAGGCCATAGCAGAGAGATGGATTGGAAGTGGAGCAGCCGGGACTAGAACCGGCGCCCATAAGGGATGCTGGCACTTCAGGCCAGGGCATTAACCCGCTGCACCACAGAGCCGGCCCCAGCTGATTTTCTTTTCTTAAGATTTATTTTATTTATTTGAAAGGCAGAATTAGACTGGTTCACTCCCCCAAATGGCTGTAACAGCTGTGGTTGGGCCAGGCCGAAGCCAGGAGCTTCATCTTGGTTTCCCATGTCAGTTCACAGGCCCAAGCATGTCGACCATCTTCCACTGCTTTCCCAAGCGCATTAGCAGGCAGCTGGATCGGAAGTGGAGCAGTCAGGACTGAAACCGGCTCCCATATGGGATGCTGATGTCGGCAGGCAGCAGCTTTACCCGCTGTGCCACAATGCCAGCCCCTGGTGCTGACCGTTTAAATTGGGTAGCATTTGAGCTGATACCTCAGCTCTGACCTTCTGTGTTATGTTGTTAGGTTTGAATGCTGATGCTGTGACCCCTGTCTGGTGAGGGTTTCCAGTCTGCTCCCCACCGGGGGTGCGGGGGAACTCTTGCGTCACCAGAGGACTGTGGTCTCCTGGTTGTTACTCACAAGCAGCGTGTACTGGTTCTGGTGCTTTAATTTACAGTTGGGAGAATAGTCACGTTTCACTCCAGGGAACAAGCCCGGTGCTTCCTGAGTTGCAGGTCTTTGTTCTCGGCAGGCCCTAGGAAAGAAGGCAGGGTAGGGTGTACTGGAATGTGTTGGCAGTTTATGTGCACGCACAGCCTTATCCGGGGGCGACGTTTGTCAGCCGTGTCCTCAGAGTCTAGAGCTTCAGTCTCTGAGTGGAGTCTGTGCATCCGCGGGGTCCACAGAGCCAGCGCTTCCCCTTAGGAATGGCAGGCTGTAAGCTGCCTCTCCCGCTGTGCGACCCACGCGTGCACACCCGGCTGACCTAAGACTGTTCCTGACGAAGCCTGAGACTGTTAGTTCCTACCCCGCAGAGCTCGCGGGAAGCCCTCCAGCATGCTGGCCTAGGCTCGCTGTGGAAGCGCACCTGTGCAGGTGTGTGCGTGGCGGGCTGCACTGCCCGCTGGTTCCAGGAACATCATTCGTATTTGAAAGAGCAAAAGCAGACAATCTGGTTTTGAAGACTTGGATATTTGGCAGATACTTCCTCACAATTCTAGAAGTGAGCCCATCAACTCAAGGGAAACGGCTGTGGCAGCATTGCTTCTTCATCTGCCCATGATGGAATCGGAGCTCTCAAGCAGAATCTGAGTTTTGGAAAACTCGCCCCCGACAGTGTGAGCTTGAGGCCCCAGGGTTGATGCCTCTCCTGCATGGTTGGGGGTGGGGATGTTAACACGTGGGATTTTCCGTACCCACAGCGCCCCAGCGTGCTGCTGGCCACCAGTAAGTGACGCTGTGGACCCCACGTGGGCAGGAGAGCGGTTCTGAGCCGTGGGACAGCGCTGCTGCGTCTTGGGGTAAATGAAAGATGCACTCTGAGCGCAGCCTGAGAAAGGTCGCTCGCTGAGGTCCCGCGCGGGGCTGCAGGACAGACAGCGCTTTCTGAAAGCGCAGCGGAAGGGTCCCTCCTCTCAGCTACGTTTTGTGTGTTCATTTCTTAAGGAGAGAACGTTTGACAGCCTGGCTCTCAGGGCTGTGAGCACCTTAGCAGCGCTCTCTGATAACAGGTGGTGCGAGTGTGATCAAGCCCGGACGTACCTGCTCAGCGGCATCTCCTGTGCCTTTCTGTGAAGGTGGTGCACACCCTCAGAGCAGAGAATACTGGAAGGAGGAGGCGTCTGCTGTGCCTGTGCCCTGGCCTGTCCCCAGCACGCACCAGCGCAGAGCCACGCCCTTCCTGCTCTGCCACGCTGCTGCAGACCTGCAATTTTGTTTCTCAGTGCTTGAGCCCTGGTCTTGAGGGGGCACTTTGCTTTAGAGTAGTACTCACCATTTAAAAATGTACTTGGGGAGCGAGCATTTGCCCTAGGGATCAAGATCCTGGTGTCCCATATAAGAATACGTGAGTCTGCCGGCGCCACGGCTCACTAGGCTAATCCTCCACCTTGTGGCGCCGGCACACCGGGTTCTAGTCCCGGACGGGGCGCCGGATTCTGTCCCGGTTGCCCCTCTTCCAGGCCAGCTCTCTGCTGTGGCCCAGGAGTGCAGTGGAGGATGGCCCAAGTCCTTGGGCCCTGCACTCGCATGGGAGACTGGGAGAAGCACCTGGCTCCTGGCTTCAGAAGCGGCCATTGGAGGTTGAACCAAAGGCAAAGGAAGACCTTTCTCTCTGTCTCTCTCTCTCACTGTCCACTCTGCCTGTCAAAAAAAAAAAAAAGACCCACAGTGGGGGCTGGCACTGTGGCATAGTGGGTAAAGCCACCGCCTGCAGTGCCAGCATCCCGTGTGGGCACTGGTTTGAGTCCTGTCTGCTCCACTTCCAATCTGCCTCTCTACTGTGGCCTGGGAAAGCAGTAGAAGATGGCCCAAGTCCTTGGGTCCCTGCATCCATGTGGGAGACCTGGAAGAAGCTCCTGGCTCCTAGCTTCAGATCAGTAGAGCTTCAGCCATTGTGGCCAACTGGGGAGTGAAGCAGTGGGTAGAAGACCTCTCTTTCCCTCCCTCCTCCCTGTGTGTAACTCTGACTTTCCAATAAATAAATTAAATAAATCTGAAAAAAAAAATAGACCCAGTAGTGTTCCTTACTAGGACCCATGACTATGTCACTACACTTTCCTGAATTTCCAAATATGTTTAAAAGTACATTTGACTAAACTTACTTTCTTTTTCTTTTAGATTTATTTTATTTATTTTAAAGAGTTACAGAGAGAGGTAGAGACAGAGAGAGGTCTTCCATCTGCTGGTTCACTCCCCAAATGGCCACAATGGCCAGAGCTGAGCTGATCCACAACCAGAAGCCAGGAGCTTCTTCCAGGTCTCCCACGTGGGTGCAGGGGCCCAAAGACTTGCGTCACCCTCTGCTGCTTTCCCAGGTGCATCAGCAGGGAGCAAGATTGGTAGTGGAGCAGCCGGGACTCGAACCAGTGCACATATGGGATGCTGGTGCTGCAGGCTGGGGCTTTGACTTGCTGTATGACAGCGCCAACCCCGACTAAGGCTACATTCAAGAGAATTGACAGAAAAGAGCTTCCTGGCATTCCAGCGTAAGATCCCTGAGGACAGCAGTAGAGCAGTAATGAGAGTGAGCAAGTCTGCTTTCATTGTACTTTAGTTGAGGAAAATCTGAGTGACTGCCTGCCCAACAGGGGGCTGTTTTGTTTTTAAAGAATCTCATAAGTTCAGGGACTGTTTTTCTTTATAATAGTTATGAATGGTGTTGGGTTGAAAAAGTGTTTTTGCTGCTGTTAAACAACAGTTAAATTTATGATATCGTGACATTTTTACTCCTCTTCCTCTCCTTAAGAACCCATTCTTATTTTATATCATTTGTTTTACACATGAGGCCATGGGGTATTAAAGCCAATGTTTTCTAAGGCTCAAACTTTTGTGGTTGGTTTATCTTACTCAAATAGTGTAA
This sequence comes from Sylvilagus floridanus, assembly GCA_949820135.1. Taxonomy (NCBI): domain Eukaryota; kingdom Metazoa; phylum Chordata; class Mammalia; order Lagomorpha; family Leporidae; genus Sylvilagus; species Sylvilagus floridanus. The sequence continues at coordinate 52,986,893 of OX463228.1, forward strand.
TATCAGTGGATATGAATTCTGCATTATTTTTTAACTTTTAAATTTCTTGCATCATGTTAACTTTCAGAATTTTGATCTTAAATTTTTGCATTCCATTCTTGAGTGAGTTGGAACGGTCTGTAGCCAGTGAAGTGGACAGGAGTTGCCTTGCCTACGTGGAGTGGAACTGTTGCTTGGAGAGTGTGAGTGTGGGCACGCACGCTTGCATAAGCCAGTTCACGCACTGTGACATAGGAGCCTCGCCTTGCTTCCTTGAGCCTCTTCACTTTTTATTTCTTAAAAAGCCAGCAAGTCTTTAAGTGAAATGTAAGGTAAACTTGGAGGCCCCAGAATGATTTTTAACATGCCACGTTTGAATGTTTTTTTAATATGTGTATTTTTTTTATTTGAAAGGCAGAGTTAGAAGGAGAGAGAGAGAGAATCTTCCATCTACTCATTCACTCCCCTAATGGCCACAACAGCTGGGGCTGGGCCAGGCTGAAGCCAGGAACTTCTTCCAGGTCTCCCACATGGGTGCAGTGTCCAAGCACTTGGGCCATCCTCCACTGCTTTCCCAGACCATAAGCAGGGAGCTGGATGGGAACTGGAGCAGCTGGGTCTAGAACTTGTGCCCATATGGGATGCCAGCGCCACAGGCAGAGAGGCCTGACCGGCTACACCACAATGCCAGCCTCATGGTAAAGAAAACAAAGGGAAGTTTAAGAAGCTGTTCAGTGAAGGGTTCTTCTGCAGAAAACAGGGACTTGATCAGCCAAGTTAATGGCCTCAAGTATGGCATCCTTAGTAGGGAAAGCGTGCAGCCTGTGTACACATTTACCCCGGCCAGTGTGCTGCAGACCAGCGCTAAGACGCAGCTCAGGCAGCCCCAGCCTCAGCCGTCAGCATTTGGTTTCTTCTGCACTGTCTTGGTCACCAGCCATCGCTGTGGATCATTGCTTCCAGGGTTTTTGCAAAGTGTTGAGCCTGAAGAAAGAATCTGAGAAGACTGGTGCACCCGGGGCACTCAGCATCCCGTCTGCAGCTGGTGGCTCCCACGTGAGAACAGGCCACTGTTATTGTTTGTCATTAGCGCCCGGGAACCTGTTTCATCTTCAAAGCTTCTCGCAGGTACTCATTACCTGCTGTCCTCCTTCCTATCGGGTGGTAAACAGGTATTATTAGTCCCATTTTTACAGTTGTGGAAACCAAACCAGGGAGTCCTGAACCTGCCCGAGGTCCCAAAGATCTGGGGACGGCGAGCAGACGAGCGCCTGGGTTTTCTGACTCACAATTCTGGGCTCACCCTGCTCCGAGCCAGCCTCGGAGGCTGCTGCTGCAGGCTTCTTAAGCCCAGAGACGTGGGCACGCGATCCGGCAGTGTCCACAGTGTGGGTGCAGCACCACTGGACCCGGGTTAACTGATCTTATGGTGTCATCTGGAGAAACAGGAGATGCAGATTCTGGGGCACGAAGGTAAGGCTGTTCCTTGGGGGCTTGCGACTCTGAGTGACACCTTCCCAGCAGAGCCCTGGCTTGGCCAGCTGCTCTCAGCACCCACTGCCTCTGGGCAGCCCGGGGCTGCTGAGGGGCCACGGCTCCCCTGGTTTTCCACCTGAGTCAAGGATCTCGCCCACCCTGGGCAGCTCACGCTGAAGCTGTGTGAGAGTATTTCCATGCTACACATAAGGTCACTATGGGTAGTGATTCTTAAGGAGTAATTCTAGTACAGACTTAGATGTTCTTTCTGCCGGTGGTGACGCAACATGGAACCTTCGGGGTGAGAGAGCGAGGTGCTGTTTCTCTGAACACTGCCCTGTCGTGCCGTCTGTCGAAAGGGAAGCCAGACTGAAGCAGGAGCATTCTGGCTGTGCACATGGAGATGATGTTCACATTGCAGTGAAAAAAAACCTATGAACGCGTGTTCCTGAGTTCAGTAACGCTGCACCAGTGCTGTCTTCCTCATCGTTTGCTTTCCAGAACGCTGTGCGTATGTTGGTGTTGGTTTTCAGTGTTTACAGCAACCCTGTGTCACGTCTTTGTGCCAAGGAAGGTTAAGGTGAAGACTAAGATTTTGGTTAACTGGGTTCATTTCACATAGAAGGAAAAGTATGTGATTGTACCTAACACAGATGGGAAAAGAGCATTTACCATGACTCTCTGCCTTTTGGCCACCCAAAACTGCACCTCATTCATGCTCAGGAATTACCAGCATGGTGGTCGGCCGTCTGCACGTGGCAGCCACGGGCATGTTGCTGGTGCAGCGGGCACGAGTCTCTGGAGGGAAGAGCAGGCCTCCCGGGAGCAGCAACAGTGCAGCGAGGTGCTGCAGGCTCTTTGGTGGTCCTGGCATGCAGTCGGGAAGATGAAGAGTGGAGGGCACTGGATTCAGCCCTCTGCAGTGTGTTTTGGGGGTGGGCATGACCATGTTGTGAGAGAAAGCCTGGAAAAGGGTTTATTTCAAATAAGCAGCATCCTTTTATGGACCAGTGAAAGGAGAGAGTCAGAGGCCAGGTGGGCGGAGGGCGAGATGCCAAGCGGTGGTATGGCCCAAGAGAGGCGGAGCCGAGAACACATTGGTTCCGGTTCCGTGGTAAAGCCCCAAGATGCGTGTACAAGAGAGTGAAAGTGATAGAGGGTTAGGATAAGAGGGTTCCCACTCTGTGTGATTGAATGAGGCGAATGTATTACCCATTCAAAAAAAAATGACAAAGAAGGCATAGTATGAGACGTGGAGAGAGACATGCTCGCGCAGGTGTCACATCAGGACATGTGCCTTTCTCAGTCTCTGAAGCTCCCACTGGTCATAGCCAGTTACCTGGCTGGAACACAGTATTGTCAGACCAACATGATGCATTTGGATTTGAAACATCGACAAATGCTCACTTCCCAAGCACCTGCCCAGGCTACCAGGAGTGCACCCCACCTGTCCACGAGGGCAGCAGAGCACCGGTGGGCAGGGGGTCGCGTCAGTCCCCACTCCCCTTCCCCACCCAGGCCTTGTTCAGGCTGGGGCGTTCTGGTTTAACCGACCTCTCATTTTTGTGTGTTTCGTTTAGTTGAATGAACCAGTTGTGCACAATTCTGGCCTGTCGCTGTGTGCTCAGCCCTGTTCGTTTTTTGTAGGTGAATGGTAACAGGGCAGGCAGAACGGGCTCTCCTGAAAGCCAGGCCCTCGCTGTCATCGTCACCTGTGAAGAGGGCTCTCAGAGCTGTCTGGGGCGGCCAGGGAGGTTTAAGGATGAAGTTGGGGAAGGGAGAGAGTCCCGCTGCTGGTGTTCCTGGTGGCACAAGAGGGGACCGTGATGGGAAGCGAGAAGGGTGACGAGGGAGCAGGCCTGAGCCCGGTGAGGGAGTGGAGTGTGCTCGAGGTAGCTGGGACTCACAGCAAGGCCTCCGTCTGCTCTGCGCACCTGTGTTCTCCTTTCTCTGGGTTCCTTTCTCACTGCCTTGTGTCTCATTGCGGCACCCAGGTGTTCAGTTTGGATGAAGGCCAGTGGGTCTGATTTGTCTCCTGTCCTCTGTACTTTTGGTGTCTTAACCGAAAAACCACAGCCAGATCCAAAGGTTTAGGCCTGTGCTTTCTCCCGAGAGTTTTAGCTCTTGCATTCGGATCTTTGAGCTGTAGTTTTTTTTATGGTGTGAGTTAAGGGTCCAATTTCATTATCAGATGTGAATCTGTAGGTCTCCCGATGGCATTTCTCAAAATAGCTGTGCCCCCCGCCCCCCATGGCATGGAGTTCCCATCTCGCACTAGGGTTTATCCCTGGATCTACGGTTGGGCGCCCGCGGTCTGCGTGTGTGTCCACAGGTCAGTTCCTTGATGTCTTGGTGATTGTAGCTTTGTAGCAGGATTTAAAATTGGGAAGCATGAGTGTTCTGCCTTTGTTCTTTCTCAGAACTCTTGGTAATGTGGGTCCCTACCATTTCCTTGGGAACTTCTGGCCCAGCTTGTTAGCACTCCTCTTCTCCATCTCGTGATTCCGTAGCTGTCCCTGAGTTAGAGTCTGATATATGAGGGCAGGCCACCCAGCCCCCTCCCTGGGAGTTCCTCCAACTTGGGGGGAACCATAGCCTGAAGAACTCCTAGGTTTTAGGGCCGGCACTGTGGCATAACAGGTAAAGCGGCCACCTGCAGTGCCCACATTCCATATGGGCTCCCGTTCAAGTCCCAGCTGGTCCATTTCCAATCCCACTCTCTGCTGTGGCCTGGGAAAGCAGTAGAAGATGGCCCAAGTCGTTAGGCCCCTGCACCCACATGGGAGACCTGGAAGAAGCTCCTGGCTTCAGATCGACTCAGCTCTGACCATTGCAGCTATTTGGGGAATGATCCAACTGGTAGAAGACCTCTCTCTCTCTCTGTCTCCATCTGTCTGTCTGTGTCTCTCTCTCTCTGCCTCTGCACCTCTGCCTTTCAAATAAATATATATTTTAAAAAAGGAAAGAAAAAAAGAACTCCTAGGTTTTATCATAAAAAGCTACTAAATTTAGCATTTTGTTTCATAATTATTACAGCTTAGTTTAAGATGTTTATGGTTATTTAACTGCATGGAAAACGGATGTTTCTGGAAGCAGTCCTGTTTATCCTGTGGCTTTTGCACAGACAGCCCCAGTTTAAAAGGCCCCCAGGGAAGAAGCCTGTGTGTTGCAGCCCTTGTATTTCCTTAGCCGTTAAGCCGGCTATCCAGCCCCCCCAGACCACAGGCCACCCAGGCAGAGCCACGGGGAGAGTGCACGGGAGCGGTGGCGTCCGTGGTTCGCAGGTGCCGGCTGCCCGTGCACAGCTGCTGTGCTGTGAGACAGACGGGATCCCACCGGTCATGTCCATCAAGCAGATGTAACGCCGAGAGGACAAGGCCCATTTCATTCACTGGGCTAGCTTTTTGCTTTTTCCTTTTTTTTTGAAAGAGTCAAGTTCTTGGCACTCTTAATCTCTCCGGGTTCAGGTGTGCTAAGACAAAGGTGGTGCAGTGTGGTGGGTTTCCACAGAGCTGAATGTGCCCGTGTCCAGGGCTTTGCTTCCTGTGAGCTTGTCTTTCCTACCGCAGCTTTCCCTGACCGTCTTTTTGTCCCCTTATACGGCGCTGCCCGGTGACAGCCCTCAGGGTCCTGGGCTGTGAAATCCTGACTCCGGGGCCTTGACTCCCACCTGTTTATGTTTGAGTTACTGCATAATATTCCCAGTGCTTTTTGTTAACTAAAAGCCCATTTTTTTGTTCCTTTTATATGAAACACCCAGAACAGGCAAATCCATAGAGATAGGTCAGAAGCTCCCTGCCGGAGCCAGCACTATAACACAGTGGGTTATGCCACCATCTGCAGTGCCAGCATCCCATGTGGGCACCAGTTCCAGTCCCAGCTGCTCCACTTCCCATCCAGCTCCCTGCTGGTGCACTGGGAAAGCAGCAGAGGATGCCCCAAGAGTTTGGGCCTCTGCACGCACGCGGGAGACCCAGAAGAAGCTCCTGGCTTCAGCCTGGCCTAGCCCTGGCCATTGCAGCTATCTAGAGAGTAAACCAGTGGAAGACCTCTCTCTCTCTCTCCTTAACCTTACCCCCGTTTTCCTTCTCTGTGTAACTCTTTCAAAATAAATCTTCAAAAGAGAAGTTCCCTGGGCTTGGGGAGTGATGGCATGCAGGACCCAGGCTATTCTGAGGCAGAGAGAAGCAGCTTGGACCCTAGAGGCATGGTTGTGCCGCCCCGCAACTGTGCCACAAGATTCTACTGTCACAGTGGTTCAGGGTGCAAGGGGGTCTTCAGAAACTTCATGGAAAAATGCTCATAAAGGGGGGAATATGCAGATTTAAATTTCTTGCTCCAATGTGTGCATTGTCCAGTAATTTCGGGTGTGTCAGTGGGGGCTGACTTCCTTCCTTCTGCCTTGGGACAGCAGGGAAGTTTAACACTCAGCTTTACCTCACCCCAGAAACAATTTTTTACAGACTTCCACACTAAATGGCATCTGTCCTACCGCTCAGTCAGGCCTGCCCTGGCCTGGGGTATCAGCCTGGCCTATCAGCCTGGCCTGTACTTCCGAGAGCTGTGCCTGAGCGGCTCCTCCAGACCTGGAAATGGAAAGTGGGATTTGCCCTCCCCGTCTCTTCCAAGAAAGGAAAGGGGAGAGAGGTGGGAAATCTGTATTATTTTAAAGTTATAATCCTGTTCTAAGCAGAGACTTCTGTTTTGTTTTATTTTTTTGCATTTTTGCTTTCCCTCCTGCTTGCCTGTGCTTCCTCAGCTCAGTCCACTCTGGGAGCTTGCACTTTGTTGTCATTTTCTCTTTCGCAGCACTGAAATGTCATCGCTAGAAACAGAACTTTGGATTTAGTGTCCGTGGCGGGAGGGGGAGGGAGTTTCCAGAAATTGATTACTTGGCTTTCTGCATAGTGAGATCTAGAAATGAAATCAGGGCACAGGTGGTGTTTTCTGAACCTTGGATTGTGTGAAATACCATTTTTGTAAAGGAAACATCTGATTTATCCAGGCCTGTATTCAAGACAGAAGATCTTAAATATAAGCTTTGTGACTCAGAGGAAAACAAATGTAATTCCTAAGTATGTGGACTTGTTCTCCCACTCATTCCTGAAGACCCAATGCGCTGTAGTCTATAGCAGAGAAAATTGCTAAATTCATTGATTCACGTTTCTGTTGCCAGCTGTTTTACAGCCCATATAAAGTTGTGTTTCGGTGAAAGCTTGAGTCTCAGGTAGAGCTTTGTAGGGCCTGTGAAGTGCTCTCTTCCCTCCAGGTGAGGTGTGAGTGAGACACAGGGCCCACTTCAACCAGCGAAGCGTCATCTCGCTCTGCACGGCGAACAGGTTCTAAAGTGTGGCTCTGTGGCGTTTCTGACCCGATTCTGGTCTGCTTTGAGGGTTGACCCAAATCAGGGTAAATTAGAGCCACAGAGGGCGTGTGCTCAGGGCAGGGCCGGTCTGCACCTGTGGTGAAAGCTGAGGCAGGCTTAGTCTGCTCGGAACTATGTCCGTTTGCAGCGATGGCGCTGTTGTGAGTTGCGCAGGATTTCTCTCACCAAAAGTGAGAGAAAGCTGTTTAAACTCTGATGCCTTCGTGCTTAGTGGAGTCGAGGGTGGAGACGTGAAACTATGGTGCTTCTGAGGGGGGCCAGTGTGAGGTCCTCGGCTACCCCTGGAGAGTGGTCCTCCTGGGGGTTGGAGTATTTCAGTTTGAGTTCAGCCTAGTTTCCCCCTCTCCCTCCCGGCTCCCGGTGTGACCACTGCTGCAGCGCACACCGTGACAAGCCCGCACACCAAGTGCCAGACCATGGGCCACCTAATCCTCTAGTCTCTAACTGGAAGGTGAAATAAACCTCTTCCCCCAGGCAGTGCCTCTCGGGTACTCCAGGTGGAGTAACAAGAAGTGGACTACACCAGCCCCTAGTAACAACATGAGCGAGGTGTGCTCCGTGCAGAGAGGCCTGTCGAGTCACTAGAGGGCCGTGGTGCTGTGTGCAGGAAGTGTCCCCATCCCCAAGACAGCTGGGTGTGGGACTGGGGACACGGGAGGAGACCCAGCAGAGAAAACCACATGGGAGTGAGGAAGTGGGGCAGGTGATGAGGGGACAGGTGGGCACACGGCCGTGGTGGTGATGGGGACAGGTGGGTGCATGGCTGTGGTGGTCACTGGGGGTCAGGTGGGCACACGACCTTGATGGCAATGGGGTGCAGTTGGCTGCATGGCCGTGGTAGAGCCTTGTCATAAGTGTGGTCACTGGCACCGCGGCTCAATAGGCTAATCCTCTGCCTTGCAGCACCAGCACACTGGGTTCTAGTCCTGGTCGGGGCACCGGATTCTGTCCCGGTTGCCCCTCTTCTAGTCCAGCTCTCTGCTGTGGCCCGGGAGTACAGTGGAGGATGGCCCAAGTGCTTGGGCCCTGCACCCACATGGGAGACCAGGAGAAACACCTGGCTCCTGGCTTTGGATCAGCGCAGTGCGCAGTGCGCCTGCCGCAGCGCGCCAGCTGCAGTGGCCATTGGAGGGTGAACCAATGGTAAAAAGAAGACCTCTCTCTCTCTCTCTCTCTCTCTCTCTTTCTCTCTCTCACTGTCCATTCTGCCTGTCAAAAAAAAAAAAAAAAGGTACAGTCATGCAGCAAGATTTCCCCAGCACTTGTGTGTCTGATCCTGTCTACACTGGCAAGAATCATGGGCAAACAGCCCATCTGCAGATAGCAGTGCAGTGGCTATTTGGGGACAGTCGCAGAGCCCAGGGAGGGTCACCTCACTCAGCTTTGGGGACAGAGATGTGTGTGGGTTTGGTTCTTTTTGTTTATTTTTTACCACAAATACCATCCTTCTTTGTATCTTGGTGTTTGTCCTAAGTTGGCGTTTACATCTTCAGGTGTGAAACGTGCTTACGTTGACATAGGATATTAGGATATGTTTTGGCTGCTCCCAGAAAAGAATTTGATATGGCTTAATCTATTAGAACACATGTAGCAGGATATTAAAGGGAAAAATTGGCCAGCATTCAGTTTGGAGGACAGATTCAGGTTTTGAAAGGAAGTAGAAGTTTGAGAAAAATTTCATGTGGCCTGATGGGCCGCTGAGCAGAGCCTGTGTTTCAGCTGCTTTCTAGGTTGTGATGTGAACGCTGTAGCAGGTGCCCTGTCCAGTGTGAGTCGTGCCTCCGGTCACTCCCTCTGTGAGTGAGAACGCTCGTCTGACAGTGGGGAAAGCTGAGTTTCATGGGTCCAGTGACATTTTAGCAGCCAGATTGTGTTGTGGATTTGAAGGCAAAGCTTAAAAACTAGCACTGGGTTCCTCCGTAGTATTTGACTTCCCGGACTGTGGGAGCACCAGCTGGCACGCCACCCACAAAGGCCGTCTGTCCTCTCAGAGAAGAGAGACAGAACACAGCAGGAGAGGTGGAATTGGGGACTTCAAACCCTGCACTTTGTTGAGTAGTGCTAGTCAACTTAGAAATCTAGGAGTTAGATAAATTTGGAGATTCCTTGTCTTTCTCTCCTTTTTTGCTATGGGATGACTCCTCCAGATACGATAAACACAGGCCACTGCCGGTGGCGTGAGAGATGATTTTTAAGTGATCAGAGTAGAGCATTATTTCAGTAATTATATATTGATGAGTGTGCAGATGTATAATTAGCACATTAAATCCATGATTTCATGAGCTACTGCTTAGGACAGGGCTTAGTCAAACATGTCCATTTAAAGCAAACACCAAGGAAGTAGTCCACAGCTGTGCACAGATGTGACGGAAACCTCGGCGGTGTCTGTGAACGGCACAGAAGGTTCTTGTGAAGAGGAGGTGAGCAGCGCCTCTCTCGGGCTCTCAGGTACACGGCAACGTGTGCGAGGCTCACGCCAAGGGAGGAACCCAGGCGGAGCTGGGGGGAGCTGGACTGTGGAGCCTGCGGGTGTGGGTTGCAGCAGCACAGCTGGCTCCCGTGTTCTCGTCCACTCCTCCGCCTCTGCTTGTCGAGGCCCCTTCTTGCCCTGGCCCCGCTGTGTAGTTTCTCTGCGTGTCGCTCAGTGTCGCCCAGAGCCAGTCGGCCTCCACAAGCAAGTCGCTTAGCCTGTCGAGCGACTGCTCATCATCGTGCAGCGTCTCCCCGTGTGGCGTGGCCGCGGACGGTCAGTGAGACTGGGGGTCCGGAGCACACTGAAATCACTGATGTTGGCACTGGCCTTGACTGCACCCGCTGCCTGCTTCCCATGTCCCCAGGTTCAAAGGCCAGCTGGTGAAGGCAGATTGTGGGAGAAGAACCTTGGCCTCACCAGAACATCACCCTTGGGTCAAGTTGTTTGTTTTGTTTTGTTTTGTTTTGTTTTTAAAGATCGATTTATCTATTCAAGAGAGAGTTACAGACAGACAGGAAGAAACAGAGAAAGAGTCTTCCATCTGCTGGTCTGCACCCCAGATGGCTGCAACAGCCAGGGCTGGGCCAATCAGAAGTCAGGAGTCAGGAGCTTCCTCCAGGTCTCCCACGTGGTTGCAGGGGCCAAACACAGGCCGTCCTCCACTGCCCTCCCAGGCCGTTAGCAGAGAGCTGGATCGGAAGAGGAGCATCCTGGGCAGGAACCAGTACCCACGTAGGATGCCAGCACCAAAGGTTGAAGCTTAACCTACTGCGCCACAGTGCTGGCCCCTGGATCAAGTTCTGTACTCTTGTCCCCGCCACCTTGGATTGGGGTCCTGCTCTGTTCTCAGCCATCCTGGGCGGAGTCTTGGCCGGCAGCGTCCAGCTGCATCCACCGGCTCAGCAAGGAGATTCTGAAGGTCGCTAGACTCCGTGCCTTTGGCGTGAGTTGTCAGGGACCAATGGCGTTGCCTGAAATGACCATGTAAATTACATGGTTTGCTGATTCTGCAGCTACTGCCAGCCGGGTGAACCCCGATCTTATTTTGCATTCGTTCGCTGCTCTAATTGTCGAGTCCGAAAGCCTCGTCCGCAGTTGCGTAAAGGACGCACTTCATTCCATGGCAGTTAGTGCGCCTTAAAAGAAGTAAGAACAAAAAGAGCAGGAAAAATTAGTAAGAGAAAATTCGATAAGAAACCAGATTTTAAAAAAGTATTCAGAGAGAGAGAGAGCTTTCATCACTCCCCAAACGGCTGCGACAGCCAGATCTGGGCCAGGCCAAAGCCAGGAGCCCAGAACTCCATCTGGGTCTCCCCCATAAGTGCTAGAGGCCCAGAGGCCAAGCGCTCGGGCCGTCTTCCGCTGCCTTCTCAGGTGCATTAGCAGGAGCTGGATTGGAAGCAGTAGCAGGGGCTTGCACTGGCCCTCTGCCGTGGGATGCCAGCCTCACAGGTGGCAGCTTACGTGTGCCACAACACTGGCCCCGTCCGTTTGCTTTTGAGAAAACAAAATGTGCTGGGAAAAGAGGGCTGAGTTGCGTCTCTCCTGTGATTGCCAAGTTGAAGCACTTCTCCTAATTGTTTCTCTCAGGATTACATGAATCAGACCCCATGACGTTTGCAGATGCGCTGTCTAAAGATCAAAGTCGTATCAATAGTGTTTTTGTTTTACAATTTCTCCATACATAACTAGGGCTTTCTACTTCCCAACTGTCTTTATTTTATCAAAAATTTTAGTGTCTGTAAAGAGTTATTTTATCTGAAAGATGGGGCCTGGGCAGGAGTAGGGAGAGACAGATCTCCCATCTGCTGCTTCACTCCCCAAATGGCTGCAACAGGTAGGGCTGGGCCAGGCCTAAGCCAGGAGCACAGATCCAAGCCAGGTCTCCCATGTGGGTGTCAGGGGTCTGAGTATTTGGACCATCGTCCACTGCTTTCCTAGGTGCCTTAACAAGGAGCTAGATCATAAGTGGAGTAACCAAGACTTGAAGCAGTGCTCTCATATGGGATGCTGGGCGTTGCAAGCGGCAGCTAAACCTAGCAACATTTTTTAAATGGTCTTTTCCTCTGGGTGACCAGCTATGGTCCAGACAGGACAGGTTACAGCCCCTGTGAAATCACTGTGCCGTGTGGCCCTGGACCCCTGACTTCCCCCTAGTCCTGACCGCCTGTCTGCAGGAAGTTGTGCGTGGGGTCAGAAGCAGTGATGGCAGTACTGAGGATCGGTGTCATGAAGAAGCTAAACGAAAAGTCTCCTCAGAGCACGAGACGAAGTGGCATTCAGTGTCCCCTCAACCGCCCCAAGCAGCAGGTTAAGCGAGGGGGCTTTGCCTCTCCAGAGCAGGCGACTGTCGAAGCAGAAACGGCTCCAGACTTCACCTCCCAGACTCGGCGTCTTGCGGTGAGGTATCAGAGGCTCATTGCCGGCGCCGGCATCCGAACCTCTGCAGATTGTGAGGTCGTCTCCTGCGTGCTCAAAGCCGGAGGCTGTCGCGTTGCTTGGGGGGTGTTCATACTCAGATCCCAGTTTAGCCTCGGGACACTGGACAGGGGTCAGAGTGCATCTTTATCCCGTGCTGGGACAGTCTGCCACTCGCCTTCTAGTTGATGACTTTACGCTCTCAGAGGACGTCCTCGGGCCTCAGCGATGCACCACGTGGAGTCTGAGCGGAGATGTCAGCCTCGAGACGGTAGAAAGCCTGACCCACCTGCTGCTCCTCCCCAGGCCTGGAGAGGCCCTCTTGCCCTGCGAAACACGCTTCCGGCGAGAAGAGCAGCCTGTGCCGTCAGGGGCTTGGGGTGTCCAGTTCCAGCTGCGCCCACCACATAACCACCCTGGATCTGATCTGGGGGGCTGGGCTGAGGGAATCTGGGATGAGGGGGGCGAGGAAGTGGAGCGGCAGGCCTGGGCGGAGCGCTGGCCAGGTGTCACACTGAGGGACTGGCACAGTCTATACTCCAGGGACTTCCGCCGGGGGTGGTTGGTAGTAGCTGATAATTTGGGTATTTGGTTGGTGGCAGAGTCAGCAAGTCACACTTGCAGCTAACGCAGTGTCCTGGGCGTGTGACTGTTCAGAGAGCTCCTTCTGTGACACAGGCTCGCAGGCTCACCCTCTAGACGAGGGTTATTAGGAGTCACTGTTGCGGGTTTTTTTGTTTTTTTAATTATTAAGATTTGTTTTGTTTTAATTTCAAATGCAGAATTAGAAGCGGGGTGGAGCATAGAGGTCTTCATTTGCTGGTTCACTCCCCAAATGGCCACAGTGGCTGAGGCTGGGCCAGTCCAAAGCCTGGAGCCAGGAGCTTCTTCTGGGTCTCTCATGTGGGTGCAGGGGCCCAGGTACTATGGCCGTCTTCCCCTGTTTTCCCAGGCACATCAGCAGGGAGCTGGATCAGAAGTGGAGCAGCTGGGACTCGAGCTGGTGCCCCTAAGGGATGCTGGTGTCACATGCAGCAGCTTAGCCCGCTGTGTCCCAGCACCAACCCAGAACCACTGGGTTGTTTTTTTGTATTTTTGGTTTTTTTGACAGGCAGAGTGGATAGTGAGAGAGAGAGACAGAGAGAAAGGTCTTCCTTTTGCCGTTGGTTCACCCTCCAATGGCTGCCGTGGCCGGTGTGCTGCGGCCAGCGCACCGCGCTGATCCAATGGTCTCCTATGGGGTGCAGGGCCCAAGCACTTGGGCCATCCTCCACTGCACTCCCGGGCCACAGCAGAGAGCTGGCCTGGAAGAGGGGCAATCGGGACAGAATCCAGCGCCCTGACCGGGACTAGAACCGGGTGTGCTGGCGCCGCAAGGTGGAGGATTAGCCTAGTGAGCCGCGGCGCCAGCCACCACTGGTTTTAATTCAGATACATTTTACTGAGGAATTCACGGTTCTTGGAAGAAATAATTTTATTAAGGCTCCTTAGGGATCCTGGGGCATAGTCATGTTGACCAGGAACTGGGCAACCAATCTTTTCCCTGCCAGGGACAGATGACAGGTGTGGGACACTTTGAGAGTTCAACAGTGCCAGCGAGAGGCCACCCAGAAGCTCTGGAGCCACCTGCATGGGGTCACACCCAGCCCTGTCACTTGTGAACTGTGCCAGCTGCACCTGTCTGTGGCTTCCTGCCCTTGTCTGAGTGGTGGGGTTAGCAGTGGTCTCGCAGGTGTCGGGGGACTCGTGGACTTGGGAAGGTTACAGCAGTGCCTGGTTGGTGTGCGGTGAGAATTCTTAAAAGGATTTAAAATGAAAATAGTAGGAACAAATAGTAAAACTCGAAAGGAAATTAGATTGTAAGAATTACTCAGACCCAGAGAGAAGTAGTGGGTCCTGGTGTCCCCGGAGCAGTGTGTGACAGTGCGTGAGCACGGGAGAAGAGCTAGAAGACGGGGCGGGGGTGAGGGGCAGGACATTGCCCGCCTGGTGGGATCGGTTCACGCTGAGCGTCGCATCTGTTGAAACTCTGCGCCGTGCCGCAGAAGCGTGCACACGTGTGTGTGTTCATCAGAAGCGTTTTAAGACTTTCACTCCTCCCCCCAAGGAAGGCAGCGCCTCAGCAAGCGAGCAGCAGAGCGTGAGAAGCCGCGTCTTCCCAGAAGCGGAAATGCTTTGTGTGTTTGCAGCTGCACGGCTGGGCGGAGCTGAGGCTGGTGGAGCCCCGACCTCCAGCTTCACCAGGGAGGAGTGAGGAGCGGGAGCCTGTGCTGAGGCCACGCCCTGCTCCCCTCTTCCCTGCCGCCGGCCTCGTGCCGCGGAGCTCATCGCTGTGACGTCATTTCGCTCCTGTTGGAAATGAGTCATTGTGTGTATTTTGGGAATTTATATCTTATGCCGGGGGTCCAAAGAGATTTCTTTTTCAAAATGCCATTTAAACTAAATAATTTCTTTAAATGTCACAACTTTAAACGTCTGAGGTGTTGCATGCGTGTTTCTAGGCCTGCAGAGCTGAAGGGTTATCCCCATAATGTTAGAACTTGTGTTACCTTTATATTTGCATTACTCGCTATAACAAATTAAGCAATTCTTGTAGCTTTAAATACTAAAATGAGGTAGATAATAGATAAAAGAGCATTAAAAACAAATAGATAGCAAAGATATGTTAGATGGAAAAAGAAAAACAGAATTATGATACTGATGTAGGCACAGCTGAGTTCGAGGCCAAAAAAAAAAAATGCACAATGAAGGGTGGACATTTAGCCTCCTGGCCAAGACCCCCATGTCCTGTGTCGGGCCTGACCTGGCTCCACCTCCTGATCCAGCGTCCTGTTGACGCAGACCCTGGCAGAGCAGCGGAAATGGCTTCAGTAATTGGGTTCCTGCCACTCAAGTGAGAGAGCTACACTGAGTTCTCACCTTCTGACTTCTGTCTTAGCCCAGTCACTTGGGACATTTGGGGAGTGAACCAGCAGATGGGAGCCGTCTTCCCTATCTGTCTATTACTGTCTGTTTCTCCCTCCCTCCCTCCCTCCCCCTCCTCTCCTCCCTCCCCCTCCTCTCCTCCCTCTCTCTCCCTCCTCTCTGCCTTTCCTCCCTCCCTCAAAGTTTTAGTGGATTTTAAATATTAGATGCAACAGGATTACGTCATAATGATGAGGCATACAGTATATAATTAGATAGGGTGATGCATCTGTCGTGGATTTACGTGGCCTAAATGATTTGACGTGGAAACATAAAGCAACGACTAGGGGGAGTATAAGACACAATTGATAGCTGCAGGGGTGATGGGAGATGGCGCGCAGACCTGCTGCTCACGTGCTGGAGATCTGCTCACGAGAGCGATCACCTGCTGGGGGACAGATGGGCGCTTTCAGGGTCAGTGCTAGAAAACAAGTGCTCACAGGCATGTTTTTAAATTCAACATGCAACTGCTGCAATTTGCAAAACGTTGAATTCCATAGAAAGCATATTCTCTCGTCATAATGCAATAAAATTACAAACACACAGGGGTGGAAATCGGGCATCCCAGGAGGCCCCGGGAGCAGAGGCGCCCGGCTGGCACCCACTTTCAGGCCTGAGCTGTCCCCTGACGGAGCCCCGCTCTCGCTCAGGAGCGTCACTCTGGCTTTTTCTTTCCTGGAATTATCTTGTTTATTGCTTTTTTTTGTCTTCCCCACTCAAGTGACATCTCCATGAAAGCAGGGACCTGGGTCTGTTGGAAGTGGTGCCCGCAGCGTCTAGAGCACTGACACTGCGCAGGCTGTGAGCCGAGGGTGCTACGTGAATGACAGCTAATAACCGCCCACTGCAACGCGGCTGCAGCATTTTGCATTGATCACCCCCCCACACCCCCCTGGGAAGGAGACACTGTCCTTGTCCCTTGTCACCAAAGGGGCACGTGGACATGGGCTCAAAAAACTCCCCAGGCTGGCAGCCAGCTGGTGGAGACTGAATTGAGCCTGTGCTCGCGTCCTGGAATCTTGGTTGCCTCCACGAGTGAAAGAGTAAGGTAGGGGACAGCGTGCAGAGTCAGTGTGTAAACACCGTCATTAAATAAGAATGAAAAGGAATTATTTAAACGCTCAAAAGATAGGAAAAAACTGGGGCCTTCGCTGTGGCATTGTAGGTTACACTTCTGCCTGTAGCACCCACATCCCATATGGGTGCCCACTCGGGTCCCAGCTGCTACACTTCCAATCCAGTTCCCTGCTAATGGCCTGGGAAAGCAGCGCCCATTTGGGAGGTGAACCAACAGAAGAAAGACCTTTCTCTCTCTCACTGTCTAACTGCCTGTCCAAAAAAAAAAAGAAAAAGAAAAAACTAAAGAATTGCTGCTTCAAAGAAAAAAGCAGAAAGGAATGAATGGGGGAAACAAGAAGGAGACCCAGGAACTGGCTTTGGAAGGGGCAGAAGAAGGGGAGAAAAGAAAGATAAGATAGGCGGCCTCAAGCTAGCCTTGTGAGACAGAGCACTTGAAGGGTGCAGCAGACGTTAATAGGTACAAGCAGCACGCTGAGCGTCTTGGTAAATCCAGAGTTTCCATTCCTGCCTGTGGTGGTTTTGCTTATTTGCTTGGTTTTTCACTTTTTGAAGTCATTTCAAAATCGAGAAACTTCCAAGAATAGCGAATTTTCTTTATGAAGATTGACCCACCTGTTGACACTGTACCTCCTTTGCCGCCTCCCCCTGCTCACGATGTAAAAGTCACGATGATTGGGGAGTCGCCAAGCCCTCCCCCTACCTCCAGGGCCGTGGACCTCTTTTTGTGTCGCTGACCCCAGGAGACTATAAAACAGTGAGGGACTCGTGTCTCACCTGGCCCCAGAGTGGGCAGGCCAAGAAGGCAGCCCAGAGACAGGACTGTCTGCCCTTCGGGTCTCTGGGGCACCTTCTTCCTGGTCCTATAAATCCGCACCATTTTCCAAACTCATTGCTACCTCTCCGTGGATTTTTCTTTTTTAACTTTCTCAAGTTTCTTGTTGCCATTGGAGGGCAGCCTCCTGCCACTCTCCAGAGAGCCCTTGCGTGGTGTGGTCCCAGGTGGCGCAGGGAGACAGCTTTGCAGTGGTCTTCCACCTCCCTCTTCCTGGCTTAGTGCATGCATTCCACAGGGGCCTGGCCTGGCCTGGCCTTTGGGGTCTCACCCACACACCCTCAGTCATGCCCCCGTGCCGCCTTCCCTGCCTCCCAGGTGCCCATGCCTCCGTCCCCCCAAGACCAGTGGTCAGCTGTATTGCAGAGGCTTCTGTGTGTGTGGCGCCCACCCTTCCTCGTGAAATGCACACGCCACACTGCTCTGCCCCTGCTTGTGTTTAGAGACCCTGTCGTGTTTTCCTCATCTCCCCTCTGCAGGATCCCTGGTCAGCTCTCCAGTGCCTGAGAGAAGCACCCTCCCGTAGTCTCGTGGGGCCAGGGCAGCCTTGTCTTTCAGACGTGGAGAGCGGGGCCCACTGGGCGAGCCGCGCCACAGCCACCTCATAGCAGTGCCTCCTGTCGCTCTGGCCTGCTTGGCTTTCTGGGTTTTACCTATCGTTACCCCTGTGAGCTTCCAGCCCCAGCCCCAGAGTTACAACAAAAAGCAGCTCCACCACAACCCTTGTTAAACCTGCCGAACTTTAGGGATATTTTGCCCTTAAATCTAGTTATGCCACAGACTGATGCTCGTGAACCTGTCAGGGGGATCCGCTTCCCCGAGAGGCGCATCTGGAGTGGGGAGATGGGGGTCCTTCAGCCCCTTTGAGCCAGCACTGAGGGAGCTCCTGTGGTGTTGCCCTGTCCAGCAAAGCCCCCAGGCTCCGCCCTGGCGCAGGGCAGGCACCGTCGAGTTGCGATCCTGCCTTTGCTTAGGTACAGATTGTTTGCTGAGTGCCGTGTACCAGTGGCAGCCTTCCTGGAAATGCCGGGACAGGATACGCACGGTTGCTTCCATGTTCAACATGCTTGAGGAAGGGCAGAATAGCATGATTAAGTGAAAGAAACCAGCGCAGCATGGATGTCTGAACTCACAGCAAGCCCAGTAGGCACCGTGACTCCCGTTTTCAGCTTGAGGCTTAAGGTCAGACCTCAACCCACGGCTCCCACTTTCCACCGAGTTCCTGCTGCCTTCTCTCCCAGAGGCTTTGCTGAGTGGAGGATTCAGTCAGAAAGCTGTGTCTGGTGGGGGTGGGCTCCAGGTGCCCTGAACACGTAGAGTTGTTTTGTTTCACTATTAAAATTTGGAGCTGGGGGCAGGCTTTTGGCACAGCAGTTAAACTGCCTCTTGGACACCTGTATTTGGCATCCGAGTGCCTGGGTTCAAGTCCTGGCCCCCACCCAATTCCAGCTCCTGCTAATACAGAGCCTAGGAGGGAGCAGGTGGTGGCAAAAGTACCTGGGTCCTGCCACCCACTTGGGAGACCTGGGTTGACTTCTGGGGTCTCAGCTTTGGCCTCATCCAGCCCCCTCCATTGCGGGCATTAAAGGGTGAACCTCGCCAGCAGATGAGAGCTCATTCCCTCCCCCCATACATAAATAAAATAAACACAGGTTTTACAAATCTGGGCCATGAAGAGTAAGTTTAGGAAGTGCTGCGTACAGCAGTGTGGACTTTGGAGGACCAGGTGTTCACCCACGGGCCCCACTGAGATCACCGTTAGTCTGCCAGGTGCAGAGTGCCAGACTCATCACACTAAGCAGTCAGACCTGCCCTGAGGAGTGGAGGTGAGAGCAGGGGGCTGCCCACAGCGAAGGTCCGGGTCACAGAGGGCTAGGTGGGCCTGTGACAGAAGGCTGCCATCACACAGGCCCATCAGCTGCACGGCTCCGCCTTCCCTGAAGACCACCGAAGCTGCAGCTCTCTTCTCGTGCGTGGTGGTTCTTGGTCCTGGTGGCACCTGGAAGGCAGCACCTCCTGCTCCTGTGGGGAGTCGGCCCTCCTTCCAGGGGGTCGTCCTTATTCCAGCAGGCTCCTCCTCCGCCAGCCCAGCCGTGTCGAGAGCGAGGAAAGGAATCTGTACTAGGAAGATGCGATTCCGAGCAGATCTCGGCCTCGCCATGCAGGTTGGGATCAGATGTGCGGAAGGGGTCAGCTGCATGCCTTCCGGCCCACCCTCCGCACGAGAAGGTGCCTCGCTTTCAGGAGCGGCACGGGTGGGCAAAAGCCACCTTCAGCCTCCCACCTGGAAGCAGAGCCGGCTGGGTGCTGGCGGGTTCCAGGCTGTTACTTGCTAGTTTGCTTTCTTGCTTGGTGGGTGTCCCTGGAGAGCTGCCTGAAGAATCGGGAGTGAACGGCATCCCGGCACAGCGCGCTTGTGTGTGGCCTTCCCAGGCTCTGATCGCCAGCCATGGGGAGAGTTGCACCGAGGATCCGTGTGTCACCACCAGTTTCCCCTGTGCCCCCCGAAGAGGCCCGTCCAAGGGAGTGTGCAGCACAGGGTGAGCGTGGCCCCGCCGACAGCCTGCTTTCCGTCCTGGAATCGTCCTCCCGGTCACAGACCCGTGTCCAGCCCTGCCCGGCTCAGCCGCAGTGCTGAGGTGCTCGGTCACACCTGACACAGCGTAGACAAACCCTCCGTCAGGGCAGTGATGGGCAGGACCTGCTTCCTGCTGGAGGAAGAATATTCTGGAATGCTCAGTGTGTCTTCCTGCATCCAGAGTTCATTAAAAGCCGTCTTGTAATTCATCACTTGAAGCAGTAACGCAGCAGGCTTAAGAAGGGATGGGGCTGGCGCCATGGCTCACTTGGTTAATCCTCCACCTGCAGTGCCAGCATCACATATGGGTGCCAGGTTCTAGTCCCGGTTGCTCCTCTTCCAGTCCAGCTCTCTGCTGTGGCCCGGGAGTGCAGTGGAGGATGGCCCAAGTGCTTGGGCCGTGCACCCCATGGGAGACCAGGAGGAGGCACCTGGCTCCTGGCTTCAGATCGGCACAGTGCACTGGCCGTGGCGGCCATTTGGGGGGTGAACCAGCGGAAGGAAGACCTTTCTCTCTGTCTCTCTCTCTCACTGTCTAACTCTGCCTGTCAAATAGAAGAAGGGCTGACCTTTTTCCGTTAGTTTGCACTTCAGCACATTTGCCTGCCCCGGCACAGTGGGGTCCTGTCCTCATGGCAGCCCCTGCTGCCTGCCCAGGAGGAAAACCTGTCCCAGGGGCCTGTCCCTGCAGCTCCCCTTGTCCTTTGGATGGCAGGAGCGTGGAGGCCAGGGGTCGTGAGCAGCCCCTCGGTTTCAGCATCTTTATTGACGTGGCTCAGTGGCCAAGCAGCTGCTGTCTGCGGACACGGAGCTGGAGGCTGGGGATCCACAGAGGCAAAGGCGGCCGGAGCTGGAGGATCCTGGGGCTTCCTCTCCATACAGCAGCCCGGTCCCGGCAGGGAGGGCGTGGGCTGCTCCACCCTCGGGAGCACGCTGGGAGCTGCTGGGAGCCCCTGACTTGTGTCTCTGGCGCTGTTAGCTCCTGATCAGTGATGATGGGCAGGCGAGGTGGACACAGGAAGCCAGTGCAGCTTGGTTTAGCTTAACTCTGCATTAGCACGGATGCGTGAAGTCAGCTGTTGAGGAGCAGCGCGTGGGTATGTGTGGTGCTCCAGGGCAGACGTCTCCATGCCTCGCTGGTCCCTGTGTGCTGTCATAGCCCTGTGTGCCAGGCTGCCTCTGCGGGTGTGGACCTCCAGCTGGGAGCCCACGGGCTCCCAGTGCCACTGGAGGCCTCCCCTTCTACTGCCTGCCCACTGCCAGGCCTGGGCTGGACACCCCTGTTAAGGGCTGCAGCAGGAGAGCAGCACTGGCGTCTACACTGAGATGTAGAGAGAGAGGAGGTAGGAACGCGTTTTTGTGCTGTGTCCTCACCGCCCTACCCTGCTTCGTCTGCCTGTGACACTGGAAGGTCTGAAATCTCCCTTTGACAGCCAGTGTGTCATGTGTTACAACCGGTACCTGTTCTGAGATGTGACCCACCCTCATGTGCAGTAACGTTACCAGTACTTAATACTGTGTCTCCAAAAACGTGGGTCTAAGCAGAGCAGGTGCCGCCACCCCGCAGAAGTGCCCCGCGGAGTCTGACTGTGCCCCCACAGGGTGTCCTAGAGCAGGATCCCCGCGGAGTGAGAACTGTGTCAGCAGACCACGCCCTGCTGGACCTGTGCCTGTGTTCCGAGGCCTGTCGCTGTCGTCATCTTTCCCTGCAGACTCGCTGGCGGCCTGAGTCCCGTGATGCCCCTGCACTGGAAGGCGGGGGCTCGCCAAGGGTTCACGTTGTGTACCCAGCTCTTACAGCCGCGGGAGCCGGCCGCTTAGGATAACGTGACTTCCCTGTCCTTGCCTGGTGGACTTGAGACTAGTGCCAGTTTGTTTCTTCTGAGAATTTCCTGTCCTTGACGAAGCGCTTCTGAGGAAAGCAGTGTCTCCTGGCCTTTATCTTATCTCTCCAACCTCACACACCATGCACCGCCCATTCCTAGTTCTCAGAAGCAAAACACAAGAATGAACTAGAACTTGCTTCAGCCACTGCAGTTTGGAAACGAGCATGTGCCTTGTTCACCCTGATTCAGTGGCAAGGGTCCAACAGTCGGGGGCCAGCGGTGGGAAACTGCGGAAAGTGACCGTGACCCTTCCTTCATCTGCAAAGCAGAGCTAAGGGGTCAATGGAAGGAAACCCCCCGGGAGGCTCCCACACGTTCAGGGTGGGCTCAGCTGGGATTGGTGGGACCCCCGGAGGACGTGCATCTGGTCAGGGGTCAGCAAAGCTGTGTGAAGCACAGCACCGGGATGTGCCAAAGGAGCCTTCCTGGTGGCTTTTGGGGTGTAGGCTGTCTAAGCAGCCACGCGTCAGACAGCCGGGATTAGCTTAGCTCTGCCCAGACGCCACCCTCCAGGAAGAGGAGAGGATGGTTTCGGGGTCCAGATGACAGGAAGCTGATCGCTGTGCTCCCTGGATAACGCGTCGCTGTGGGTGGCAGCGTTCCCCAGCGAGCGCCAGCGACAGTGGTGTGGTTTTTCCCAGCGCTGTCTGTGGCTGGGGAGGCCACAGGAGACCTGAGGGCCTGTTGCTCGTAGGTCGGAAAGTGAGATGCAGCTTGAGTTTAGGGACTTTAATGCGAGAACGTGTGTGCTGGGGTGGAGGGGCGAGATGCCCTCTGATGCTGCCGATGATGCCTTGTAAACGTGGAGGTCAAATGCAGAACAGCCTGAAGGGTCTGACCCAGCGTTGAGCTCGTGCGGGTGCCAGTCTCGGAGCAGAAGTTCCTCTGTCCTTTCTCTTCACGGACGTGGAATGGATATCAGCTTCACGCAGGCTGCGGAGGCACGGGATCCAGATGGGTGCACGCAGGCTGCTGACCCAGGCAGCGGGGCCCTCGCCTCCTCCGCACCTGCCCCTTACCCTGGCGTCTCCACTACAGCCGGCCATGCCCCTTCCCGGGAGGTGGGCAGTCGTTGGCTCCTCTGCTCAGAGCGCCTCGGGGGCAGCAGCCACCGCTGACCACGGAGGTGCCAGGCAGGCAGCAGCCAGGAGCAGCCCCGGGCCTGGGCTCGCGGCTGTGCCGTCGCATTCTGCACCGGCACACGCTGCGTCGCTGGATAAGAATGCTTTACGTTACGGCACTGCCCGGTTTCCCTCGGATCAGCCTGTTCTCTCCGCATGCATTCGAGGTCCCACCAAGTACTGGGCCAGTCAGGTGCTGAGGATAAATTGCCTCTGAAAATTTGTGAGCGAGTATCTAGTGTGACGACTGGGGCTGTGTAAGACGTGGTGGGTGTTGTCCTCATTGAAGGCGCTGTCTTTGGTTTTCAGAGCATCCCTGAGTCCTCCCGTGACATGAGCTGTGGGCGTCTCTGGGTGGTTCTCCCTGCTGAGCGGGGCCAGCCTCCCCTTCGTTGGGTGGCCTCCGTCCCCAGCTCCACACGGGTCCCCACAGGTCCCTTCTGGTGCCTGTCACCTCTTGCGGTTGTTTTTCTTTCTGGTCAGATGTGTGCTGCATCTCAGTCCACGGTGCCCACCCCTACACGTCCCATCCATCTGCAGATGGGGCCGCCCCGAGGCCTTGGTTCTCGGGTCCCCGTTGCTTCACTCCGATGCTTTAGGGCTGATGAACACATTGTAGAATTTGTATTTCGGGTATTTAGGATCATAACCTCTGATCTATTCTTAGAGAATATGTACATGGGAGAATATCAGAGATCACTTGGATCTTGACTGGGAAATTCCTTTCCATTAAAGAAAAGACCCAGAGCTTCAGTTCTCCAGGGACTGCTCTGTAGAGGAGGGCTGCAGGTGTGTCACAGTCCGTGCTCGGGCGCGTGCTGTGCAGCTCCAGTAGGTGTGGATGAGCTCAGAGTCCGTGAGCATTGACTCATCTCGGGCTCTGAGGGAGACAGCTGACGTGCAGGGCCTGGGCAGGCCTAGGACCCACCCAGCGCAGCTGCAGGTGCAGAGGCTGGCTGTGGGGGGAGGAGACTCACATGTGTGCTCATACACTTAAAAAAAGATTTATTTTATTTATTTGAAAGTCAGAGTTACAAAGAGAGACAGAGACAGAGATCTTCCATTCACCGCTCGCTCCCCAAATGGCCACAATGGTCAGGGCTGGGCCAGGCTGAAACCATCCAGGTCTGCCACATGGGTGCAGGGCCCAAGCACTTGGATCATCCTCTGCTGCTTTCCCAGGCCATCGCAGGGAGCTGATCAGAAGTGGATCAGAAGTGGAGCAGCCAGGACTTGAATGGTGCTGGTTTGGGATGCTGGCATCGCGGACTGTGGCTTAATGTGCTGCACCACAGCACCAGCCCAGTAAAGACATTTTTCACCTCCTGTTTAGAGTTCTTTGAAGAAATTCTTCAGGGTCTTGTTCCCCCTTGTTTAAAATTCCCACAGGAAACTCTGATGCGTCTGCAGCTGATCTGGTCGCCACAGGGCTGGGGCCCGGGGAGCAGAGAGCTGGAATTGGATCAGCTGAATGGATTTGGTGCAGGTGGTGTTGGCGTTGGCTCCTCCAGTGGGGCAGAAACAAGGTGGACATCTTCCTCGCAGATTGATGTGGCCAGTCTGCCCTGGTGTGCGTCATCTTCAGTGTCCCCTTGTCCCTTCTTCACACGACTCATCCGCACATAACCCACTGTTTCTCTGGGCGTTGTCCCCATAAACGGTTCATCAGGCATCGGTGATTTTGCCATGCTTCCACCCAGACTCCACCATACACTGGATATTTGTTCGTATTTTGTTTTTGTTTTTGTTTACCTGAGGGAGAGCTCCCAACCACTAGGTTCACTCCCCGGACGCCCATGACTCCTGAGGCTGGGCTGAGGTGGGAGCTGGGAGCCAGGAACTCATTCAGGCCTCCCACGTGGGTGGTGGGAGCCCAGTTATGTGAGCCAGGCCCACTGCTTCCCAGAGCGTTTTCCTTCCCAGAGAAGGAAACGAGGCCAGCGCCGCGGCTCACTAGGCTAATCCTCCACCTTGCGGCGCCGGCACACCCGGTTCTAGTCCTGGTGGGGTGCCAGATTCTGTCCCAGTTGCCCCTCTTCCAGGCCAGCTCTCTGCTGTGGCCAGGGAGTGCAGTGGAGGATGGCCCAAGTGCTTGGGCCCTGCACCCCATGGGAGACCAGGAGAAGCACCTGGCTCCTGCCATCGGATCAGCGCGGTACGCCTGCCACAGCGGCCATTGTGGGGTGAACCAACGGCTAAGGAAGACCTTTCTCTCTGTCTCTCTCTCTTTCACTGTCCACTCTGCCTGTCAAAAAAAAAAAAAAGGAAACGAGTCAGGAGCCAGAAATCTCCAACCCAGGAACCCCCCCCCCCCCGCCGTGGGGGATGCAGGCGTTTGGCCGCAGGCCTGATGCCCACCCCTGTAATAATTTTGTAAAAACATTCGAGTTTTGCCTTTCACACTGAAGTCTTTGATCCTCCCGGAGTTAGTTTTGTACTCTTTGAACATAGTGTGATGGGTTTCTTCCTACCTCCTTCTTGTCCCTGGCCCGTCTCTAGTGAGGAGAGGCTGGCTTTCTCACGGGGTCCCAGTTGAGTGGTAACCCCGCGTGTGTGCACACAGGCCTGTCTGGCTCCGCGTCCGTGGCAGCACAGCTGGGCTGCTCCCGTGGGGGAAGCTGCGGGGAAGCCTTGGTTCTGGAGCAGCGTGGCCTCAGGCTTGGGTCCTTCCGCAAGGGCACCTTGCGTCGTGCCCGACCTTTGCATCTGCCCACGTTGCAGAATCCGCTGGTGCGGTTCCGCGAGAGCCTGCGCTGGGAAGTCAGGGCAGCATCGAGCCTCTGGGTCAGGTTCTCACTCGGGTGAGCGTCGGCTGCAGACCCCGAGGGCCGGCGTCCCCCTCCGTGGGGAGCAAGGGAGAGCTCCCCGCTGAGGTGGGGCAGAGGAGGGTGTCCTCCCACGGCCCCGGAGGTCAGGTCGGGACTTGGGGGCTCAGGGAGCCTGGAGGGGTGTACAGGTGCTGATGCGGTTCACAGGCGCTCAGCAGGTAGCCAGGTACAGAAGTGAGGTGCAGGTCTTTGTTATTACGACACCAGGCAGAAAACCCGAGTTCTTGAAGATTCCATTTACAGTAGCATCGAAACATTTAAAAAAAGACACAAAAGTAAATCTAAAAAAAATGTTTAACGAGTTTTTAGGAAAAAATTGTCATAGTTTCTTGAGAGATGTTTAAAGAGAACTTGAGTGCAGAAAGGTTCTGTGTTCATGTATGGGGAGACCCAATACTGGAAAGACCTCCACTCTGCCCAGGGGCACCTGAGCAAGGCAGGGAGCTGTGGGCGGCCGAGGCATCAGCCCTGTGAAGCCCCCAGGGCTCGGGCCCTGCTTGAGCGACTGTGGTCCCCGACAGGAGACACCAAGAGCAGGGGTGGGGGGGTGCATTTTTAAAAGGATGCACGAATTTTTCTTTTTGAAAAGCAAAGGACTGTTGCTGACCTTTTTGTCTTGAGGGGGGGGGCTTGCCATCTGCTGAGTTTCCTCTTGTGGGAATAGTGCTGGGTGGAAGTTACTACAAATTAATCAGGAATTAATTGCTAGTAATTCAACTTCAAATTGAATCGTCAGTAATTTAGTAAATCTAAATTTAGTAACTGCTAGTAATTCAACCTTGCTCCTGCTCATTTCGTACTAAGAATGAACATAAGGGAAAGGCAAGATGGCTGCATGGTTCGGGTTTGGCACTTGCTCTGGGGAGCGGGCTTCTTGCTTCTGTTGCGCGCGCCTTTCCGGTCATGGGGCTGGGCAACTCACGGTGCCCTTGACCTCGTGGAGCAGCACTGTGTGTGCCAAGAAGACAGCATAACCCACAGTCACACTTCGCGCGCTCTGCTGGGAAAGTGGGCTACTTGAGACGCTTGTGACTGGAAAGAGGCTCCCGCCCTTTGGAGCTGCACTTTTGGGACTTCCGAGCCGTCACTCTTGAGAGCGGAAGTTTCAGCTGCTGCGTTTCTTTGTTCCATTGGGGTTGTTTCTTTAAAAGAAGCCACCCTCCAGGCTGGCGTTGTGGCATCGTGAGCTAAGCCACCGTCTGCAGCGCCGGCATCCCCTATAGGCTCTGGTTCAGGTCCCTGCTGCTCCACTTCTGGTCCAGCTCCCTGTTAATGCACCTGGGGAAGCAACAGAAGATGGCCCGAGTGCTCGGGTCCTGCACCTGTGTCGGAGAGCCAGCTGAAACTCCTGGCTTCAACCTGTCCCAGCTGCAACCAGTGTGGCCATTTGCGAAGTGAATGAGCCGTTGGAAGATCTCTCTGTATCTCTCCCCTCTCTCTCTCTCCAACTCTGCCTTTCAAATAAATAAATAAATCTTAAAAAAAAAAAAAAAAAAAAGCCACCGTCTGTGTGCCAGGAAGTCCGGGTCCTGCTCTTTCTGTAGCAGCTGGACTGCGCGTTGCTCTCCTATTGCATTTGGGACCCACCCTTCCTTCCTCCCTCCCTCCCTCCCTCTCTCTTCCTACCTCCCTTCCTCTCTCCCTCTCTCCTCTCTCCCTCCCTCCTTCCCTCCCTCCCTCTCTCTCTCTCTCTCTCTCTCTCTCTCTGAGAGAGCGCATTGGTCTGCTGAATCATTTCCCAAACGCCTGCTGTGCCCGGGGCCAGGCTGGGATGAGGTGGGGGCGAGGAGATGCAGTCCGGGTTTCCTGTGGGTGGAGGAAGCCAGAGTCAGATGCTACAGCAGGAACTGGACACCAGATATCCCAGTGTGACACGTGGACACGTCTTTTTAAATAATAGATTGATTGATTATTTATCTGTCTATTTGAAAGGCAGAGCGACAGAGGAAGAGGAAGAGATGGAGAGAGAGAATCTCTCATCCACTGGTTAAGTCCCCAAATGGCTGCGATGCCAGGACTGGGCCAGGAGCCAGAAGCCCCGTCCTGGGCTCCACATGGGTGGCAGGGGCCCAAGCAGTTGGACAGTCATCTGTTGCCTCCCCAGGCAGAGAAGCGGGAAGCCGGGTCGGAAGCCGAGCAGCCAGAACTTGAACTAGCCCTCCGATGTGGGTGCCGGCCTCTCGAGCCGTGGCCTGCCTGACTGCCCAGTGTGGGTGTTTAGCCGCTAGGCTCAACAGCAGCTTCCGGGCCGTTTCCAGAGCATTAACCAGAGGCTTGCCTTGGGGTAGTTTTGGTTTAATTTGGTTTGGGGGTTTTTTAGTCATTTTCCTGTTTGCAGAGTTCACATGGTGCCACTTGGAACATAGCTCAGTCTTACCACATTGCGTTCTGTGATTTGGTGGTTAAGTGTGGATGTCATCCTTGTCACCCCTTTGTGTAACCAAGGCGCACATTGCTAGTAGCATGGATAAAGTGGTGATACAATGAGCTGTTTAGGACTCATTTACAAAGGCCTGCAGTGGCTCCTCTCCGCCCCGCACAGCTCCCCTGTGTGTCAGTGTGTAAAGCAGACGACAGTGTGTCTTGCTGGAAGAACACATAACGAGACATTCTGCTGTTTCTTCCTGCGCCCCCATGGTGCGTCTCCACCAAGCTCTGGAGATCAAGTCCAGTTCCGTGGACTCTGGGGCCGTGTGCCGTGAGAACAGCACCCTCCTCCCGTGGGACCACAGGCATTTGTAAAGGGAGGTGCCCTGCCCATCCTCCTTCATCAGAAGCCTTTGTGAAGCATGTCTGTTGGGCTTCCTTAGGTAGGTCCCGCTTTAGACGAATGAGGCACTCTTGCCCCGCCGCCTTCTGTCAGTCACAGCCCTGGACTGAGGCTCCCCGCCCCGCTGTGCCTCCCTGCAGGTTCTGTGTGTGTGTCCAGAGGTTTTGCTCCTGGGTATCATTTGTCTGGGAATGGTTGGAAACGGTCTCAAATTCACAAAAACAAATTAATGAAATAGTGGGAAGGGAGACAGAGTTACACAAATACGTGAAAGGTGTTTACCTTAACATGTATGCTGTTAAAACTCAGAATATATCAAGATATGAAATCTGTTCTCCCAGCACCTCTGCCCATTTTTACTCCCCAGTGGTTGAGTTCTGTTAACCCAGAAAATGAGGTTTTAAAATATGCTAAGGATGGGGCCCGGCACCGTGGCTCACTTGGTTAATCCTCTGCCTGTGGTGCCAGCATCCCATGTGGGCACCAGGTTCTAGTCCCGGTTGCTCCTCTTCCAGTCCAGCTCTCTGCTGTGGCCCGGGAGTGCAGTGGAGGATGGCCCAAGTGCTTGGGCCCTGCACCCCATGGGAGACCGGGAGGAAGTACCTGGCTCCTGGCTTCAGATCGGCATAGCTGCGGCTATTTGAAGAGTGAACCAACAGAAGGAAGACCTTTCTCTGTCTCTCCCTCTCACTGTCTGAGCTCTACCTCTCAAATAAATAAATAAAAAATCTTTTAAAAGATATGCTCAGAAGAAGCTAAATTAAATTGCACTCTCCCAAAAAATATATATGGAACTATTTCAGATGACCCCAAAGATGCATATTTTTTTCACTTCTATACTCAAATTTGTTACAGCTTTTTTTCAAAACAGTAAATTGTAAAAGTAACAAATGAAATTTTTCAAATTAAACGAAGAGCTCTGAGATTATAATCACGAAACCTGTTTATAATAGCCTGTAAACAGAAACACTACAGGTAGCACCTGTCTGGAGCCTTGGAAGAAATAGTTGAGATTCGCTTGCCATTTACAAGTATTTTGGGTTTAAAAAAATTATAGTAGGGGCTGGTGCTGTGGCACAGCAGGTTAACATGCTGGCCTGAAGCACCAGCATCCCATATGGGCGCCAGTTCTAGTCCTGGCTGTTCCTCTTCCAATCCATCTGTCTGCTATGGCCTGGGAAAGCAGTAGAAGATGGCCTAAGTCCTTGGGCCCCTGCACCCATGTGGGAGACCCGGAAGAAGCTCCTGGCTCCTGGCTTCAGATCAGCACAGCTCCAGCCGTCGTGGCCATCTGATCCCAGATCTGATCTGGGAAGTGAACCAGCGGGTGAAAGACCTCTCTCTCTGTTTCTACCTCTCTCTGTAACTCTGTCTTTCAAATAAATAAATTTTTTTAAAATATGGTAAAAATATTTACTCTATTTTAATGTATTTGAGAGACAGAGAGCTTCCAAGCACTGATTCACCTAGAGCATTGCAAGAGCCCCTCATTGAGGCTGAGGCTAGGAGCAGGGAACTTCATCCAGTTCCTTCATGGGCAGCAGGGACCAAGTGCCTGAGCCATCACACTGCTCCCAAGGATCTGCATTAGCAGGAAGCTAGGGTCAGGAACAAACCCAGGCACTCAGTGGAGGACGAAGGTGTCTTTTTTTTTTTTTTTTTTTTTTTTTACAGGCAGAGTGGATAGAGAGAGAGACAGAGAGAAAGGTCTTCCTTTGCCGTTGGTTCACCTTCCAATGCCGCCACAGCCGGCGCACCGCGCTGATCCGATGGCTGGAGCAGGTGCTTCTCCTGGTCTCCCATGGGTGCAGGGCCCAAGTACTTGGGCCATCCTCCACTGCACTCCCTGGCCACAGCAGAGAGCTGGCCTGGAAGAGGGGCAACTGGGACAGAATCCGGGACCCCGACTGGGACTAGAACCCTGTGTGCCGGCGCTGCAAGGTGGAGGATTGTCCTAGTGAGCCACGGCGCCGGCTGCAAAGGTGTCTTAACAGCCTTTGCTCTTCCTTCCTTCCTTCTTTGTTTGTTTGTTTGTTTGTTTGTTTGAAAGGCAGAGCCACAGAGAGAAAGATCTTCCAACTGTGGGTTCACTCTCCAAAGGGCCTCTATGGCTGGGGCTGGGCCAGAGCCAGAGCCCAGAGCCCGGAGTCTCATCTGAGTCTCCACCATGGGTGCAAGGCCCAAGTACTTGGGCCATCTTCCACTGTTTTCCTCGGCGCATTGAGCAGGGAGCTGGGTTGGAAGCTGAGCTGGGACTCGAACCTCTGTCCACATCTGATGCCAGCATCGCAGGCAGTGACTTAACCCATCACGCCACAGCAGTGGCCCCTTCCCTCTTAGTAATATTTTTTCCTCGGATTTTGGTGGCAGTGTTATCTTTACTCGGAATACCGGTTATCGTGTGCTGTGTTTAAGAGGGCAGTGGTGCCTTCGGGCTTTTGAGGTGTGTGAGACACTGCCCTGGTGACCAGCACCTTTTGGAGTTTGGATTTGCTGAGCAAGGAGCTGTCATGCCTGTGCTTGGTCCCTTCACCGTGCTGTGCCCGTCTCCCCTGGCTTGACGCTGTTGTCACAGGAATCCAGTGAGGACTTGACCAGCCCCTTCCTTCGTAGCAGCTGTGCCGTGAGCAGATTCTGAATGTGGGGTGAGTCTGGAGCCCGTAGCTCTGCAGTGCCGAGAGTGTGACAGTGCCAAACAGGTCTCAGGACAGAAGCTGTGACAAGTATGAACTCAGGGAGATGCTGACCAACTGGGACACGCGAGGTTGTAGAGCTGATGAAGGTAGAAGGCCGGCAAGGAGGGAGTTTAGAAGATGAACCTCTTTTTCTATTTTTTTTTTCCAGAAAGCCTCGCTATTTGAATGTTGAGTCCTGAACGTTGTAATTGCAGTTCCTTGTGTCACGTGATTGAACAGTCACTGAGTTCTTGCGCGTTTAGGATTCAAGTCTTGGTTCTCATGGTCTCTTGAGCATTCTCGGGGAAGAATGTTCCAGTGCTGTCACTCTGCCTGCAGGGTAGGACGGGGCAGGGTCACTTGCGTGCCTGCTCTTTCGGGGCGCACTGTTGGGACCAGGGAATTCTAAGAACTGAAAACAAAATCCCATGACCCCTGCCCTGAAAAAGCTTTGGTCAGCAGGTTGACGTCCAGAGTGCTGGGAAGGGCTGTATGACCGGTGCAGAGCAAGCGCCTCTTATCTACCTAGGAAATGAGTAAGCTTTGAGAAGAAACTGAACAGGAAGCGGACAGCGTAGGAGAGAGCCGGAGCGGCTAGGTGTGGGCTTAAGGAGAGACACACTCAACTCACCAAGTCAAAGGACAGCAAATGCCACGGGGACACTCCCTGGGGTGCGGTGGGGCGCTGGCTTTCCTGTCCCTCACACGCCTAAAAATTATATAAGACCCCAAAGAGTTTGCTTATGCAAGCTTAGCTGTTAATATTGACCATATTTGAAATTGAATCAAGAAGAATCTTAAATGTCTCTAGATCATTGAAAAATAACAAACAAGGCAGATGTTTGGCGTGGTGACTAAGAAACTGGAACATCCACATCCATGTCCGAGTTCCTGGGTTCAAGTCCCAGCTCCACCTCCAGTCCCGCTTCCTGCTAATGCACACCATGGGAGGTAGCAGGTGGCGGCTCAAGTTGTTGAGTCCCTGCCCCTACGAGGGAGACCCAGCCCCCAGCGTCAGCTCAGCCCAGTCCCAGTAGAAGTTCTGTCTCTCTTTCTCTGTCTCCGTCACTGTCTGCCTCTAAATAAGTAAGCAACAGATAAATTTTTTTAAAAAATTTTAAAAGAAATCTATCATATATTAACATAATGTCTTTTATGAAAATATTTTCCGGGGGCGGGTGCCATGGCACAGTAGATTAATCCTCCACCTTCGGTGCCAGCATCCCATATGGGTGTCGGTTCTTGTCCCGGATGCTCCTCTTCCCATCCAGCTCTCTGCTGTGGCCTGGGAAAGCAGTAGAAGATGGCACAAGTGCTTGGGCCCCTGCACCTGCATAGGAGACCAGGAAGAAGCGCCTGGCTCCTGGCTTCGGATAAGCATAGTTCCAGCTGTTGCGGCCATTTGGGGAGTGAACCAGCGGATGGAAGACCTTTCTATCTGTCTCTCCCTCTCACTGTCTATTACTCTACCTCTCAAGTAAATAAATAAAATCTTAAAAAAAAGAAAAATATTTTCCAAAACAAGCAAATTTAGTGAAAAGAGTGGCACTGTTTAATTTTTCAAATCTCCGCGGTGCTGGAGTCTTGTCTGCTTCAGTCTGTTGCCCTGGCCTGTAAGCGTAGAAGGACAGAGTTGCTAAAGATGATTGTATTGGGCTTTTCAGGTGGTCGGAGCTACGGGCTACGGACTCACCCCACATTCACCCAGCATTGCACAAAGCTGAACAGCTGGGAAGTTTCTGAAAGGAGCCTGCACGTGGAAGCTGGGGATGTCTGTACACTTTATCCCGTGGAAACCCAAGGGTCTGCTTTCCCTTGACTGAGACTGTGACCGCGGTTGTGTCTGTTAATCACTTGGAAAGTACTGGTTCCCTGAGCCGTGCAAATGTTTGCGGTCTCCGGCACGTTGCAGCGTGCATGTCAGGAAGACCATTTCTTGCTATCCCCACGTCTCATCTCCAGCAGGACAGCTGTCGGGCCCACCCGGACACTGGGACTCCTCCTGCGAGCTCTGTTTATCACTGCCGGCCTCTCAGACACCCTTTATTAACCTGTTTCTTCGTGGGGGGGGGTGACATGGTAATTTTATTGTGATTTTAATTTTCTTTTTCCCAATTACAGATCTTCATCTGTTCGCAGATCGTTTGTGAGTTCTCTTCTCTGCAATGACTTTCCATGTTTTTAACCACTGAAACAGCTGATCCCAGATGTCCTGTATAGATCCTGGGTATTAATTCTTTGACAGTTTTGAACGCTGCAAGTACGTCCTCTCAGTCTGAGGTCTGCTTTCTGTTCGCAGCCGAGGGTCTCAGAACAGAAGTTCTTATTTTAGTGTAGTTGATTTTGATCCTTCTTTCCCTTATGTTTGTTTTTCCCCTGTGCCTTGTGGAGGAAAACTATTCCCTGCTACAACACCGTAAAAATATCCTCTAGATTGTAGTCCTTAAACAAAAGGCTTCTGGGAAAGACAAACTCCATGCATCTCATAAACACAACTTTAGGAACATGGTGGTTCTTCCCACCCCCTCCCTCCTCCCTCTCCTATTCCCATTCGTATTTTTTTACTAAGATCTATTTTGAGTTAACTTTATACACATATGAGTAACTTACTAAGTACAGAGTTCAACAAATAGTATAGAAAAAAAAAACTGTTCCTCAACAGTCGAGACGGGCTGTTCAAAGTCACTGCTTCTTAAAGTGTCAGTGTCACTTAGATTATCTCTTAGGAGCTCTATTAGTTATCAGGGTTCAGGGAGAATGTTTGATATGTGTCCTTTTGGGGCTGGCTTATTTCACTAAGTATAATGTTTTCGAGTTTTATCTGTTTTGTTGCAAACAACAGGATTTCCTTTTTTTTCACTGCTGTGTAGTATTCCATGGTGTACCTGTCCCATAATTTCTTTATCCAGTCTTCAGTTGAAGGACATTTGGGTTGATTCCCTGTTGTGGCTATTGTGAGTTGAGCTGTAATAAACATGGGGTACAGATAACTTTTTCATATGCTGATTTCAATTCCCTTGGGAAATTCCAGGCGTGGGATGGCTGGGTCATACGGTAGGACTGTATTCAGACTGCTGAGGTATCTCCATGCTGTCTTCCACAGTGGCTGTACCAGTTACATTCCCAAACCTGTTTCTTTATCTCTGTTGTATTTTCATAGAGATAAAATGGAAAAGAAGAGCAGTGTGTTTGAAGTCCTTAGTTTGAGGCCTTTCGCCATATAATCAACGGTGCTTACTGATTCTGTACAGCTGTCTTTGCCACCATCAGTCACGTGGGCGAGTAGCTGTTGCTGTCACCATGTGAGAGGTGTTGACTGTGGAGCAAGATGAGGAGGGGGCCTGTGAGGAGCAGGGGATTTTGGCCATCTCTGGATGAGGCCAGCGAGTTGCTCTGTTTGTCAGCGACAGTGTGGGACCCCTCGTGCCCACACAGCTCGTGAAGAGTGCAGAGCCCACAGATGCTCACGAGGCCCCTTCCCCTCATCCCTTCTCTGCCCTTGGCTCCGTTCTGCTGTTACCACGTGGTGTCAGTGTGCCCGTGCCCCATCCCTCAGGATGGGCCCTGCTGTCTGCCTCGGGTAGTGTGTCCCACTCGGCGCCGGGAGGGGGATCCTGGTGCTCGGAGAGTATTTGTTGAGTGAATCTGTGTTGAAGAGAGCTAAAAAGCCTAGCAACTTTGTCACATTGCCCTTGGGATCTGAGCGGTCACGAGCTGCTTCCTTTCATTTTCTTGAGTGTGTCACCTCGGCTCGCCCGTCACCCTCTCCTGTCTTGAGTGCGTGTTGGTGGAGAGCGCATCCCTGCGCTGCCCAGCACGGTGCAGCCCGTCTTTGCCCTCTGCGTTGCAGATGTCCCTCCTGCTGACCAAGAGAAGCTCTTCGTCCAGAAGCTGCGGCAGTGCTGTGTCCTCTTCGACTTTGTCTCCGACCCGCTGAGCGACCTGAAGTGGAAGGAGGTGAAGCGGGCGGCACTGAGCGAGATGGTGGAGTACATCACCCACAACCGGAACGTGATCACCGAGCCCATCTACCCCGAGGTGGTGCACATGGTGAGTGATCACAGCACCTGCGGGCTCCGGGTCAGGGAGGGCGGCACTGCCTGGGCACGCCCTGCAGAGAACCGGCCGTCAGCGTGAGGGGAGCCGGCTCCCCTAATCACACGCACCCCGTGCAGTAGAAAAGTTGGGACTTTTATTGGAACTTCTTTTATCATTAATTTATCTTTTATCTTTAATTTTTTTCATACATGACATTAATATAATGGTGCCATTGTATCATTTAGAGGTAAACATGTCCATATGTGTGCAGAAAAATCTAATGATGGGGCAGGGTTAAAATGCTAGTGGGGCCAGGCTGGTACCGGACAGTGCGTCCTGATTGGCTGCATCGGTCTCTCACCCTGTACTTAGTTCATCATTCGTTTTATTTATTGAACGCTGAACTTCAATATTCTGTTGAGGTTTTTTTGAATTGATAAAATTTTATTCTCTTTGGAATTAGTTCTCCAAGTTATTGGGAAGTGATGGTTACTTAAGATAAAATTGATTTTTTAAAGATTGATTTATTTATGTATTTGAAAAGCAGGAGAGGGAGAGATGGGGGAGGGAGAGGGGGTAGGGAGAGAGGGGGAGGGAGGTTTTCCATCAGCTGGTTCACTCCCCAGATGGCTGCAACTGCCAGAGCTGTGCAAATCCAAAGCCAGAAGCCAGGAGCTTCTTCTGGGTCTCCCATATGGGTGCAGGGGCCCAAGGATTTGGGCCATCCTCCACTGCTTTCCCAGGCCGTAGCAGGGAGCTGGATCGAAAGTGGAGTGGCTGAGTCTCCAATCAGCGCCCATTTGGGGTGCCAGCACTGCAGGCAACGGCTTTACCCACTACACCACAGCACTGACCCCAAGATAAAATTTTAAATACTGATTTTCATTGAAGTCTTTCTTAAGTTATTGATATTTTTTCCAGAATGACATAATTCAGAATTGACTATACTATTAATCCAATTCTTTTCTGAAGATTTACTTATGTATTTGAAAAGCAGAGTTACAGAGAAGGGGGAGCAGAGAGAGAGATTGCCCATCTTCGGTTTCACTCTCCAAACGGCTGGGGCTGGGCCAGCCTAATGGCAGGATCCTGGAACTCCAGCTGGGTCTCCCACATGGGTGCAGGGGCCCCAGCACTTGGGCCATTCTCTGCTGTTTTTCCAGGTACATTAACTGGATTGGAAGTGGAGCAGCCAGGACTCCCACTGGAGCTCACGTGGGATACCAGCATCACAGCCCTGGCCCCAGAATACTTTATCTGATGTGTTTGCTTTGGAAACATAAGATGAAAGTCAAGTTCAGTCTACGTGTCAGTAGTTGAGGTCTTCCTGATTGGTTTAATTTATTGTTAACTTTTTAAAATGTTGTGTTTATTTATTTATTTGAAAGGCAGCTCTTGCATATGCTGGTTCACTCCCCAAATGTATTCTCTCCTGATACTTTCATGTCTTTATTCTTCATGTCACATTTTGAAATGCTCCTGAAACAGGTTAAGAATGTAACTTCAGTTCTTATTTGCTTTTCTCCTAAAACTATTGAAAAATCATTTGTCCCTAATTCATACATTAAATGTTCCATTTCCCCAATTAATTTAAAACTCTTTAGTATATAATGTTTATTTTATTTTAAACTTAATTTTTGATATATATTTGACTAAAAATTTATATATTGTATTTACACGTATGGAAGATTTTTCCTTTTTTATTTTCTGATTTTAAATTTTTGTTCATCTGAAAGGCAGAGAGACAAAGATCTTCCATCCACTGATTCACTCCCCAAATGCCCACCACAGCCAGGGCTGGGCCAGGCAAAGCCAGGAGCCTGTGACTCGTTCTGGGGCTCCCACGCGAGTGCGGGGACCCAGCAGCTTGAGCCACCCCTGTGCCTGCCGGGCGTGCATTAGCAGGGAGCGGAATCCAACTGAGACGGGCTCAGACACAGGCTCTCCAGGACGGGATGCGGGCATCCTACGTGGTGGCCCGATGCCCCCCAGGTTTTATTTTCACGGGGTCTTGGTTGCCAGTGGTCCCCAGTTGACTTCCATCCTTTAAGTGAGTAGGAAGGAGTCTTGGGCGGATGCTGGGTGTCAGTTGGCCTGGTGCAGGTAACGCCGGACGCCTGCGTCGGTCTCTCACGAGTGTTTCGCAGCAGCAGTCGTTTGCGGAGCCACCAGGACCCGCAGAGCCCTCTGAGGGTGTCCTTCCAGTTACCCTCCCCCTCGTCCCTGCTGCGTCCCGGTAGACTCCCCTCCCACGCCCGCCTCACACGTGCTGGGCCTGCTCTCAGAAGCGTTTCACAGATGTTTCCTGAGCATCCACTGTGGCCAGGCGCTTCTTCAGGTGCGGAAGTGGGATCTCGAACAAGATTTCCGCACCCCACCACCACCAAACGCTGTCATTTCCATGTGGGATGCCAGCACAGAAAGGTCTCAGGCAGTGGCAGTGCCGTGAAGTGACGCAGCCCCGGCAGCAGGTCGAGTTGCAAGCTGCACAGTGGCTCTGTCCCCTGCACGTGGCCATGGCCAGGATGTGCAGAGAGCCCTTGCGTGTGCCGAGTGAGACCTCGCGCCCCCGAGATGACTCCCAGGGTGAGTGGAGAGCAGCTCATTGCTTCCCTCACAGCCCTGACGGAGGTGAGTTCAGAAGAGACAGCCTTCTCCTTCCCCCTTGCCTGTCTGCACCTTTGAGGGAAGAAGGGGGTGGGGGCAGACTGGGTCTGGGGTTTCACTTGTGTTTTGGCCTTGATGGAAAGTCCAGTGAAAGAAGGAAGAGTACGGTGGCATGGTTGGCTGTAGGCAGTGGTCTGGAGAGTGGGTCCAGAATTCAGGTGACGGGTAGGTGACCCCCAGTCCAGGCAAAGCATGAGCCTGCTGTAGCAACTATGGCCTCCTTGCAGCTCTGCTTTCTTTTTCTTTTTTTTTTATAAAAAAATTTATATTTTAATATATATAATTTTTATATGTATGCATATATATTTTATATATATGTATAATTTTTTAAAGATTTTTATTTATTTATTTGAAAGGCAGAATTACAGAGAGGTGGGGGAGGGGTCTTCCATCTGCTGGTTCACTCCCCAAATGGCCACAATGGCTGGAGCTAAGCCAATCTGCAGCCAGGAGCCAGGAGCTTCTTCCTGGTCTCCGGTGTGGGTGCAGGGGCCCCAGCACTTGGGCCATCTTCTGCTCTCCCAGGCCATAGCAGGGAGCTGGATTGAAAGCAGAGCAGCTGGGACTTGAACCGGTGCCCTTAAGGGATGCTGGCTTTACCTGCTGTAGCACAACATCGACCCCTCCATTTTCACAAGGAGTTCTGTAGCCACAGCCCCTGGCGTGTTTGCCTCTTAAGCTACACTTGGCCATTTTGCTGAAACGGTCCCTGTGCTTCCTGTGGTTCCTTCTGATGTGTGTCGTATTCTGGCCACCATGTGTGTTGTAGATGGAGACGTTAGCTAACAGTTAGCTGTGGTTCCTTCTGATGTGTGTCGTATTTTGGCCACCACGTGTGTTGTAGATGGAGACGTTAGCTAACAGTTAGCTGTGGTTCTTTCTGATGTGTGTGTCGTATTCTGGCCACCATGTGTGTTGTAGATGGAGACGTTAGCTAACAGTTAGCTGTGGTTCTTTCTGATGTGTGTGTCGTATTCTGGCCACCACGTGTGTTGTAGATGGAGACGTTAGCTAACAGTTAGCTGTGGTTCTTTCTGATGTGTGTGTCGTATTCTGGCCACCATGTGTGTTGTAGATGGAGACGTTAGCTAACAGTTAGCTGTGGTTCTTTCTGATGTGTGTGTCGTATTCTGGCCACCACGTGTGTTGTAGATGGAGACGTTAGCTAACAGTTAGCTGTGGTTCTTTCTGATGTGTGTGTCGTATTCTGGCCACCATGTGTGTTGTAGATGGAGACGTTAGCTAACAGTTAGCTGTGGTTCTTTCTGATGTGTGTCGTATTCTGGCCACCATGTGAGTTATAGATGGAGACGTTAGCTAACAGCTGTGGAGAATCCAAAGCTCTCCAGATATTTTGCTCCTAGTGCTGCTACTTCTACATGCTTTGCCTAATACTGCTGCGAGGTTTGTTACAGATTTATTAAAATATTCTCACACCTTATTACTCATTTAAAGTATATGACTCGGTGATTTTTAGTATGAACATAGGATTATGCCTAGTGTCATCCCATCTGGTGTTAGAACATTCTAGTGCCCCCAGGCAGTCTTAGATTCGCTGGCAGCCTCTGCCATTCCTCCCCGACCCCACCCGCCAGCCCGGGAACCGCTGATGTCTTTCTGTCTGGATTCACCTGTTCCGGGCATTTCACGTAAAAGGATCATACGACATGTGACCGTCTGTATCTGGCTGCTTCTATTTAGCATGGTACTTTCAGGGTTCAGCCGTGTTACAGCATGAATCATGCAGATGAGACTCCGTCACACAGATCCACCATCTTTTGTTGATCCAGTCACCTGTTGCTGCATATTTGGGTTATTTCTGGTTTTCTGACTGCCGTGAACAGACAAGCTTTGGTGTGAACGAGGTGCGTTTCTCTTGGATCTGCACCCAGGAGAGGAGCTGCTGGGTCTCGGGCTGACCCTGGGTGTTTGAACATTCTAGGGACTGCCAGGCGGTTTTCAGGGTGGCTTCATCATCTACTCTGCTTTCAACGTGAATGGGGTTCCAGTTTCCTTGTTGTCATCTCTCTTCATTGTAGCCACCCTGTGGGTGATTTGTGCTCTCTGCTGACTCGTGGCACTGAGCCTCTCTAGACGTGTGCTGTATTCAGACACTGGGGATGCTACACCGCATTTTATTTTTATTGTTATTATTTTTTAAAAGATTTGTCCACTCAAAAGTGAGAGCTACAGAGAGAGAGGGGAGAAGTGGGGGGAGAGAGAGATAGAGAGTGTGTGTGTGTGTGTGTGTGTGTGTGTTTCCATTCTCTGGTCCACTCCCCAGATGACCGAAATGGCTTGGGACTGGGCCAGGCTGAAGCCAAGAGCCTCCTCCAGCCATCTCACATGGGTAGCAGGGGCCCAAGCACTTGGGCCCTCCTCCACCACCTTTCCCAGGACATTTAGCCAGGAGCTGGATCGGAAGTGGAGCAGCTGGGAATTGAACGGCGCCCACATGGGATGCTGGTGTCGGGCACGGCAGCTCCACCTGCTACACCACAGTGCCTGCCCCTAGACCTGCATTTGAACAAAGCATTGCCGATCATGTAGTCTGACCTTTTTCTTTTCTAGGTAAAAAAGCTCGGGTTCAGAGACCTAAGGGTGAAAAGCAACAACGCAGGCCTGAATTACAAAACCCCATTATCTCTGTTTCAGTCATATTTTTAATACAACCAGCCATCTGGTTTTTGCTTTGTTTTGTTCTGTTTTGTTTTATTTTTTTTTTTCATTAAATTAGTTAGTTAATCTGTTTCTCAGCCGAGGGTGTTCTTCTAATCCTGAAAGCAGCACCAAGTCACGGTGTGACTGGTGGAAGGGATCTGCCCTGTTCACAAGGAAGTGCTCACTGCTGGGGTTCGAGCCTTCCCAGTGAACATTTGCACCAACTTGTACCTAAGATTTCAGAGGGTTTGCATCCTGAGTTAAGAAGTGCAGAGTCTGGGGGCCGGCGCCATGGCTCACTTGGTTAATCCTCCGCCTGTGGCGCTGGCATCCCATATGGGAGCCGGATTCTGTCCCGGTTGCCCCTCTTCCAGGCCAGCTCTCTGCTGTGGCCCGGGAGTGCAGTGGAGGATGGCCCAGGTGCTTGGGCCCTGCACCAATGGGAGACCAGGAGGAAGCACCTGGCTCCTGGCTTCGGATCGGCGCAGCACCAGCCGTGGCGGCCATTTCAGGGTGAACCAGCGGAAGAAAGACCTCTCTCTGTCTGTCTCTCACTAACTCCACCTGTCAAATAAAATA
This sequence comes from Sylvilagus floridanus, assembly GCA_949820135.1. Classification (NCBI taxonomy): domain Eukaryota; kingdom Metazoa; phylum Chordata; class Mammalia; order Lagomorpha; family Leporidae; genus Sylvilagus; species Sylvilagus floridanus. The sequence continues at coordinate 53,027,304 of OX463228.1, forward strand.
AATTTAAATAAAGTGCAGAGTCTGAAACCACAGATTGCTGGGCCCTGAGGCCGTTTCAGAGGGTCTTTCGCAGGTGCCCTAAGGCTTGGGCTTCTCCACAGTGTTGACATTGCAGGATGGTGTGAGAGTGCATGAGCAGCTAGGCCAGACTCCAGACTGACCGGGTATGTTCGTGACCTCATGCCCACAGTTCTACGCAGTGGTCTGCAAGAAGACACAGAATCTGTTCACGACCTTGCACACGGGCCTTCGAAGCCCCCAGGCGGTGCAGTGTGTGCAGGCACTTGCACACTTGAGCTTCCAGCTGAACTTGCCACCGTTCGCACAGAGCACGTTTTACCAGGAAGATGACTGGCAGACCAGCCAGCGATTCAGGCGCGAATACTCTGCAGGCTTTTCTCAAAAAGATAAATGAAAGAGAGGCACGTGTTTGACACGGCAGTTCAGCCGCTGCTGAGCACGCCCACATCCCATAGCAGAGCGCCTGGGCTCAAGTCTGCCTCCGCTCTGGTGCAGCTTCCTGCTGACAGGCACCTGGGGTCAGCAGACGTCGCTCAGGTGCTTGAGTCCCCACCCACGTTCTGGGCTTCTGGCTTCCGCCTGGCCCAGCCCCACCCACTGCAGCCGTTTGGGGAGTGAACCAGGGGATGGAAAATCCCTGTCTCTCCTGTCTCTGTCACTCTGCCTTTTAAATAAATAAGTCTTTTTAAAAAAAAAAAATATTTTTTTCAATGATAAAATGAGAACATTACTTTAAGGAAGATAACTGTTAGTGTTTGTCGTCAGTGATGAAATTTGATCTTTTTGCCTTAAACAGTTTATTTATTTCAACGTCAGAGTTACAGAAAGGGGTAGGGGGGATTTACCACTGATACATTCCCCAAATGTATACTCCCCAGATGGCCGCAACAGCCAGTACTGGGCCAGGCTGAAACCAGGAGCTTCATCTAGGTCTTGGGCCGTCTTCCACTGCTTTCCCAGACTATGGCAGGAAGCTGGCTCAGATGTGGAGCAGCCAGGACATGAGCTGTCATTCGTATGGGCTGCTGCTGTCGCAAGCGCTGGCTTTACCCAGTACAGCACCTCACTGGCCCCTAAAATTTGAGCTCTTAAGGGAAATTTGCAGTTTTGGGAAATTTGTACTTGCCAGAGCGAGCTTCAGCTTGCCAGTACGACGGGCTCCTGCTGAGCTCGGTAACAACGTGACCAAATGGGATTTTTTAGCAGATATAATGAAATGAGTAAGTGACACTTGGAAAATGTGTGTGACTCAGCTAACCAGTATTTTCCAGATGACCCATAAATTATGTTTTTAAAAAAAATCACTGATAGAAAGGTACTGAGAGTGTGAGACCTGGCTCTGGACGTGGATGGAGGAGCTCAGCCACGTAGCCACTCCCCTTCCCAGCGATGGGTGGGTGTTGGGTGTGTCGCAGAGGTCACAGGTTCCCTAAAGAGCTACTCATCCTCCTCCCCTGCAGCTGCGTGTCTGTGTGAGACCAGATTTTCTTTATTTCTTTTAAGATTTATTTATTTATTTGAAAGTCAGAGTTACACAGAGAGAGAAAGAGGTCTTCCATCTGATGGTTCACTCCCCAAGGGGCCACCATGGCAGCAGCTGCGCCGATCAGCAGCCAGGAGCTCTCCTGGTCTCCCACGTGGGTGAAGGGTGCCAAGGACTTGGGCCATCCTCTACTGCTTTCCCAGGCCGCAGCAGAGAGCTAGATTGGAAGTGGAGCAGCCGGGACTAGAACCGGCGCCCATATGGGTTGCCAGCGCTTCAGGCCAGGGCGTTTACCTGCTGCGCCACAGCACAGGCCCCCAAATTTTCCTTCTGCATTTCAGCCAGAGCCATGTTCTGAAGACAAAAGCAGAAAGTTCGCCCAGCCTGTCTTTGTGAAGCCAGACAGTAGAGATGTGCAGGAATGTAAAGCGGTGCTGCTCTCTCACTCGGCCATGTTTGGAGAGGTCGTTACTTGTCAGCGTGTTGTTTGCCTTAAGATGTAATGGATTGGGCCTGGCGCTTGGCGTAGCAGGTAAAGCAACCGCCTGCAGTGCCAGCATCCCATATGGGCACTGGTTCAGGACCCGGCTGCTCCACTTCCGATCCAACTCTCTGCTGTGGCCTGGGAAAGCAGTGGAAGTTGACCCAGGCCCTTGGGCCCCTGCACCCACATGAGAGACCCAGAGGAAGCTCCTGGCTCCTGGCTTTAGACTGACCCAGCTCCAGCTATTGTGGCCATTTGGGGAGTGAACCAGTGGATGGAAGACCTCTCTCTCTCTCTGCCTCGGCCTCCACCTCTCTGTAACTCTGACTTTCAAGTAAAATAAATAAATCTTTAAAAAACATGTAATGGGTTTTTTTTTTTAAATTGCTCTGCTTTAAGCTCAAATACAGTCAGTACCAGTCAGTAAGACTCTCTGAACAAAAGTTCTCTGGGGTCCTCAGTGATTTTCTTAGCTGAGTGGGGTCCTGAGGCCCAGAAGTTTCAGAACCACGCTCCTGAGACAGCGCCGTTCAGGGCTGCAGCCGTGGCTCTGGCCGGGAACCTCGCGACGCCCTGGGCCTGCCTGTTCTCCAGCTCATTGTCAGGCAGGCCAGAACAGGAACAGCGGCTCTGAGTCCCTCTGTGGTCCCCCTGCGCCACAGGTTCCCGAGAGGGAACTCACAATCTTTCATTTCTTCCACTCAGCTCAGCACGGCGCCTTTTCCCAGGCCCAGGAGATGTCATTCGAGGGGAGTTTTCTGCATAGACCCGAACATCAAGACTAGTCTTGGGCCAGTGCCGTGGCTCACTAGGTTAATCCTCCACCTGCGGCGCCGGTGTCCCATATGGGCGCCGGGTTCTGTCCTGGTTGCTCCTCTTCCAGTCCAGCTCTCTGCTGTGGCCTGGGAGTGCAGTGGAGGATGGCCCAAGTGCTTGGGCCCTGCACCCACATGGGAGACCAGGAAGAGGCACCTGGCTCCTGGCTTCGCATCGGCGCAGCGCCAGCCGTAGCAGCCATTTGGGGACTGAACCAATGGAAAAGGAAGACCTTTCTCTCTGTCTCTCTCTCTCTCAGTGCCTGTAACTCTACCTGTCAAAAAAAAAAAAAAAAAAAGCCTAGTCTACAGTCACAGTGAACGTAACCTGGAGAGTGGTGGCTGAATGAGATGTGGAAATGGCGCTCTCTAGAATTACCCATCCTGCTTAGCTGCAGGAAACGGCTGGCTCTGCTCACCCAGTCACTCAAGCAGTGGGTATTCCATACCTGCTGGGTCCTGGCACCGTGACCAACATAACATGTATGTGATCACAGTTCATATGTAATTACATGTATGTAGAATGTTTATGCATTGCGTAGTGTGGCTGCACGCTGACAGGGCCTGTCCTTGCTTGTGTGGGAGAGACAGAGCCAGACAGGCTGTGTATGCCCAGGAGGGCATGTGCCGGAAACTCAACCCATTGCCCAGCATCCCAGAGAGGTGGAGGTGGAGTGTACGCACTCCCAGCAGACAGCAGCCTCTGCGAAGGCCCCGAGGCCAAAGGAGGTCAGGTGGGTTTGGGTCTGAGCAAAGCCCAAAGCTCCAGATTGGATGGGGCTGGAATCCAGGCCTGAGGACTGGGGGATTGACATTGTGCCTGCAGACCTGGGCCCCCTGCTGCCCTGGCTGCAGTGTGCAGAGTGGACGGGAAGAGGCGCTGACTGGGAGTGGCAGGTGCAGTGGAAGGAGGCTGCTGAGACAGTTCAGTGGAGAAGTGATGGCGTGGACCGAGTGATAGGCCAAGAGAAACAGAGGGATGCTAAGAAGATAGGACAGGAGTCAGTGGCAGATTTGATGTAGATGTGGGGGACAGGAACAAAGACCCGGGCTTCTGACTCCAGCCAAGTGTGGTGTTGACACCGGCCTGGGTTACAGGTGTACTGTATTCCCTCAAAGGAGAACACATTTGCCCACCCCCGGGGATGACTTCTGTCCCCGTGTCCCTTGTCGCCTGCTGTCTGTGCAGCCTGCCTGCTCTTAGGTGCTTTACCCACTTGAAAAAGACAAACCAGGGTGGGCCCTTGGTGTGGTTCATATGCCGCGTGGGTTGCCCTCATCCCATTTCAGAGGGACTGGATTCAACTCCAGACTCCTGCAAATGCACACCCTGGGAGGCAGCAGGCGATGGCTCAGGCACTTTGTGTGAGACACCCCTGACTTTGGTGTGGCTGTGAGAGAACCCCCCAGAGTCTGCCTCAGAGAAAGCTGGAGCAAGGAATCCAGTCCAGGTGCTCGTGGGGGGCGTGGGCTCCTCGAGCAGAGGGAGGCCCGGGAAGCGCGGTGGTCTTGCAGCTGCCACCAGTCAGGATGCAGGCCTGTCCTTCCCCTGCAGACGCTGCTTGCGCTGCTCCTTGCCCTGTCTGCGCCCGTCACGCTGCGCTGTCCAGAGTACCGCAGAAACGGACTCAGGATAAGTGTAGCCAGCAGTCTCCTTCGTTTAGTACCTCGGCGATGGTTGTTCCTTTTAATTGTTTGGTCTCATCGTATGGAGGATATTTGGGTCGTTTCCTGTTTGGGGCAATAAAACTGCTACAAATGCCTGTGTGTGAGTTTAGGTGTGGGCGTTCACTTCACCTGGATAAACAAGGAGACATGAACTGCTGGGGCTGGTGGCAGGTGTGTGTTTGCTTTCTGGGAAGCCAGGAGCTGTCTTCCTGTTCACACTCCCCAGCAGTGTGAGTTCTGCTCCCGTCCCATTCGACCTTCTGTCCTGGTCTGGTTTTCAGCGGCGCTTACCCGCGACCAGGGATGCTGAGTGCTCTTCCTTCGCTCATCTTCCCTGGGATGCTTGCTCTTTTTTTTTTTTTTTTTTTTTAAATTGGGTTGTTTTCTTATTGAGCTGTTCAGTTGTTTTTTTTTTTTCCTTTGTTTTTTTCTTTTCAGAGTTACATAGAGAGAGGGAGAAGGGGGGGGGGGGACCTTCATCCACTGGTTCGTTCCCTAAATGGCCTCAATGGCGGGGGCTGGACCAGGCTGAAGCCAGGTGCCAGGAGCTTCTTCCAGGTCTCTCACGCGGGTGCAGGGGCCCGAGCACTTGGGCCATCTCCCACTGCTCTCCCAGGCCATTAGCAGAGAGCTGCACTGGAAGTGGAGCAGCCAGGACTTGAACCGGCGCCCATATGGGATGCGGGCGCTGCAGACAGCGGCTTAACCTGCGGAGCCACAGCACTGGCCCCCTATTATTGGATTTTGAAGCCTCATTAGATATGCTGGATGTAGATCCTTTCCCAGATAAGTTATCTTCAAGTGTTTTCTTTCATTCTGTAACTTGTCTCTTTTCTTTTTTTTTTTTAAGATTTATTTATTTATTTGAGATGCAGTTAACAGACAGAGAGAGAGAAAGAGGTCTTCCATCCGCTGGTTCTCTCCCCAAATGGCCACAATGGCTTGAGCTGGGCTGATCCAAAGTCAAGATCAGGAGCTTCTTCCGGGTCTCCCACGTAGGTGCAGGGGCCCCAAGGACTTGGGCCATTTTCAGCTATTTTCGTAGGCCACAGCAGAGAGCTGGATCAGAAGAGGAGCAGCCAGGAAACGAACCTGCACCCTTATGGGGCGCCGGCGCTGCAGGCAGGGGCTTAACTTACTACACCACAGCGCTGGCCTCTGCTCGTCTTTTTCTTAACAGTGTCTTTATTAGAGCAAGTTTTTAACTTAGAATGAGTGCAGTGGATGGTTTGTTTCCTTGGTTGGTGTGCCCTTGGTGTCTTAATCTGAGAGCTCATGAAGATTTTCTCCTATATTTTTCCCCTAGTTTTACATTTTGCATCCAGGTCTATGATCCATTCGATGTTCACTTGTCCTGTGGATGAAAACACTGGCTGTTCTGCTTAGCTGCCTCCCCGCCTTTGTTGCATTTGTGAATCTGTTTCTGGAATTTTTTCCATTCATCTGTGGAATGTGTTGTTCACCAATGCCATACCATCTTCAATATGGCCACTCTCTGGTAAAAAAATGTTAATTTCTTTTTTTTTTTCTTTTTAAGATCCATCTATTTATTTGAAAGGCAGAGCCACAAGAGGCAAAGGCAGAGAGAGAGAGAGAGAGAGAGAGAGGTCTTCCATCCACTGGTTCACTCCCAAGATGGCCACAATGGCTAGAGCTTCACCATTCCAGAGCCAGGAGCCTCCTCTGGGTCTCCACCTAGGTGCAGGGTCCAAGCACCTGGGCCATCTTCCACTGCTCTCCCAGGCCACAACAGAGAGCTGGATCAGAAGTAGAGCAGCCAAGACTTGAACTGGTGCCCATTTAGGATGCCAGCACTGCAGATGGCAGCTTATTCCACCATGGCACAGCACCGGCCTAAATGTTTCTTTATTCATTTATTTAAATAGCAGAGTCACAGAGAGCAGGAGAGAGAAATACACACAGAGACCTTCCATCCACTGGTTCACAGAACTCCCCAGATGACCACAACAGCCAGGCTGGGCCACGCTGAAGCCAGGAGCCAGGAGCTCCATCCTGGTCTCCTACATGGGTAGCAAGGGCCCAGGTTCTTGGACCAGCTCCCCCTGCCTTCCCCGCTGCATTAGCAGGGAGCTGGATAGGAAGCAGAGCATCCAGGACTCGAACCAGTGCTTCAGTCTGAAACGGTGGCTTCACCCCCTGCACCACAATGTTGGCCCCTCTAGTGAATTTTAAAATCAGGTTTTCTTAATTCTCCAACCTTTTGCCTCTTTTTCAGAATTGTTTTGGCCATTGTCATTATTTTACCTTTCCATGGATATTTTATTTCACTGTATTTTTTCATGGTGCACAAATGATAGCAGGATTTATTTAAAGTGAGAGTAAATATATATTCACATGTGAGTGTGGGTACACCCAGCAGGAGGAGACACCATGAGAGGGCCAGAGAGGAGCCCAGAAGGGAGTGGGAGAGAAAGATCCAGTGCAAGGCCAGAAGCCAAACTGCCCATCCCCGCAAGCGCATTTCTCTGTGGGGCAGAGGTTGGTTTCCTGAGTTGTAAACAGTGTGGAGTCCGAGTGGTGTTTCGTGTACGTGAGCATTTCTGTGAGTTCATTGTGCCTTTTTTTATCTTAGATAAGGTAGACATGTTTCATGTATTTCATATGTACAGATTTAGGAACACAGTGACACTTCCCAGCCCCCCCCCCCAACCAAGCTCCAACCCTTCCTCCTCCCTCACCTATTCCCACTCTTAATTTTTACAAAGGTCTATTTTCATCTTACTTTATACTCATGATATTACACTAAGTAAAGAGCTCTACAAATAGTATGAAAAAAAAAAAAAAAGCTGTTCCTCAACAGTAGAGTCAAGAGCTGTGAACAATCATCAAATCTCAGAATGTCCATTTCACGCCAATACATTACATTTTAGGTACTAAGTTACCCCAGATCAGGAAAAACATATGATAACTGTCTTTCGGTGACTGGCTTATTTCAGTAAATATAATGGTTACCAGTTGCATCCATGGATGTTTTAAAATCAGCCTGTTGGGGCTGGAATCATGGTGCAGTGGGTTAAGCCACAGCCTGCAACACCAGTGTCCCATATCGGAGCACCAAGGCCCGGCTGCTCCACTTGCAATCCAGCTCCCTGCTACTGCACCTGGAAAAGCAGCAGACAATGGCCAAGTACTTGGGCCTCTGCCACCCACATGGGAGACACGGATGAAGTTCCAGGCTCCTTGCTTCAGCTGGGCCAAGGCATTGCAGCCGTTTGAGGAATGAACCAGTGGATGGAAGATTGTGTGTGTGTTTGCTTTTCTCTCTGTCACCCTGCCTTTCAGAAACAGAAGAATAAATCCTGGGGCCAGTGTTGCGACACACAGTAGATTAAGCTGCCCTCTGCAGCGCCAGCATACCATATGGGCTCTGGCTTGAGTCCTGGCTGCTCCGCTTCTGATCCAGCTCCCTACTAATGGCCCGGGGAAAGCAGCAGGAGATGGCCCATGCACCCACATGGGAGAACTGGAAGAAGATCCTGGCTCCTGACTTCTGCCTGACCCACCCCCAGCCATTGTGGCCATCTGGGGAGTGAATCAGTCAATAGTCTGTCCCTCTCACACATGTGTGTGCACTCTTATTTTCAAATAAATAGCTTTACAAAGATGAGATAGGGGCCAGCGCTGTGGCACAGCAGATTAAGCCACCATCTGCAGCACCAGCATCCATATGGGTGCTGTTCAAGTTCTGGCTGCTCCACTTTTGATCCAGCTCCCTGCTAATGTCCCTGAGAAAAAACAGAGGATGGCCCAAGTGCTTGGGCCTTGCACCCACGTGGGAGACCCAGATGAAACTGGGTTATCATCTATGAAGTATTTTTATGGGTTTTGGTGAGAATTTCACTGAATATGTAGATTTGGAGAGAACTAACATCTTAACAGTATGAGCTTTTCAGTCTGAATATGATGTATCCACCCATTTTGGGCTTCCTCCTTTTGTACTTCTCAGCATATAGATGTTTTCCTTACTTTTTTAGGCTCGTACATAGTGTTTAATTTTTTGTGCCATTTTAAATAGGACCTTTTGTTTATTTGCCTTTTGTAACTGTTGTCATTTTTTTCTTGCAGTTCTGCCTTGTGTTATTTGGTGCGGAGATGTTTAGTGTGTGTCCTTGTTGAGCTGACTCATTTTTCCTTGTAATAAACCCTCTCTGTCCCCGGTAACCACATCTGCCCTGAAGTCCGCTTGCCTGATGTTAGTAGAGCCGTTGCTGCTCTGCTGCCTAGTGTTAGGGTGCTGTGTCTTCTGATGTTAGTAGAGCCGTTGCTGCTCTGCTGCCTAGTGTTAGGGTGCTGTGTCTTCTGATGTTAGTAGAGCCGTTGCTGCTCTGCTGCCTAGTGTTAGGGTGCTGTGTCTTCTGATGTTAATAGAGCCGTTGCTGCTCTGCTGCCTAGTGTTAGGGTGCTGTGTCTTCTGATGTTAGTAGAGCCGTTGCTGCTCGCTGCCTAGTGTTAGGGTGCTGTGTCTTTTCCTTTGGCTTTACTTTGTATCAGTTTGTATCTTTAGAGTTGAAATGGGTTCATTGTGGGCAGGATATGGTTGGATCTTGGGTTTTTTGTGTTTTTTTTTTTTTTTTTTTTTTTTTTTACAGGCAGAGTGGACAGTGAGAGAGACAGAGAGAAAGGTCTTCCTTTGCCGTTGGTTCACCCTCCAATGGCCGCCGCGGCCGGCGCGCTGCGGCCGGCGCACTGCGCTCGTCTGATGGCAGGAGCCAGGAGCCAGGTGCTTTTCCTGGAGTGCAGGGCCCAAGCACCTGGGCCATCCTCCACTGCACTCCCTGGCCACAGCAGAGGGCTGGCCTGGAAGAGGGGCAACCGGGACAGAATCCGGCACCCCGACCGGGACTAGAACCCGGTGTGCCGGCGCCGCAAGGCGGAGGATTAGCCTGTTGAGCCACGGTGCCGGCCGGATCTTGGGTTTTATCCATTCAGGCAGTGTCTTCCTTTTGATTGGTTAATCAGACATTTATTTTTAGTGTGTTTCTTGATATAGTCAGATTTAAACCTTTACCAACTTCTTGCTGTTTCTTTCTGTTGATCTCCTTTGGTCTGTTCACCTTCCCTCCTCTTCTGCTTTGTTTTGGGTCAGTTGAGTACTTTTTATGATTCTATTCTTTTTTGGCTTTGTAACTGTTTAGTGCTTGGGTTTCATCTTTATGCAGTTTTTCTAGAATGTGTCCTTGACTTGTCACGATCAGCCTGCCTGCACGTGACAAATGGCAGTTCCACTCAGTAGAGCAGAGGGACTGCACAGCGTTGTGCTCCGTTTTTTTCTTCCTGGCGTTCCTGCTTTTGTTGTCATGGATTTTTTTTCTTCATGTAATAAACCCCAAGTGTGTTATTTTCTTTGTTTTCATCACTGATTTTTTAAAGAGATTTAAATAATTGCTTTATATTCACCAAGAGAGGTGCCATTTTCTTTTTTGTTTCCTAAAGATTTTATTTATTTATTTGAGAGGTAGACTTACAGACAGTGAGAGAGAGAGAGACAGAGAGACAGAGAGAAAGGTCGTCCCTCCATTGGTGCACTCCCCAAATGGCCATAACGGCCGGAGCTGTGCTGATTTGAAGCCAGGAGACTCTTCCAGGTCTCCCATGTGGGTGCAGGGGCTCAAGGACCTGGACCATCTTCCACTGCTTTCCCAGGCCACAGCAGGGAGCTGGATCGGAAGAGGAGCGGCCGGGACTAGAACCGGCGTCCACATGGGATCCAGGTGCCACAGGTAGAGGATCAACCTACTGCGCCACAGCGCCAGCCCCGAGAGTTGCCATTCTCGGTGATGCTTCTCCCACTGGGCAGATCCAGAGGATCCAGTATCCATTTCCTTCAGCTTGAAGGACTTTGTGTGGTGATTCTTCTAGTGTGAAGGTACCAGTGGTGAATTCTTTGTGCTTTCGTTATCCAGGAAGGTCTTTCGTCTTCAGTGATGGAAGACGTGCGTCTTGCTGGACAGAATCCCGTGCCAGCAGTTTTATCCTTTAAAAATTATGCTCACCTGGTATCTTGCTTGTAGTGTTTCTGATGAGAAATCTGCCATTCTCACCAATTTTTATAAAGATTTATTTGTTTAATTATTTGAGAGGCAGAGCATCAAAGTGAGAGGGAGAGACCGAGATCTTCCACCTGCTGGTTCACCCTCCCAAATGTCCCCAACAGCCAGGGCTGGGCCAGGCCAGGAGCCCGATGCTCTATCCAGGTCTCCCCTGTGGGTGCAGGGCCAAGCACTACATCTGCCACTGCTTTCCCAGACACACTAGCAGGGAGCTGCATCAGAGGAACAATGACCAGGACTCTAGCCGGAACTCCTGTGCAGAATGCCGGCGGCATAAGTGTGTTAACCCGCTGCGCCGTAACACCAGCCCCTTCTCCACGTGCAATGCTTGAGTATATTGTTTTGCTCTTTTAAGCATTCCTAAACTTTCTCACATTTTACTGCAAAAAATATAAATAAATAAAAATATGCAATTAAGCAAATATGTAAGAATGTTAATGGTAAAGCCTAGTTGATAGTCACCATAAAATTCTTTCAACTTGTTTGCGTTGATATTTTTCATAATAAAATCTTCAGAATACATCGTTCAGAATCTATGTAAAACTAATCTTTGGCCCAAAGTAAATAACTTTTTTAAAAAAGATTTATTCATTCTTTTATTTGAAAGGCAGAGCTACATAAAGAGGGAGAGACAGAGAGAACTTCCATCCACTGGTTCACTCCCCAAATGGCCGCAATGACCAGGGCTATGCCAATCAGAAGCCAGGAGCTAGGAGCTTCTAGGTCTCCCACTTGGTGCAGGGGCCAAGCACTTGGGCCATTTTCCTCTACTTTCCCAGGCCATTGGGTCAGAAGTGGAGCAACTGGGAATCGAACCAGTGCCCATATGAGATGCTGGCACTGCAGAGGGTGGCATAACCTGCTACACCACAGCACCGGCACTGGCCCCCCCTTAAATTAAATAACTTAACAGAAGCTCCCAAATCTAATGTTATCTTTAAAAAAAGAGAGAGAGAGAGAGAGAGAGAGAGAGAGAGAGAGAGCCGGCGCCACGGCTCAATAGGCTAATCCTCAGCCTGCAGCGCCGGCACACCAGGTTCTAGTCCCGGTTGCCCCTCTTCCAGGCCAGCTCTCTGCTGTGGCCCGGGAGTGCAGTGGAGGATGGCCCAAGTGCTTGGGCCCTGCACCCCATGGGAGACCAGGAGAAGCACCTGGCTCCTGCCATCGGATGAGTGTGGTGCGCCGGCCACAGCACGCCAGCCACAGCAGCCATTGGAGGGTGAACCAACGGCAAAGGAAGACCTTTCTCTCTGTCTCTCTCTCTCACTGTCCACTCTGCCTGTCAAAAAAAAAAAAATAAGATTGATTTATTTAAAAGGCAGAGTTACAGAGAGGCAGAGAGAGAGAGAGAGAGGTCTTCCATCCACTGGTTCACTCCCCAGCTGGCCACAACAGCCAGAACTGTGCCATTCCAAAACCAGGAGCCAGGAGCTTCTTCCAGGTCTCCCACCTGGGTGCAAGGGCCCAAGGACTTGGGCCACCTTCTGCTGCTTTCCCAGGCCATAGCAGAGAGCTGGATTGAAAGTGGAACAGCCGGGACTCAAACCAGTACCCATGAGGGATGCTGGCACTGCAGACGGTGGCTATATCCCCCATGCCGCAGCGCTGGCCCCACTCTGATGTTGTCATTAAAGGACACTAATTGAATTTATAAATACCACAAAATATTTTTGTATATACATAAATTTCTATTCTTAAACTGAAAAAAATTTTTAAATAAACATATACACATAAGTACTAGTGATTATCATGCTTTCGTGGTTACCTGAAATAAAATGACATTGTGCATTTAGTTATGAAATAGTCATGAAAATTATTCATTGTTTGAAAAGTTGAGACTATATTTCTTTTATTAAGTATTCTCCAAAAATTTGTAAGTTCTTATTTGCATATCTTTAACTGTTATATAAGAACAAAACTGAATAGATTAGAAGAGCAAGTTACTTAAATTGAGGATTTTAAATGTAATTCTTACGCGTCAGACTCTGGTGTGAGGGCATTCTTTGGAGGCATTGCTGGCCGTGGAGGAAGGAGCGTTTAGGCCCATGAGCAGGAAGGCCCCTCTGCCTCTGCCTCTGCGCTCACTGGGCATCGTCGGCACCAGGCAGGCCCTGGGCGCGAGGCCCGGAGGAGGCTCCTCCGAGCTCCCCAGCCGTCCAGTTGTGTTGGAGGCGAAGACGGCAGAGAAGATTGCAGCATTCACAGGTAAGAGCCAGCCAGGGCCGCAGTGGCTCTGCGCAAGGGTTCAGCAGGTTCACCAGGCGTAACTGAGCTGCAGTTAGCAAGGTGACTGCGCGTACTCTTCTCAGAGAACCCATCACTCGAGGTGCCAGGTTCTGTGGGTGCTGGGGGTCAGCAGTGTGCAGTGTGGACTTCATGTTCTCCACGATGACACCCGAGCTCTGGTGCCATGCAGGCAGATTTGAGCACACTACAGATGAGGAGAGGGACCGTTTTCCTCTTTAAAATTCTTGTGGTGAGCGTGTGGTGTAGTGGCATGGGGGTGAAGCCTCCACCTGCAATGCCAGTAGCCAGTATGGACACCGGTTCAATTCCTGGCTGCTCCACTTCAGATCCAGTCCCCTGAGACAGGCCTGGGAAAGCAGCAGAGGATGCCCAAGTGCTGGGGTCCCTGTACTCATGGGAGATCTGGAAGAAGCTCCTGGCTCTGACCTGACCTGGCCCATGGTCATTTGGGGAATAAACCAGCAGATGGAAGATCAATCTCCCCCCCCCCCCCCCCATCTACGATGTTCTGTACTCACTGGTGGAAAGGTTGTTGCTGTTCGTTTGCATTTTTGTTTTTTATTTCTGAAGGCCCAGCTGTGACCGTCTTCTATCTCTTGCCTCTGTTTCTAGGCATACAACTTGCAAGCAAATGATAGTTTTCTATTGTAAAAAGATATGAGTAGGGGGCTGATGTGGCACAGCAGGTTGAACCACCGCTCGTGACACCGGTTCAATTCCTGGCTTCTCTGCTCCTGATGCTGTTCCCTGCTAATGCACCTGGGGAGGCAGCAGAAGTGCGTGGACCCTTGCCACCCATGTGTGAGACCCGGATGGAGTTCCTGGCTCCTGCCTTTGTCCTGCCCAGCCCTAGCCATTGCATCTATGTAGGAAGTGAACCAGCAGATCTTTCCTTCTCTCCCTCTCCCAGTGCCTGGGTCTGAGTCCTGCTCCACTTCCAGTCCCAGCTTCCTGCTTCCTGCTTCCTGCACCATGGGAGGCAGCAGGTGATGGATTAAGTGCTCGAATCTCTGCCCCCACCTGAAAGACTAGACTGAGCTCCAGGTCCCTGGCTTCAGCCTGGCTATGTACTGGCTGCTGCCGGCATTTGGGGAGTAAATCAGTGGATTCAAGATCTTTCCATAGCTCTCTGTCTCTCTCCTTTGCAAATAGATAAAAATTCAAAAAATACAAAGAATTACTTGAACCTTTTTAAAAATGCTCTCTGTAAATATGTCTAATGTCCTGATTATAATTTTAGATTATGTGGATTTTAGTTTGCAGTTAACATGTTTCGAACATTACCACCTTCCTCCAATCCCACGGGAGCAGAGTTTGACCCCGAGGAAGATGAACCAACGTTAGAAGCAGCCTGGCCTCACCTGCAGGTACTGGGCTCGGGAGCACAGCTGTGCGTGCTCCGGGGGTCTGCAGAGCAGGTGTGAAGCCGCACTGCACATCAGCCGCCACCAGTGGATCTTTGGTGGCGCAGACCTTGCAAACCTGTGAATACAACAGGAATATTTTAGCGGGACAGGGAATGTTGGGGGAGGGGGCCTGGTATTCTCACATTTTACATAAATTGCCGAAGTGGGGGCTGTCGCTGTGTTTTCACTGCGAGTGGCCACTTTGATGACAGCCACTGGGTTTGGTCCTAAAGGACTGTGTGGACATTGTCCCCATTCTCAGTGGGCGGGGTTAAGGTCTTGTGCCGAGCAGCACCTGTCTCAGGACAGTTGGAAGGTGAGAGGCAGATAGGTCAGGAGGTACCATGGCCAGAGCACGTGCCAGGCCTGCTGGAGGGAGTGGGCTCACTGTGGAGCAGGAAGTCGAGGTGGGAAACAGGAAGGAACATGACAGCGGCACACACTGGGAGAGCGGCATCGCGGGAGGGAACCAGACATTCCCTGCACACGGGCCCCTCGGCGATGGGTCGGTGTCTGTGTCTGTGTCTCACGGTGGGTGGGCTACCAACCCCTCCCTGGGGTTGGCCGCTGCACCTGGGCTCACAACAGTGTGATTCAAGCATCAGTGACATCGGCCATTTAAGGGTTCAGTCTGTAGTTCTTACTAAATAGAATTACCATCAATGACAATTAACTTAAGCCATGTGGTTCCACATTGATTCCACAGCCATGTGGCTTTCTTTAGAAAGGCCATGTGCAGGCAGATAGGCTGCAGCTCCTGGTGTGTCTTCATCTCTGGCTAAGAAAATGCTGTGCCGTTTGACTTGCTGTTTTTTTTTTTTCTCCTAGCTTGTTTATGAATTTTTCTTAAGATTTTTAGAGTCTCCAGATTTCCAACCTAATATAGCGAAGAAATATATTGATCAGAAGTTTGTGCTGCAGGTAAGGTGCGAATCCACAGAAAGCACAAGACCCGGCCTGCGGCACGTGGCACCGGGTCCCTAAGTCTCTCTCTCTTTTTGAAGCTCCTCGAACTCTTTGACAGTGAAGATCCTCGGGAGAGGGATTTTCTGAAAACCACCCTTCACAGAATCTACGGGAAGTTCTTAGGCTTGAGAGCTTACATCAGGAAACAGATTAATAATATATTTTATAGGTAAGTCCATGTGTGGCCCTGCACGGCCACCCCCAGTGTCCGCCCCTCTCCTGCAGCCGCCGGGGCACCCCCCAGAGCCACTCCACTCCCCCAGTGCCTCGCCCTTGTCCTGCCTTTGTTTCCATTTTTACTGGAGTGTCAGTTTGAATGGATGGGCGGACGTGCAGATTCCTCCCTGTGGGCTGCCTCATCAGCAAGCAAAGGAAGGGTTGGGGTGTGAAGCCATCGGTGTCCAGGTAGAGATGAGGTGTGAGGCCATCATTGTCCAGGTAGAGATGGGGTGTGAAGCCATCGGTGTCCAGGTAGAGATGAGGTGTGAGGCCATCATTGTCCAGGTAGAGATGGGGTGTGACATCATCGGTCTCCAGGAAGGGATGAGGTGTAAGGCCATCGTTGTCCAGGAAGCGATGAGGTGTGAAGCCCTCATTGTCCAGGAAGGGATGAGGTGTCAGGCCATCATTGTCCAGGTAGAGATGGGATATGACGTCATCGGTCTCCAGGAAGGGATGAGGTGTAAGGCCATCGTTGTCCAGGAAGGGATAAGGTGTGAAGCCATCATTGTCCAGTAGGGATGGGGTATGAAGCCATTATTGTCCAGGGAGGGATAAGGTGTGAAGCCATCGTTGTCCAGTAAGGGATGAGGTATGAAGCCATCATTGTCCAGTAAGGGATGGGGTGTGACGTCATCATTATCCAGGTAGAGTTGAGGTGTGAAGCCATCATTGTCCAGGTGGGGATGGGGTGTGAGGCCATCATTGTCCAGGTGGGGATGGGGTGTGAGGCCATCGTTGTGCAGGGAGGGATGGGGTGTGACATCATCATTGTCCAGGAAGGGATGAGGTGTGAAGCCATCATTGTCCAGGTGGGATGAGGTGTGAAGCCATCGTTGTCCAGGGAGGGATGGGGTGTGATGTCATCATTGTCCAGGTAGGGCTGAAGTATGACATCATCAGTCTCCAGGAAGCCTCAGAAGGTCTGTGCATGCAAGTGAGAGATTTGGAGGCTCCTGCCGTGCACCTGGGAAAGGAGACCTGTGGAAGCTGCAGGGGCACAGACCACACGGCTGTCCCTGGGCCCGCGGGAGCCCACGCAGTGGTTGCAGATGTGCTGGCGCAGCCCTGAAGCTCACGGAGAAATGCTTCTAGTGTGCCAAGTGCAGGGCTCACGTGACTCCTCAGCCTCGTGGATCCTTGCAGTCTGAACGTCTCTGACCCACCTACGTCTGCCATCTGCTGCTGCCTTTGCCCCTGGAGCAGTTCCTGAATGAGCAGTGGATTCTGCACGTGTTGGCTTCTCAGGTCAGCCCGCCTCTCGCAGCACGTGACTCCAGGATGGCTCGAGGCAGTGATAGCTCCTAGCCGTGGCGGGGACAAGTGTGGCACCGTTGCTCTGTGACATGAGGATGAGAAGCTGCAGGGCCTGGGCATCGCCTGGACAGGCCCAGGTATCCGCCACAGCAAACACACAGGTCAGGCAGAGCCTCCTGCCGGGGAAGAGCAAACGGAGCTGAGACGGAGGGCGGTGGACCATCCGCACCGCCGAGACCAGCAGCCCTCTGAGTGTGTCCC
This sequence comes from Sylvilagus floridanus, assembly GCA_949820135.1. Lineage (NCBI taxonomy): Eukaryota > Metazoa > Chordata > Mammalia > Lagomorpha > Leporidae > Sylvilagus > Sylvilagus floridanus. The sequence continues at coordinate 53,044,202 of OX463228.1, forward strand.
ATCTCAGTGCCGTCCCAGCCTGGTCGGCAGGCGTTGCAGAGGCCCCTCCCACCTCGACTGCAGCTCCGCTCCCAGGCCTTCTCCCGTCAGATCTGCTGTGCGGCTCCACCCTGAACGCCTGCTGCATCCCCACCGTCGGTTTCCGCAGTAGAGCCCACGGCCAGCTGGGATCAGTGACGTCAGTCTCCTGGGCATTGTGTTCTCGTTTCTTGTATCGTGCTCTCCTGCTCTGCAAGGTCGTATTTGGCTGAAATACTTACCTAGCAGAAGGTGTCATTTAAAACCATGGACAGGTGCAATTGAACTTAAGTCCAGTCTTTTAGGCCTGAACTGAAACAGTACCCAGTGCTCCTGCTTTCTCGGCCCTAGCAGGATTTGTAGATGGGGAAATCACACAGCCATTGAGCACTTGCTTGAAAGAGCTAGAAAACGTGCCACACCTCCAGGAGCCTCGTTTGAGAGCTGTAGAAATACCTAACCAGTTAGGACTACATGCGGTTTACTTCAGCTGTCGCTCAAGGCTTGATACCACAATGTGGTCTTTTTCTGGGCTTGGGGGTTTGAGGTGTTGGGTTTTTTTTAATCTTTCTTTCAGTTATCTTAATATATGCAGTCAAAACCAAGCGTATTGCTTGGATTCCATAACTGCTCTGAGTTCTCATCATCAATGCCACTCCTTCCTCATTCCGTGGGAGAAAAGGAAGACGAGCTGGGCCCTGTGTTCAGCTGCACCGTGTTGAGCTGTGTCTTGCAGCTACAGCAAATCGGGAAGAAAGTGTTTCAGACAGATTTGGTTCCACTTTCTGCAGAGGCTAATGTAAAGTTCCTATTTATAACTAGTCTCTCATTCTAGCCGGCTGTTGAGATGCCAGTGGAGCAGTGTTGCCCGCCCTGGCAAGCAGTGGAAGGCACAGGGCTCACCGGGCTGCTCCCTGCTGAGGGAGGGGCTCTGCGGAGCCTGGGCCCTGCCTGGCTGCCTCCCGAGGGGGCAGGGCTCGCTCAGTAAGTTCCAGGCCCACAGCTGCTTCCAGCAGGGAAGGCAGGGAGCCGACCGGAGCTGGCCCTGGTCAGAGCGGCTCACAGAACAGTCTGGATCACAGGGAGGGGAGACAGGCTCCGCCTCTGTGTGGGGCGCACAGCACACTAGCAGGGAGGAATGGGACGGACGGTACCCAGCTTGTGGCTAAGCACCGTCCTTAGAGGTTACAGCCGAGGGGGTGACCACAGGCAGCCCCGGGCCTGCGGGGGGCTGGCAGCGTGCTGGAGCAGAGATGTGACTTTCTGCGCTTGCACTGTTGTAGGTATTTCAGATGAAAAAGAGAAGCGAAAGGGAACCTGCAGGTGGAGCTTTCTCAGGTACAGCACTCCTTAGTGGAGACGCTGCAGAGTCTGAGAGCAGGAACCCCTCCTTGTGACTGTCCGCCACCCTGCTCGGCCCCGGGTTCCATCCCCATTCTCCTGTTGCTGCACTCCAGCCACGGTTCTGCTTCCTGTGCCTGGGGACGGGGCCTCGGTCACCCTGCTCGGGCCTGCAGCCCCGCACGCTGACTGCCCACTTCAGCTCCCTTGACCCCTTCTTGAGAAGCAGCTCCCAGCTGTGGGTGTGTGACCTGCTCTTGACCTTGTGGGCACCCGTCCATTTGTTACAGACAAGGAAGAGGAGACTGCAGCGTGAATTGTGTTTAATCTTGCCAGACCTTCACCTTCGGCTTCCCTCTGATAGGCAGGGACCTGTCCCCACACCGCTCTCACTTTGTGCAGGTGACTCTGCCCATGTGGGCTTAGACCCACTCTGGGAGCCGGGCCAGGCAGGAGCGTTGTCTCTGTGGGAATCCTCTGCAGGGGCACATCTTCCTTCTCCCGACACGTCCCCATTCTGTCTCCTGTCCTCGGTTTATTCAACAGATGGGTTCCAAGCCTACAGATGCTGTGTGTAATCCTAGCACCAAGAGTCCGGGACAAATCTTGTCCCTGTGCTCGGGGTCCCATCTGGACGGAGACAGGCCTACACAGGAGGTGGGGTGCAGGGCCCAGGAGCTCCCCACAGGCCAGGGCTGCATGGGGGAGATGCTGGGGCCCAGGGCCAGGGTGTGAGTGGAGAGGTAGACAGAGGTGTTCAGAAGAGACCGTCCATCCCTTTGCAGGGACTGTGCTCAACATGGCAGACTCCAAAACTGAGCAAGCATCAGCTTACGTAGCAGGTTGCAGGGCAGTGGGCGGTAAATGGACAGGTAGAGGGGAGTGTGGTGATGGAGGAGGTCTTGATAAAGCCAGCAGGGCAGGCTGAGGGGTCGAGTCAGGGGGCACGCTTTTCTAGGTGCTTAACACGTTTCAAAATGAGGCCCTTGCCTGGAGAAAGGTGTGCAGCAGATGGATGAGCCCTCTGCCCTCCAGGCTGTGGGGACACACCTGGGTTCCTGCAGGGCCGCCTGGTGCCAGTGAGCAGCTGCCCCCAAAGGGCTTCCCACACAGGTGTGCTCTCTGCCGCCCGGCCCCCCGCCCCTCCGTCTCTCAGGTCAGTGTCGGTTCTAACCAGCACTTTGTCTTCTCTAGGTTTATTTATGAAACAGAGCATCACAATGGCATAGCAGAATTACTGGAAATACTGGGAAGGTGAGTCTGTGTGTGCCAGAAGGATGTAGAAGGAGCTGCGTCTTGGAGACCGGCTCCCCTTTCCGCGGGGCGAGGCAGCGAACACTGTTCCCTGGAAGAGTTTTGTAGAGTGCCACCAGAGCATCACAGCTCGCCCAGCGACAGATCCCCACCTGTGCTCCTGTGCGTGGCTTCTCCCTCCCTCTCCTCACATCATCTCTATGGAAACACCATCGGAATGACTTCCTCAAGAGCAGTGTTAAGAATAGTGACATAAGCAGGTTAACACTGGAAGCCTGTGGGAAGAAGGGTTTGCACATATAGGATACTGAGTAAATCCAAATATTTCAAGTTGCTTTGATCTTAACAGACTTAAAAAAAAAAAAACAGCATTTCAGATGTCTATCATCTAAACCCGAGTAAAGTTCTGCTGTTTTTTTTTTAATCAACCTATAGACTTTATGTTAGACCTCCAAGGCCGTTTCCCGAGCAGAACCCTGCAGGGTTCCGTGGCGAGTGCCCTTGGAGCACTCCTGTCCAGGACCTTCCCGGGAACTGGGCCACGGGGGAGCCTTCAGCAGAGGCCAGGTGGCTCCCCGCAGTATCGGGAGGATCTTTCCTCATGGGACGCGCCACCATCCGGGGATCGGTGCTGCCTGGTGGTTCTGAGACGTGATGGAACATCAGTCCTCTCAGAGTCCTGGGCGTGGCTCAGGGGCTGTCCCCAGCTCACTGTATGACCTTGGGCAAGCTTCCCCTGTAAGCCAGGGAGACTCCGCACCTCCCTCGCGTGTGGCTGTCAGAGTGGGCGCACTGAGCAGTGCTGGGCGCAGGCCTCAGGGCCACTGTGCCGCTCCACCTTCTCCCAGAAGCCGTGTTCTGGTCAGCCTGTCACCGTGACAGGCCTCGGTGCCTGAGTGACGAGTAGTGGGGAACGGAGTTAGGAGCTGCTGCTCCTCCCGCAGCCCCTGGAAACACTGGCCAGCCTTTGCCTAATTATGAAACCGGATGGATAAACTCCGAAGTCTGAGACAGAAACTGTAGTTTGGAGCTTACAGGTAGGACTTCCTTCCCTGGCAGAGGGAGCGGCTTTGACCCTTAACCAGCACCTCCTGCTCTGGCTTGTTCTCCACTGCCCACACCGGAGTGCCGACCCTGACTTCCTCCAGGAGGCCAGTGAGGGAGGAAGAGTGCTGGGTGTGGGGGAGACGCCCCAGGAGGCCAGTGAGGGAGGAAGAGTGCTGGGTGTGGGGGAGATGCCCCAGGAGACCAGTGAGGGAGGAAGAGTGCTGGGTGTGGGGGAGACGCCCCAGGAGACCAGTGAGGGAGGAAGAGTGCTGGGTGTGGGGGAGACGCCCCAGGAGGCCAGTGAGGGAGGGCTGGGTGTGGGGGAGACGCCCCAGGAGACCAGTGAGGGAGGAAGAGTGCTGGGTGTGGGGGAGACGCCCCAGGAGACCAGTGAGGGAGGAAGAGTGCTGGGTGTGGGGGAGACGCCCCAGGAGACCAGTGAGGGAGGAAGAGTGCTGGGTGTGGGGGAGACCCCCCAGGAGACCAGTGAGGGAGGGTGCTGGGTGTGGGGGAGACGCCCCAGGAGACCAGTGAGGGAGGAAGAGTGCTGGGTGTGGGGGAGACGCCCCAGGAGACCAGCGAGTGAGGGAGGAAGAGTGCTGGGTGTGGGGGAGACGCCCCAGGAGGCCAGTGAGGGAGGAAGAGTGCTGGGTGTGGGGGAGACGCCCCAGGAGACCAGTGAGGGAGGGTGCTGGGTGTGGGGGAGACGCCCCAGGAGACCAGTGAGGGAGGAAGAGTGCTGGGTGTGGGGGAGACGCCCCAGGAGACCAGTGAGGGAGGAAGAGTGCTGGGTGTGGGGGAGACGCCCCAGGAGACCAGTGAGGGAGGAAGAGTGCTGGGTGTGGGGGAGATGCCCCAGGAGACCAGTGAGGGAGGAAGAGTGCTGGGTGTGGGGGAGATGCCCCAGGAGACCAGTGAGGGAGGAAGAGTGCTGGGTGTGGGGGAGACGCCCCAGGAGACCAGCGAGGGAGGAAGAGTGCTGGGTGTGGGGGAGACGCCCCAGGAGACCAGCGAGGGAGGAAGAGTGCTGGGTGTGGGGGAGACGCCCCAGGAGACCAGTGAGGGAGGAAGAGTGCTGGGTGTGGGGGAGACGCCCCAGGAGACCAGTGAGGGAGGAAGAGTGCTGGGTGTGGGGGAGACGCCCCAGGAGGCCAGTGAGGGAGGAAGAGTGCTGGGTGTGGGGGAGA